>CM038677.1:824522498-825123657 GCA_021605205.1 Aegilops longissima
CGGAAAGTCTCTTTACTCGCTCTGTAATACATCATCTCACAACTAACTCATTAGTTGCAATGCTTGCAAGGCTTATGTGATGTGTATTACCGAGAAGGCCCAGAGATACCTCTCCGACAATCGGAGTGACAAATCCTAATCTTGATTCATGCCAACTCAACATATACTTTCGGAGACACTTGTAGAGTACCTTTATAATCACCCGATTACGCTAGACGTTTGGTAGCACACAAAGTGTTCCTCCGTAAACGGAGTTGCATAATCTCATAGTTGCAGGAACTTTGTATAAGTCATGAAGATAGCATAAGCAACATACTAAACGATCAAGTGCTAAGCTAATGAAATGGGTCATGTCAATCACATCATTCTCCTAATGATGTGATCCCATTAATCAAATGACAACACATGTCTATGGTTAGGAAACATAACCATCTTCGATTAATGAGCTAGTCTAGTAGAGGCATACTAGTGACTATCTGTTTGTCTATGTATTCACACATGTATTATGTTTCCGGTTAATACAATTCTAGCATGAATAATAAACATTTATCATGATATAAGGAAATAAATAATAACTTTATTATTGCCTCTAGGGCATATTTCCTTCAAGAGTTCCCCGAAGAATTGTCCCAACTCTGCAACTACTCTGTATAAGTCAGGGCGGCCCAATCCTCTAAGGATAATAGGTAAAACCCTTTGAAGTAGGACGTGGCAGTCATGAGTTTTCAACCCTTGTACCTTGTTTCCATCTGCACTGACTCTCCTTTCAGGGTTGGAAGCAAATCCATGTGGGAATCTCACACGTGACAGGACCTCGTAGAATTCTTTTCTTTTTACCTTGTCCAAGACGTACACAGCTGGTGCCATATCCCGTGGTTTACCTTCATCTTGCACCTGCAAATCCTTTCTGATACCCAGGTGTGTCAAATCAATCCTAGATTTTAAGGTATCTTTCATCTTGCCTTCAATGTTAAGAAGTGTGCCGATAATGCTGTCACATATATTTTTCTCGATGTGCATCACATCAAGATTATGCCGCAGATCCAAATCTTTCCAATACTCCAAGTCCCACAAAGTGGACCTGCGTGTAAACAATAATCTCTCGTCTACCCTGCCATGCTTCCTTTTTAACGCTACCATTACCAGGATGGTTTCTTGGTGTAATATGCCCGACCTTCTCTAATTCCACTTGCAACTCATCGGCGGCGAGCCTCTTTGGCGCATCACGGTTTTCATGCTTTGCATTGAACACATGTCTTCGGTATTTTCTAGGATGCGGCTTGTCCTTGGCAAGGAAACGGTGGTGTCCAATGTAAAAGATCTTGCTAAGTATTGCGTATGACAGAGGATTCCTGTCACAACGAAAACATGCATTGTAACCATGTGTCGTTCACCCTGACATAGTGCCCAAAGCCGGATAATCATGGATGCACCAAATTATAACAACACGCAGAAAGAAATCAGCTGGTGGGCTGCTATATAGGTCTCAAGTGAGAACACCCTTCCATAGTTGTTGAAGTTCCTCCACAAGAGGCTCCATGAACAAATCAAAATCCTTTCCAGGACTTTTTGGACCTGGGATGAGCAAGGCCATCATGTAGTTTGATTCTTTGGTGTAGACATTTGGAGGCATGTTGTAAGGGATAACAAGCACTGGCCACATGCTATATGTGGCGCTCTGGTGGCCAAATGGGTTAAATCCATCTGAAGCTAAGCCAAGTCTAATGTTTCTCGGGTCAGCAGCAAACTCTTTGTGTTTATCATTGAAGATTTTCCTCTCACTACCATGAGATGGATGGCTAATTACATTATGATCTCTGTACTCCTGGTTCCTAGAATGCCACAATACATCCTCTCTTGTTTCAGCATCATGAAAAAACCTCTGCAATCTTGGTGTAATTGGAAAATGTCTCAGAACATTATGAGGAATCCTCTTCACAGCATCGCCATCTTTCCATCTTGATGATTTGCATTTCGGGCATTCACTTAAGTTGGCATAATCCTTCCGGAACAGAACACAATTATTCTTACAAACATGGATCATATCATATCCAATTCCAACTGCACGAAGGAAATTCTTTATTTTACTGTAGGTGTGTGGCAGCTCAGACGCATCTGGGAAAGATTTGCGGAAAGCAGCCAACATTGCATCGAATGATTTGTTGGTCATCCGCTCAGATGTCTTCACCTGAAGAAAGGTGACCATAGCTGAGAATACTGACAGCTTATTTCCTGGGGTGACAGCAATGTTGCATTGTTCCAACATGCGGGCCCACTGTTTTTCTTCTGCAGGTGAAAGTTCATGGAATGCACGAGCATTTCGTAGCATTGTTTCAATGTTGGTCAAACTCACTGGCTCCGCCACCACCTCCTCCTCCTCCTCTTCCACCTGAGCATCAGGCAGATCAAGATGGTGATCTGCTGCTTCCACGTAGTCAATAACATTGACGTTCACAGCTTCACCATGATGAACCCACCTAGTATATGTGACCGACATCCCATACAAGTGTAGATGATTTTGCACAGTTGACTGGGGTCTTGTAACTGAATTCATACAACTGCTACACGGGCAGAGCACATCTGATTTCGGACCACCGTACTCTGCTTTGATAAAGTTCATGAAGTTTTCAACCCCCTCGACATATGCAGCGGAGAATCTTCGAGCAGAAGTTATCCAAGTCCTGTCCATCTGTTAGACATACAAATTAGTTCTTCTACTAGATATTACAAGAAAAACATATATGCTTCTTTATGAAGTCTAGAAAAAAATACCTAGGTCGATGTCTAAAGCTATGGCAAGATATTTGGACGGGCAGATCTAAGTAACGAAATATATATAAATCTAATTCAGCAAACAGATTTGAGTGTCAAATTATGGCAGGCTGTTTCAGCAGTCAATGAGGCCGAGCACACAGCCATCGAACTATCGAAGGCCATCGCAGCAACAAAGATTGAGTATAAAACGGTGTAGAGCTATCTATTATATAGTTAAAACAAGAGCAAAATAAGCCACGTGGTGCATCCACACAGATTAAAATATCTATGCCGTTAATCTTGGATTTTTAATGGCTATGATTTTAAGAGGTAACGTTACGTGCAATTTGAACAGACACGTATGCGTTTCCAAAAAAAGTACAGACACGTATGCATTAGTGAAACAAAGTTAAAAAAAAACACCAAATACATGCATAGGCACGTACCTAATCTGACTGGGTTCAGTGTTTAGAAAACAAATCTTACCGAGTCCAACACCTATACGAGGTAACACTTTTCTTTTTGCTAATAAGGACCCGATACATGCATAGCCATATACTAGAGTCCAATGCCATTACGAGCCACCCCTTGCCGTGTAAAAAGAACAGATATACGAGCCACCCCAAAAAAACAAATATACGAGACAACCCTGCATGTTCTGATCGATCGGAAAACAAAAGGATAGAAAAAACAGTTAGACATGCACAAATCTAGGACCAATTCATGGGACGCACAAGGAAGCTTTCCATGCGATGTTAAAAAAAGAAATTTCCGTGGGCGCACATATATTCTTCTCCGTAGTCGTTCTCCAGATTATATATAAATAAGGCAATCAATAGAGAGAAAAGAAATCTTCTCCTGATCCAGCGTCGAGCCGTCAACGAGTTCCAGGATGATGGGGAGCCTGTTCGCCATCTCAGAAACATGAGCCAAGATGTCTTCGAGTGGTGAGGATTGAGCACCATGGCCGCGGCAAGCACTCAAATTCGCTTTGTCTCCAACACGAAGATGATGGAGGAATCTGCTACAACGCTGCCCGGGCTGTGTAGTGTGTACTGACTTTCATGCCAAAGTCTGGCAGCCAGCCAGAACTTCCTCCTGGGCGCGTAAGTGCTCTCAGCTTTCAAACCAGATGCGTACAAGTGTCTTCTCCTTCCCATATACAAACGTAATCCCTTGGTGTTTGACCTTACTACTTTGATGTTGGTGACCACCATACATTGTTGATCACAGGATATCTCCTTCGCCTCGGTGAGAAAAGCCTGACTGTAGAAAGCATGGATTGCAATTAGCCATCCATACAATTGATGGAACACGTCTGATCAAACAACGGAGGGCGAATTTGGGGAAAAGCAGCCGTATATTCCCAAGATCTGATTATCATCCTTTAGCTACTTTGCTATCTCCCCACAATCTGTATGAGCTGTGCGGTCTGATGCTTTGTGTGAGAACATGCCTATGACTGTCAATTAACCAGGCACTCAGTTAACATATTTTATGAAAAATAATTTTAGACAACATGGATGTCGATTTCTTCACTATGAAATATGTAGGTTTAGATAGATTTGATTATGATAGTAATACATATGCCTTCACCAAATAAAAAAGACACACACACACACACACACACACACACACACACACACACACACACACACGCACGCACGAGTGTTGCTTTTCTATTTGTAATTAAGATATTTTCAAACATGACAATCTGTACTACTGTATTCTGTTGTTCTATAGGTCATCAGATACGTTCGTGGAGGCTTTTTCTAGCAACTTTGATAATTTTTGCACATATTATCTTATTCTGTGTGCAAGATTTATTTTATCTCTGTTAGTTGCAGGCCTCAGATGATAGCTTGGCTTGCTGCATCCCGAAGGATCTTCAGTCAGATATATTAAGTAGATCTCATCACAAAATATTGTGATGGTCTCCCCATGTTGTCCTTGATGATAAAGATGTCGCGGGGGGAGACAATGCAGCATCCGAGCAAGTCCGTGTTGAACTCCATTTGTTTCCACAACATGAGCAGCCATTATCCGTCGGAGTATGACTTCTGGAGCCAGAATAATTATTTCACTAATTAGCTCTAGCATGTGTAGATCTGGCAGGTCCTATATGAACAAAATATTTCAGTTTTGGCTGTAAAGACTGCAGGTGCATCTAGGTATGTACTACTGGCTTTTCATGTGAGTTTCATCGAAATTTGTTATGATAAACTTAGTAAAAAAATTGAGGCATAATAAGAAACTATTTATTACCTTATAATGTTATGGAAAATACAAAGATGTTAAGGAGGGACTACACTATGGCTGAGCAGATGGCTTGGTTTCGGCATGCGACTTGCTTTATTGTTTTTGTTCATACAGGCTATTAGTTTTTGTTGTAATGAATTTACGTGTGATCAATCTAATACTGTAAACTTAAACACCTATACATTAGGATTTAGTAACAGTTCAGGTTGAGGAGCTATTCGCGTGCTCTTTTCTATCAACCTAAGAAGATAACATATGGCATGCTTTTCATAAGTGATAATAGTAGTGCAATCTCAATTATTTTGTGAAGATAATGAGTTATTGCTTACTGATAGATGTCTTGAGGTAATATAATTTTTCAATAAAGAGTCTCAGTTACTTTCCTAATCATCAAGCACACTAAAAGGTAACCTAATTCATCTCCTTGACCGTTGTAGCTCATTCTTCTCAATTTTACGATCTTCTAAATCTATCATCACCACACAAAAGGACTATGCACGGAGTTCTCTCTTGATTGCTACCACTAATGACCCAATCCTGCTTCTCATGTTTCTAAATTAGATATGTGTTTTAGTTTTCCTATAATAGTTTAGTTTCAATTGATGTAGAGGTAAAAAAAGTTGTCAGTGAGTATACTGGGTCATAAACTCTGACTTTTCGAACATTACCAATGTCTAAATTCTAGACATGGAAACAACACCATTTTTTCCTGTTTATCATTGAAGATAGATCTGCCAATTTTGTCAATCGTGTCATGAGATACTCTCATGAAAATGCCAGAAAAATATATTGTCATAAACTCAAATATTTATGAGTGATTGTCTTTGGATTACATTTACCCCATCTCTAATTGATTCGTACGTCTTTCTTAGTCCCCATACTTATTCATAAGAGACAAATAACCATTACTATCCTCTCCAATTCATATTCAATGCGTAACCTAAAAAGCATATCTGCAGACTCATTATTGAGAAACAAATATATATGTCATTTGCTCTATTGTGCTTGAATCGTACGCGCTGCATAAATAGCATTAGCTTTTATAGGGAACTTAGAAAAGGTGCAAGAGGAAAAGTTGGAGAACTACATTGAAGTACATGGTCTTACATCCAAGCCATGACTTCAGTAACATTTGTAATTTGTTGTCCAAATGTACCCTAAATGAAAATATTTCTTCTAATTGCAATCATGTTTTCACAAGACCTATACCTTAGCTATGATGGTATATGACAATGAGACCAATTTGTAAGGAAACATAATAACTTAACAATATGGATCTAGCCGCGCAAATGCGCGGGTCACACTGCTAGTTTCACCTAACAGATTGGCTATTAGACCATGGCAACCTACGTCACAATAAATATATGGCAGGATATTTTAGCAACTAATCAGCCTTGGCATGCCATCTCAGCTAAGCAGATTGAGTGCAGAACAGGGCAAGGAAGCTTCTTAAGCAGAGCATATTGACAGTAAACTACTTCGGCAAACAGTGAGATTAACAGCGTCTATCAGCTAACATTCAGCGCTACACCGACATGAACGGGGCCTCAGTCTAGAATGCGCGTACCGTGGGAGAAGCTGACCGCCGTGCGTCTCCACACGAACATCGCCAGAGCTGGCGGCGCAGACAGCCGTGCGCCTCCACAAGAACGTAGCCAGAGGTGGTGGGGCGGCTAGAGGACGGCAGTCTACGAGAGCGTACTGTGGGAGCGAGAGGATCGCCGAACCGCGGCGCCGACGTATCGGCGCGGCGGGGAGGGCGGCTTTTGCAGAGCGAATGGGGTGGAGGGGGACAGGGGGGAGGGGGTTTGGGGAATATTATTGGCTAGTTGGCCGAAGGGCAGTTGAATCGGATTTGGTGGGAATTTTTGGGTGTGGGGGGTGGAGGATTTTCGCGCGGTGGGCGGGGGAAGTTTAGCGCATGGTCGGTTTCTCCAAGTGCAGTCCCACGTGTCAGTGAAGAGGCAAGCCGAAGCGTGTTCCGTTTGCGTGAGCCATGTGCAGGACCGAACGTGTGTGGGGTGCAATGCGACCGCGACAGGAGTGCTGTGAGTGTACCGCCTGTTTATCTTTTAAACTAGGTGCTTCGCCCCCTCAAAAAAAATGTTGCTTCGCGCGATCCATTGATACTACTACTAGTAATCCGGTAATCCCGACTAAAACGGCGCGGCCGGGTCTTTTCCCGCGCGATATGCTGGGAGGTTGGCTTAGTTGGGTTTTTTAGGACGAGTAATGCTACACCTACGTAATCCCAGTTACGTAATTAACGTAATGTGAAACGTGTGAGCTGTTGATTGTAGATTGGGGGGAGGGAGGGGCCCACCACCATGAAAATCAGGGGAGGAGAGAGAGAGGCAATTTACGTTAACCCTTTCGTAGGTTCCCGTAGATGTAGAAAGATGTGAAATGCGTGAATCTGTAGTGGACATACTATTGGAGTGCCTAAGACAATTTGTGTATGTATAGACCCTATGTGTTTATTTTACTTCGCATGTTAGATTTGTCTCGGTTCAATAAAAAGCAGAGTTGGTAATGATGGTGTGCCTGTCATCCTGCAATATAGGCCGTCCGATCTATATCTAACGGATAGGAAGGAAACTATGACAATTTACCCGCACTCCTCTCCAAATTTGCAGATAAGGCTTTCCCTCGTTCATCCTTTTCTCCCGCAAGATCTTGATCTTCCGTGCAACGCACGGGCATCTTGCTAGTACTCCTACAATATGTATATTATTGTGAAAGTTCATATACACCGGCCAAGATTAATGCAAACACGGTAGATTTTCATTACATTTCGAACTTTTATAGGACAGAAAAATAAAATAAACCCGACCCTAAACCTATTCTACGGCGGCGACCGACGTCCTCCATCTGCGATCTCTATGTACGGGGGCGGGGTTCAAGACCCGTGAAGTGAAGGTGCGGTCTCCGGCGAGGAAGAGTAGAACACGGGATACGGACCGGCCAGTTGGCACACCATGCCCTGCCGCCTCCCATGACCTACTCATCCTCGGAGGAGTCCCCGACCTCGGCGGTGCCGGACGTTGGACGGCGGCAAGTAGGACGTGTGGCTAACGGTGCTCCCGTCGTCGGCCGCCAGCGTGTCCACCACTTATGCGGTCGCGTCCGCGTCCGGCTACGCCGCTATTACGTCGCGAGAGGCGACTTGAGCGAGGGCGGCGACCTCGAGCTTCATCCCCAAAGACAAGCTCTCCCGCAAACTGTTCGCACTTGCGATCATGGCGGATGTGGTGCCAGGTAGGAGGCCGATGCACTATGGTGTGGAGGTTAGCTGGGCGTTGCCGCTTTAAGTTGCGCATTCCGGTGAGGCCAAGCGTCCGGGTGCGTCATTAAGTCTCCGGAGTTGGTTCCTCGGGCACCGAGCCTCTTAACGACGACATACAAACGGACGGCATGAATGCGGGCAGCTGGCGTCGGCTGGGAACGCATCGCGCGATGGCGCGAGGGACGAGGGTTTTGGTGTGCCAGGGTAGTCAGCTGCGGTCATGGCAACGTTGGAGATGCCCTTTGCTCACATGCGATCCCCGCATGTCATTGAAAAAGCAAGACGCGTCGCGGTGCCCCGTGCATCCTCGACGAGCCGGGTGTTGGGGTGTGTTTGGATTGTGGCCAAAGTGCACCTTACCAAAATTTTGGTCATGACCCAAAGTTTGGTCTTTGTTTGGATGGTTGCCATCTTTTTGGCATGCCAATGAACTCTACCAACTCCAGTTCATTTTTCTTGCCAATGTCGGCCAAATCAGGGGCAACCAATACCTCAACCAAAATTTTGGTCATGACCCAAAGATTGGTCTTTGTTTGGATGGTTGCCATTTCTTTGGCATGCCAATGAACTCTAGCCAACTATAGTTCATTTTTCTTGCCAATGTCAGCCAAATCATGGGCAACCAATACCTCAACCAAAATTTTGGCTACCCAATGCTTTGATGGGGCAACCTTGGGCACAAACCAAACATACTGTTGGTCGTGCCACAGCACTAACGCCACCCTCGGCACACTGAAACCGACCGTGTCTAGCGACGATATGAGCATGTCGCTCACCGCGATCGCCGTGTCCAGAGGCGGTGCTGGAGCTGCGCCCTATTGTTGGCCCCAACGACCCACATGAACGGTTGTCGGTGGCGAGGAGGTCGTGGGCCAGCTCCTCAATTGGACTAGTCTGCGCTACGTCGTCCCGACGGGTGTGCCCCACATGTCGGTTTCCCTGTTTTCCCGGCCATACTCGAGCGTCAGTGCTCCGCGTTGTGCATTAGGCCTTTCACTATGTAGGCCAAGCGAGACAACTTATTGTTTATTTGAGTCGTTCAAGTATAATCATGTGGCGTTTTCTTATTTCTCATTCCTCTCCAACCCTCTTCTCCATCGATCATGTCGCCCTCCAGTCGAGTCCATCCTCCCGCATGCCTCATTTGAACATTCCTCCGAGTATCATTTGCATGTACCCACCCTATTCCTCTTTCAATAGATCTCCGGACCCCGAGAAGAAATCGAGAGGGAACGAGTGGGGGCACGTGATACCTAAGGCAGATTCAAAATTTTGAACCGGTTATCGTAGCATCCGCAAATCATATATAAAGGGTATTCAATGTTCGTTTCGTTTTTGAACGTACAATATACTCCCTCCTATCCTTTATAGTTTACATATAAGTTTTATGTGTAGTCAAAGTATCTCTACTTTGATCAAAAAGGTATCAACATTCAACAACGCCCAATCAATATTGTTAGATTCAGACGTATTCTAGATTTGTACTCGAGATGGTTTCCAATTTGACTATTGACAAGATTAATAGTACATGAGATATATAATGTGAAAATTATATCATTGGAAACTCCCTTCACGTACGAATTTGACCGTATGCTTTGTGTAAGTTGCATGTCATATATTATTACTCTAACATTTGGTAAAAGTTAGCCTCGAAAAATGCATTAGACCCTGTATGCTTTGTGTAAGTTGCATGTCATATATTATTACTCTAACATTTGTGTAAGTTGCATGTCATATATTATTGCTCTAACATTTGGTCAAAGTAGTATAGTGGAAGTGGATCCTCTGACGTAGGTATCCCTGCCTTACCCTCCCTTTCGGTCACTTACTGGCAGACCCATGCTTGCTAGGCCCCGCATGTCAGTTACTCAATGGGTTCGGCCACGTCAGGGGATCCTCATCCGTAGTATACTCCCTCTGTTTTTATTTACTCCGCATAAAACGGAGGTAGTGGTGGTATAATAAATGACGCGGGCGGGGGAGGGGGAGGGACGCCGGTTTGCTCTCAACTGCAGTCCCACAAGCGAGCGAAAACGCAAGAAGAAGTGTGTTCCATTCGGTGAGCGACGTGGAGGGTCCGGCGTGTCGGGCTGCAACGCGAACGCGACAAGAGCGATGTACAGTCAAAACCGATTGACCGGTCGTCACCGGAACCACTATTCACACCAGAACCTTCGCTGCTCGGCCTACGCCAGCCACTGGCCTAAAACCACACCAAATCTCCAGCCCATTCCCCCACCTTTCGATCCCCTAGCCCGCATCAAGCGTCCCCTAGTTCACCGGAAAGCCATGGTGCGCCGCAAGATTACTTACTACAAGATGTTGACACCGGAGCGCCGCGCAGAAATCGCGGCGGCGGTCAGCGCCATAGACCTTCGTTCCCAAGCACGCTTTGCGGCGGGCCAATCCCCGAGTTCTCTGGAGCCAAGCTACGAGGAGGAGGAAGCCGATCCAATGTTCATGGCGGAGGTCGCGGTGCAGAAGGCCCCCGATGGGTATGAAACGATGGACGTCGACTTCGTGCCGGCGTCCGAGTCCCCCATGGTGCAGGCGGACCAGCGGTTTAGCATGGCGATACTAAAGGAGGACCGGGAGGCAGACGCTCAACACGACGCGGAGCGCGCGCATGCCTCTGCCATCGAGGCTCTCCTGCGGGCGGAACCGGATGTGGTGGATGTGAACCAGGTGGCGGAGGCTCAACTTGAGGCGGAGCGCGCGGATGCCGCTGCCATCGAGGCCCTCCTGCAGGCGGAACCGGACGTCCTGGACTTGAACCGGGCGACAGAGGCTCGACTCGACACAGAGCACGCGGATGCCACTCTCATCGACGCCCTCCGGCAGGCGGAACCGGACGTCCTGGACTTGAACCGGGTGGCGGAGGCTTGACTCAAAGCGGAGCGCGCGGATGCCGCTGCCATCGAGGCCCTCCTGCAGGCGGAACCAGACATCCTCGACTTGAACCAGGCTGTGCTCTCGTCCGTGCAGAGCGCCCGCGCGCTCTGCTTGAACGAGTAGCTGGAGGCCGAGGACAACCACCGTGCGGAGACACACGTCAGCAGCGACGGCTGGTTCGTGCCGGCAGCCAAAGACAACGAGGCCGTCTCTTTCCGCGAGCAGTGATAGTTTTTCTTTATGTTGTTGTTTTTATGGATCTTTTGCTGTGTAAAAACATATATTTGTTATGCAATTCGCCTGACTTGGGTCAGTCTACCATTTCAGGCGGTTGGATGAATATCCTACGTCTCCTAACCCTTCTTTCCTTCTTCCTCACCTCTTCTTCCTCCCCAACAGACCACCGCACGGGCCGTACGGATACTCCCCAACATGCGGTTGGATAAACATACTCTATGAACGAAAATTATGTGTCAGCGATAGGATGGCTGAGTTTGGTTTGTTCACATGTGACAGCACGTGTCAGTGAGGGTGCGTTCCCTTGGTTGGGTTAGCGGCGTGCAGGAGCGACTGTGTGAGGGTCTGGTGCGACCGCGGCGTGCAGGAGCGACCGTGTGAGGGTGCGGTGCGACTGCGACAGCCGTGCCCAAGTGTACCTCCTTCTCATTTTGAAAACTTTAGGCAAGCTTGGCAAAAATGTGTGGCGAAGTTTGGCAATGCAAGGCCTAGACCCAAACAGGATAAGTACGTATGTACTAGGAGTACTAGTGTTAAAAAAGAAAGGGGGGGTTTTCATTCGCGGGATTTAATCGATACAAATCCTCGTTTCACGTGTCAATTAATGCGTATTTTTTTCTCCAAAGGCCAAAGAGCTAACCATCTCACTCCTCGTCGCTTGATTAATGCAGCGCCATGCAAACCAACCTTCTCACTTCCGCATGCATGCAGGGGATATTAATATCCTTGGTTGCTAACCCCATCAATTTTGCCTCGATTAGTGTTAGTGGCCCTTTGCAAATTGTAATTTTGATATACTGGCCTTGTGTACAAAAAAATTGAGGTAGTAACTATATTTGACTTCCTTCCCCATTGCGGTGACGTCGATGATATCTTTTTTTTGTGGTTTGGCGAAGTGCGTTCGACGGAGAACACCATTGAGAGAGACCATGGTAAGTCGTTCGCAAGTGCCGCCTGCAAGCCGAGACAACCGCCTTATTTGCATCCAGGAAGTCCTTTACTAGTACTACTAGGAGTACTAGTGCGGTGAGATGGTTTCTCGAAGAAGACGATGGAGAAGCGGAGTCAGCGAAGAGTGAAATGATGGTTGCTTCGTCCGTGCTTTTGAGATTTAACGCCTCACTGCTTTGTGATTTGTGATAGAAGGGACAGGGGAGTAGAATCTCGCTCTATACTGTACTACATGCGTCCAAGCATGGGAGAAAGAGGAGAGACGTTGCATTTTTCTATTCCTTCAATCAATCAATCAGGGAGCTTCGGTTCCATCTTTTTTAGCTTTGGCAACACCGTCCACAATGGTTCCCATGATGCCAAAAGCTATTTTCACATTTGGCTACACATTGTGGATGCCCTTAACCGTGCCACTTGGTTTTGCTCCTGTGTGCTATCTATACAAATCTCAATTATATTGATCTAAAAAATTATAGAATCAAGATTAGTAAAAAGGAGGTGATTTTGCCGCGAGGATGGCGGGGGAGGTTTCTTACTTGAGCAATGCTACATCCACGTAATGGTTTACGTAAAGTTATGAACTGATGTGATGTGGGACTATTTGATTGGATTAAAGGAGAGGATTAGGCCCACCCCACCTGAAAATCAGGGGGGCATATATAGATTAGATGGAAAGTATACGTAGCAGCTACGTAGCCCTTTGTAAGTCTAGGATTGGGCTTCTTATTTTTGGAGGACGTTGTCCTGGCGGATTGCTAACATGCGGTCCCACGTGTCAGTGCTTTACCAAGCCGATCCGCGTCCCACATGAGGCAGAACCACAGCAAAAGTAACACGTGGTTAAGTTGAAGAAGATGAGGGAGAAGCGGATTCAGCAACGAGTGAAATGATGGTTGCTTCGTCCCTCCAACTTCTTTTTTTAGCATTATTACTTCGTCCCTCCAACTTAACTGCGGGAGAGGTGAAACTTTGTGATTTGACGCCTGATACGTCTCCAACATATCTATAATTTTTTATTGCTCCATGCTATATTATCTATTGTTTTAGGCAATATTGGACTTTATTATCCACTTTTATATTATTTTTGGGACTAACCTATTAACCGGAGGCCCAGCCCAGATTTGCTGTTTTATGCCTATTTCAGTGTTTAGAGGATAAGGAATATCAAACGGAGTCGAAACGGAACGAAATCAACTGAAGAAGTTATTTTTGGAAGGAAACCCACCTGATGGACTTGGACCCCACGGCAGAAGATACGGGAGGAGCTCACGAGGGTGGGTGCGCGCCCCCCTGCCTCGTGGGGCCCCCGCAGCTCCACTGACGTACCCCCTGCACCAATATATACCTACGTATCGTAAAACTTCAGAACAGAAGATAGATCGGGAGTTCCGCCGCCGCAAAACCTCCAGAGCCACCAAAAACCAATCGGGACCCTGTTCCGGCACCCTGCCGGAGGGGGAACCCATCACCGGTGGCCATCTTCATCATTCCAGCGCTCTCCATGACGAGGAGGGAGTAGTTCACCCTCGGGGCTGAGGGTATGTACCAGTAGCTATGTGTTTGATCTCTCTCTCGTGTTCTCTCTCGTGTTCCCTCTATGGCACGATCTTGATGTATCCCGATCTTTGCTATTGTAGTTGGATCTTATGATGTTTCTCCCCCTCTACTCTCTTGTGATGAATTGAGTTTCCCCTTTTGAAGTTATCTTATCGGATTGAGTCTTTTATGAGAACACTTGATGTATGTCTTGCAGTGTTTACCTGTGGTGACAATGGGATATCATGTGCCACTTGATGTATGTTTTGGTGACCAACTTGCGGGTTCCGCCCATGAACCTATGCATAGGGGTTGGCAGACGTTCTTGACTCTCTGGTAGAAACTTTGGGGCACTCTTTGAAGTACTTTTATGTTGGTTGGATGAATCTGAGATTGTGTGATGCATATCGTATAATCATGCCCATGAATAATTGAGCTGACAATGGAGTATCTAGGTGACATTAGGGTTTTGGTTGATTTGTATCTTAAGGTGTTATTCTAGTACGAACTCTAGGGCTGTTTGTGACACTTATAGGAATAGCCCAACAGATTGATTGGAAAGAATAACTTTGAGGTGGTTTCGTACCCTATCATAATCTCTTCGTTTGTTCTCCGCTATTAGTGACTTTGGAGTGACTCTTTGTTGCATGTTGATGGGTAGTTATGTGATCCAATTATGATATTATTGTTGAGAGAACTTGCACTAGTGAAAGTATGAACCCTAGGCCTTGTTTCCTATCATTGCAATACCGTTTACGCTCACGTTTATCACTTGTTACCTTGCTGTTTTTATTATTTCAGATTACAAATACCTTTATCTACTATCTATATTGCGCTTGTATCACCATCTCTTCGCCAAACTAGTGCACCTATACAATTTACCATTGTATTGGGTGTGTTGGGGACACAAGAGACTCTTTGTTATTTGGTTGCAGGGTTGTTTGAGAGAGAACATCTTCATCCTACGCCTCCCACGGATTTATAAACCTTAGGTCATCCACTTGAGGGAAATTTGCTACTGTCCTACAAACCTGTGCACTTGAGGCCCAACAACGTCTACAAGAAGAAGGTTGTGTAGTAGACATCAAGCTCTTTTCTCAAGCGCGCTGCCGGGAGGCTAGGTAAGTGAAGGTATATTTTAGATCTTGCAATCGAATCTTTTGTTTCTTGTTTTATCACTAGTTTAGTTTATAAAAGAAAATTACAAAAAATGGAATTGAGTTTGTCTCATACACTTCATCTTTTTAATATCTTTCGTGAGTATGATGGAATGGAAAATTGTGCTCAAGTACTAGAAGAAGAATTACATAGAATGCTTGGCATAAAATATTTGAATGATGAGCATGATTGCAATGTTGTTAGTATAAACTCCTTGAATATCCATAGTACTAATGATGATTTCTCTAGTCATGATGAAAATATCTCTCATAAGCATGTTAACTTTTGTGGAGTGCATGTTTGCATTAAGACACCAAATAAAGAGGATATATATTGCAAGAGGCATAAGTACTTAGAAACCAAATTGTTGCAAGAAGAGCTAGATGAATGTGCTAAAAGATTCAATATTTTTCATGCCCCTTGTGAACTTTGCAGTGAACATGGTCATTTAAAGCTCCAATGCTATTTGTTTCATGATCAAGTCGTGTCCAAATATTGTGATAATTTGATTACCCTTGAGCATCATAAAGAACTTAGCCTTCTTTTGGGTTATGAAGAAATGAAACGTATAACTGAGGGTATTCCAAAATTTAATCTTGATAGATTTCTTGATTTTGATCTAGAGAAGATTTATATGTATTGTGCGGTGAATTGTATTGAAAATCCTTATATTGCCAATTACAGAAATAAAAGAAAACAAATAGAGGATGAAGAGAATACTAGTGAAACGGAAGAGACTTCCCAATATCCTCCTATTATTTCTTATGATGAATCGGGTAACGAGGAGGAGCCTTCTACTCAACCAATCTCATTAATAAGGAGCTCCAAAAAGAAGATTGAACCCACACATGATGTGGTGAAGAAGAAGAAAAGAAAAAGGAAGAGAGGTAAAAAGGTATCTCTTCCAAATAAAGTTGCTCCTATTATTGTTGTGCCTCATGAAAATGAAGATGATACACTTGACGATGATCTCGTTATGCCTATTTCTTGTTGTGATGATTATGATTGGGAAGATAATGATACTTCTTATGATCTTGGAAATCTTTTTGGCACTTGCTTGGAAGAATATAATAATTGCTATACTATTGGTGCTATCCATACTATTAATGATGAGAGTGATTATGCTTATGATATGAAAAGGCCCAAGCTTGGGGAAGCTATGTTTGATGAGGATGACATATTTGAGAATATATTTGCTGCAATTAATGTTTATCCCAAGCCTGGGGATGCTATGTTTAATAATGATGATATTTTTTAGTCTCCCAAGTTATGATATGCAAAGTTGTTATGATGATAGCATGCCTTCTACCTATGATGATTATATTGATGAAAGTGGGTTTGGAAGAGTGTCAACTTTAGGAAGTAGTGATCCCACATTATTGGAGGATGTTGAATCTTATAATATTTATGGAAGTGGATTTGGAGAGGTCATGACTTTATTTAGTGATGTATCCACTATCTTGGAAGAGGTTTCAATCGATTATGATGAGAACAAAGTTGCTACTTATGATGATTATTGTGATAAAACTTATGTTATAAAGAGTAGTGATGATTATATTTATAGAACTTGTCATGATTATGAGTACCCTTTCTCTGAACATTACTCTTTTAATGTGGAAACAATTTATAGTATTCAAGTCTCTTATGATACTCCCACTATTCCGAATGAAAAGAATTTTGCATATGTGGAGAGTAGTAAATTTTCTATGCTTGTAGATCATGAAAAGAATGCTTTAGGTGCTGGTTATATTGTTGAATTCATTCATGATGCTACTGAAAATTATTATGAGGGAGGAACATATTGTCGGACTTCGGGTTCTGGCAGACCCTTGAGGTTCGAACACTGGGGTGCGCACGGAGATCTCGCCCTCTACCTACCGGCACCCCGCCGCCTCGCTAGGATCTAAACTACGAAAGGAACAACAAAAGAGACGCAAGGTTTATACTAGTTCGGGCCACCATTGTGGTGTAATACCCTACTCTAGTTTGTGGTGTGGTGGATTGCCTCTTGGGCTGATGGTGATGAACAATACAAGGAAGAACAGCCTCACGAGGGTCTGTTCTTGGCCGGGGCGATGAACTCCTAGGAGGAGTTCAGCCACCTTTCTCTCTCTCTCTCTCTCTTTGAGATGCTACTTGATCCGATTCTCAATCTTCTCCTCCTTCTCTCTCTCTCTCTTTCTCTCTCTTTTTCTCTTTTCCTTTTTTCTCTCTATCCTGTGGGTGGCTAGTCCTATTTATAGGCGAAGGCCCTGGGCCTCTCCCCAAATATTGAGCGGGAAGGCCGCCAACAATTGGCCATTTTTAAAGGGAACATCTGGTACACTTATCCTGACTAAAGTTGGTCCTCGCCTATCAAAGGCTCTGCTGGTGACGCCTGCTTGGGCTCCACAATGACTTCCTTCCTGCCGTTGGGCTGGTCTTGGTCTTGTTGCACCGGAATGGATGCCTTTGCTTGATGCTCTTGCCTGCGCTTGCTCCCTTTGCACCAAAGAGGAAAGGAGGACACTGCGTGGCTGGCGCCTCACCGCGCCCTTGGTCGTCATGGCTTGCGTCATGGGCACCTCGTGAGGTACCCCGCCTTGATCTCTCCGCCTCCTCGCGAGCCAGTCTGACGAGGCCGTGCCTGAGGAAGCTCCCTGTCGTCCGCCCCGCGAGGCTTGGCCCCTCGCGAGGGTCTTGAGCTTGTGTTGATGAAGATGGGCCTTGCTGGGCCCCCCTTTGAGCCACACCGCAGGCCGCAGGCAGGCAAGTCTGGGGACCCCCGTTCCCAGAACACCGACAGTAGCCCCCGGGCCCAAGGCGCACCCGGACTTAGCCGAGCAGAGAAGCGAAAGGGCAAGTGCGAAGCGCCGCGGGCCCTAACAGTCTGCGGCCTTGGGCGCCGTGTGGAGGTTGATTGGACGTGGGCGGCACTGTTCCCCCACGCCTCCTTATTTTGTGCCATGCTAGGCGGACTCGTAGCCGCACACAGCCGCTCCCCTTTTCGCTGCTCAACCGTCCCCCGCTCTTCCTCCTCTCGAACTCCAGCTTCTGCTCCCAATCCAATCTCCAACCTTCCCCCCCCCCCTTCCGTTGCCATGGCTCCGACGAAGAAGGGAAGAGGGAAGAAGCCCATGCCTCCGCCTCGCTCGCCGTCGTCGGCGGCCCCCGCCATCGATCGGTCGATCATACTCAATCGAGAGGGCCTGGGCAAGGTCAGCTCGGCTTTGGCCACCATCTTCAACGAATGGGGCGGACGACGGCCTGGCCCGCGTCCCACTTCTCCATCGACAGGATAATCACTGAGGTCCGGTATTTCGCTGACACCCTGTGGGCGGGGCTGGTTCCCCCCTTTTCCAATTTCTTCAATGCTGTGCTCTCCCACTATCAGATCCATATGATGCATTTGGGTCCCGAGTCCATCACTCTTCTTGCGGTATTCGCCTTTGTTTGCGAGGCAATGATGGGCATCCTTCCCTCAGTTGCCTTGCTGCGCCACTTCTTCTCTCTGCGCCTTGTTGACCCCACCCAATGTTCGGGGTGTGCGAGCTTCATTGCTGCACCTGAAACAGCGGCTTCAGGGATTGACTTCAGCCTTCCTCCGCCCGCGCCTGGGTTCCGCGAGCGGTGGCTGTACGTGGACGTAGGGGTGCCCAGGCCCCTGCTGTCGGAGCCATCTTCGCCTGCTGTCCCCAATTCAGGCTGGGGCCAGGAGACGCTCACGAGTTCCCGGCTCGTCTTCGTCTGGCGCCGCTTTGCGTTCTTGAGGGCGCTCGGCATGACGGCGCCCAAGGTGGTGAAGGAGTTCCTGCTATGCCATGTTGCCCCTCTCCAACGTCACTCTCGCCGGATGTGGGCCTTCGGCGGGCGTGAAGATCGTATGAGGCTCCAGGAAGAGGACCTGACGCCTGAAGCGCTGAGGAAGATGCTCTTGGTCTTGACTGGGGACCCCACCCCTGGCAGCATCCGGCAAGGGGGGGCCTTGCTGTACCTCTGCCCGAATAGGGGCGACTTTGTAAATCATATGCCCGTCTTCGACGAATGGGGGCTGCGCCCCGCTGGCCTCCGGGGGCCTCGCAAGAACCCAGTGGTGGTGGCCGCCCTTTCAGTCGGCCACGGCGGCTCTTCCTCAAGTGGCGGAGCAGGGAGGCATGGGCCGCCGGAGGCGGAGGGGGCCTCCGCCGGGGTGACGACGCCAGGCGGCGCTCTTGAGGGAGCAGCTCCTGAGGCCCATGCTGCCGCGGCTGGGGGTGGCGAGAAGCTTCCCGCAGTGCCTGCGTCTGAGGCCCCTGGGGCCCCAGTTACTCTTCTTGGTGAGGTGACCGGCGGCGTGCATTAGGTAGACGCCCCCGACGCGGGTCGCCTTGACGCTCCTTCCTCGTCGCAGGCTGACCCCTGCGCTCAACTCTTGGGTCGCTTCCGCGTGGGCTTTGAGGCTCTCCGGAAGAGAAGGGAGGCCTTGGGTGACGATTACCCTTGTCGCCTGCTGAAGCGTAGGAAGTACTTCGCCACCAATGAGTAAGCCTTCCCCTTTTCTAGCTCCTGATCCTTTTGTTGCTTTTACTGATCCTTGCTCCGCAGGGCCCTTCCAGCCGAGCTCACGGAGATGGCTGAGGAGCCCTCCCCCTTGGCTCCGCCCTCTCCACCGTCTTCGAGCACTCCGAGCAGCAGAGCCCTCGTGGTGAGGCCGGTCGGAGAGACGAACCATCCTGAGGCGCATCGCGGCCCCGCGCGCCTCGCGACCCTCCTTTGCGAGCCTTCTCGTGGCATAGCCAGCCTGCCGTGGGCTTCTCGTCTGGTCGTCAACCGTGATTGGCTGAGGTATTCCCTGCGCTCTTTTTTAGGGGATGGGCTGGCTCCAGGCCGGGCTTCTGGCGTGGCATGCCCGGCCGTGGCGAGGGCGCCAGCCCCCAGCCCCCTGCCCGAAGGGGGAGTGCTGATTCGTGGCCCCCGGCGCTCGCTCGGGGCGGATGATGGTGTGGAAGACGTACTCGAGCGCGTCCGGGAGCGTCGCGCTCTTCGCCAAGGGTTTCTTCGAAGGGCGGCTGACGCGGTGAGCCTGCTTGGTGAAGAGCTCGCTGATGAAGACGCGCGCCTTGAGGCCGAGGGCCTGCGCCTAGCTGCAGAGAGGCGCGAGCTGAAGGCGGCTGTCGCCCTTGCGCGCCATCAGCGTGATCTTGACAATGGGGAGGCCACGGCGTCGCTAGCGGCCTCTCGGGAGGTCCGTTCTCGGGCCGTCGAGGAGGCTCGGGAAGCTGACTGGCGGCGAGAGGCGGCGGAGGAGCGGGTGCGGGAACTCCTAGCCCGATGCCACTCACTGGAGGAGCAGGTGGAGCTGCGGGAGACGGCCCTTGCATCGATGAAGGTGGCCTCAGGCGACCCAGTAGAGCTCCAGAAGCGTGAGGAGGCGCTGACGCTGGAAGCCGCCGAACGCGCACGCGAATATGAACGCCTGGAAACAAGGGAGCGCTTGGTGACGCGGGCGGAGGATGACGTCGCTGCGCGGGAAGCCCGTGTCCTGGAGGAGGTCAGACGTCGGGTGGCGACGGCACACTTGAACCTTGAGCGCGAGTTCGAGGAGAGGCTGGGGTTGTTCCGGGCTGAGGCTGAAGGTAGGACCGCTTCCTTGCGGGCCAAGCAGGAGGAAGTGACGCGGCGGTCCGATGCTTCTCGGGCCGCCCTTGAGGTGGCGCAGGAGGAGTTAACTACCTCCCGTGCCGAGGTGCTTCTTCTTCGCCAACGGGTGGACGATGCTGGGGCCTTCGCGCGACAGAATGCGCACGAGATACGCCAGCGGCAGATCCTGGAGCATGAGCACGGCCCCATGCTCACCACGCTCCGGGAGAGAGCCAACACAGCCTTGGGTAACATCTGCGAGGCGGCTGTTGGCGAGCCGCACGTAGTTAACTACGCCGGCAACCTTCAGTCCTTCACCGATGTGGTGGTGCAGCTGGAGGCGCGGTCGGTCAGAGCCGACAGGTTGGTGGAGGAGAGGAGCCGTGCCCTGCTCAGGCGCGCCTTTTCTCGCGTCTTCAGCCATCTCCGGAATATGGACCCCCACTTCGACTTCGACGCCGCCATCGCCCCAGTACCCCAGGCCGTCCGGGATGACCTGGCGCACTCGGTGGAGGACAACATGGACGCTCTCGTCAGGGCCTTCGCTTCAGATAACGATGGCGTGATCGTGGCTACTGATGAAGGCGGCGTGGTGAACGGCCCCGACGCCGCTGGTGGCAACGCAGAGAGCGATGGCGAGGCCAGCGACGCCAGCAACAGTTCAGGAGGTGCCCCTGAGGATGCATTGGGGGATTTATCCGACTGACCGCACATCGTTCTTGTTTCCTTACCCTGCACGAATAGAGCTCAGGTTTTGCCCTGACGGTTGTGAGAGCATTTTGGGAGGGGTAGCCCCTCATGTAAAACTTGTGTTCTGTGTATTTATAGATGCTATATCACCCGTACGCCTGCGCCAAGTGGCTGGCTAGTTTACCTTTGTCCCGTGCGGGCCCTGAGATAGCCTGTGGAGGACTGTGGCGTCTCAAGTGTCTCCTGATCGAACCCGTAGGATCTGCAGTAAAAACCTCCTGAGAGGATGCGGCGGCGGCAGTCTCGGCTGCACGCAAGCTAGGCCCAATCCGGCTCGCGAGGTGCTCACGAGGGGAGGCAACTGAGGCAAAGCGGTAACCGGAACGCGAGAGATTGCTCGAACAAGACTAAGCACCCCCTTCCCCAAACACACGCAAATCTCAAATTCGAATCCAACTTAAATCCAGCGGGGGAAAGTGACAACCAAAGGGAAAAGCAATGAAAGCAGAAAAAGGCCGCGTCCGGCACCTAGTCTAGTCTTGGATGTCTTCTCACCAGCGCGGAGCTAAGTGCTGCCACTGGGTATGGGAGGGAGCACCAGGGCCTGAGGCCGGCACCCCTAAGACTCCGGGGCGTGTACAGCCCCACTCATTATTACGTGAGAGTGTCACGGGGCGGCGAGCTTCACAGGCACTGGGCCTTCTTCACAGGTACCGGCCTTGCTTCATATCGCCAGACGAGGGCCCCGCCTTGCGCCGCACTCTAGTGCCATCAACGACGACCGGAAACCAGGACGCCGCCGATGGGGTAGAGCGGTCGCCAGTGGTTCCCCCGACGACCACGGGTCCTCCGCCAGGGGCAGGCCCTGAGGCACCTCCCCAGCAGAGGGCCTACCTCCTGAGAACGCCTTGCTCCGAACGCCGCGGTGGTGATGCCGGATCTCGGCCCCTCTCCTGCAGCCCCCGACGCCCTCCTCCTGAGGGGTAGGAGACTGCGGGAGCGGGGCAGCCGCTCGCTGTGGCGACCTGCACCTCCTGCGATCGATGATTAGCGTATGCCTGCTCCTGAGGAATTAGCGATACCCGATAATCGTCGCTTCCAGCGTGGCCGGTGGGGCCTTCACGGGGCTCCTGGAAGAGCTCAGCTTCTGTCGCCTCGTCCCCCCAGCTTGGGCTGAGGAGCGAGCCTTGTTTGCCCTCATGCTGGTGCCCTTGGTCCATCATGTGGGGCACGTATTCTTCTGGGGCCGTCATCCCGAAGGCCGTGCCATAGTGCTCCGCGTGCCATGCAGCTCTGCTTGAGGCGCCCACCTGGGGGTGGTAGCGCGGCCCACTGGGGCCGTGGGTCGTGGCGAGCCCTTCTTCGTTGGCCAGGAGCGGAGGCAGCGCTGCCGCTGGCCCGGTGCTGACAGTTTCGCTGGTGTTGGAGTAGCCTTGGAGCCCGCGGGCGCGTGTGGAGCCCCCACGCGGGCCGCCCTGGACCTGAGGTGGGAGCTGGGTGCAGAAGGGGTGAGCCCCCGAGGCGGCAAAACCCAGGAGCTCTGCCGCCCGCTCTAGCAGCACGTCGCGGCCGCCTTCTAGCAGCCTGCACTGCAGTAGCTCCCGGGCCACCGTGAGCGCGGCCCTCGAGTTCGCCTGCTCCCGGTGGGTGTACGGCGTCGCGGCCGCGGCATGGTTGGAGGCCCTTGCTTCCGACCGCGCCTGCCGCGGCGTGAGAGCTGTCGAAGCCTGTCCGCGTCACCCGCGGCCCACAACGCCCTACGGACCGCGAGCTGCCTGGGGCATGGGGTCGCCCGAGGCAAGCGGCTCTGCGTGGGCGGGCCAAGCCGCCCAGGGGCCGGGGTTGCCCGCCTGGTCACCGGACATGGTGATGACGATGCGACGGGACACGAAGTGGCAGAAGGTGGATCCCGGCGCACCCCTACCTGGCACGCCAAATGTCGGATTTCGGGTTCCGGCAGACCCTTGAGGTTCGAACACTGGGGTGTGCGCGGAGATCTCGCCCTCTACCTACCTGCACCCAGCCGCCTCGCTAGGATCTAAACTACGAAAGGAACAACACAAGAGACGCAAGGTTTATACTAGTTCGGGCCACCATTGTGGTGTAATACCCTACTCTAGTTTGTGGTGTGGTGGATTGCCTCTTGGGCTGATGGTGATGAACAATACAAGGAAGAACAGCCTCGCGAGGGTCTATTCTTGGCCGGCGCGATGAACTGCTAGGAGGAGTTCAGCCACCTTTCTCTCTCTCCCTCTCTTTGAGATGCTACTTGATCCGATTCTCAATCTTCTCCTCCTTCTCTCTCTCTCTCTCTCTCTCTCTCTCTCTCTCTCTCTTTTTCTCTCTCTTTCTTCTCTTTTCCTTTTTTCTCTCTATCCTGTGGGTGGCTAGTCCTATTTATAGGCGAAGGCCCTGGGCCTCTCCCCAAATATTGAGCGGGAAGGGCGCCAACAATTGGCCATTTTGAAGGGGAACATCTGGTACACTTATCCTGACTAAAGTTGGTCCTCGCCTGTCAAAGGCTCTGGTGGTGATGCCTGCTTGGGCTCCACAATGACTTCCTTCCTGTCGTAGGGCTGGTCTTGGTCTTGTTGCACCGGAATGGATGCCTTTGCTTGATGCTCTCGCCTGCGCGTGCTCCCTTTGCACCAAAGAGGAAAGGAGGACATCTGCTGCTGGCTGGCGCCCTGGCGCCCTTGGTCGTCATGGCTTGCGTCATGGGCACCTCGTTAGGTACCCCGCCTTGATCTCTCCGCCTCCTCGCGAGCCAGCCTGATGAGGCCGTGCCTGAGGAAGCTCCCTGTCGTCCGCCCCGCGAGGCTTGGCCCCTCGTGAGGGTCTTGACCTTGTGTTGATGAAGATGGGCCGTGCTGGGCCCCCCTTTGAGCCACGCCGCAGGCCACAGGCAGGCAAGTCTGGGGACCCCCGTTCCCAGAACGCCGACACATATGCTTGTAGGAATTGCAATAATATCAAGTTTCCTCTCTATGTGCTTAAAGTTTTGAAGTTATGCTTGTTTTACCTTCCTATGCAAGTTGATTATTGTTCCCATAAGTTGTTTTTTCACAAAAGCCCTATGAATAGGAAGTGGGTTAGACTTAAATGTGCTAGTCGTATTCTTCATGATGCTCTCTTTATGTTTCAATTCCTATCTTTTATGTGAGCATCATTGACATCATCATGCCTAGCTAGGGGCTTTAAATGTTAGCGCTTGTTGGGAGGCAAACCAATTTTATTTTAGTTTCTTTCTTTTTGGTTCTGTTTAGTAATAAATAATCTATCTAGCCTCTGGTTAGATGTGGTTTTATGTTTTAATTAGTGTTTGTGCCAAGTAGAACCTTTGGGAAGACTTGGGTAAAGTCTTTATGATCATGCTGTAAAAAACAGAAACTTTAGCGCTCACGAGGTTAGCTAGAAATTTTTACTGGAGAGTGCTATTTAGTTGATTATTTTTGCAGATAATTACTAGACAAATTCCTTAGGTGCACCAATTTAATTTAGAATTTTTGGAGTTCCAGAAGTTTGTGTTAGTTACAGATTACTACAGACTGTTCTGTTTTTGACAGATTCTGTTTTCATTGTGTTGTTTGCTTATTTTGATGAATCTATGGCTAGTAAAATAGTTTATAAGCCATAGATAAGTTGGAATACAGTAGGTTTAACACCAATATAAATAAATAATGAGTTCATTACAGTACCTTGAAGTGCTGTTTGGTTTTCTTTCGCTAACGGAGCTCACGAGTTTTCTGTTAAGTTTTGTGTTGTGAAGTTTTCAAGTTTTGGGTAAGGAGTGGCAAGAGCCTAATCTTGGGGATGCCCAAGGCACCCCAAGGTAATATTCAAGGACAACCAAGAGCCTAAGCTTGCGGATTCCCCGGATGGCATCCCCTCTTTCGTCTTCGTTCATCGGTAACTTTACTTGGAGCTATATTTTTATTCACCACATGATATGTATTTTGCTTGGAGCGTCATTTTATTTTATTTAGCTTTGCTTCCTGTTAGTTATAATAATGTTTTGCATCTTTAGTTTCAATAAAAAAGTCAAGGATAGCCTTTGCCATGCTTATTTTGCTACTATACATGTTGCTGTTTGAAAACAGAAAGTTTACCGCTGTTGCAAAAATTCCCTAGAAAAGTCAGGGAGTGGTATAATGTTAAATCTTTTTGCATATTGAGCTCTGATAAATTTATTACAGTGGGAATTTTATTTCATAATTTTTGGAGCTAGGGAAGTATGATGAATCTTGCATTCTTTACAGACTGTACTGTTCTGGCAGATTGCTGTTATGTTTGCATTGTTTGCATATGTTTTCTTGTTTAATGGTTCAATTTGAGGATAGGAGTATTAAATATGCAGAGGCATTTAGTATGCAATTTTGAATAATAATTTTAGCGATTTGTTACAGTAGAAAATGATAAGGTTTTGCATTGGTTTATACTAACCTATCTCACGAGTTCTTGTTGAGTTTGTTGTGAATGAAGCATTTGATAAAAAGAGAAAACCATGATATGAGAGGAATTATGGAGACACAAAAGTTCAAGCTTGGGGATTCCCAAGGCACCCCAAGATAATATTTCAAGAAGTCTCAAGCATCTAAGCTTGGGGATGCCCCGGTAGGCATCCCACCTTTCTTCTTCAACAACTATCGGTTAGTATTGGTTGAGCCTAAGTCTTTGCTTCTTCACATGAGTTGTGCTATCCTTGCAATGTCATTTTCTTTAGCTTTGCTTGCTGTTTGAATAAAGTATCAAGATCTGAAATCCTTAAATGGGAGAGTCTTCACATAGTTGCATAATTATTCGACTACTCATTGATCTTCACTTATATCTTTCGGAGTAGTTTGTTATTGCTCTAGTGCTTCACTTATATCTTTTAGAGCACAATGGTGGTAGTTTTATTTTGGAAAAATTAATGAACTCTCATGCTTAACTTATATTATTTTGAGAGTCTTAAATAGCATGGTAATTTGCTTAAATAATCCTAATATGCTAAGCATACAAGATTTGTAAGAATTCTTATGAGTGTATTGAATACTAAGAAAAGTTTGATGCTTGATAATTGTTTTGAGATATGGAGGTAGTAATATTAGAGTCATGCTAGTTGAGTAGTTGTGAATTTGAGAAATGCTTGTGTTGAAGTTATAAAGTCCCATAGCATGCACGTATGGTTAAAGTTGTGTAACAAATTTGAAACATGAAGTGTACCTGGCTTGTGCATCCTTATGAGTGGCGGTCGGGGATGAGCGATGGTCTTTTCCTACCAATCTATCCCCCTAGGAGCATGCGCGTAGTACTTGATTTTTGATAACTTCTAAAATTTTGCAATAAGTATATGAGTTCTTTTGACTAATGTTGAGTCCATGGATTATACGCACTTTTACCTTTCCGCCTGTGCTAGCCTCTTCTGTACCGTGGATTGCCCTTTCTCACCTTGAGAGTTGGTGCAAACTTAGCCGATGCATCCAAACCCCGTGATATGATACGCTTATCACACATAAACCTCCCTATATCTTCCTCAAAACAGCCACCATACCTACCTATTATGGCATTTCCATAGACATTCCGAGATATATTGCCATGCAACTTTCCACCGTTCCGTTCATCATCATCATGACATACTTTACTTTTGTCATATTGCCAATGCATGATCATGTAGTTGACATCGTATTTGTGGCAAAGCCACCATGCATTATTTTTCATACATGTCACTCTTGATTCATTGCACCATCCCGGTACACCGCCGGAGGCATTCATATAGTCATATCTTGTTCTATTTTCGAGTTGTAATCCTTATGTTGTAATCAATAGAAGTGTGATGATCATCATTATTAGAGCATTTCCCAATCAAAAAAAGAGAAAGGTCAAAAAGAAAAAAAGGAAAGGCCCAAAAAAAGAAAATAAATAAAAAGGGCAATGTTACTATCTCTTTTTCCACACTTGTGCTTCAAAGTAGCACCTTGTTCTTCATGTAGTGAGTCTCATATATTGTGCTTCAAAGTAGCACCATGTTTTTCATATAGTGAGTCTCATAAGTTGTCTTTTTATACTAGTGGTAATTTTTCATTATAGAACTTGGCTTGTATATTCCTACGATGGGCTTCCTCAAATGCCCTAGGTCTTCATGAGCAAGCAAGTTGGATGCACACCCACTAGTTTTCTTTTATTGAGCATTCATAGCTCTAGTGCATCCGTTGCATGGCAATCCCTACTCCTCATGTTGACATCAATTGATGGGCATCTCCATAGCCCGTTGATTATCTCGTCAATGTGAGACTTTCTACTTTTTTGTCTTCTCCACACAATCCCCATCATCATATTCTATTCCAAGGAGACAAGACGAGGTGAGGCTACAGTGATCGCCGCCAAGACGGCGGCACTGTAGCCATGCTTACCCCGACAAAGCCCTCGTCATCAGGATTGAGGCAACAGTAACCAGCCCCCGACCAGGCCCTCAGCGGTGGGGCCAGCTTGTCGACCAAGAAGCCGGCAGCCGGTGGGACCCACCAGTCGGCGGGCCCCAGCGGCTGGCGAAGAAGCCGGCGGACATAGACACTGACGGCTAGGGCCCGCGCCCAGCCGGATTACCATTGTACCCCTGGGGGGTAGGCCTATATAAACCCCCCAGGGCACCCATGCAAAGGGTTGATCTCAGAGAGTTTTAGACACCACATAGAGGGAAGAGGAGAGCTAGCCTAGCCTTTCTGCTTCCTCTCGTCAAACAGCTCAAGGAGCACCTTGTAGCCACTTGTTAATCTAGTGACCATGTGGAGACCCCGCAGAGCAGCAGTAGGGGTGTTATCTCCACGGAGAGCCCCGAAGCTGGGTAAGATTCGCCGGCGTGCATGTCTACGCCTCATCCCGTTTCCAGGCACCGGCGACGTCTTATTGGCTCCCACAATGATAAGCCACCCGTTGGCATATGTCGCACCTACCACCCGACACGTATAAAGCTTATTTCTCCCACACCAATAAATCATACATATTTAGAGCAATTTTTATTGCTTTGCACCGATGACAACTTACTTGAAGGATCTTACTCAATCCATAGGTAGATATGGTGGACTCTCATGGCAAAACTGGGTTAAGGGTATTTGGAAGCACAAGTAGTATCTCTACTTGGTGCTGAGAATTTGGCTAGCATGAGGGGGAAAGGCAAGCTCAACATGTTAGAGGACCCATGACAACATACTTTATCTCAGATATAAGAAAACATAACTCATCACGCTGTCTTCCTTGTCCAACATCAACTCTTTAGCATGTTATATTTTAATGAGTGCTCCCAATCATCAAAGATGTCAATGATAATATATCTATATGTGAAACCTCTCTTTCCTTATTACTTCCTATTAATTGCAATGATGACCAAAGCTATATTTGCCAACTCCCAACAACTTTTAATCATCATACTCTTTCTATGTGAAATCATTACTCTCAATAAGATCAATATGAACTCTTTGTTTATTTTTATTCTTTTTCTTCTTTCTATTCTTTTATTCACCCAAGATCATGGCAAAACAATCAAGCCCTTGACTGAACACTAAACTTTATTATATATATAGCTCACGGACTCGATTACATAGAGGGATCATAAAGCAAAACTCAAAACTAGATCATGCCATAACTTTATTCTACTAAATCAAGATACTACTAATAGGATCAAACTAAGAAAAACGGTAAAGATAGGAGTTGTGATGGTGATACGATACCAGGGCACCTCCCCCAAGCTTGGCAGTTGCCAAGGGGAGTGCCCATACCCATGTGATTATATCTCCTTCTTTGTCGGTGAAGGTGGAGGTGTTGTTGATGATGCAGGCTTGTCGTCCACCTTCCATGGCATAGGCTCACCATCATAGAAGGATGATCGAGTCTCCGGAATCCTCAAATCTGCAGCCAAACTCATCCTTTTGAATCTATATTCATACTCACAGTTTTGATTTTGCAGATCATAGATTTGGGCTTGGAGGTGCTCGATCTTCTCATGTAGCTTGAAGATGGCCTCCTCAGTGTTCTTGGCATTCGGCTCGTAGTTGTTGGTGAACTCCGCGAGCATCTTGTGGCTAGTGTTAATTCCACGCTCCACCATCCCCTGGCACTTGAAAACTTGTTGCTCCATTGCTTCAAGCCTCGCCTCCACGCTTACGGTTCCCGTTGGTCCCTCAACATCGCGGATGTGCAGCAACCCATCACGCATCTCAATGGTTTGAGGGTGTCGCAGCACCTCCGCGAGGTAAGGGTTGATCACCTTCTCGAAGAACTTGTCATTGGAAGCACTTGGGGACGTCATGATGATCTAGATCTGTCAGAAAAACAGCTCGAAACAAGAACAGGAGATATTTGCGTGATACGAGAGTCAAAACCTTCGGGAGAATATATAATGAATTTTTACCGACCAAAATACGTATCGTGCAAGAAAATGGAGTCCGGAGGGCACACGAGGTAGGGGGGCGCCCAGGGAGGTAGGGCGCGCCCACCACCCTCGTGGGGCCCTCGTGTCCTTCCCGGACTTCCACTTATTTTTCTATTTTTCTAAATATTCCAAAACGGAGAAATATTGCCTTAAAAATTGTTTTGGAGTCGGTTTACTTACCGTACCACATACCTATTCCTTTTCAGAGTCTGAAACGATCTGGAAAGTGTCCCTTATGTATTCCTCCGGGGTTACGGTTTCAATAATATTGGTTTCAACATTTATGGGATTACCTGAGATATAATGTTTGATCCTTTGACAGTTTACCACCTTCGGATTTGTGCCTTCGAAGTTGTTGATTTTTATGGCACCGGAACGATAGACCTCCTCGATAACATAGGGACCTTCCCATTTAGAGAGAAGTTTTCCTACAAAAAATCTTAAATGAGAGGTGTATAGCAATACATAATCACCTACATTAAACTCACGCTTTTGTATCCTTTTGTCATGCCATCTTTTAACTTTTTCTTTAAACAACTTAGCATTTTCATAAGCTTGGGTTCTCCATTCATCAAGTGAGCTAATATCAAATAACCTCCTCTCACCGGCAAGTTTGAAATCATAGTTGAGCTCTTTAATAGCCCAATATGCCTTATGTTCTAGTTCGAGAGGTAAGTGACATGCTTTTCCATAAACCATTTTATACAGAGACATACCCATAGGATTCTTATATGCAGTTCTATAGGCCCATAATGCATCATCAAGTTTCTTGGGCCAATTCTTTCTAGATCTATTAACAGTCTTTTGCAAAATTAATTTGAGCTCTCTATTACTCAATTCTACTTGACCACTAGACTGAGGGTGATATGGAGATGCAATTCTATGATTAACATCATATTTAGCAAGCATTTTACCGAAAGCACCATGAATAAAGTGTGAACCACCATCAGTCATTAAATATCTAGGGACTCCAAACCTCGTAAAAATAACTTCCTTAAGCATTTTAATAGAAGTGTTATGATCAGCACTACTAGTTGGAATAGCTTCTACCCACTTAGTAACGTAATCAACAGCAACTAAAATATGTGTATATCCATTAGAGGCAGGAAAAAGGTCCCATATAATCAAAGCCCCAAACATCAAAGGGTTCAATAACAAGTGAATAATTCATAGGCATTTCTTGACGTCTACTAATATTACCAATTCTTTGACATTCATCACAGGACAAAACAAACTTACGGGCATCTTTAAAGAGAGTGGGCCAATAAAACCCGGATTGCAATACCTTATGTGCAGTTCTATCTCCAGCATGGTGCCCTCCATAAGCTTCAGAGTGACACTTGCGTAAGATTTGTTCCTGTTCATGCTCACGCACACAACGTCTAATAACACCATCTACTCCTTCTTTATAAAGATGTGGGTCATCCCAAAAGTAATGTCGCAAATCATAGAAAAACTTTTTCTTTTGTTGGTATGTGAAGCTAGCTGGTATAAATTTAGCAACAATATAATTAGCATAATGAGCATACCATGGAGTGCTACGAGAAGTCCTTATGACATTTAATTGTTCATCAGGAAAGCTATCATCAATAGGTAGTGGGTCATCAAGAACATTCTCTAACCTAGATAAGTTGTCTGCAACGGGGTTCTCAGCTCCTTTTCTATCAACAATATGCAAATCAAATTCTTGCAGCAAGAGAACCCATCTAATAAGTCTAGGTTTAGCATCTTTCTTTTCCATAAGATATTTAATAGCAGCATGATCAGTGTGAATAGTTACTTTAGAATCAACAATATAGGGTCTGAATTTATCACAAGCAAACACAACTGCTAAAAGTTCCTTTTTGGTAGTACCATAGTTTCTTTGAGCATTGTCTAGAGTCTTACTAGCATAATGGATAACATTTAATTTCTTATCAACTCTTTGCCCTAGAACAGCACCTACAGCATAATCACTAGCATCACACATAATTTCAAAGGGTAAGTTCCAATCATGTGGCTGAACAACAGGTGCAGAGACTAATGCTTTCTTAAGTATTTCAAATGCTTCTACACAATCATCATCAAAGACAAATGGTACATCTTTTTCTAATAAATTAGTCAGAGGCCGGGAAATTTTTGAGAAGTCCTTAATGAACCTCCTATAAAATCTGGCGTGACCAAGGATACTTCTTATACCTTTGATATCCTTGGGACATGGCATCTTTTCAATAGCATCAACCTTGGCTTTATCAACTTCAATACCTCTTTCAGAAACTTTGTGCCCCAAGATAATACCTTCATTAACCATAAAGTGGCACTTTTCCCAATTCAAGACAAGATTAGTTTCTTCACATCTCTGCAAAACTCGATCAAGATTGCTCAAGCAATCATCAAAAGAGGAACCATAGAAGGAAAAATCGTCCATGAAGACCTCGCAAATTTTTTCACAAAAGTCAGAGAATATAGCCATCATGCATATTTGAAAGGTAGCGGGTGCATTACATAAACCAAGAGGCATACGTCTATAAGCAAAAGTACCAAAAGGTCATGTAAAAGTAGTCTTTGATTGATCTTTAGCCGACACAGGTATTTGAGAGAAACCAGAATAACCATCTAGAAAACAATAATGTGTATGTTTGCATAATCTTTCTAGCATTTGATCAATAAAAGGTAAGGGGTAATGATCTTTCTTAGTAGCTTTATTTAATTTGCGAAATCAATTACCATCCTATAACCTGTGATAATTCTTTTGGGATCAATTCATCTTTATCATTAGGGACAACAGTAATACCTCCTTCTTAGGGACACAATGGACAGGACTTACCCACCGACTATCACAGAACGGATAAATTATACCTGCCTCCGAAGCTTGAGTATTTCTTTTCTTACCACTTCTTTCATTTTAGGATTCAAGCGTCGTTGAGGATCACGAACTGGTTTGGCATCCGCTTCCAAATTTATTTTATGTTGACATAGAGTGGGACTAATGCCCTTAAGATCATCAAGAGTATATCCAATAGCGGCACGGTGCTTCTTCAGAGTTTTCAATAATCTTTCTTCTTCATGCTCTGAAAGGTTAGCACTAATAATAACAGGATATATTTTCTTTTCATCAAGGTAAGCATATTTAAGATTATCAGGCAACGGTTTAAGCTCAAACACGGGATCACCCTTGGGTGGAGGAGGATCCCCTAGGATTTCAACCGGCAAATTGTGTTGCAGAATAGGTACCTGTTTAAAGAATACTTCATCTATTTCCGTTCTTTCATTCATGAACATCTTATTTTCATGATCTAGCAAATAGTGTTCTAAGGGATCACTAGGAGGTACGGCAATAGAAGCAAGACCAATAATTTCATCCTTACTAGGCAATTCTTCCTCATGATGTTGTTTACTAAATTTAGAGAAATTAAACTCATGAACCATATCATCCAAGCCAATAGTAACACATCCTTTTTGCAGTCTATCTTAGCATTAACAGTGTTCAAGAAGGGTCTACCAAATATAATGGGACAAAAGCTATCTTGTGGGGAACTAAGAACAAGAAAATCAGCAGGATATTTAGTTTTCCCACACAAGACTTCAACATCTCTAACAATTCCCATTGGAGATATAGTATCTCTATTGGCAAGGTTAATAGTAACATCAATATCTTCTAACTCAGCAAGTGCAATATCATGCATAATTTCTTTGTATAAGTCAATGGGTATAACGCTAGCACTAGCACCCATATCACGTAAGCCATGATAACAATGATCTCCTATTTTAACAGAAATAACAGGCACGCCTACCACAGGTCTATGTTTATCTTTAGCACACGGTTTAGCAATTCTAGCAGTTTCACACAATCAAACTTAGGTGTCATACCTGACTCCTTACCTTCGTCGAGGTCCCAATCTTCAGAGTTGCGTTTAATTCTATCCAATAAATTCCATTTAAATTCAATAGTCTTCATCATAAAAGAGCCAGCACAAGAAGTATCGAGCATGGTGCGATTGTTATCAGAAAGCCGAGCATAAAAATTCTGAAGAATTGTCACTCTTGAGAGCTCATGATTGGGGCATGAATATAACATTGATTTAAGCCTCCCCCAAGCTTGAGCGATGCTTTCTCCTTCGCGAGGCCAAAAATTATATATATAATTAAGATCACGATGAACAAGATGCATAGGGTAATACTTTTGATGAAATTCCAATTTCAATCTTTTATAGTTCCATGATCTCGTATCATCACATAGCATGTACCATGTCAATGCATCTCCCTTCAAAGATAAAGGGAAGACCTTCTTCTTAACAACATCATCGGGTATACCTACAAGCTTAAATAGTCCACAAACTTCATCCACATAAAGTAGATGTCCATTAGGATGCTTTGTTCCATCTCCTGTAAAAGTGTTAGCTAGCAGTTTTTCCATCATATCCGAATGAATTTCAAAAGGAGTTTCATTTTCAATAGGTTCAGTAGGTTGAGGAGCAACTCTTTGCTCTACTGGACGGTGTGAAGATACCCCGAACAAGCCCCTCGGAGAATTACTTTCCATAGTAACAAGTGACAGAAAATTTCAGCACACTATATAAATTTTTCCTTACCAAATTCCACCTACCAAAGGCGCTACACTCCCCAGCAATGGCGCCAGAAAAGAGTCTAGATGACCCACAAGTATAGGGGGTCTATCGTAGTCCTTTCGATAAGTAAGAGTGTCGAACCCAACAAGGAGCAGAAGGAAATGATAAGCGGTTTTCAGCAAGGTATTCTCTGCAAGTACTGAAATAAGTGGTAACAGATAGTTTTGTGACAAGATAAATTGTAACGAGCAACAAGTAACAAGAGTAAATAAAGTGCAGCAAGGCGGCCCAATCCTTTTTGTAGCAAAGGACAAGCCTGGACAAACTCTTATAATAGGAAAAGCGCTCCCGAGGACACATGGGAATATCGTCAAGCTAGTTTTCATCACGTTCATATGATTCGCGTTCGGTACTTTGATAATTTGATATGTGGGTGGACCGGTGCTTGGGTGCTGTTCTTACTTGAACAAGCATCCCACTTATGATTAACCTCTATTGCAAGCATCCGCAACTACAACAAAAGTATTAAGGTAAACCTTACCATAGCATGAAACATATGGATCCAAATCAGCCCCTTATGAAGCAACGCATAAACTAGGGTTTAAGCTTCTGTCACTCTAGCAACCCATCATCTACTTATTACTTCCCAATGCCTTCCTCTAGGCCCAAATAATGGTGAAGTGTTATGTAGTCGACGTTGACATAACACCACTAGAGGCTAGACAACATACATCTCATCGAAATATCGAACGAATACCAAATTCACATGACTACTAATAGCAAGACTTATCGCTTGTCCTCAGGAACAAACGTAACTACTCACAAAGCATATTCATGTTCATAATCAGAGGGGTAATAATATGCGTAAAGGATCTGAACATATGATCTTCCACCAAATAAACCAACTAGCATCAACTACAAGGAGTAATCAACACTACTAGCAACCTACTAGCACCAATCCCGGACTTGGAGACAAGAATTGGATAGAAGAGATGAACTAGGGTTTGGAGATGAGATGGTGCTGGTGAAGATGTTGATGGAGATTGCCCTCTCCCGATGAGAGGAGCGTTGGTGATGATGATGACGATGATTTCCCCCTCCCGGAGGGAAGTGTCCCCGGCAGAACAGCTCTGCCGGAGCCCTAGATTGGTTCCGCCAAGGTTCCACCTTGTGGCGGCGGAGTCTCGTCCCGAAAGGTTGCTTAATGTTTTTTTCTCATGGAAAGACTTCATATAGGAGAAGATGGGCATCAGAGAGCCACCAGGGGGCCCATGAGGTAGGGGGCGCGCCCCGGGGGCCCGGGGCGCGCCCCCCACCCTCGTGAGCAGGGTGTGGGCCCCCTGGCCTTCATCTTTGGTGACGATTTCTCTTTATTTATTTTAAGATATTCCGTGGAGTTTCAGGACTTTCGGAGTTGCACAGAATAGGTCTCCAATATGTGCTCCTTTTCCAGCCCAGAATTCCAGTTGCCGGCATTCTCCCTCTTCATGTAAACCTTGTAAAATAAGAAAGAATAGCCATAAGTATTGTGACATAACGTGAAATAACAGACCATAATGCAATAAATATCGATATAAAAGCATGATGCAAAATGGACGTATCACCAGTCGCCCCCAAATTCAACCCATGGTCAGCTTGTCCGATCACCTTTGATCGTAGGGATCACCCTACTAGCATCCGTCATGGCGGCTTAGCCGCATTGGTCCTAGACCCAATCATCGACGGATTCCACCTCACGCGAGTCCTTATGGACGGCGGTAGCAGCCTGAACCTGCTTTATCAGGACACAGTGCGCAAAATGGGCATCGACCCTTCAAGGATCAAGCCCACAAAAACCACCTTTAAAGGTGTAATTCCTGGAGTAGAGGCCCATTGTACGGGCTCTATAACATTGGAAGTGGTCTTCGGATCTCCGGATAACTTCCGAAGTGAAGAGTTAATCTTTGATATCGTCCTCTTCCGTAATGGTTACCATGCCCTGCTCGGACGAACCGCATTCGCTAGATTCAGTGCGGTACTACACTATGCATACCTCAAGCTCAAGATGCCAGGACCGCGCGGGGTCATAACAGTCAACGGAAACATGGACCGCTCTCTCCGAACAGAAGAGCATATTGCAGCCCTCGCGGCGGAAGTACAATGCGGCCTCCTCCGACAAACCACCAATCCGGCAACAACTTGGAGCACCGTCAAGCGAGTCCAGAGCACCCCGCAACAGGACCATCAGGCACGCCAAGAGCGCGACTAGCAGTACGGCCTCCGCTTAAGCCCCATCAAACAAGCATTCGTGCCACGCGTACACAATTACGCACTCAAAATACCATGGGCATAGGTGGAGGCGCAGCAATGACTCCGTCAACAGTGCGGTATCACCGCAGCATACCTTCATAACCTTCCCTTTTTATCTTTCAGGACACTACTTCAGGGCAGCCTCTTCAGAAGAGTCGGATTGACGGACTTGCATAGGAGAGAAAACCAAGGAGGCAACAGGCTTTGCGCACAAAAGGAAATACCCAGGTGGAATCTGTTCACGATCGTTATACCTGTTTTATATACCTACATGCAGCCTGCCCTTGGATAGGACATGTTAAATAGTCCTATTTACTTCCGCCTAAACGCACCCATTGTAAACATACGCTTAAACGTATTATTCATCAATGGGAGATCATACATAGCGTCAGCTTATTACTATCATTTGAGCATTTCTTCTTGCAAATGTTTATTTAATATTGCTTCCGTACATCTTGGTACGATCAACTTTGCCAGGGGCTTCTTATGGCACCTCATAATATGGCAAAACAAGTCCGAACACTTTCAACAGTGCGGCACCCCAAACTTATAGCCCTATATGCATCAGCTCTGAATCACGTCTTGGGTCAATAGTTGGGTTTGCCCGGCTCCCTTGTTTTGGTACCTTACGTTCTGTTATATCGGCTAAGGTAGCGCAGGGAGAACTACTGCGATTGTGTCCCGGTTCTTCCGGACGAGCACCTCAGTAGAGAAAGCCGAAAACTGACCGGCATGATGCGGCGAGAGCTGGTCGCTGTTCGAGAGGTCTTAAAATCCTTAAAGATTTTTCCGCTTTAGGCGAGGAATTGGCTTCGTCCGATTTAGGCGTATATAGCGCCCCAATTCGGCCCTCCGAATTCTAGGGGCTTCACCGAAATTTAAAATTATAGACTTCTATGGCTAAGTGAAATTTATAAAGCCGCATAGTCCAATTTCCTTATTCGCTGCACTGGATACCTCCTTAAGGGGCCAAAAATTTGGATAAAGAGTATCCGGGTTTTTTCAGGAACATCCCGGTACTAGCTACGTGGGGGCGGAAGCCGACGACTAGCCTACTTTCAGAATTCTATAAACAGCCGCACAGAAGGTAATATTTCAAATCAAACAATGCTACATAGCACAAGTAACTTTGTCTTTAAATTACAACAGCGGCAGAGGTACATTTAGTCAAAGATCTTGTCCTTGGTACATTCATCGGCCACGAGACGAGCGCCCTTCATAACTCCATCGTAGTACTTCTCGGGATAGCGATGCGCCTTGCCCTCTGGCGGCCCGTCCTTCACCAGCTTCTCCGCATCCAGCTTGCCCCAATGCACCTTCGCGCAGGCAAAGGCCCGGCGGGCACCCTCAATGCAAACGGATCGCTTGATAACCTCAAGCCGCGGACAGGCATTCACCATCCGCTTGATCAGGCCGAAGTAGCTAGTGGGCAGGGGCTCAACAGGCCACATCCGGACTATGAAATCTTTCATAGCCACTTCGGCCGCCCTGTGGAGTTCGACCAACTGCTTCAGTTGGTCACTCAGAGGCATTGGGTGTTCGGCCCCAGCATACTGGGACTAGAACAGCTTCTCCGTGGAGCTCCCCTCCTCGGCACGGTAGAACTGCGCGGCGTCTGAGACACTGCGTGGCAGATCTGCGAATGCCCCTGGAGAGCTCCGAATTCGGGTAAGTAAAAGAAACGCCTCCTCCACATGTTTGCTTTGCATAAAGAATGTCTTACCCGCCGCTATCTTTTTGGCCGCCTGGATTTCCTGCTGTGCCCTGTCGGCTTCGGCCTTGGCGTCTTTCATACTCGCAAGGGCCTTCGCAAGCTCGGCCTCTTTCATCTTCAGATCATACTCCACGGACTCGAACTTCTTGTCGAGGTCCCGGAGCTCTTGCTGTACCTCCCCCACTCTAGCATCTTGCTTTTCACGCTCCTTGCATTCCAAGGCCGCCTTGTCTTCGGCCTCAGACAGTGCATTCTTCAGAGACGCCACTTCGGTGGTGGCCCCTGTTACACAGTCACGACGCTTCGTCATTAGAATACCCAATTTTATCTATCCTTCGTTACATGAGAGCGGGGAATCACTCACCTTTGTTCTCTTTGAGCTGCCTCTTCGTGAGGTCGAGCTCCACCTGCGCCTGCTCCAGGTCCCGCTTTAGTCCGGCGACCTCGGCTGTGCGGACAGCAGCGGCAAGCAGCACAGCCTGCTTATTCGCATGCACACTTATTATTAGACTCCTGCGGATTATAATTGACCCTCCGTTTGGCTTTTCTTTCCGAACACCAAACAGAGTATCAGGGCTACTACCTATCGAGTGGTAATTTCACACATTTTGATTACTTACCTCAAAGCCTGTCAGGAGGCTGGTGCAAGCTTCGGTTAGTCCGCTCTTGGCGGACAAAACCTTCTGAATCACCGCACTCATAAGAGTACGGTGCTCTTCATCCATGGAAGCGCCGTGAAGCGCTTCCAGCAGATCATCCGACGCCTCGGGCGTAACGGAGGTCCTCGGCACGAGGGAGGGCGAGCCTGCCTGAGTCCGGAACCGTTGGAGTTTCCGGAACAGTGTTCGGCTGAGAGCCGGGCCTACCGCGGCTCTCATCGACACGATCCGCGGGGATCTTGAACCCCGTGTGTCCAACATCTGGAGTTTTGCCTTGGGGCGTCTCCAGAGTCACCTCCCCCCGCTCTGGGAGCCTTCGGGACAACACCTTCGTGTCATCCGCGGGCTGAGGAGTAGTGGCCGTCGGGAGCGAGTTCATCGCTGAATTGCTCAGGGATCCGTCCGAAGACGATACCTCGGGATGAGCCCTGGCCGAACTGCATATATGTTCGGCGTTATAAAAAAGACTATGAAGTAAAATCACGATAGAGTGCGGATACTTACGATCGCGCTAGGGGCTTCCCTCTGGGCAGGCACCCCTCCTCGCTATGGGCGGCCGCGGCAGAGTAGTCAGGAAGGGACACCTTTCCCTTCTTGGACGTCCCAGCCTCCTCCTCCGGGGCGTCTTTCCTCTTTTTCTCCTCCCCAGTGCGGGGAGGTGGAGTTTCTTCTTGCTTCCCCCTGCCTCCGTGGGAGGAATCTGCCTCGTCGTCGGATGACAAGGGAATGACGGCCTTGCGCCGGGGGCCTTTCCAGGCCCCCTGGTTTGCCTTCTCAGGCCCCTCATCCTTTCCGGATGGGGCGGCCCCTTCTTCTTATTCTTCCTCCCCTTCGGGGGAGGAGTGTGTCTCATCGTCTTCGGACGAGGCCTCTGGTACAACCTTACGCTGGAGACCCTTCCTGGTCCTCGGGGCCTTCTTTTCGGCCTTCTTCTCTGGTGCCTTGTAGGGCGCCGGGACTAGCATCTCCGTCAGGAGAGCATCAGCTGGGCCTTCTAGCAATGGAGCTTGGACAGTCAATCCGCTCCGCTGTCTCCACATAATCCTGCTTAAATATGCACAATTACTTAAGACTCCCTCACGAATATACTGGGAAGAGCTGAATCCGGTGGTAGTCAGAAAACTCACCGCACTAGGAGGCCACGCGGCGTGAAGTCCACGATCGTCGGATGTGGGAGGAGGTACTTCGGAGGCCTTGAACAGCGCCTTCCATGCTTCTTTATGCGTCATGCCGTAGAGCCTCCGAAGCATCTGGTGTTCGGCCGGGACGAACTCCCACAAATTAAATGCCCGCCTTTGGCACGGCAGAATCTAGCAAACGAGCATGACCTGGATCACATTGACAAGCTTGATGTTCTTGTCCTTCATGCTCTTGATGCAGTTTTGGAGTCCGGCCAGCTCTGTAGGTTCGTCCAAGTCCAAGACCTTCTTTTCCTAGGAGGTGAGCCGCATGGGGGTTACAGATCGGAACACGGGGGCCGCTGCCTAGTTGGCACCACGCGGCTCGGTGATGTAGAACCACCCCGATTGCCACCCTTTCACGGTCTCCGCAAAGGAGCCGTCAAGCCACGTGACGTTAGGCATTTTTCCCACCATGGCCCCTCCGCACTCCGCTTGCTGGCTGCTCACGATCTTCGGTTTCACGCAGAAGATTTGTAGCCACAAGCCAAAGTGAGGCTTGATGCGGAGGAAGGCCTCGCACATGACGATAAACGCTCAGATGTTGAGGATGAAATTTGGGGCTAGATCATGGAAATCTAGCCTGTAGTAGCACATGAGCCCGCGAACGAAGGGATGAAGTGTAAATCCCAGTCCACAGACGAAGTGGGCGACAAACACGACCCTCTCGTGAGGTTCCGGGGTTGGAATGGCCTGCCCTTTATCCGGTAGCCGGTGCACGATGTATGCGGCCAAGTATCCGGCTGCCCGAAGATTCGTGATATGCTTCTCTTTCACGATGGAGGCCACCCACTTGCCTCCTGCTCCGGACATGTTTGGCTGTGTGGAGAAGACTTGGTCTATGGCACTGGAGCTCGAGGGGGCAAGAGTGGGCAAAGGAGGAAGAAGGCATGGGTAAAAATGGGGAACTCTTATCCCTTTATAGAGGCGACGAAAGCGGCGCGCCTCCCCACTCGCCTGTTGAGAATCGCTTACTTCCCAAGCGCCACGATTGATGGCATGGTGGGATTAACCATACCCATAAGTATGAGAATCATGTGATAAGGGGACACGATCTCTGCTTTGACAAGACGTGTCAAGGAAACCGCCTCACAATATGCGTTGTGGCTGGTTGTGGGAAAACGGTTCGAATAATGACCCAACCGTAGTGACATTTCACGTTGTCTAAAAAGGTTGTCAGCAGATTGCATTTGTGGAAGTATCATTCTCTCTACGGTGGTATGTGAAGATCATTTTGCGGATCCAGACACGGTTTAAGTGTTCAATAATTACTTTGGAGTATTCGGAGGAGGAACCCGCCTTGCAATGCCGAAGACAAGACTGCGTGCCGGACTCATCGTCATTGAAGCCTGGTTCAGGGGCTACTAAGGGAGTCCTGGATTAGGGGGTATCCGGACAGCCGGACTATATACATCGTCCGGACTATTGGAGCGTGAAGATACAAGACTCAAGACTCCGTCCCGTGTCCGGATGGGACTCTCCTTTGCGTGGAAGACAAGCTTGGCGATCCGGATATTGTATTTCCTTCCTTGTAACCGACTCCGTGTAAACCCTAGCCCTCTCCGGTGTCTATATAAATCGGAGAGGTTGGTCCTTAGAAGGCCAATCACAACTACAATCATAATCATCATAGGCTAGTTCCTAGGGTTTAGCCTCTACGATCTCGTGGTAGATCTACTCTTGTACTACTCATATCGTCAATATTAATCAAGCAGGAAGTAGGGTTTTACCTCCATCGAGAGGGCCCGAACCTGGGTAAACATTGTGTCCCTTGCTTCCTGTTACCATCAGCCTAAGACGCACAGATCGGGACCCCCTACCCGAGATCCACCGGTTTTGACACCGACAAGTGCCGTGAGGGCTGCCATGGATTTTGGCTTTTCTTGGCCGAGGTGGCGAGCGAGCCACTTGTCAATGTTTAAAGGCCGCTAGGGCTTCGGCGTCCGGACAATCAACGATCTAGTTCTTTTTAGTTAGGAATCTAGTCCAGAATTTCCTGACTGACTCTCCAGGCTATTGGACTATGTGACTTAATTCATCGGCATCTGGTGGCCGGACATATGTTCCTTGGAAGTTGTCAAGAAAGGCTTCCTCCAAGTCCTCCCAGCTGCCGATAGAATTTTTGGGCAGGCTGTTTAACTAGTGTCGAGATGGCCCTTTGATTTTTAGTGGGAGGTATTTGATAGCATGGAGGTCATCTCCGCGGGCCATGTGAATGTGGAGAATATAATCCTCGATCCATACCGTGGGATCGGTTGTTCCGTCGTATGATTCAATATTGACGGGTTTGAACCCTTCGGGGAATTCATGGTCCATTACTTCATCACTGAAGGAAAGAGGGTGTGCGGCGCCTCTATCTCGGGCCGCGTCACGACGTAGCTCCGATGGAGTCTATCTATGGTTATCGGCTCGAGCATGACTAGGTTTTTCACGTCCAAATAGGTAGCCGATGGAGTCTATCTATGGTTATCAGATCGATGTTGTATGTCCTGCTGTACTGCCCAGGGTTCGCCGGAGGTCGTATGTATGACCCCGAACTGTTTTGTCTCTATTTTTACGTGGCGGCGGGGCGAGCTGTTCGGCTTGAATTGCCGCTCTATCCCGACCACGAGGTGGTCGATCCGCCGCACTGTCGTGACCGTGTAGTGTTTGGTCGACCGCGTTACGTGAGGGAGGTATGAGCTCCGGCGCCTCTTCATCGAACTGAGGTAGCAACCTTCGCTTTGGGTCTCTTGGCTGGGTGTCAGAGGTCATATTCTTCGGCTGCCAGGACATCAGTCCATCTGTCGACAAGCAGATCTTGGTCATCTTGAAGCTGATGTTGTTTCTTTTTCAGGCTCCTTGAAGTGGCTATTAGCTGGCGCTTAAAGCGCTCCTGCACTAGAGGCTCCTCGGGCACGATGAAGTCATCGTTGCCGAGGCTTGCCTCCTCCTTGGAGGGCGGATGGTAACTGCCATCCTCCGAGTCTTCTTCCGTTGCCTATTCGTCAGGGCTAACTTGCCCATCTTCCTGATGGTCTTGTTTGGCAGTTTGTTCATCGGGCTCTTCTGTGTCTTCGGCACCATCCGGAGTGTTATTGTCTCCTGTGCCGGTGTTGTTGTCCTGGCTGCGATGGGATTTAGAACGGCGCCGCTGACGCTGGTGCTTTGGTTGTGTTTTAGGAGGGTCCTCCATTGTGTGGTTTTCCTTGTCATCGCCGCTATTATTCTTCGGCGCATCTACCATGTATACGTCATATGAGGAAGTGGCCATCCATCATCCAGTGAACAGCGGGTTTTGGGCCTCCTCCTCTCCGGCATCGTCGTCCATACCGTCAATGTCTTCGGAGTCATAGTCAAGCGCGTCGGTTAAATCTTCGACAGTGGCTACGAAGTGGGTGGTGGGTGGGAAGCGAAATTCCCCTTCATCATCAGCCTCCAGTTCGAACCAGACATAATTCGGTTGTGAGTCCTCCGCCAAGGACAAGTTCTTTAATGAGTTTAGCATATCGCCGAAGGGCAAGTGTTGGAAGATGTCTGTGGCGCTGAACTCGAAGATCGATAAACGATCAAGTTTGGCGTTCGCGGACTCACATGGTTCGGAACTTATGACCAGAGACGAGTCCGGAGTTCCGGTGACACAGGTATCGTGTGAGGTTAAGTCCATGTGCGGCTCCAATGCTGGGGAATCTGTGGCCTCCGTGTGGGGTTGAGCCTCCCGTCTTGGATGGCGCAGTCTGCTCCGGATCTAAGGCCAGAGCGGTTAAAGGATCTGTCTCCTGGATGTGATCCGATGACAGATTTAGGTCACGTTCATCGGGGTGACCAGGAGTGGTTGTCGCGGTCTCTAATCCGGTGAAGATCAAATCTTCGCGGATGTCTGCAACGTAGTTCAAGCTTCCGAATCTGACCTGACGGCCAGGGGCGTTGCTATCGATCTACTCCAGATGGCCGAGCAAGTTGGCCCGCAGTGCAAAGCCGCCGAACACGAAGATCTGTCCAGGGAGGAAGGTTTCACCTTGGACAGCATCGTTGCTAATGTTTGAAGGGGCCATCAAACCTTTAAGGGACGGCACAGTGGAACTCTCAATGAAAGCACCAATGTCGGTGTCAAAACCGGCGGATCTCGGGTAGGGGGTCCCGAACTGTGCGCCTAAGGTCGATGGTAACAGGAGATAGGGAACACGATGTTTACCCAGGTTCGGGCCCTCTCTATGGAGGTAATACCCTACTTCCTGCTTGATTGATCTTGATGAATATGAGTATTACAAGAGTTGATCTACCACGAGATCGTAATGACTAAACCCTAGAAGTCTAGCCTGTATGACTATGGTAATGGGTCTCTCCCTTTCCGGACTAAATCCTCCGGTTTATATAGACACCGGGAGGATCTAGGGTTACACAAGGTCGGTTACAAAGGAAAAGAATCTACATATTCGATTGCCAAGCTTGGCTTCCACGCCAAGGAGAGTCCCATCCGGACACGGGTGCAGTCTTCGGTCTTCGTATCTTCACAGCCCATCAATCTGGCCCATGGCTAACAGGCCGGACGCCCAAGGACCCCTTAGTCCAGGACTCCCTCAGTCGGTCCCACATTTTTTCCTTTATATTCAGGGAGCTTCGTTAATCTATCGTTCTCTCCTGGTTTGCTCGTAATTTCTTTCTGTTATCTCCATGTCCCGTTAGCACTGATGTTCATTGTGCGCTCGTCGTCACTCTCGCACTCTATTGCAATGGCCATTCTACCCTCACCCTATTGGGGAACGTAGTAATTTCAAAAAAATTCCTACACGCACGCAAGATCATGGTGATTCACAGCAACGAGAGGAGGAGTGTATCTTCATACCCTTGAAGATCGCTAAGCAGAAGCGTTTATCAACACGGTTGATGTAGTCGTACGTCTTCACGATCCGACCGATCCAAGTACCGAACGCACGGCACCTCCGAGTTCTGCACACGTTCAGCTCGATGACGTCCTCGCCTTTTCGATCCAGCAAGACGGGCGAAGTAGTAGATTGAAGGAAATATGCCCTAGAGGCAATAATAAAGTTATTATTTATTTCCTTATATCATGATAAATGTTTATTATTCATGCTAGAATTGTATTAACCGGAAACATAATACATGTGTGAATACATAAACCTACAGAGTGTCACTAGTATGCCTCTACTTGACTAGCTCGTTAATCAAAGATGGTTATGTTTCCTAACCATGAACAAGGAGTTGTTATTTGATTAACGGGATCACATCATTGGTTGAATGATCTGATTGACATGACCCATTCCATTAGCATAGCACCTGATCGTATAGTTTGTTGCTAGTGCTTTTCTTCATGACTTATACATGTTCCTATGACTATGAGATTATGCAACTCCCGTTTGCCGAGGAACACTTTGGGTGCTACCAAGCGTCACTGGCGTAATCGGGTGATTATAAAGGTACATTACAGGTGTCTCCGAAGGTACATGTTGGGTTGGCATATTTCGAGATTAGGATTTGTCACTCCGATTGTCGGAGAGGTATCTCTGGGCCCTCTCGGTAATGCACATCACATAAGCCTTGCAAGCATTGCAACTAAATGTGTTAGTTGTGAGATGATGTATTACGGAACGAGAAAAGAGACTTGCGATGTGAGATTGAACTAGGTATTGGATACCGACGATCGAATCTCGGGCAAGTAACATACCGATGACAAAGGGAACAACGTATGTTGTTATGCGGTCGACCGATAAAGATCTTCGTAGAATATGTAGGAACCAATATGGGCATCCAGGTCCGCTATTGGTTATTGACCGAGAGGTGTCTCGGTCATGTCTACATAGTTCTCGAACCCGTAGGGTCCGCACGCTTAACGTTTCGATGGCGGTTATTATGAGTTTATATGATATTGATGTACGAAGGTTGTTGAGTCCGGATGAGATCACGGACATGACGAGGAGTCTCGAAATGGTCGAGACATAAAGATTGATATATTGGAAGCCTATGTTTGGACTCGGAATCACTCCGGGTGAAATTGGGAATTTTCTTCGAGACCGGGGTTACGGAACCTCCGGGGGTCAATGGGCCTTGATGGGCCTTAGTGGAAAGGAGGAAAGGGGCCCAAGTGCTGGCGCGCACCTTCCCCCTTCCCTAGTCCTATTAGGACTAGGAGAGAAGTGGCGCCTCTCTCCCTTCCCCTTGGCCAATCCTAGTTGGACTAGGATTGGGGAGGAATCCTACTCCCGGTGGGAGTAGGACTCCCAGGCGCAGCCCTTGGTGGCCGGCCAGCCCCTCCCCTTCCCTCCTTTATATACAGGGGCAGAGGGCACCCCATGACACACAAGTTGATCATTGAGATCGTTCCTTAGCCGTGTGCGGTGCCCCCTTCCACCAAACTACACCTCGAATATACCGTTGCGGAGCTTAGGCGAAGCCCTGCGCCGGTGGAACATCATCATCGTCACCACGCCGCCGTCGTCGACGAAACTCTCCCTCAACACTCGGCTGGATCGGAGTTCGAGGGGCGTCATCGAGCTGAGCGTGTGCAGAACTCGGAGGTGCCGTGCGTTCGGTACTTGGATCGGTTGGATCGGGAAGAAATACGACTACTTCCTCTACGTTGCGTCAACGCTTCCGTTGCTGGTCTCACGAGTGCGTAGACAACACTCTCATCTCGTTGCTATGCATCACCATGGTCTTGCGTGATCGTAAGAAAATTTTTGAAATTACTCGTTCCCCAACAGTGGCATCCGAGCCTGGTTTTATGCGTTGATGTCATATGCACGAGTAGAACACAAGTGAGTTGTGGGCGATACAAGTCATACTGCCTACCAGCATGTCATACTTTGGTTCAGCGGTATTGTGAGATGAAGCGGCCCGGACCGACATTACAGCGACGCTTACGCGAGACTGGTTTCACCGCTCCGAGCACTCGTTGCTTAAAGGTGACGGCGGTGTCTGTCTCTCTCACTTTAGTTGAATCGAGTGTGGCTCGCCCGTCCTTGAGAAGGTTAAACGGAGTCTATTTGTGAAATATCGTTGTGGTTTTGATGCGAGGTAAGAACGGTTCTTGCTCAGCCCGTAGCAGCCACGTAAAACTTGCAACAACAAAGTAGAGGACGTCTAACTTGTTTTTGCAGGGCATGTTGTGATGTGATATGGTCAAGGCGTGATGCTATATTTTATTGTATGAGATGATCATGTTTTGTAACGAGTTATCGGCAATGGCAGGAGCCATATGGTTGTCGCTTTATTGTATGAAATGCAACGCCATGTAATTGCTTTACTTTATCACTAAGGAGTAGCGATAGTCGTAGAAGCAATAGTTGGCGAGGCGACAACGATGCTACGATGGAGATCAAGGTGTCGCGCCGGTGGCGATGGTGATCATGGCGGTGCTTGGCGATGGAGATCACAAGCACAAGATGATGATGACCATATCATATCACTTATATTGATTGCATGTGATGTTTATCCTTTATGCATCTTATCTTGCTTTGATTGACGGTAGCATTATAAGATGATCTCTCACTAAAATTATCAAGAAGTGTTCTCCCGAGTATGCACCGTTGCGAAAGTTCTTCGTCTTTGAGACACCACGTGATGATCGGGTGTGATAGGCTCTACGTTCAAATACAACGGGTGCAAAACAGTTGCGCACGGAATACTCAGGTTAAACTTGACGAGCCTAGCATATAAAGATATGGCCTCGGAACACGGAGACCGAAGGTCGGCGTGAATCATATAGTAGATATGATCAACATAGTGATGTTCACCATTGAAACTACTCCATCTCACGTGATGATCGGACATGGTTTAGTTGATTTGGATCACGTAATCACTTAGATGACTAGAGAGATGTCTATCTAAGTGGGAGTTCTTAAGTAATATGATTAATTGAACTTTAATTTATCATGAACTTAGTCCTGGTAGTATTTTGCAAATTATGTTGTAGATCAATAGCTCGCGTTGTTGCTTCCCTGTGTTTTTATATGTGTTCCTAGAAAATTGTATTGAAAAATGTTAGTAGCAATATGCGGATTGGATCCGTGATCTGAGGTTTATCCTCATTGCTGCGCAGAAGAATTATGTCCTTAATGCACCGCTAGGTGACAGACCTATTGCATGAGCGGAATCTGAGGCGTTATGAGCGTTTGGCTAGCTCAATATGATGACTACTTGATAGTTTAGTGCACCATGCTTAACGGCTTAGAATCGGGACTTCAAAGGCGTTTTGAGCGTCATGGACCATATGAGATGTTCCAGGAATTGAAGTTAATATTTCAAGCAAATACCGAGTTGAGAGATATGAAGTCTCCAACAAGTTCTATAGCTAAAAGATGGAGGAGAATCGCTCAACTAGTGAGCATGTGCTCAGATTGTCTGAGTACTTCAATCGCTTGAATCAAGTGGGAGTTAATCTTCCAGATAAGATAGTGATTGACAGAATTCTCTAGTCACCATCACTAAAGTTAGTAGAACTTCGTGATGAACTATAGTATGCAAGGGATGACGAAAAAGATTCTCGAGCTCTTCGCGATGCTAAAATCGGCGAAGAAGAAAAACATCAAGTGTTGATGGTTGACAAGACCACTAGTCTCAAAGAAAAGGGCAAAGGGAAGAAGGGGAACTTCAAAAAGAACGGCAAGCAAGTTGCTACTCGAGTGAAGAAGCCCAAGTCTGGACCTAAGCACGAGACTAAGTGCTTTTGCTGCAATGGAACTGGTCCTCGAAGCGGAACTACCCCAAGTATTTGGCGGATAAGAAGGATGGCAAAGTGAACAAAGGTATATTTGATATACAGATTATTGATGTGTATTTTACTAGTGTTTATAGTAACCCCTCGGTATTTGATACTGGTTCAGTTGCTAAGAGTAGTAACTCAAAGCAGGAGTTGCAGAATGAACAGAAACTAGTTGAAGGGGAAGTGACGATGAGTGTTGGAAGTAGTTCCAAGATTGATATGATCATCATCGCACACTCCCTATACTTTCGGGATTAGTGTTAAACCTAAATAAATGTTATTTGGCGTTTGCGTTGAGCATGAATATGATTTGATCATGTTTATTGCAATACGGTTATTCATTTAAGTAAGAGAATAAATTGTTGTTCTGCTTACATGAATAAAACCTTATATGGTTACACACCCAATGAAAATGGTTCGTTGGATCTCGATCGTAGTGATACACATATTCATAATATTGATGCCAAAAGATGCAAAGTTAATAATGATAGTGCAACTTATTTGTGGCACTGCCGTTTAGGTCATATTGGTGTAAAGCGCATGAAGAAACTCCATGCTGATGGGATTTTGGAATCACTTGATTATGAATCACTTGATGCTTGCGAACCATGCCTTATGGGCAAGATGACTAAAGACTCGTTCTCGGAACAATGGAGCGAGCAAATGACTTATTGGAAATAATACATACCGATGTATGCGGTCCGATGAGTGTTAAAGCTCACGGCAAGTATCGTTATTTTCTGACCTTCACAAGATGATTTGAGCAGATATGAGTATATCTACTTAATGAAACACAAGTCTGAAACATTTGAAAAGTTCAAATAATTTCAGAGTGAAGTGGAGAATCATCGTAATAAGAAAATAAAGTTTCTACGATCTGATCGTGGAGGAGAATATTTGAGTTCTGAGTTTGGCCTTCATATAAAACAATGTGGAATAGTTTCACAGCTCACGCCACATGGAACACCATAACGTAATGGTGTGTCCGAACGTCATAACCGTACTTTATTTTGATATGGTGCGATCAATGATGTCTCTTACCGATTTACCAATATCGTTTTGGGGTTATGCATTAGAGACAGCTGCATTCACGTTTAATAGGGCACCATCTAAATCCGTTGAGGCGACACCGTATGAACTATGGTTTAGCGATAAACCTAAGCTGTCGTTTCTTAAAGTTTGGAGTTGTGATGCTTATGTGAAAAAGGTTTCACCTGATAAGCTCGAACCCAAATCGGAGAAGTGCGTCTTCATAGAATACCCAAAGGCAACTATTGGGTACACCTTCTATCACAGATCCGAAGGCAAGTTTTTTGCTAAGATGGATCCTTTCTAGAGAAGAAGTTTCTCTCGAAAGAAGTGAGTGGGAGGAAAGTAGAACTTGATGAGGTAATTGTACCTTCTCCCTTATTGGAAAGTAGTTCATCACAGAAATCAGTTCGATGATTCCTACACCAATTAGTGAGGAAGTTAATGATGATGATCATGAAACTTCAGATCAAGTTGCTACCAAACCTCGTAGGTCTTCGAGTAAGATCCGCACAGAGTGGTGCGGTAATCCTATTCTAGAAGTCATGTTACTAGACCATGATGAACCTACGAACTATGAGGAAGCGATGATGAGCCCAGATTCGCGAAATGGCTTGAGGCCATGAAATCTGAGATAGGATCCATGTATGAGAACAAAGTATGGACTTTGATTGACTTGCTCGATGATCAGCAAGCCATGTTAAATAAATGGATCTTCAAGAGGAAGACGGACACCGATAGTAGTGTTACTATCTACAAAGCTTGACTTGTTGCAAAAGGTTTTCGACAAGTTCAAGGTGTTGAATACAATGAGATTTTCTCACTCGTAGCGATGCTTAAGTCTGTCCGAATCATGTTAGCAATTGCCACATTTTATGAAATCTGGCAAATGGATGTCAAAACTACATTCTTTAATGGATTTATTAAAGAAGAGTTGTATATGATGCAACCAGAAGGTTTTGTCAATCCTAAAGGAGCTAACAAAATGTGCAAGCTCCAGCGATCCATCTATGGACTGGTGCAAGCATCTCGGAGTTGGAATAAACGCTTTGATAGTGTGATCAAAGCATATGGTTTTATACAGACTTTTGGAGAAGCCTGTATTTACAAGAAAGTGAGTGGGAGCACTACAGCATTTCTGATAAGTATATGTGAATGACATATTGTTGATCGGAAATAATGTAGAATTATTCTGTAAAGCATAAAGGAGTATTTGAAAGGAGTTTTTCAAAGAAGGACCTCGGTGAAGCTACTTACAAATTGAGCATCAAGATCTATTGAGATAGATCAAAATGCTTGATAAGTGTTTTCAATAAGTACATACCTTGTCAAGATTTTGAAGTAGTTCAAAATGGAACAGTGAAAGAAAAGTTCTTGCCTGTGTTGCAAGGTGTGAAATTGAGTAAGACTCAAATCCCGACCACGGCAGAAAATAGAAAAGAGAATGAAAGTCATTCCCTATGCCTCAATCATAGGTTCTATAAAGTATGTCATGTTGTGTGCGGATCTATTGCATACCCTACCACTAAGATTGGCAAGGAGTGCAATAGAGATCTAGGAGTAGATCAATGGACAGCGGTCAAAATTATCCTTAGTAGAATAAGGATATGTTTCTCGATTATGGAAGTGAAAAAAGGTTCGTCGTAAAGGTTACGTCGATGCAAGTTTTAACACTAATCTAGATGACTCTGAGTCTCAATCTGGATACATATTGAAAGTGGGAGCAATTAGCTAGAGTAGCTCCGTGCAGAGCATTGTAGACATAGAAATTTGCAAAATACTTACGGCTCTGAATGTGACAGACCCGTTGACTAAAATTATCTCACAAGCAAAACATGATCACACCTTAGTACTCTTTGGGTGTTAATCACATAGCGATGTGAACTAGATTCTGACTCTAGTAAACCCTTTGGGTGTTGGTCACATGTCGATGTGAACTATGGGTGTTAACCACATATAGATGTGAACTATTGATGTTAAATCACATGGCGATGTGAACTAGATTATTGACTCTAGTGCAAGTGGGAGACTGAAGGAAATATGCCCTAGAGGCAATAATAAAGTTATTATTTATTTCCTTATATCATGATAAATGTTTATTATTCATGCTAGAATTGTATTAACCGGAAACATAATACATGTGTGAATACATAAACCTACAGAGTGTCACTAGTATGCCTCTACTTGACTAGCTCGTTAATCAAAGATGGTTATGTTTCCTAACCATGAACAAGGAGTTGTTATTTGATTAACGGGATCACATCATTGGTTGAATGATCTGATTGACATGACCCATTCCATTAGCATAGCACCTGATCGTATAGTTTGTTGCTAGTGCTTTTCTTCATGACTTATACATGTTCCTATGACTATGAGATTATGCAACTCCGTTTGCCGAGGAACACTTTGGGTGCTACCAAGCGTCTGGCGTAATCTGGGTGATTATAAAGGTACATTACAGGTGTCTCCGAAGGTACATGTTGGGTTGGCATATTTGAGATTAGGATTTGTCACTCCGATTGTCGGAGAGGTATCTCTGGGCCCTCTCGGTAATGCACATCACATAAGCCTTGCAAGCATTGCAACTAAATGTGTTAGTTGTGAGATGATGTATTACGGAGCGAGAAAAGAGACTTGCCGATGCGAGATTGAACTAGGTATTGGATACCGACGATCGAATCTCGGGCAAGTAACATACCGATGACAAAGGGAACAACGTATGTTGTTATGCGGTCGACCGATAAAGATCTTCGTAGAATATGTAGGAACCAATATGGGCATCCAGGTCCGCTATTGGTTATTGACCGAGAGGTGTCTCGGTCATGTCTACATAGTTCTCGAACCCGTAGGGTCCGCACGCTTAACGTTTCGATGGCAGTTATTATGAGTTTATATGATATTGATGTACGAAGGTTGTTGAGTCCCGGATGAGATCACGGACATGACGAGGAGTCTCGAAATGGTCGAGACATAAAGATTGATATATTGGAAGCCTATGTTTGGACTCGGAATCACTCCGGGTGAAATTGGGAATTTTACCGAGTGCAGGGGTTACGGAACCTCCGGGGGTCAATGGGCCTTGATGGGCCTTAGTGGAAAGGAGGAAAGGGGCCCAAGTGCTGGCAGACCTTCCCCTTCCCTAGTCCTATTAGGACTAGGAGAAGGGGTGGGCCTCTCTCCCTTCCCCTTGGCCAATCCTAGTTGGACTAGGATTGGGGGAGAATCCTACTCCCGGTGGGAGTAGGACTCCCGGCGCAGCCCTTGGTGGCGGCCAGCCCCTCCCTTCCCTCCTTTATATACAGGGCAGAGGGCACCCCATGACACACAAGTTGATCATTGAGATCGTTCCTTAGCCGTGTGCGGTGCCCCTTCCACCAAACTACACCTCGAATATACCGTTGCGGAGCTTAGGCGAAGCCCCGCGCGGTGGAACATCATCATCGTCACCACGCCGTCGTCTTGTGAAACTCTCCCTCAACACTCGGCTGGATCGGAGTTCGAGGGGCGTCATCGAGCTGAGCGTGTGCAGAACTCGGAGGTGCCGTCGTTCGGTACTTGGATCGGTTGGATCGGGAAGAAATCGACTACTTCCTCACGTTGCGTCAACGCTTCCGTTGCTGGGTCACGAGTGCGTAGACAACACTCTCATCTCGTTGCTATGCATCACCATGGTCTTGCGTGATCGTAAGAAAATTTTTGAAATTACTACGTTCCCCAACATAGATGAGTTCCGGCAGCACGACGGCGTGGTGACGGTGTTGGTGAAGAACAATCTCCGCAGGGCTTCGCCTAAGCACTACAGAAACTATGACGGAGGATAAACTAGAGGGGACGGGGTTGCCGGCACACGGCTTGGTGTTTCTTGATGTGTCTTTGGTGCTAGCCCTGCCCCTCTATTTATATGTTGAGCCCTGGGGTCGAAACTTGGAGTAAAATCCTCCTCAAAATCAGTTTTGCCCGAAAGGCAAGAGTCCTTCTCGGACTCCAGGGCTAGACGCCAGGGTTCCCGACGTCTACCCCCTAGATGCCAGGGTTCCTGGCGTCTAGCCTCTGGTCTCTGCAAAACATCCTTTTGTACTTTCCAAAAGCCTCATGGGCTTTCCCCTTTGGCCCAAATAACGTGTTCTCGTACACAAACATTTCGGGAAACATCCGGAACCCCTTCCGGTGAATTCCGGAACCCTTCCGGAGATCAAACACTATTATCCCATATATTAAACTTTATCTCTGGACCATTCCAGAGTTCCTCGTCATGTCCATGATCTCATCCGGAACTCCGAACAACATTCGGTCACCAACATACATAACTCATATAATACTATATCGTCAACGAAACGTTAAGCGTGCGGACCCTACGGGTTCGAGAACTATGTAGACATGAGCGAGACATGTCTCCGGTCAATAACCAATAGCGGGACCTGGATGCCGATATTGGCTCCCACATATTCTACGAACATCTTTATCGGTCAAACCGCATAACAACATACGTTGTTCCCTTTGTCATCGGTATGTTACTCTCCCGAGATTCGATTGTCGGTATCTCAATACCTAGTTCAATCTCATTACCGGCAAGTCTCTTTACTCGTTATGTAATGCATCATTCCGTAACTAACTCATTAGCTACATTTCTTGCAAGGCTTATAGTGATGTGCATTACCGAGAGGGCCCAGAGATACCTCTCCGACAATCGGAGTGACAAATCCTAATCTCGAAATACGCCAACTCAACATGCACCTTCGGAGACACCTGTAGAGCTCCTTTATAATCACCCAGTTATGTTGTGACATTTGGTAGCACACAAAGTGTTCCTCCGGTAAATGGCAGTTGCATAATCTCATAGTCATAGGAACATGTATAAGTCATGAAGAAAGCAATAGCAACATACTAAACGATCAAGTGCTAAGCTAACGGAATGGGTCAAGTCAATCACATCATTCTTCTAATGATGTGATCCCATTAATCAAATGACAACAAATGTCTATGGCTAGGAAACACAACCATCTTTGATCAACAAGCTAGTCAAGTAGAGGCATACTAGTGACACTATGTTTGTCTATGTATTCACACATGTATTATGTTTCTGGTTAATACAATTCTAGCATGAATAATAAACATTTATCATGAAATAAGGAAATAAATAATAACTTTATTATTGCCTCTAGGGCATATTTCCTTCAGTCTCCCACTTGCACTAGAGTCAATAATCTAGTTCACGTCGCCATGTGATTTAACACCAATATTCATATCTGTATATGATTAACACCCATAGTTCACATCGTCATGTGACCAACACCCAAAGGTTTTACTAGAGTCAATAATATAGTTCACATCGCTATGTGATTAACACCCAAAGAGTAGTAAGGTGTGATCATCTTTTGCTCGTGAGAGAAGCTTAGTCAACGGGTGCATCACATCGTGAGCCGTATGTATTTTGCAAATATTCTATGTCTACAATGCTGCATGGAGCTACTCTAGCTAATTGCTCCACGAGGAGTCCCGGATTAGGGGTGTCGGATAGCGGACTACCATCATCGGCGGACTATCATCGGCGGACTATCATCATCAACCGGACTCCAAGACTATGAAGATACAAGATTGAAGACTTCGCCCGTGTCCGGATGGGACTTTCCTTGGCGTGGAAGGCAAGCTTGGCGATCTGGATATGTAGATCTCCTACCATTGTAACCGACTCTATGTAACCCTAGCCCTCTCCGGTGTCTATATAAACCGGATGGCTCTAGTCCGTGGGACGAACAACAACCCTTACAATCATACCATAGGCTAGCTTCTAGGGTTTAGCCTCCTTGATCTCGTGGTAGATCCACTCTTGTAAACATCCACAATATCAATATCAATCAAGCAGGACGTAGGGTTTTACCTCCATCAAGAGGGCCCGAACCTGGGTAAAACATCGTGTCCCTTGTCTCCTGTTACCATCCGCCTAGACGCACAGTTCGGGACCCCCTACCCGAGATCCGCCGGTTTTAACACCGACATTGGTGCTTTCATTGAGAGTTCCTCGTGTAAATCGCCGATAGGCTTGATGGCCTCTTCAATCGACAACGACGCCGTCCTGGGTGAGACTTTTCTCCCCGGACAGATCTTCGTATTTGGCGGCTTCGCACTGCGGGCCAACTCACTTGGCCATCTGGAGCAGATCGAAAGCTACGCCCCTGGCCGTCAGGTCAGGTTTGGAAGCCTAAACTTCACGGCCGATATCCGCGGGGACTTGATCTTCGATGGATCTGAGCCACAGCCGAGCGTGCCGCGCTGTCACGATGGGCATGACCTAACTCTGCCGCCGGACAGCACCTTGGAGGCCGCACACGAATCCGCTCCGACCCGTAGTCCGGAGCCAATCGCTCGGATCGAGGACGGATGGCTGGACACCGCCTCGGGAGCTGCAACTTCTACGGCGATGGAGCCGAACACTTACCTTGTCCCGCATAAAGCTCATGACTCCGAGGTGCCGGGCTCTCTGCCGGACTCCGAACCTCCTGCGCCCCTGCCAGTCGAGTCCGATTGGGCGCCGATCATGGAATTCACCGATGCGGACATCTTTCAGCACTCGCCTTTCAGCGATATCGTAAATTCACTGAAGCATCTCGCGCTATCCGGAGAGCCCTGGCCGAACTACGGCCAGGATGGTTGGGACGCGGATGACGAAGAAATTCAGAGCCCACCCACCACCCACTTCGTAGCCACCGTCGATGATTTAACCGACGTACTCGACTACAACTCCGAAGACATCGACGGTATGGAAGACGATGCCGGAGACTACCAAGAACCAGCACCTACAAGACACTGGAAGACCACCTCGTCCTACGACATATACATGGTGGACACCCCAAAGGGAAGCGATAACGAGGAACAACGCGACGCGGCAGAGGATAATCCCGCCGATAAACAACCAAAAGCGGCGATGTAAGCGCGCCCTAAGTCCGCCTCGATCAAAGCAGCATTCCTAACGACCCAGCGATAGAGCAGGGCAAACCAGCGGACGATGAACAGGGCGAGCGGATAATCAACCCCTTCACGGAGCAATCAACAGTCCGGACACAACACGAGCATAAGAACATACACAAAAGACTGCGTCGCCCTTGCAAGAAGTTTGAAGAAGGAAAAGCGGAAGCTCAAAACAGCGAAGACACGCTCGAGAATGAAGTGGAGCAAAGTATTCAAGACTGCAGACAAATATGGCAATGGCCATCAAACAAGAAACTACCCGAGCGCAAGTTGCTGCTAGAATTTGACGAGAAGCCATAGAGCCTTCACAGTCAAAAAATAAAGAGGCCGCTGGCGGATAGGCGGCCGATGACAGCCAAAAGCGACAAGCGGGCCGCACACAAGCAATTATAATCACAGGAAAGCGGACGGCCCAACTAGGTCCATCTACGGGCCAAAAAAGAGGGCCCCAGGAAGTAACACAACACGACAAGTGTTCAAAGACAGCGGCACACCCAAATACAGGGGCGCCGCACACCCGCTATGTTTTACCGATGAGGTGCTGGATCATGAATTTCCAGCAGGGTTCAAACCCATAAACATAGAGGCATATGACGGCACAACAGACCTCGGAGTCTGGATAGAAGATTACATACTACACATACACATGGCTAGAGGAGATGATCTCCACGCCATAAAATACCTACCCTCAAGCTCAAAGGGCCAGCTCGGCATTGGCTCAAAAGCCTCCCGAAAACACTTGTTGGAAGTTGGGAAGAGCTTGAGGATGCGTTTAGAAACAAATTTTCAAGGGACTTATGTCCGCCCTCCGGATCTGAGCGATCTGAGTCATATAACCCAACAGCCGGAGAGAGTCAGCAAATTCTGGAACAGGTTCCTTACCAAAAAGAACCAAATAGTCGACTATCCGGACGCGGAAGCCTTAGCAGCTTTTAAACACAACGTCCGAGACGAATGGCTCGCCAGACACCTCGGCCAAGATAAGCCAAGAACAATGGCCGCGCTAACAAGCCTCATGACGCGCTTTTGCGCAGGAGAAGACAGCTGGCTAGCAAGATGCAGCACCAGCGACCCGAGTACATCCGAGATCAGAGATGGAAACGGAAAGTCACGGCGCAGGAAAGATCAGCGCGGAATAAAGAAAAAAAGCCCAAAGGCACGGCGGTCAACGCCGGATTCAAAACTTCATGCCAAACAATAAAACACGGCCTCTTAAGGACAACAGAGGCGAGCTATCAAATTTAAACAAAATTTTAGATCGGATATGTCAAATCCACGATACCTCGGAAGGCCGCAAACCATACCAACGAAATTGTTGGGTTTTAAACAGTCCGCGACTCAACGCCGGACACAAAAACTCGATCAAGCGAGGGCGATGTGAACCCCACCAGCGAGCACGGAAGTCAAAAGACCTTCCCACAAGAAGTCAAAACAGTAAACTTCGCTTCACGTGATAGTACGGAAAACCAACACGGCACTCGCTAAGACAAGTGTCGCACGGTCCACCCAAGTGGAACACGAGATTGGATGTCAAAACCAATCACTTTCGACCATCTGGATTAGTCCGAAGTATCCGAAGCAGGATAGACTTCCACGATATTGGATCCCATAATAGACGGACTGCATTTCACGTAGGTTTTGATGGACGGCGGCAGTGACTTAAACCTACTATATCCGGACACAATCCGCAAGTTAGGATAGACCCTACTACAATCTGGCATAGCCGCACTTCCTTCAAAGGAGTGGCGCCAGGCCCTTACGCCAGGTGCACAGTTTCATTATTACTAGAAGTTGTTAGAGTCACCCGACAACTTCCGACGAGAAAAGCTAACCTTTCATGTCGGCCCATTTGAAAGTAGCTATCAAGCATCACTGGGACGGGAAGCTTTCGTCCCCTTCAATGCAATACCACATTACGCGTCTCTTACGCTCAAAATGCCCGGTCCAGGTGGCATCATTTCATTAAAAGGTCATTTGAGACCCCGGACACGGCTGGACGAGTCCGGAATAAATAAGCTAGGGGCTACCTAGCCGCACACCCCTTCACAAGGGTTTGTACATATAAGCCATAATGAGCTAGCATAGGCTCAGCTATATTAATCTATATTTCAATTTTTTATGCACTTTCTCGCACGATTTCTTTCCCAACTAAGTTCCTCTCTTTTTACAGATGAACAGCGTGCACACCTGTCCAGGATACGGCACAACGGAGGCACAGGCGCAGACGTGCAGTAGGGACCCGTTGCAAGGACTCTTTTCAAACTAAGACCCTACGTAAACCTTTCTTACTGTCTCTTGTTGCTATAATCCCCTGGTTTATCATTATAACCAGAGTGGGAGATGGCGTTTTGGCATCGGCGCGCTGAAGAACCTGCCGATGCACGGACACAAGGGGCTTAGGGCTTTGTTTTGCCGCTATTGTAAAGACCGAACACCTTCGGGAGTGTTCGGCGTCTCGAGTTAGGCCTTATATGCATCAGCTCGAATCATGTCTTTGGTCAAATGTTGGGTTTGCCCGGCTCCTGCGTTTTGCTGCCTTACGTTCCGTATCATCGGCTAACGCGGCACCGGAGAACTCTGCGATTGTGCCCCGGTTCTTTGGCGAGCACCTCGATGAAAGCGAAAACTTCTTGTCATGATATAGCGAGAGACTGGTCAACCACTCAATCGACCATGGGAATGTTTAGGATTCCTCCGCTCAGACGAAGGGCCGTTTCCCGGCCAGGCACATAAGCGCCCCAAATTCGGAGAGCGCAGTGCCCCCAGGGGCTATGTCGTAGCCCCACCCTCGAACTCCATGGCTAAGTGAAAGTGATAAAGCATTATAGTCCGGTTGCCTCGTTTGCTACGCTACCACCTCCTTTACAGGACAGAGACATCGGATTAAGTGTGAAAACACGCTATTTTTTGCGAACACCCCGCACCTTGTGCGTGGGGGCTAAAACCGACACGCCATCTTTCGGGTTATACACGTATACATGAGCGGCCGCATAGGAGATATTCTATTACTTGAACGCACAAGTATAAAAGGCGCTTACATCATAAATATTGTTTTACATCATACAAGCGTTCATTCAAGCGTAACATTTTTTGAGCACTGCGACTCTATTACACGAGCACCACGCAGCGCCGCCAAAATAGTGCTCGGCGAGTAACGGTTATCATCCGAACCGGGGTTGCAACAGCGGTGGCATCCATTTCTGTCAATGTGTCTTCACACGGCGAGTGCCATCCGCGCACCCTCTATGCAGGCCGACCGCTTCATCGCCTTGATATGCGGCACCGCCCCAAGAAATTGCTGCAATAAGCCAAAGTAACTCTTGGCTCGGGCCTATCCGGCGGATATGGGTCACTATATCCGTCATAGCAAGCCGGACAACCTATTTAGCTCAGCCCACTCAGCCAAGCGGTCGGTCAGCGGAAGTGAACGCTCCGGACTATGGAATTGAGACCAAAACAGCTCTTCCGTCTTGTGATCCTTCGGCTTCAAATGCACTGCGGCATCCGCCCGACTCGCTGCTAAGTCCATATAAGGGTCCTCTGGACCCCACAATTGGCCCAGTGAGCATACTTTGGATCCGTAAACCTTGGCGCAGCGAAAAGGCTTGCCAGCTACAATATCTCTGGCCTGGCGCAGCTCCTCCTTTATAGCCCGCATTGCAGAGCGGGCATCCTTGGCTTCGGCGATGGCCTTCCCCAGGTCTTCTTGCCCCGCTAGGCGCTCCTTCCCTAGAGCCTCATTGCGGTCGGTAGCATCTTTTAACTTCAAGGCCATTTCGGCCATCTCTTCCCTGCTCCGGCAGTGTGCGACCCTTTCGGCCGCTAACTCCTCGGCCGCCCTCGAGGCCGCCGCATTACTCCTTCTGGCCTGCTCCTTGGCTTGAGCAAGTTCGGCCCGAAGGCTCTCCACAGCAGCGGCACTATCTGCATTTCACGAACATGTTGTAAGGAGCTGGCTTCGGCTCCTGTCGGTGTCAAAACCGGCGGATCTCGTGTAGGGGGTCCCGAACTGTGCGTCTAGGCGGATGGTAACAGGAGACAAGGGACACGATGTTTTACCCAGGTTCGGGCCCTCTTGATGGAGGTAAAACCCTACGTCCTGCTCGATTGATATTGATATTGTGGATGTTTACAAGAGTGGATCTACCACGAGATCAAGGAGGCTAAACCCTAGAAGCTAGCCTATGGTATGATTGTAAGGGTTGTTGTGATCGTAGTCCTACGGACTAGAGCCATCCGGTTTATATAGACACCGGAGAGGGCTAGGGTTACATAGAGTCGGTTACAATGGTAGGAGATCTACATATCTGTATCGCCAAGCTTGCCTTCCACGCCAAGGAAAGTCCCATCCGGACACGGGGAGAAGTCTTCAATCTTGTATCTTCATAGTCTTGGAGTCCGGTCGATGATGATAGTCCGGCCAATGATTGTTCGGCTGATGATGGTAGTCCGGCTATCCGGACACCCCCTAATCCAGGACTCCCTCAGTAGCCCCTGAACCAGGCTTCAATGACGATAAGTCCGGCATCATGAGTAGGGATGTAAACGGATCGGATCGGATCGGATAATGGCTTTACCATATCCTTTACCACATTTTTTTGTCGGATTCGGAGTGGATCGGATAATGACCGGATGCGGATTCGAATACGGATTATATCAGACTACGGATTCGGAGCGGAAGCGGAGCGGATTCGGACCGAAAGCGGATAAATAAAATCTATGTACATCTAGTCCATAATATCTATCATGATCTATGCAAAGAAGAACAATATATAAGTAACCAATCAATTTTTATTTATAAATGAAATTAATAACTTACACGCTGCACCAGGCAAGATATTAGCCATCATGGGTTCATAGTGTTCTCTGGTTCATAACATAATATGTTATATACTATGTAAGTGAGCTTGTACAGTACGTGTTCTCAAGTCTATTTTCTGCGCTTGTACGTACATTTTATGTGTACAGTCATATGGCGGTGCTATTAGGTTTAGGGTTATATGATATTTATATGTGGTGATTCTGATCAGGGATCTAATTGGGTCGTTGGGCTTGTCGATTGGACCAAATTTATCGGATAATCCTATTTGATAACACCGGATAATCCGCAAAAAATACCGGATAATCCACATCCGTCGGATATTATCGATACCATATCCGCTACCATATTCGTCGGATATCCGGTTAACAATTATCCGTATCCGCATCCGTATCCGTCGGATTTGTGGAAGTACATACCATATCCTTAAAAACGGATGCGGATGCGGATACGGAACGGAAATTATCCGTACCATTTACATCCCTAATCATGAGTTCGGCAGGGTCGCCGCCGGACATAGTTCTGTATAAAAAAGAGAAAAATAAAAGAAAAAAGAGCGACACACTTGGGAGCCCCTGGTGTGGTCGAACCGCACTCTGGGTCTGTTGTGGTTGTGCCTTTCCCCCTATGCCCATGGTATCTCCAAGGCGTAATTATGTACGCGGAGAGCTTGTCTTACAATTTTGCGAGGGCTGGGGTTAAGGCCGCATTACTCTGGCGATGCTCGGAGCGTGCAGGTGGTCTTGGTTGATGTTGCTCGGTGCGTTTGGTCGTGTCCGGTCGTTTAACGGCCGGACTCGAGAATTGCCTTAAAAGGCTGCTCTGACTTCGCCGCGAGCCGCTGTATGTTCTTCCGTTCGGAGGAGCGTTCCGTGTTTCCATTGACCGTGATGACTCCGAGGGTCCGCATCTTGAGCTTAAGGTATGCATAATGCGGCACGCGTTGAATTTTGCAAACGCGTTCGTCCGAGCGAGCATGATAGCCGTTATGAACAGGACTATGTCAAGATTAACTCCTCGCCGGAAATTATCCGGGATCCAAGACCACTTCGAGGTAATCGAGCCTGTACAATTGGCATCGACACCAGGTATGACACCTTTGAAGGTTGTCTTTGTAGGTTTAATCCTTGAAGGGTCTATGCCCATCTTGCGCATTGTATCCTGATAGAGCAGGTTCAGGCTACTGCCGCCGTCCATCAGGACTCTCGTGAGGTGAAATCCATCGACGATTGGGTCTAAAACCAATGCGGCGAATCCGCCATGGCGGATACTGGTCGGATGGTCTCTTCAATCGAAAGTGATCGGGCAAGAGGACCATGGGTTGAATTTAGGGGCGACTGGCTCCATCGCGTATACGTCCCTTAGTGCACGCTTCCGCTCCCTCTTGGGAATATGCGTTGCGTATATCATGTTTACCGTCCGAACTTGGGGGGGGGGGGAATCCCTTTTGTCCTCTGTTGTTCGGCGGTTGGGTCTCTTCCTCGTCATCGCTGTGTAGCCCCTTGTCACTGTTTTCGGCAATTAATTTGCATGACTGCTTGAATACCCAACAATCTCTGTTGGTGTGGTTAGCTGGCTTTTCGGGGGTTCCATGTATTTGACAAGAGCGGTCGAGTATTCGGTCCAAATTGGACGGGCCCGGAGTGGTTCTTTTGAATGGCTTCTTCCGTTGACCGGGCTTGGAGCCTCGGAATCCAGCGTTGATTGCCGTATCCTCATTGCTATCACCGTTAATGCGGCGTTTGTTTTTGTTTCGACGCAACCTGCCATTGCGGTCCTTGGTATCCGGACTGCCAGCGTTTTTGCTGAGGTTGTTACTGCGAGCTAGCCAGCTATCCTCTCCCGCGCGAAGCGGGTCATGAGTGATGTGAGGGCTGCCATGGATTTCGGCTTCTCTGTCCTAGGTGCCGGGCCAGCCACTCGCCACGGATGTTATGCTTGAAGGCAGCGAGTGCCTCTGCATCCGGACAATCGGCGATTTGATTTTTCTTTGTTAAGAACCGTGTCGAATTGCTGGCCGATTCGTGCGGCTGCTGGATTATGTGGCTTAGGTCATCTGCGTCCGTGGTCGCTATACGTGCCTCGGAAGTTGTCGAGAATGCGGCTTCGTGTCCTCCCAACATCCAATTGACTCTGCGGGCAGGCTGTTAAGCCAATGCCGGGCTGGTCCTTTGAGCTTGAGCGGGAGATATTTGATGGCGTGAAGATGCGCCGCCCGGGCCATATGTATATGGAGAAGATAATCCTCAATCTAAACCGCTGGGTCTGTTGTGCCATCGTAGGATTCGATATTAACGAAGTTTAAACCCTTGAGGATTTGATGATCCATTACTTCATCGGTGAAGCATAGTGGGTGTCTTGGCGCCTCAGATTGAGAAATATCATAGCGTAGCTCGAGAGAGCATTATCTCGCTGTGTTCGCCCGGCCGAGTAGTTATATCCGCGCGACGGTATTAAATCGTGGGTCTTGGGGCGCCCACGTGATCCATAGATAGATCTGGATTGTCTTGCCTTGTCCTCCAATATATCCCATAAGTCCGTAGCGTTCCCGTGGCTTCATGCTTTTTGAGCGATGCGGGATACGGTTTTGGTGGAGGGCTTGCACGCCTCTCTGTCGCGCCACGGCGTGGCGGGTTCACCACCGACAGCGCTGGTGATGCAGGTTTGTATGCCTCCTCCTCTAATCGGGGAGCAACTTGCGTTTTGGGTAACTTTTGGGGGCGCTCGAGTTCATACTCTTGACGCGAGGACCTCGGTCCATCTGTCGGCCAGTAGGTCTTGATCAGCTTGAAGCTGTTGCTGCTTTTTCTTCAGGCTGTTTGCCGTGGCCATTAGCCTGCGTCTAAAATGTTCTTGTTCGACGGGATCCTCAGGCACGATGAATTCGTCGTCGCCGAGGCTTGCCTCGTCTCCGGAGGGAGGTAAGTAATTGTCATCCTCGACCTCTTCGTCTGCCGCCCTCTCGTGAGGGCTTGCTTCTGCCTCCTCCTGCGCTGGATCGTGCTGGAGGGAGTTGTCTTCGGCACATTCTGGGGTGTTATTATCTCTTGTGCCGGAATCTCCATTCTTGCCGTGGCGGGATTTAGAGCGGCGCCGCTGACGTCGGCGCTTGGGCTGTTTCTTTAAGGAATCGGCCTCCGCTGCTTCTTCGCCGTCCCCATCTTTTGGGGTATCCACCATGTATATGTCGATGACGAGGTGGTCTTCCAAAGGTCTGTAGGCACTGGTTCTTGGTAGTCTCGGCATCGTCGTCCATACCATCGATGTCTTGAGTCGTAGTCGAAGCACGTCGGTTAAATCGTCGACGGTGGCTACGAAGTGGGTGGTGGGTGGGCTCTGAATTTCTTCGTCGTCCGCATCCCAACCATCCTGGTCGTAGTTCGGCCAGGGCTCTCCGGATAGCGAGAGATGCTTCAGTGAATTTATGATATCGCCGAAGGGCGAGTGCTGAAAGATGTCCGCAGCGGTGAATCGGATTCGACTGGCAGGGGCGCAGGAGGTTCGGAGTCCGGCAGAGAGTCCGGCACCTCGGAGTCATGGGCTTTATGCGGGACAAGGTAAGTGTTCGGCTCCATCGCCGTAGAAATTGCAGCTCCCGAGGCGGTGTCTAGCCATCCGTCCTCGATCCGAGCGATCGACTCCGGACTATGGGTCGGAGCGGATTCGTGTGCGGCCTCCAAGGTACTATCCGGCGGCAGAGTTAGGTCATGCCCATCATGACAGCGCGGCACGCTCGGCTGTGGCTCAGATCCATCGAAGATCAAGTCCCCGCGGATATCGGCCGTGAAGTTTAGGCTTCCAAACCTGACCTGAGGGCCAGCGGCGTAGCTTTCAATCTGCTCCAGATGGCCAAGCGAGTTGGCCCTTGATCAGCGGCCGCCGAATACGAAGATCTGTCCGGGGAGAAAAGTCTCACCCAGGACTGCGTCGTTGTTGATTGAAGAGGCCATCAAGCCTATCGGTGACGACACATAGGAACTCTCAATGAAAGCACCAATGTCGGTGTCAAAACCGGCGGATCTCGGGTAGGGGGTCCCGAACTGTGCGTCTAGGCGGATGGTAACAGGAGACAAGGGACACGATGTTTTACCCAGGTTTGGGCCCTCTTGATGGAGGTAAAACCCTATGTCCTGCTCGATTGATATTGATATTGTGGATGTTTACAAGAGTGGATCTACCACGAGATCAAGGAGGCTAAACCCTAGAAGCTAGCCTATGGTATGATTGTAAGGGTTGTTGTGATCGTAGTCCTACGGACTAGAGCCATCCGGTTTATATAGACACCGGAGAGGGCTAGGGTTACATAGAGTCGGTTACAATGGTAGGAGATCTACATATCCGTATCGCCAAGCTTGCCTTCCACGCCAAGGAAAGTCCCATCCGGACACGGGGAGAAGTCTTCAATCTTGTATCTTCATAGTCTTGGAGTCCGGTCGATGATGATAGTCCGGCCAATGATAGTTCGGCTGATGATGGTAGTCCGGCTATCCGGACACCCCCTAATCCAGGACTCCCTCAGCTCCCTTACCAAGTGACCGCACAGTAACAATTACCTTGCGACTCATCAAGTCGCCTGTTGACTAGCGTGATGTCCGCATCCGGAACAGCGAGTTGCCGCTTTACTTCAGCAACTCCGTCAGTCCGGCTGGCCCCCGGACAACCCGCCACCTGCATCGGCACGGCGGAAATTTAAACCTGCGATTTTGATCCTCGGCACGCTGTCGATTTCGACAACCTACCGAGTCTCAGGGGCTACTATCCATACAGGGCGCATTCTATATGCAAAACTGTTAAACGGTGTGTCATTTTTACGTACCTCAAACCCCGCCAGCAAACTCCTGACGGCATTGTGCAACCCGCCTTCGGCGGACGAAATCCTTTCAATCACCATGCTCATCAATGCGTGGTGATCTTCTGAGATAGACGCCTTCTCAAGCAGATCCTTCAGCCGTACACCAGTTGGCGCCGAACTATCCGGCTTTGCCAAACCCGGGGGCTCCCTCCGTGATGATACTTCAGGCTCGTCCGCCCTATCCGACGGCGCCCCGGACGGAGGCGTCTCGCTCTCCATCATATCCGGACGAAGGTCCCCCGAAGACGAGCTCATTTGCGAAGGACGGAGATCCGAACTACAAGGTAAAAACTTTAGTTATCCTCAGAAGCACAAATAGGGATGTCCCTTATTATAAAACTCCTTTCTTTCTACTTACGGCTCGTTGGAGGGCTGACTCTTTAAGGGAGATTGTGCGGCCGGGCCTCCCCGGACGCAGGACCCTCTGGCGAAGATTTCTTCCCCCGTTTAGGGGCTTTTGCCCCGGTCCTTGGAGGCAGTCCTCTTCTCCCCTTGGAGGAGGGATTCTCGATCCCCTCTTTCAAGAGCCTCCTTAGGCGAGGCAGTAGCTTTCTGCTTTTGCCTTCGTCTTCCTCCAAGGCGCAACCTCAAGCATCCGGACCAGCACGGGATCCGCGCGGTCTCGGAGGAGGGCGGACACCATATCAATTTTGCTTCCGCTATCCACTCCTGTGTAGAAGGAAGTTAGTCATAAGGCGAATCATCGAAAGGCAAACAAACGGTGTGTCCGGACTCGGAACTACTTACTTGAGTATCCGGGCGATTGCAGCTTAGGCCAGCATCCTCGGTCAATTCCGGACGCACCTCTTGCGATCCGAAGAATAATTTGTACATCTCCAGAGGTGTCATACCCATGAAGTTTTGAAGAATCCGTGGGCCCTCCGGATTGAACTCCCATAGCCGGAGAGGGCGGCGTTTGCAGGGCGGGAGATGCCTAATCAGCAAACCTGCATCACCACCACCATATCGACCTCCCTCGTTTGGAGATCTCGAATCCGGCCCTGCAGTAGGGGCACGTCCTTTGACGGCCCCCAGTTGAGCCCTTGGTTGACCCACGACATCAACCGTCGTGGAGGTCCCGGGCGGAATAAGGGCGGCGGCTTTTGTCTGCGGCCCCTCGGAATGGTAATATAGAACCACTCTTGCTGCCACGGGCCGAGCTCCTCTTGGAAGGAGCCAGCGGGCCACGGGGCATCGTCCCTCGTACTTATGGCCGCCCCGCCACACTCTGCTTAACGCCCCCCGATCATCTTCGGCGCCACATTGAAGGTCTTCAGCCACAGGCGAAGTGAGGGGTGACGCGAGGAAGGCTTCGCAGACGACAATAAATGCGGAAATATGGAGGATGGACTCGAGCCAAATCGTGGAATTCCAACCCATAGTAAAACATGAGCCCTCTCACAAAAGGATCCATCGGAAGCCTAAACCCGACGGAGGTGGGATACAAAAGCGACATACTCGCCGGGCTCGGGGGTGGGGATGGCCTGCCCTTGGCAGCAACCTGTCGAAATCTCATAAGCTGTGCTTGGCCTCCGCAGCTTTAGCACGTCCTCCTCCGTGTGAGGAGGGCATCCACCGACCACGGAGGTCGGAACCGACATCGTTGGAAGTCAAGCGCTCGAATCTGGAGCTCTAGGTGCTGGAACTTGGAGCGGGGAGAGGATTCACTGAAGGATTGAAGAAAAGAAATGAGCCTTGGTCCCATTATAAAGAGGGAGAATACCAAGAGCCGTCTCCGTGACCGTTTGGGACTCGCCTTCGATAGAGGGGGCGTGGCGACGGGCGCGGTTGGGTTACCCACGTCCGTATTGATGAGAATCCCGGATTAAGGGGAACACGATCTCGCTCGACAAGGCGTGTTAAAGAAACCGCTTCGCTAAATGCGCTGAGGTGGTAGAGTAAAAACGATTTAAATAATGGTTTGGTAGTGGCGTGACGTCATGCCGCGGAAAACGTCAGCAGATTGAACTTGTGTATATATTATTCTCTCTATGGTGGAATGTGGAATTTATTTTGCAGAGCCGGACACTATCCTGGTGTTCACAATCTTCTATCATTCAGAGGAACCCGCCTTGCAATGCCAAGAAATATACGCGCCGGACTTATCGTCATTGAAGCCTGGTTCAGGGGCTACTGAGGGAGTCCCAAATTAGGGGGTGTCCGGATAGCCGGACTACCATCATCGGCCGGACTATCATCGGCCGGACTATCATCATCAACCGGACTCCAAGACTATGAAGATACAAGATTGAAGACTTCGCCCCGTGTCCGAATGGGACTTTCCTTGGCGTGGAAGGCAAGCTTGGCGATACGGATATGTAGATCTCCTACCATTGTAACCGGCTCTATGTAACCCTAGCCCTCTCCGGTGTCTATATAAACCGGATGGCTCTAGTCCGTAGGACCAGAACAACAACCCTTACAATCATACCATAGGCTAGCTTCTAGGGTTTAGCCTCCTTGATCTCGTGGTAGATCCACTCTTGTAAACATCCACAATATCAATATCAATCAAGCAGGACGTAGGGTTTTACCTCCATCAAGAGGGCCCGAACCTGGGTAAAACATCGTGTCCCTTGTCTCCTGTTACCATCCGCCTAGACGCACTGTTCGGGACCCCCTACCCGAGATCCACCGGTTTTGACACCGACACTCCCACTTTCAATATGTATCCAGATTGACACTTAGAGTTATCTGGATCGGTGTAAAAGCTTGCACCTATGTAACTCTTTACGACGGGCTTTTTATCACCTCCATAATCGAGAAATATTTCCTTAGTCCTCACTAAGGATATTCTTGACCAATGTCCAGTGATCTACTCCTAGATCACTATTGTACTCCCTTGCCAAATTCAGAGCAAGGTATACAATAGGTTTGGTACATAGCATACTTTATAGAACCTATGACTGAGGCATAGGGAATGACTTTCATTCTCTTTTCTATTTTCTGCCGTGGTCGGGATTTGAGTCTTACTCAATTTCACACCTTTGCAACACAGGCAAGAACTCTTTCTTTGACTGTTCCATTTTGAACTACTTCAAAAACCTGACAAGGTATGTACTTATTGAAAATCTTATCAAGCGTCTTGATCTATCTCAATAGATCTTGATGCTCAATATGTAAGTAGCTTTACTGAGGTCCTTTTTTAAAGAACTCCTTTCAAATACTCCTTTATGCTTTCCAGAAAAATTCTACATCATTTCTGATCAACAATATGTTACTCACATATATTTATCAGAAAGGTGGTAGTGCTCCCACTCACTTTATTATAAATACAGGCTACACCGCAAGTCTGTATAAAACTATATGCTTTGATCAACTTATCAAAGCGTATATTCCAACTCTGAGATGCTTGCACCAGTCCATAGATGGATCGCTGGAGCTTGCACATTTTGTTAGCACCTTTAGGATTGACAAAACCTTCTGGTTGCATCATATACAACTCTTCTTTAAGTAAAACCATTAAGGAATGCAGTTTTGACATCCATTTGCCAGATTTCATAAAATGTGGTAATTGCTAACATGATTCGGACAGACTTAAGCATTGCTACAGTTGAGAAAAACTCATTGTAGTCAATGATGAAGCCATGTACCTAGGGTAGGGTCATGGACCTGTCCAAGGTACCCTCCCCAAGGACATCTCTTGAAGAAACCACCTTTCAGTCGACACGAACGATTCCACTCGACGGACTGAAGACACTCGACCGTGAAGCCAACCACTCGACCGCCAGGAGATCTCTGATCGATCTGACGTGAACGGTCGGTCATTAAGTGGCTTTATGGTCATCATAGCACTTTATGTAGAACGTTACCAGTAACTCCCTATCTTAATGTACCTTAATCCCTGCATAACTGAGGGCTGGAGGGGTCTGGCGAACTCTATATAAGCCACCCCCCTCCTCAGTGTAAAGGGTTCGCACCCCTGTAACTCATACGCACATAATACAGTCGACCGCCTCCGGGCTCCGAGGCGTAGGACTGTTACTTCCTCCGAGAAGGGCCTGAACTCGTAAACATCTTGCATATAAAACTACTCCATAGCTAGGATCTTGCCTCTCCATACCTACCCCCCATTCTACTGTCAGACTTAGAACCACGACAGTTGGCGCCCACCATGGGGCAGGTGTCTTAGCGACTTGTTGGAGAAGTTGCAATTTTTCCGATCTCCTTCATCATGGTTTCGGGTGGAGTTTTGGTTGAGGGTCGCGAGATCCGTCTCGGCGCGCTCACGTTCATCGCCGACGACTCCGCTTGGCTTCAGGAGGCTCCACTCGACGTCGACGTGCTCCCGTCCATGGGCAACGCACTGCAGCGTCGTCATGGCGTCCTCCTGCGGCAATCGTCGACCTAGTATCGGTCGGCTCTTGTGTCGTCCTCCCTCCCAGTCTCTCGTCGGTGCAAGCGCTCCGCTCGGTCGAGGCTTCAGCGGTGGATGAGGCATGCGGTGGCCCGCCAATTGGCCACTCCCCAAGTCGCGGCAATCGAGCCCGACAAATCTCTCTACGGCCTGTTCGATCTGTCGACGGGCTCCGCAGAGGCTGCATCCGAGTGTGACAGCAGTGATCCAGCGGCGGAAGTCCTGATGGTCGATGGGCCACGCAGTCCACCCGGCTTTCCCCGCGCCGACGGTGGCGACAGCAAGGGCGATCCGTCACAAGCCCATGAAGAGTACTTGCCCGAGCCACTCACTTCGCTGCAGAGGGAGGAGCTTCGCCGCCGGAACATGGATGCGCTTCACACTCCTATCATTGGAGAAACCCCCGAGGCCTGTGCCTTAGAAGACGCGCGTTTGGCCAACTTGGCTGAACGCACTCGACTGGAAAATCTCCAGCGAGTGCTCGACGAACGAGCGCGACAACGGGTCCCATCGTCCAGTCGACGTCAACTATTTCCACAACCGACTCAGGTATATCGAACTCCAATTCAGAATCTAGCAGCTGCAGCCCGTATAGCAGAGTCGATTCAGCCTTCCCAGTCAGAGGCTGGCAGAGGCTTGCTACAGATCAGAGATTTACTCCGGGCAGCAGGAGATCAAAATTCAGCTGTATCGCAGTCGCGGAATAGGATTCACAGCAGATCCGTCGCTGCGAATACAGTCCAGTCGGCTCATAGCCCAAGATCGCCCCCGAGGCGTGAGGGACATGGAGGCCGGCGTGATCAGTATGAGGACCGATTCGATCGCGATGATCGACGTCGAGTGCCCACTCCACCCCCAAGGGGTGGGTCATACGCGCCTCGACAGCAGGATGAAAGACGCCATCACAGTGTTGGGCGAAGGATTCCAGTCGACCCCAGGGAACCAGGCTTTGATGCGAGATCCATTATCGTTCAAGGTTTGGTCGACAGGAACAGAGCTCACCGAGAAGGCCATGACAGAGATGTGCCCACCAGCAGCAGAGTACACGTCTCAGGACCAGAGTGTTTTAGCAGAGCCATCAGGGCCGCGGTGATTCCTCCCAACTTCAGGTTGGCGACTGGAGTCAGTAAGTTCACTGGTGAGTCCAAGCCGGATACTTGGCTTGAGGACTACCGAGTGGCTGTTCAGATTGGCGGCGGCAACGATGAAGTGGCCATGAAACACCTGCCTCTTATGTTGGAGGGCTCAGCCAGAGCATGGTTGAATCAGTTAGCACCCAGCAGCATTTACACTTGGGAAGATCTTGCCCGAGTGTTTGTCAGGACATTTGAAGGAACTTGCAAGCGGCCAGCAGGGTTGACAGAGTTGCAGTCGTGTGTGCAAAAGTCGAATGAAACTCTGAGGGATTACATCCAGAGGTGGATCACATTGCATCACACAGTAGAGAATGTATCTGATCATCAGGCAGTCTGTGCCTTCAAGGAAGGTGTTAAGAACAGAGAGTTAAGTTTGAAATTCGGTCGGACCGGAGACATTAACCTGAGTCGAATGATGGAGATTGCCACCAAGTACGCCAATGGTGAAGAAGAGGATCGGCTCCGGAGTGGCAAGTGCAAGTCAGCCGCTAATGAAACCGGGGGAGGGAACTCCAGCCGGAAGCAGAAGCGGAAAGCCGAGCCTGCTGCTCCTGGAGAAGCCTTGGCCGTGACTCCAGGAAAGTTCAAGGGGAAACCCAAGGGGCCTTGGAACCCTAAAAAGGTGAAAGACCAAGATGGGAATTATGTATTGGACTTGCCATGTCACATTCACACGAAGAAAGATGAAGAGGGTAAACTCATTTACCCAAAGCATACCACTCGACAGTGTCAGCTCTTGATTCAGCAGTTCCAGGGGAAGCAACCCAAGGATAAGGAGAAGGAGTCGGACAAAGTTGAGGACTAGGAAGATAGTGATGGTGGATACCCCCAGGTCAATTCCACCCTGATGATTTTTGCTGGCGTTGAAAGCAAAAGTCGATTGGAAGTTATCAACCGAGAAGTGAATATGGTCGCTCCGGTGACACCCAGTTATCTGAAATGGTCGCAGACCGCCATCACATTCGACCAGTCTGATCACCCGACACACATAGCCACCCCTGGGAGGCAAGCTTTGGTGGTCGACCCAGTCGTCGAAGGCACTCGACTAACTAAAGTTTTGATGGATGGTGGCAGTGGCCTAAACATACTATATGCAGAGACGTTGAAAGGGATGGGCATTCCTATGTCCAGACTCAGCACCAGCAACATGAGCTTCCATGGAGTCATTCCTGGAAAGAAGGCTGAGTCACTCGGCCAAATTGCTCTCGATGTGGTTTTTGGTGATTCCAAGAATTTTCGTGAAGAAAAATTGACCTTTGAGGTCGTGGACTTCCAGAGTGCTTATCACGCTATTCTGGGAAGGCCGGCGTATGCACGTTTCATGGCTCGACCATGTTATGTATACCTCAAACTGAAAATGCTAGGCCCCAAAGGTGTGATCACTGTCACTGGCAATCAGAAGAAAGCAGAAGAGTGTTTTCAGAAAGGCTCGAATATCGTTGATGCTCAGATGGCAGTGGTAGAGCTGCAAGAATACCAGAAAACTGCAGACCCGAGTGATTTGTTGCGAGCCAAGAAGCCTGCCACGGAATCAGCATTTCAGTCGTCCGGTGAGACGAAACTGATTCATATTCACCCGACCGGCCCCAATGCTGCTCCGACCCACATCTCAACAACACTCGACTCCAAATAGGAAGAAGCGCTCATCCAGTTCCTCCGTGAGAACTGGGACATCTTTGCATGGAAGCCTCCGACATGCGGGTGTTCTGGGGACTGGCTGAGCATAAATCTCACGAGTCAACTCAAAAGTTAAACATGTCAAAGAACATCTTCGACGATCCGCCGTCCAGAAGAGAAAGGCCATTGGCGAGGAGGTGGCTCGACTCTTAGCAGCAGAGTTTATCCGAGTACCACTCCGAGTGGCTCGCCAATGTGGTCATGGTCCCCAAGAAGGACAAGTCACTTCGCATGTGCATCGACTTCAAGCATATCAATCGGGCCTGCCCGAAAGATCATTTTCTTCTCCCCGCATCGACCAGATAGTCGACTCGACTGCGGGATGTGAGCGGTTGTCTTTTTTAGACGCCTATTTCGGTTACCATCAAATCCGTCTGTATGGACCCGACGAGATCAAAACAGCTTTCATCACTCCATTCGGGTGCTTCTGTTATGTCACCATGCCATTCGGCCTCAAGAATGCCGGAGCCACGTTCATGACGATGATTTAGAAGTGTTTGCTCACTCAAATCAGTCGGAATATGGAAGCATACATGGATGATATTGTGGTCAAATCACGGAAAGGTTCCAACCTGTTGACTGACCTTGCTGAAACATTTGCCAATCTCAGGAAGTATGATATCAAGCTTAATCCATCAAAGTGCACATTCGGAGTTCTGGCGAAAGTTACTCGGTTTTCGTTTCGAACGAGGAATCGACGCCAACCCAGAAAAAGTTGGTACTATACTCCAAATGAAACGCCCTGTGCATGTGCACGATGTCCAGAAGCTTACTGGATGCTTGGCCGCTTTAAGTCGATTCATATCTCATCTCGGTGAAAAGGCATTGCCTCTTTACCGACTGATGAAGAAGTCAGACAAGTTTGAGTGGACTTCCGAAGCTGATGCGGCGTTTGCAGAGCTAAAAGCTCTGCTCTCCACCCAGCCGGTGCTTGCTGCCCCAATCAGCAAAGAGCCTTTGTTGCTTTACATTGCAGCCACAGGACAAGTCGTCAAGATAAAGACTTACGGTCGGCGGAAGAAGAAGGAAAAGCCTTCAAAGTTCAGCGCCAAAGATATTATCTTTTCAAGTATTGACCCCATCAAAGCAAAGATATCCTCATTATCGAAGCTTGTTTATGGGATTTATATGACCACGAAGAAGGTTGCTCATTACTTCTCGACCATTCCATTACAAATCGGTGACGCCCCATTGTTAGAGATTCTGCATAGCAGAGATGCAACTGGTTGAGTGGCGAAATGGGCGATTGAACTCCTTCCCCTTGATATCAAGTTTGAGGCAAAGAAAGCCATCAAGTCCCAAGCAGTAGCAGATTTCATCGCCGAGTGGATTGAACAGCAACTACCGACTCAAGTTCACTCAAGCTTTGGACCATGTTCTTTGATGGTTCCAAGATGCTGAATGGTTCGGTCTTTGGGGTAGTGTTGGTTTCCCCCCGAGGAGATAAGCTCAGATATGTGCTCCAGATCCACTTTGATTCCTCCAACAATGAAGTGGAATATGAAGCACTTTTGTATGGGTTGCGTATGGCCATTTCGTTCGGCGTCCGTCGCCTCATGGTTTATGGCGACTCAGATTTGGTGGTTAATCAAGTGATGAAGGAGTGGGACATCAGAAGCCCAGCCATGACTGGTTACTGCAATGCAGTGAGAAAGATAGAGAAGAAATTCGAGGGGTTAGATCTTCATCATATACCCCGACTGAAAAATCAAGCTGCTGATGATTTGGCGAAAATAGGGTCCAAGAGGGAAGCCATTCCCAGTAATGTGTTTTTGGAGCACATCCACACACCGTCAGTTCAAGAGGATCCTTTCACCGAAGAAGCCCCATAGCCAAAAAGTGCCACTGATCCGACTGAAGTTGAGGTCCCAGTCGTGGTCGACCTAATCATGGAAGTCGTGGTCATCACTCCCGACTGGACAGTGTCATACATCGCATATATCCTAAGGAAAGAGCTCCCGGAGAACGAAGAAGAGGCTCGACAGATCGCCCGCCGATCCAAGGCCTTTACTGTGATCAAGGGACAGTTGTACAGAGAAAGCGCGACTGGAGTCGGCCAGAAATGCATAACACCAGAAGAAGGTCAGATAATTCTTGATGATATCCACTCGGGGACCTATGGTCATCATGCGTCCTCTCGGACCATTGTGGCTAAAGCATACCGAGTGGGATTTTACTGGCCAAAAGCAAATGAAATGGCAAAGGAAATAGTCGACAAGTGTGAAGGATGTCAGTTCTATTCCAATATGTCACACAAACCCGCCTCAGCCTTGAAGACCATTCCACTCGTCTGGCCCTTCGCTGTTTGGGGATTGGATATGATTGGACCACTGAGAACTAGCAGGAGCGGCTTCACTCACTTGCTAGTGGCAGTCGACAAGTTTACTAAGTGGATCGAAGCTAAGCCTATCAAGAATCTCGATGCGTGCACTGCTATCAGTTTCATCAGAGAGTTGATATTCAAATATGGAGTTCCGCATAGCATCATCACTGAAAATAGGTCAAACTTCGATTCCGACAAATTCAAAGCCTTTTGCGCCTCTCAAGGCACGCGAGTCGACTATGCTTCAGTTGCTCACCCCCAGTCGAATGGACAAGCAGAACGAGCAAACGGTCTAATTCTCAAAGGACTGAAACCCCGGCTGATGCGTGATCTCAAGCATGCAGCAGGAGCGTGGGTCGACGAACTTCCATCAGTTCTTTGGGGATTGAGGACCACTCCTAATCGGTCGACTGGGAGAACTCCATTCTTTCTGGTCTATGGAGCTGAAGCAGTTCTGCCGAGTGACCTGCTTCACAATGCACCTCGAGTCGAACTCTATTCTGAAGATGAAGCGGAGCAAGCCCGGCAAGATGCAGTCGACCTCCTAGAAGAGGAGAGAGAGATGGCCCTGATCCGATCGACCATCTATCAGCAGGACTTGAGTCGATTCCATGCTAGAAATGTGAAGAGTCGAACCTTCCAAGAAGGAGACTTGGTCCTCCGAGTGGATCAACAGAAACCACACAAGCTCGCTCCCACTTGGGAAGGTCCCTTCATAGTCACCAGAGTTCTCCACAATGGAGCATACCATCTTTACAATGTTGATCGCCAGATTGATGAGCCTCGAGCTTGGAATGCGGAGCTGCTCCGCCCCTTTTATACTTAAGTACTCACTCGGATGAGATGTAATAAAAGTACCTCTGTAGTTTGTTTATCAAAGACAAGAATGTTATAATTTTCCCAGTGATTGTTATTAATTTTTGTTTACATGAGAACCCCCCCCCCCCCCAGTGGGTGGCTTAGCTGCGAACCCGTTTCGCCTAAGTTTGTAAAAAAAATCCCTGCCGAGTGGTGAGTTAGCCTCACACTCGGGGGCTTAGCTGCGAATCTGTTTCGCCTAAGTACTTGAATATCCTACCGAGTGGTGAGCCAGCCTCCCACTCGGGGGCTTAGCTGCAGTCCAAGTACTCGCCTAAGTGTTTAAAATCCTACCGAGTGGTGAGCCAGCCTCCCACTCGGGGGCTTAGCTGCAGTCCAAGTACTCGCCTAAGTGTTTAAAATCCTACCGAGTGGTGAGCCAGCCTCCCACTCGGGGGCTTAGCTGCAGTCCAAGTACTCGCCTAAGTATTTAATACAATGTGCGCTTTGCAAGGACGAGAGGTACAGATCGACTGCTGCCTTATCCTTCAGAGCTACGACACAAAAAAATCCTCCCACTCGGAGGCTTAGCTGCAGTCCAGTACTTGCCTAAGTTTGAAAAATCCTACCGAGTGAAGAGCAAACCTCCCACTCGGGGGCTTAGCTGCAGTCCAGTACTCGCCTAAGTATTTAAAATCCTACCGAGGGGAGAGCAAACCTCCCACTCGGGGGCTTAGCTGCAGTCCAATACTCGCCTAAGTATTTGAAATCCTACCGAGTGGAGAGGAAACCCCCCACTCGGGGGCTTAGCTGCAGTCCAATACTCGCCTAAGTATTTGAAATCCTACCGAGTGGAGAGCAACCCTCCCACTCGGAGGCTTAGCTGCAGTCCAGTACTCGCCTAAGTATGAAATCCATTCCGATCCGCAAGGACGACGAGGTGTGGGTCGACTGTTACCTTCTCCTTCGGAGCTGCGCCACAAGTACAACGTGCGCCCCTTTCCGATCCGCAAGGACGACAAGGTGCAGGTCGACTGCTACCTTCTCCTTCGGAGCTGCGCCACAAGTACAACAAGCATTCCATCCCGATCCGCAAGGACGCAGGTCGACTGCAATCTGTGCTCCATCCCTACCTGCAAGAACGATGAAGTGCAGGTCGACTGGATTTTTCACCTCAGAGCTGCATCTCAAGCACTGAAGTATATTCCGAGTGAAAAACAAAGTTCGCTCGAAGGCAAATGAAAGCATATTCGATGATAAGCCAAGTTCAGATAACATCCTACGGATTCAGAAGTGCTCAGGCGTCAAGCCTGTTAAAGTTTATCGGTTACAAAACCACTCGGCATTCCGAGGCAAATTTAAGACGAAGCATAGAAGTTTTTACTCCTCAGGTGGAGGACTGGAAGGCGCGACAAACTGATCCAGGTCGATTCCGTCAGCAATCCGGGTGGCAGCAGCAATGAAAGTCTCCATGAAAGATTGGAAGTCATACTTCTTGGTATTGGCAACTTTGATGGACGCCAGCTTTTCCTCTCGCGCCTCCTTGCAGTGAACACGGACCAGGGACAGAGCAACATCGGCACCACACCTGGCAGAAGACTTTTTCCATTCCTGCACTCGACTTGGAACGTCATTCAGTCGAATCATTAAAGACTCGAGGTCATTTTGAAGCGTCTCGCCTGGCCAGAGTGTCGAGTCGATTCGCGACACCGCAACCTTCAGTCGAGCAAGGTAGTCCACCACAGCAGCGACACGAGACTCCAGTCGGAGCACATTCATAGCGGCTTCATCCTTCACGGGAGAGTTAATGGGGTCCAGGCTGGTCTCCACTCAACTAGTCTCCTCCTCAAAGTTCTAGCAGAATTCTGTTAATGGAACTCGAGTTCAAGCTAATGGTTCTATGATGAGTCGGTGATAACAAGTCAGTCGGATAGGAGGGATTACCTTCAAGCATGAGGAATAACTTCTTGGCGAGCCCTCCCAGATAAGCCTCCAGATCGTTCCTCTTCCCCGCCAGTTTGCCAGCCTTGTCACTCAGAGCTATCTTGTCATTCTTCAGTCGGCTAACCTCCTTGTTGGCCGCGTCGAGAGCAGCTTTCAGATTGATGTTCTCTTCTTCAAGTTTACTGACTGAAGCCAGTTTTTCTTCTGCGAGCTTTGTTTTGTCCAAAGCCGCTTTCTGCGCCTCGGCAAGGTCATGATCCTTCTTCTTCAGAGCCTCCTCCATTTTGTCTGCAAAATGACAATGAGATCAGAATTAGGAGCGGGCAGAAAGACAAAGACAGTCGTCAAGTTCTCACCAGCCATACCTTTTGCTTCGTCTCTCGCCTTCTGCAAGTTCTCCTGAGCAAGCTTCAAGTCAAGGTTGAGCTGGATCTGTTTGTTTTCCAATTCAGTATAGCGAGCCACAAGATCGTAGGATTTCTGCGAAGAGTCAATCGACAGACATCAAATATAGGTTGCTTCCGAGTGACTAAGAAGAATCGTAGTGTTCCTAAGACTACAGCCGAATCAAAATATTTGAAAGTAGTCTCGGGGACTACACCCAGTGGGTGCACTGAGCATGCCCCCACTGGTTCTACCGACTCGGTTCGATCAGTCGACCGGAAAAAAAGTTCTTCAGACTACGGTCGACTGCCAGCAGTCCACCATAGTCTCGGGGACTACACCCAGTGGGTGCACTCAGCGTGCCCCCATCGGTTTCAAGATTCCATTCGACATGGTCCGACCAGGCCGAGTGAAGAATTTAGCAAAGAAATTCAAAGTATAAAGACTACGGTCGACTGCCAGCAGTCCACCATAGTCTCGGGGACTACACCCAGTGGGTGCACTCAGCGTGCCCCCACCAATCCAAAAATTCAATCGACACACCCAGTGGGTGTATAGATACGAAGATCTTCAGAAAGAAGAGTTTTCAGGTAGCATATCCTAACAGAACAAGTGGTGATCAACTAACCTGGACGTTGCTCTGAAGAGCTGAGCTAGCATCATAGGCCGCCTGGCTGGCCTCCCGGACCACCTTCACTTGCTCCATCATGATCCCCGCCTGGCGTATAGCTTCCTTAGCAGCACCCACTTGGTCCTCTGGGACGTGGTGTGTGGAGAAAAGGGAAGGCGGATCAGCAGTCGACGATGAAGGCCGGATACTCGTCAGCAGCACAGCGAAAGACACAGAAGTCCGAGTGATGTTGCCACCCTCATGAACCAGCATCTCAGGCACTGGTACAACCTGAGCAGTCTTGCCAGCAGGCGCCTTTTTATTCCTCCTCCGCCTCAGCGGCGCCTCATCGTCATCATCAGGGAGATCAATGAAATGAGGAGAGACTACAAGAAAGATTCAAAGTTAAAAACGGAAATCCAATCGACCAAAAGCGAAACTACAGAGATCATACCAAGGTTAGAGGTGGCAGCATCTTCCATCTCCTGGTCTTCATTCCTGGCTGAGGTCTCGGAGGTAGCAGCGCTGCAGGTTTCAGAAATCAGTTGATCAGTCAACAAGTCGACCAAAAGTATGTCCATGCCAAACAAGAAAACACAAGTTCTGCTGTACCCGGAAATGGTGGGAATGGCCATCCTCATCTTGGGCAAAGCCTTCGTCGGCTTTGATGGCGTCGCTCGGGGTTGCTTTGGTGCTTTTTCAGTCGGCCCCGGAGAGGTCGTCCGAGGGCGTTTCGTTGACTGCCCAACAGGCGCGATAGCCTTGCCACGCTCGACCGAGGGGTCATGGGTGAGCTTGGATCGCCTTTCCATGCGAGGAGGATTGACTTCTTCCTCCTCTTCCTCCTCCTCCTCTTCGCCGGAGCTGTCGTCGTCTTCGTCCTCCTCACCATCAGATTGCCATTCCTCCTGGCTTTCGCCTCCGCTCCCTTCTTCCTCCTCGACTGGTTCTTGCGCCCCGTTGGGCATCGAGTACATCTCAGTAGTGGCCTGGAAGACAACAAACAAGACAAAAGTCAATCAACCGATTTTAAGAAAACAAGATGGAGAAAGCGGGATCACAGTCAAAGATGCAGGAATGGACCTTGTCTACTTCGTATGACTGGTCGAGTGGAGGGATCCTCCTGGCTCCTCGAGGGTTGTCCTTGTTTCCTGTGATGCCCGCAAGACACCTTTCCAGCATGGCATCCTCGACCTCCTCCGGGTGGATCCGAGTGGTGTCCTCAGTGCCAGAGTACAACCACATCGGATGGTCTCGAGCTTGAAGCGGCTGGATGCATCGTCGAAGGAAGACCCCCAAGAGATCCATGCCAGTCACCCCATCTCAGATGAGCTGGACAACACGTTCGACCAACACCTTCACCTGCGCCTTCTCTTTCGAGATCACCTTCAAAGAAGATGGCTTGCTCACTCGGTCCATGGAAAAACGAGGGAGTCCAGTCGACTGCCCTGGCGTTGGCTGGTCCTTGCAGTAGAACCAAGTCGACTGCCATCCACGGACTGACTCGGGTAAGATCATGGCCGAGAAAGAACTTTTTCCTCTCATTTGAACCCCAAGACCCCCACACATCTGAATCACTTGAGTTCTCTCGTCACTCGGATTGGCCTTTTTCACCGTCTGGGAGCGACAAGTGAAAATGTGCTTGAAAAGACCCCAATGAGGCCGGTAGCCCAAGAAATTCTCGCACAAAGACACGAAAGCAGCGAGATACACGATGGAGTTGGGAGTGAAGTGGTGAAGTTGTGCCCAAAGAAGTTCAGAAATCCCCGAAAGAAAGGGTGAGGCGGCAGAGAAAACCCGCGGTCGACATGAGTGGCCAAGAGAACACACTCACCCTCCTGAGGTTGCGGCTCCGACTCCTTCCTCGGGAGCCGCGCTGATCCATGGGGGATCCGTCCCTCATTGGCCATGTCGTCGAGATCCTTCTGACGGATCGTCGAGCGGATCCAGTCGCCCTGGATCCAGCCCTGCGGCAAGCCGGCCCTTGACGAAGATCAGCCCCGACTGGTCGCCCTTCCCTTCGCCTTCGTCGTCACCTTCTTCGCCCGCTCCAAAGCCGTCGTCTTCTCTTTCACCATTGTCACCGGCGAAACACGCACAGAGCAGCAGCGCTGAGATGGAACCGCACGCGGCGGATGAATCTGGGGAAGGGAGGAGGAAAGGGGAGCGCACTGTTCAAAAACCCCCGTCTGGGGCCTTATATGAGGTTGCTTCCGAGTGACTGACTGGTAGGCCCGGGCGATCCTGTCAAATCCCACAACAGTCACCCGCGCGATACGTGGTGAAAAAGGTGGCGCGGAGATCGAGGCGTCCTTGACTTATCCCATCCGATTACTGCGGCTTCCTCCGCCCCGCTCGTTTCCTGAAAATTCGAATCCCGCTAAATCCGCGCGCCACAGAGCAAATCGTCGGACAGAAGATTTCCTCCGTCCTGTCATTCGGAGTTCTCCAAGTACAAAAACACACTCGACGGATACAAAGAATGGATCAAGGAGACTGAAAAAGAATTTGAAGCCATCACCTAAGCTCATTGATCCAGAACAAGACATGTTCATCGCACGAAAAGTGGGTCGGAAGAGTTCTCAACTCCTTCCCCACTCAAACCTCGATCCATTTGCGGGCTACTGATGAAGCCATGTACCTAGGGTAGGGTCATGGACCTGTCCAAGGTACCCTCCCCAAGGACATCTCTTGAAGAAACCACCTTTCAGTCGACCTGGAAGGATTCCACTCGACGGACCTGAAGACACTCGACCGTGAAGCCAACCACTCGACCGCCAGAGATCTGATCGATCAAGACGCGAACAATCGGTCATTAAGTGGCTTTATGGTCATCATAGCACTTTATGTAGGACGTTACCAAGAACTCCCTATCTTAATGTACCTTAATCCCTGCATAGCGAGGGCTGGAGGGTGCAGCGAACTCTATATAAGCCACCCCCCTCCTCAGTGTAAAGGGTTCGCACCCCTGTAACTCATACGCACATAATACAGTCGACCACCTCCGGGCTCCGAGGCGTAGGACTGTTACTTCCTCCGAGAAGGGCCTGAACTCGTAAACATCTTGCATATAAAACTACTCCATAGCTAGGATCTTGCCTCTCCATACCTACCCCCCATTCTACTGTCAGACTTAGAACCACGACAGTCAACACCTTGAACTTGTCGAAAACCTTTTTGCGACAAGTCGAGCTTTGTAGATAGTAACACTACTATCAGCGTCTGTCTTCCTCTTGAAGATCCATTTATATAATATGGCTTGCCGATCATCGGGCAACTCCACCAAAGTCCACACTTTGTTCTCATACGTGGATCCCATCTCAGATTTCATGACCTCAAGCCATTTCGCGGAAACTGGGCTCATCATCGCTTCCTCATAGTTCGTAGGTTCATCATGGTCTAGTAACATGACTTCCAGAACAGGATTACCGTACCACTCTGGTGCGGACTGTACTTTGGAAGACCTACGAGGTTTTGTAGTAACTTAATCTGAAGTTTCATGATCATCATCATTAGCTTCCTCACTAATTGGTGTAGGAATCACTGGAACTGATTTCTGTGATGAACTACTTTCCAATTCGGGAGAAGGTACAAATTACCTTATCAAGCTCTACTTTCCTCCCACTCACTTCTTTCGAGAGAAACTCCTTCTCTAGAAAGGATCCATTCTTAGCAACGAATGTTTTACCTTCGGATCTGTGATAGAAGGTGTACCCAACAGTTTCCTTTGGGTATTCTATGAAGACGCACTTCTCCGATTTGGGTTCGAGCTTACCAGGTTGAAACTTTTTCACATAAGCATGGCAGCCCCAAACTTTAAGAAACGACAACTTTGCTTTCTTGCTAAACCAAAGTTCATAAGGCGTCGTCTCAACGGATGTTGATGGTGCCCTATTTAAAGTGAATGCAGTTGTCTCTAATGCATAACCCCAAAACAATGGTGGTAAACCGGTAAGATACATCATAGATCGCACCATATCCAATAAAGTGCGGTTACGATGTTCGGACACACCATAACATTGTGGTGTTCCAGGTGGCGTGAGCTATGAAACTATTCCACATTGTTTTAATTGAAGACCAAACTCGTCACTCAAATATTCATCTCCATGATCAGATCGCAGAAACTTTATTTTCTTGTTACGATGATTTTCCACTTCTCTCTAAAATTCTTTGAACCTTTCAACTATTTCAGACTTATGTTTCATCAAGTAGATATACTCATATCTGCTCAAATCATCTTGTGAAGGTCAGAAAATAACGATACTTGCCACGAGCATCAACACTCATTGGATCGCATACATCGGTATGTATTATTTCCAATAAGTCAGTAGCTCGTTCCATTGTTCCGGAGAACGGAGTTTTAGTCATCTTTCCCAAAAGGCACGGTTCGCAAGCATCAAATGATTCATAACCAAGTGATTCTGAAAATCCATCTTTATGGAGTTTCTTCATGCGCTTTACACCGATATGACCCAAACGGCAGTGCCACAAATAAGTTGCACTATCATTATTAACTTCTCATCTTTTGGCATCAATATTATGAATATGTGTATCACTACGATCGAGATCCAACAAACTATTTTCATTGGGTGTATGACCATCGAAGGTTTTATTCATGTAAACGGAAATAACAATTATTCTCTAACTTTAAATGAATAACCGTATCGCAATAAACATGATCAAATCATATTCATGCTCAACGCAAACGCCAAATAACATTTATTTAGGTTTAACACTAATCCCGAAAGCATAGGGAGTGTGCGAAGATGATCATATCAATCTTGGAACCACTTCCAACACACATCGTCACTACACCCTCAACTAGTCTCTGTTTATTCTGTAACTCTTGTTTCAAGTTACTAATTTTTAGCAACCGAACAAGTATCAAATACTCAGGGGCTACTATAAACACTAGTAAGGTACACATCAATATCAAATATACCCTTGTTCATTTTGCCATCCTTCTTATCCACCAAATATTCAGGGCATTTCCGCTTCCAGTGACCATTTCCTTTGCAGTGTAAGCACTCAATTTCAGGCTTTGGTCCATCTTTGGGCTTCTACGCGGGAGTGAAAACTTGATTGCCATTCTACTTGAAGTTCCCTTTCTTTCCCTTTGCCCTTTTCTTGAAACTAGTGGTCTTGTCAATCATCAACACTTGATGCTCTTTCTTGATTTCTACCTTCGTCGATTTCAACATCACAAAGAGCTCGGGAATCATTTTCGTCATCCCTTGCATACTATAGTTCATCACGAAGTTCTAGTAACTTGGTGATGGTGACTAGAGAACTCTGTCAATCACTCTCTTATCTGGAAGATTAACTCCCACTTGTTTCAAGCGATTGTAGTACCCAGACAATCTGAGCACATGCTCACTAGTTGAGCGATTCTCCTCCATCTTTTAGCTATATAACTTGTTGGAGACTTCATATCTCTCAACTCGGGTATTTGCTTGAAATATTAACTTCAATTCCTGGAACATCTCATATGGTCCATGACGTTCAAAACGTCTTTGAAGTCCCGATTCTAAGCTGTTAAGCATGGTGCACTAAACTATCAAGTAGTCATCATATTGAGCTAGCCAAACATTCATAACGTCTGCACTTGCTCCTGCAATAGGTCTGTCACCTAGCGGTGCATTAAGGACATAATTCTTCTGTGCAGCAATGAGGATAAACCTCAGATCACGGATCCAATCCGCATCATTGCTACTAACATCTTTCAACACAATTTTCTCTAGGAACATATCAAAATAAACATATGAAAGCAACAACGCGAGCTATTGATCTACAACATAATTTGCAAAATACTACCAGGACTAAGTTCATGATAAATTTAAGTTCAATTAATCATATTACTTAAGAACTCCCACTTAGACAGACATCTCTCTAGTCATCTAAGTGATCACGTGATCCAAATCAACTAAACCATGTCCGATCATCACGTGAGATGGAGTAGTTTTCAATGGTGAACATCACTATGTTGATCATATCTACTATATGATTCACGCTCGACCTTTCGGTCTCCCTGTTCCAAGGCCATATCTGTATATGCTAGGCTCGTCAAGTTTAACCTGAGTATTCCGCGTGTGCAACTGTTTTGCACCCGTTGTATTTGAACGTAGAGCCTATCACACCCGATCATCACGTGGTGTCTCAGCACGAAGAACTTTTGCATCGGTGCATACTCAGGGAGAACACTTCTTGATAATTAGTGAGAGATCATCTTAAAATGCTACCGTCAATCAAAGCAAGATAAGATGCGTAAAGTATAAACATCGCATGCAATCAATATAAGTGATATGATATGGCCATCATCATCTTGTGCTTGTGATCTCCATCTCCGAAGCACCGTCGTGATCACCATCGTCACCGGCGTGACACCTTGATCTCCATCGTAGCATCGTTGTCGTTTACGCCATCTATTGCTTCTACGACTATCGCTACCGCTTAGTGATAAAGTAAAGCAATTACAGGACGTTTGCATTTCATACAATAAAGTGGCAACCATATGGCTCCTGCCAGTTGCCGATAACTTCGGTTACAAAACATGATCATCTCATACAATAAAATATAGCATCACATCTTGACCATATCACATCACAACATGCCCTGCAAAAACAAGTTAGACGTCCTCTACTTTGTTGTTGCAAATTTTACGTGGCTGCTACGAGCTGAACAAGAACCGTTCTTACCTACGCATCAAAATCACAACGATAGTTCATCAAGTTAGTGTTGTTTTAACCTTCGCAAGGACCGGGCGTAGCCACACTCGGTTCAACTAAAGTTGGAGAAACTGACACCCCATAGCCACCTCTGTGCAAAGCACGTCGGTAGAACCGGTCTCGTGTAAGCGTACGCGTAATATCGGCCTGGGCCGCTTCATCCAACAATACCGCCGAACCAAAGTATGACATGCTGGTAAGCAGTATGACTTGTATCGCCCACAACTCATTTGTGTTCTACTCGTGCATATAATATCTACGCATAAAACCTGGCTCGGATGCCACTGTTGGGGAACGTAGTAATCTCAAAAAATTTCCTACGCACATGCAAGATCATGGTGATGCATAGCAACGAGAGGGGGAGTGTATCTTCATACCCTTGAAGATCGCTAAGCGGAAGCGTTTATCAACGCGGTTGATGTAGTCGTACGTCTTCACGATCCGACCGATCCAAGTACCGAACGCACGGCACCTCCGAGTTCTGCACACGTTCAGCTCGATGACGCCCTCGCCTTCTCGATCCAGCAAGACGGGCGAAGTAGTAGATGAGTTCCGATAGCACGACGGCATGGTGACGGTGTTGGTGAAGAACAATCTCCGCAGGGCTTCGCCTAAGCACTACGGAAACTATGACGGAGGATAAACTAGAGGGGACGGGGTTGCCGGCACACGGCTTGGTGTTTCTTGATGTGTCTTTGGTGCTAGCCCTGCCCCTCTATTTATATGTTGAGCCCTGGGGTCGAAACTTAGAGTAAAAGCCTCCTCAAAGTCGGTTTTGCCCGAAAGGCAAGAGTCCTTCTCGGACTCCAGGGCTAGACGCCAGGGTTCCCGATGTCTACCCCCTAGATGCCAGGGTTCCTGGCGTCTAGCCTCTGGTCTCCGCAAAACTTCCTTTTGTACTTTCCAAAAGCCTCGTGGGCTTTCCCCTTTGGCCCAAATAACATGTTCTCGTACCCAAACATTTCGGGAAACATCCGGAACCTCTTCCGGTGAATTCCGGAACCCTTCCGGAGATCAAACACTATTATCCCATATATTAAACTTTATCTCCGGACCATTCCGGAGTTCCTCATCATGTCCATGATCTCATCCGGAACTCCGAACAACATTCGGTCACCAACATACATAACTCATATAATACTATATCGTCAACGAAATGTTAAGCGTGCGGACCCTACGGGTTCGAGAACTATGTAGACATGACCGAGACGTGTCTCCGGTCAATAACAAATAGCGGGACTTGGATGCCCATATTGGCTCCCACATATTCTACGAAGATCTTTATCGGTCAAACCGCATAACAACATACGTTGTTCCCTTTGTCATCGGTATGTTACTTGCCCGAGATTCGATGGTCGGTATCTCAATACCTAGTTCAATCTCGTTACCGACAAGTCTCTTTACTCGTTATGTAATGCATCATTCCGTAACTAACTCATTAGCTACATTGCTTGCAAGGCTTATAGTGATGTGCATTACCGAGAGGGCCCAGAGATACCTCTCCGACGATCGGAGTGACAAATCCTAATCTCGAAATACGCCAACTCAACATGTACCTCCGGAGACACCTGTAGAGCTCCTTTATAATCACCCAGTTACGTTGTGACGTTTGGTAGCACACAAAGTGTTCCTCCGTAAACAGGAGTTGCATAATCTCATAGTCATAGGAACATGTATAAGTCATGAAGAAAGCAATAGCAACATACTAAATGATCAAGTGCTAAGCTAACGGAATGGGTCAAGCCAATCACATCATTCTTCTAATGATGTGATCCCGTTAATCAAATGACAACTCATGTCTATGGCTAGGAAACACAACCATCTTTGATCAACAAGCTAGTCAAGTAGAGGCATACTAGTGACACTATCTTTGTCTATGTATTCACACATGTATTATGTTTCCGGTTAATACAATTCTAGCATGAATAATAAACATTTATCATGAAATAAGGAAATAAATAATAACTTTATTATTGCCTCTAGGGCATATTTCCTTCACATCCTCCTAACGCCACCTCTACCAACAATCAAGATGTTGTTCCAGTCAACGTTTGTCCTCGAGTGCCATCATAGACCCTGCATGGGAGCTATCATGATGGCTCCACTATGTGTTACCATGATGCCTTCTTATGCGGGACATCGTTGTCCCAATTCATCATGTCGCTGCAATGATTCATCTCGCAATGTCAGAGTGCTCTCCATATCGTACTACGGAGGTGAAGTTGGGATTGGAATTAGTGATTTCCCCTTATTTTTTTGGTATATCTTATTGTCTTACTAAATCAAATGTGAGTGTGCATGAAGTTGAAATAGGGTCCAAGAATAAATTTGAGGCCTGATATTTTTATTTGTGGTTGAAGCTATGACTCCACAAGCTAAATATTGTTAAAAGTTAGTTGAAGTCTTTGAGTTCTTTGTTAAGAGGTTAAGGATCCAAAAGTAGAAACATGTTGGAAGTTAGTTGAAATCTTGTAGTTCTTCGATTCAAATATCTAACTCACCAAGTTGAAACATGTCGAAAATTTTGTTAACATATGGGTGCTATTTGGTTGAAACCTATAGCTAATCAAGTAGGAACCTAAATCAAATTTTCAATTTCAAAGTTGCAGCCATAGTAGTTCAAGTTGGAAGCCAAGCATTTTATAAGTTGAAACCTATACTGGGTCAGAGACTGTCAACAATATGAGGGACTATGCTTGATGGCAAGTGCAACAATTGCTTCATACGTTGAACTCGAGGTATGAAACAAGAAATCCTAGTTATTAACTTTTTGAAAGCATTTGAGTGGGCACGTCGGCGTTTTAACACCTGGTCTGCTCATTCATCTGGAACAACTCTATATCTTCGGTTCCAACTAGTAGTCAGATAACTTAATACACATATGTGCAAAAATATTTTTAGCAGTCCTGGCTAAGAACGTGCAGACAACAACACCAGAGGATCGATGTTTAGTGAGTGCCATGCAGAGTGAATATCATCAGAGGATGGGTGTTTTAATCCTTCAAGTTAGTAAATTCACCCACGAACATGAAACCGTGTGTATTAGCATCCTTTAAGTCACAGCAAGTCACTACTGTTAGACTACTTGTGCTGGTCTCCCGCTCAACCGACTTGGGCTGGTCTCGCGTGGTCTATCCGGCCGCCACTGCATGGCGCATGCAGCGCAACCACCCAGCGATCTAGGATCGCCCGTTGTAGTCTGTTAGTGCTGCATGTGTATCTCCCTCTCCTCTCTCACTGATGTAATCTATATATTGTACCCCTTGTGGATGAATACAAGTGTGATGCATCCCAACCTCATCTTAGTTTCCAACATGGTATCAGATTGATCCACTCTACGCTTCCGCCATGGCCACCGACGATGCGGCCGATGCCTCCGCCGCCGCTGCCGCTGCCGCTGCGGCCTCCTCTCCGCTGCCTCCTCTCCTCTCTCTCCTCCCCGCCTACCACCAATCTCCTCCCGCACCTCCATCTCTCAGCGTCGCCCCGCACCCCTCCCTCCAGCTGCGCGCGCCACCCAACTTCTACCCGACGCCGCGATATATGCATGCCATGCGCGTCGAGAACGCCCACATCAATCTCCCGTCCGCCTCGCCATGAACGGCGCCAACTACACCACTGGCGGGGATGATGTGGACGTGATCGACCAATATGACGTCGCCTCTGGATCGCGCCGGACTTCACCGACCACGCCGGCGACGCAAGCTGGAACATCGTCAACAAGGCGGTGAAGCGGTGGTTCCTCGGCGCGATGGTGACGGAGCTCGCCGCCTTCATGCTCGATCGGGAGGCCACCGCCGCCCAGACCTGGGCCTCTGTCGAGGCTCTCTTCGTCAACAATCGTCGGGCCCGGCGTTTTCAGCTTCAGACGGAGCTCTCCGAGACTCGCCAAGGGGACTCCTCCATCTCCATCTTCTGTGCTCGCCTCAAGTCCATCTCTGACGCCCTGCGCGACGCTGGTAAGATCTTGGATGATGATGAATTGGTCATTCAGCTTCTGCGCGGCGTCAACAAGGATCGTCATCAAACCACCGCCAAGATTATCGAGAAGTCTCCCACACCCGTCCCTTTTGACGTCGCCGTCGGCATGCTCCTGCACGACGAGATCGGCAACAACTTCGCCGGCTCCACCCACCACAGCGCCCTTGCCGTTCAGCAGAAGGGTCCGCCACCGACTCGGCCTTCCGGCGGCCCTTTCGGCCGCCCGCTCTCGCGCCCGGCAAGCCCTCCACTCCATCACCAAACCAGGGGCACAACAAGCGCCGCCGCTACACCACCAACGGCGGGTACCAGGGGGCCGCGCCGGCGCCGCCGTGGACAGGGCACGTCTACGCCTACCCGATGGCCCTCCCACCTCAACCTCGTCCGCGCCCGGATCCTTGGTCGCGTCGCCCGACGCTTACGCTGCCTTCGCGGCCATCTCCAGCAACCTTCTCAGCCGGCTTCACTCCATCACCGCAGTACCGCGGCTCCTCCACCTCACCAGCCGAAGACTGCCGGCGCCGCTCTTCCACAGCGATACCGGGGCGCAGTACATCCATCCGCCGTCGGGCGCCACGTCCAACGCCGTCGACCACTCCGCCCTGATGAGCGCTCTCCACAACCTGTCGCTCCAGTCGCCCAGCGGTGGCTGGGTGGCGGACTCCGGCGCCTCTTCTCATCTCGCGGCTGATCCCGGTATGCTCTCCTCCGTCGCCTCTTTATCAAATTATCCCCCTGTTTTTGTCGGAAACGGTAGTGCTATGCCTATTAGTCACGTTGGTTCCTCCTGTCTTCCTAACCCTAATCGACCTCTATATCTCAACAACGTGCTAGTTGCTCCTAATCTCATTAAAAATTTGCTTTCCGTTCGTCGTTTAACCACTGATAATAACTGCTCGGTTGAATTTGATCCGTATGGTCTCTCTGTGAAGGACTATCCAACCAAGGCGGAGCTTCTTGATGCAACAAGAACGGCGAACTGTATGACATCTTTCCTCCGGCTGCACCGACCGCCCTCGCCGTCACCGTCTCCCGCCTCACCGATCTTTGGCACGGCGTTTGGGCCACCCGGCGATGCAACTTTTCGTTTCAATAAAACTTTAGAACATTGTAATAAACCTATTTTGGATGGGCGCTTATGTAATGCTTGTCGACGGAAAACACGTCCGCCTCCCTTTTCCTTCTTCCCTTACTCGAACTACTGCGCCATTTGATCTTATACATCTGCGATGTTTGGACTGCTCCTCTGTCTAGCGCCTCCGGGAGCAAGTATTATCTCCTGCTTATTGATGATTTTTCATGCTACCACTGGACTTTTCCTCTCAAACTCAAGTCCGACGTTCCGCTATTTTTCGGTTCTTTCATTCTTACGTCCGCACTCACTTTGGGAAGACCATACGGACTCTCCAATGTGACAATGGGCGTGAGTTTGATAGCGCACAAAATCGCGACTTCTTTCTTCCATTGATGCGGTGATGCGTTTTCCTGTCCATACACATCTTCCCGAACGGTAAAGCGGGCGTGCTATTCGCTCGACCAATGGCGTGATACGCACCCTTCGCTCCAAGCCTCGATGCCACCCCGTTACTGGGCTGATGCACTCACCACCGCCACTATCCTCCTTAACCTTCGCCCCACTAAGCGTCTCTCTCTCTCCACACCTCACGAGACCCTTCACAGATCACCACCCACGTACACTCACCTTCGTGTTTTTGGGTGCTGTGCTACCCTAACACGGAAGCCACCGCCCCTCACAAACTTGCTGCGCTTTCGGTCGCTTGTGTCTTCATCGGTTACCCCGTGATCACAAAGGATATCGTTGCCTCGACCCCTCTACAGGTCGCGTCACGTCTCGCATGACACGTCACCTTCGACGAGTTTGTCTTTCCCTCTCTCGCACCCCCAAGACCCATCGCCATCCGACTTTTCTCATCCCGCCCCACCCTCATCGGCCAACCCACCACCGTCCCTTGCCATGGCTCCGTTACAGGTCGGTCCGGCCGTTCCCACGGCAGCCGTCTCGCCTGACCAGAACGCTGCCCCGGCGGTCCCTTCACCCCGTGAGACCACCGCCCCCGCAGCTTCCTCCCCGCACTCGCGCCCTGCCACATCTCCGGACTCCACCCCTCGCTCACCTCCTCCCTCGCACCTCCCACCCCGCGACCAGCCCTGCCTCCACCAGCAGCTCGCCGTCCACCAGCCCTGCCTCCCCTTCTTCCGGCAGTCCTACCACCCCACGACCACTTCCACCCAGCTGTCGCCGTCGCACCTCCGCTAACCCTCACAACATGCTTTTCGGGCCAAAACAGGTTTCCACATGCCCTCTCGTCGTCTCAATTTTCTCGCCGCTCTTCAGGGTGCTTCGCCGCTTCCCCGCACCTACCGAGCAGCCCTGGCTGACCCGAGCTGGGCTAGTGCCATGGGTGATGAGTACCGAGCCCTTCTTCAGAACGAGACCTGGTCACTCGTCCCTCGCCCCACCACGGCTCCGGTCATTAGTGGGAAGTGGGTTTTTCGGCATAAGTATAACTCTGACGGATCCCTAGCACGCTACAAGGCGCGCTGGGTCGTCGCATGTTTTTCTCAAACCGAAGGCATCGACTACGATGAGACCTTCTCTCCTGTCGTTAAGCCGAGCACCATTCGTGTCGTTCTTTCCCTTGCTACTTCTCACTCGTGGCCTATTCACCAGTTAGACGTTAAGAACGCTTTCCTCCACGGCAATCTTACCGAGACAGTTTACTGTCAGCAGCCCCTCGGATTTGAAGATCCGGCCGCCCCCTCGCACGTTTGTCTTCTTAAGAAATCACTTTACGGACTTAAGCAAGCCCCTCGTGCCTGGTTCACTCGCTTTGCCACCTATGCAGCATCCATTGGCTTCGTTGCCTCTAAATGCGACACTTCTCTTTTTATCTACAAATCCACTACCTACACAGCCTATCTCCTCCTATCGTTGATGACATCATTCTCACTGCATCATCTCCGGCGTTCCTCGACTATGTTATTTCTCTCCTTGGTCGTGAGTTCTCCATGACAGACCTTGGCCTCTCTCCCATTTCCTCGGCGTTGCCGTCTCCGCTCGTCCTCGGGACTCCATCTCTCTCAGCGACAGTATGCTTTGGACATCATCGACCGAGCGGTATGACCGATTGTCATCCTGTTCAGTACTCTGTCGACTCGGCGCCAAACTCTCCATATCGACGGTGACCTCCTCGATAACCCTACTATCTACGGAGCCTCACGGAGCCTTGCAATACATGACGATCACCCGTCCGACTTGTCCCACGCTGTTCAACAGGCCTGTCTCTTCATGCACGCCTCGCTCCTCTCATTACAACCTTGTCAAGCGCATCATACGTTACCTCAAAGGCACCCTAGACTATGGCTTACATATCTACCCATCATCGCCCACCACTCTTCTTGCCTACTCCGACGCAGATCGGGCGGCTGCCCCGACACTCGACGTTCTACCTCACGGGTTTTGCGTTTTCTCGGGATAATTTGATATCTTGGTCGTCGAGCGACAACTTACTGTTTCGTGTCGGCCGAGGCGAGTACCGGGCCGTTGCCCACGTCGTCGCCGAGACGGCTGGCTGCGGCGATTATTGACGGAGCTTCATCAACCCATCGCCAAGTCTCTGTGGTTTATTGTGATAATGTATCTGCGGTTTATATGTCGGCTAACCCGTGCAGCACCGACAGACGAAACACATCGAGATCGACATACATTTCGTCCGTGACAAGGTTTCTTTGGGCGAGGTGCGCGTGTTGCATGTCCCCACTTCTTCTCAGTATGCAGATATCTTCACCAAAGGACTGCCTACTACTATCTTCGCCCAGTTCAGGTCCAGTCTCAACGTTCGGTCATCCCACGATGAGACTGCGGGGGGCTGTTAGACTACTTGTGCTGGTCTCCCGCTCAACCGACTTGGGCTGGTCTCGCGTGGTCTATCCGGCCGCCACTGCATGGCGCATGCAGCGCAACCACCCAGCGATCTAGGATCGCCCGTTGTAGTCTGTTAGTGCTGCATGTGTATCTCCCTCTCCTCTCTCACTGATGTAATCTATATATTGTACCCCTTGTGGATGAATACAAGTGTGATGCATCCCAACCTCATCTTAGTTTCCAACAACTACAACAAAATAGCCAGTAAGAAAATGTATATCATGTCTATACCTAATAGTAAAGTCATTAGGCCACCCACAAGTGAAGAAAGCTTTTTGATTTTTTCTATCAAAGCCGCGTCGGGTTCGATTCTTTTACATAGAGATACGCTAAATATTCCTTCACACAAGGGAACAACGTTCAATACCTGGTACTATCGATTTTTTCTCTCCCTTAGCGTGCACATCCACCTCCCGCGTTCATGGGTCGGCCCATGTGTGGGCGTGCCCCCCCCCCCCCCCCCCCTCGCTTTTTTGCATTTTCTTTCATTGTTTCGACTTTTGTTTTTCCTTCTTTAAATTAATTCAGGATTTCCCAAAAAATCATAGAGTTCCGAGTTTGGAAAAAAATGTTTGTGAAATCATAAAATGTTTGTGCATTCAAGAAATGTTCGGGAAATCATAAAAATTTCACGGATTCAAAAAATGTTGGTGATTTTAAAAAATTGTATGCATATTATAAAAAAAACTCATGATTTTGAAATATATATTTAGAAAATAAAAAATATTCCTTATTTTGAAAAAATGATTGTGTATACAAACATATTTGTAAATTTGAAAACATTTCCATGAAATTCTATAACATGTTCACAAAAATTCAAAAAAACATCAACTTTGAAATTTGTTCCCCAATTTCAAAAATATTTCATCGATTCAAAAAATATACGTGAATTCAAAAACTGTTCAATCATTTCACGAAATGTTCGTCTAAACAAAATAAATGTTCATGAGTTTCAAGTTTTTTTCCCAAATTTCAACAATATGCTTGTTGATTCAGAAAAATGTTTGCTAATTCAAAAGATTCCAAAAAAGTGATCACGAATTCAGAAAATGTTCATGATTTCATAAAATGTTCTGGACTTTGTACAAAACTTTCATGAATTTGAAAAAAGTTTATGATTTAAGAAAATTTCTCGTTTTCCAAAGATATTGAATTCCAAAAAGTTTAGGATTTCAAGAAATGTGCAAGAATTTGAAAGATGGTCGCAAAATGAGAAATTAAAAATTTTAAAATAAAAGGAAAGCAACAGGAAAAATAAAAATAAAAGGAAAATAGAACTTAAAAAACCTTAAACGAAAAAAGAAAATTAAAAGAAAAAGGAAACATTTACAATTTCAAAAGATATTCATGATTTCAGAAAGTATTGAATTCCAAAATGTTTAGGATTTCAAAAATATTCACAAATTTGAAAAATGTTCACAAATTGAAAAAGTAAAACTCAAAAAAAGGAAAGGAAAATGAAAAATAAAAAGACAAGAAAAGAAAACATAACTTGAAAATAAACTTAAACAAAAAAGGAAAATTTAACAGAAAAAAGGGAAACAAAAAAGAAAAGGCTAAATTTTAAATAATAAAAATAAAACCAGAACAAAAAAGGTTCATTTCCCAAAACCGGTGTACAGTAAACTGCTGACATGAGGTTTATGTAAACGAGTGGCTCAATGTTCATTTCCATATTGTTTGAAATTGCGCTCATAAAGATTTTCTTTAAGTATATCATGTGGTCTATTTTAGTAGTTCTCCATAAGATAGCTCTAGAATTTGGGCGGCTAAGTCTTTTATGTCTAGGATTTAATTAGTTCTTGGAAAGTATATATATATATAGGCGTTGGGAGTAGTTTGTGGTCGACGAGATTAGTTTCACGTGGACATCGCGGCCATCAACAGTGACGGTGAGGAAAAAAAGTACAAGTGCCTACATGGTGGTCCACTGTGTTAACACTGAGGACGCTCATATGTCTGGGTATTGAGCCATACTTATTGGCTAGGACATAATATTTTTGTCTCCCGTTGCAACGCACGGACATGTTTGCTAGTCAGTAATTCAAGTTACAAACCAGATGCCCACAAAATCTGTAAAATATCTGCAGGTAGAAACGTTGAATCGTCGCCTAGATGGTTTAGAACTACAAAGTACTCGTATTTATTTTTTGGGTAAAATTAAAATTCCATGATGTCAAACTTTTTTAGAGCAACATTGTAGCTTCAGTTCCAACCATTAGTCTGGTCACAAAATATATTTACAAAAATTTATCACAGAATACACAGATATGCCCAGGGAAAACTGGGAAATAGCAGGCCAAGGCTAAGGTCATGCAGACAATATAGCATCCTTTGGCTCTTGGTGTCAAACTCTTAGTTCCTAAATTTTCTCACAAACATAAAACAATAGAAATTCAGACATAAGTAACTGAAGTTACAAAACAGATACCTTCAGATAAAAACACTTGATTATTATCCAGATGGTTTAGAATTACAAAGCTTTTTTGTGACATTCTGGTGATCACCTTTATGGAAAAGAGGAAGCTCAGGCCCAAACTTAGGCAGGCATATATAGCAAACAAAGAAACTTCTCAGTCAATGAGTTCTACATACAGCCGGTTTGGATGGCGGTCAAATAATATGATAGGTGTGTAGGCACAATGTCCTATTTTGCCGATTGTGGCTATTTGTTTGATTTCTACTCTTTGTTTGGCTACTTGAGATATTACTCATACTTTGAGACTCGATGCTTTCTAATAAATGGTTGTGTGCATCACTTGATGTCGAGGCCGGGAGTAATCCTTCTTTTCAAAAAAAAAATGTGCTCACTCTAGATTATGCATATAAATAAACATATCGAATTTAAATTAAATTGTCGACTTTGCTACAGTACAAATGCTTGTGGGGGTGGACAATTCCGACTATGTGTTGGGGTTTGTGGGTCCCATGTTTTTTTCCTTTATCTTCTAGGACCTTCCCGAATTTCTTGATCTCTCCAGGTTTGCTCGCCATTTCTTCCTCTGTCATCTCCATGACCTGATAGCACTGTTGTTCATTGTGCACTCGTCATCACTCTTGCACTGGCCATTCTGCCCTCACCCCCCTAATGTCACCTCCACCAATGAGCAAGATGTTGTTACATCCACTGTTTGTCCTCGAGCGCCATCGTAGACCCTATATGAGAGCCTTTACGATGCCTCTACTATGTGTTGCCATGATGCCTTCCTATGTGGGAGTGGGATGTCGTTGTGCCAGCCCCTCGTGTCGCTGCAGTTATTCCTCTCGAGATGTTGAAGTGCTCTTAATGTCGCAATAGGGAGGTGGAGTTGGGGTTGGAATTAGTGTTTTCCCCTCATTTTTATGATACAATTTATTGTCTTGGTAAATCAAACGTGAGTGTGCCTGAAGTCGAAACTTGGATCCAAGAATAAATTTTAAACCTAAGATTATTATTGGTGCTTGAAGTTATGGCTCTGCAAGCTGAATAGTGTTAGAAGTTAGTTGAAATCTTGGGAGTTCTTTGGTTGGAAGTTATGGATCAAAAAGTATGTTCGAAGTAAGTTGAAATCTTGGAGTTCCTTGATTGAAACCTCTAACTCAACAAGTTGAAACATGCTGACAATATTGTTAAAATATGGGTGTTATACCGAATCAGAGACAGTCAGCGACACCAGGCATATGCTTGATGCCAAGTGCATCGATCGGTTCCTACGTTGAACACGAGGAAGGAAGCAAGAATTCCTGGTTGCTAACTTTAGTTGGCAAGCATTTGAGTAGGCACGTCGGCTTTTTAACACCTGACTTGCCAATTTATCTTGAACAACTCTGTAGTCAGATAACAGCATACACATATGTGCAACAGGCCAAGGCTAAGGTCGTGCAGACAACAGAACCAGAGGATGGATGTTTGATCCTCCAGAGTGAATATCATCAGAGGATGCATGTTCTTATCCTTTAAGTTCGTAAATGGGCTCAAGAACATAGCGTCCTTCAAATCACAGCAAGTTACTAAAGCAAAATAGCCACTAAGCAAATGTATACCATATCAGTAACTCAAGTTACAAACCATATGCCCACAAAATCTGTAAAATACCTGCAAATCTGTAAATTACAAGAGCCAAAGGGTGGTTTAGAACTACAAAGTACTTGTAATTTTATTATTTTTGGTTAAAAATAATATTCCATCATGTCAAACTCGTTTAGAACAACATTGTGGCTTCAGTTCCAACCATTAGTCTGGTCACAAAACATATTTACAAAAAATTATCACAGAATACACGGATATGCAGCCGAAAAACTGAGAAATAGCAGGCCGAGGCTAAGGTCATGGAAACAACATAGCATCCTTTGGCTCTTGGTGTCAAACTCTTAGTTCCTAAATTCACTCACAAACATAAAACAATAGAAACTCGTTTAGAGCAACAGCTTCAGTTCCAACCACTAGTCAAGTCACAAAGTATATTTACAAAAAAATATCACAGAATACACAGATATGCCCAGGGAAAACTGAGAAATTCAGACATACGTAACAGAAGTTAGAAAACAGATACCTTCAGATAAAAACACTTGATTATTATCCAGATGGTTTAGAACTACAAAGCTTTTTTGTGACATTCTGGTGATCGATCACCTTTATGGAAAAGAGGAAGCTCAGGCCCAAACTTAGGCGGGCATATAGGAGTAGCAAACAAAGAAACTTCTCAGTATTTCTCGCTATGTAAACACTACTATTATATTTATGTACACCACTAAATAATAACCATTTCACGGCGCTACCACCAAACTGATGCTCTGCTCAAGCAAAACCAGAACTATATATATATCTGAAGTGAAAGTGATGCATCACTGGATTGTTGAGCTACGGTTTTCCGCAATAATGTCGTCGAGCCAGGTGACAAGCTGCTGCGACGTCGGCCTTGACTTGGGGGCAGCGGTCACGCAGAGGCAAGCTATCTCAAGCACCCTCAGCAGCTCGCCTTCATTCGCCTTGTCGTGCACATTCGGGTGGAAAACCTCGGTCTCCCTGTCCTCTTTCCTCATCTGAAGCACCCACGAGACGACGTCCCTGCTCCCCTTGGGCCTGCACATGTCCACAGGCCTCCGGCCGGTGAGCAGCTCCAGCAGCACGATGCCGAAGCTGTAGATGTCGCCCTTGTAAGTCGCGATGGGCGACTGCGCATACTCGGGAGGAATGTAGCCCAGGGTCCCAACGACATCGGTGGTGACGTGGGTGTCGTACGCGCAGACGAGCCTCGCCAGCCCGAAATCTGCCAGGTGAGCTTCAAAGTTGTCATCCAGGAGGATGTTGCTTGACTTGATGTCTCGGTGCAGTATGTGTGGCTCACATGACAGGTGCAGGTATGCCAACCCCCTTGCTGAACCCTGAGCTATCCGCAGCCGCTTCTGCCAATCCAGCAGCGCGCCGCTATCCGTCCTCTCATGAAGCCAGTAATCCAAGCTGCCATTCTCCATGTATGAGTAGATGAGCAGCCTGTCGTTGCCGATCTTGCAGTACCCCTGCAGCAACACAAGGTTCTCATGCTGGGCCCTTGAAAGTGTCTCCACCTCGGCCTGGAACTCCCTCTCGATCTGGGAGTAGTCGCCTGAAAGGCGCTTGATTGCGACCCTGCGCCCATCTGGCAGTGTTGATTTGTAGACGAGGCCAAAACCGCCACATCCAACAATGTATGCTTGATCAAAGTGGTTCGTGGACTTCAAGATGTCCTCGATGCTGAGATCTTTATTGTTCTGGAAAAGCAGCACCAAGCTTGAGTTAGCAGACCCTGAGGAGGAGTCTTCTGCATTAGCAACCGCCTTCGGATTGCGCTCGTGCATCCTGGAACGAACAACCCTTGCCAAAATCACATAAGTAATCCACAAGACAAAGATAACTCCGACTGCAGTTCCTACTCCAACAGCAGCAAGGCTGGCTTTGCTCTTCTTACGGTGTGCTGCTTCCACAAGTCGAGCCTTCTCGGAGCAGGACGCATTCCGAAGAAGGCAGAGTGCTGAATTGCCCACAAAGCCTTCATTCGCAAATGTCGAAAACTGGCCTCCAGTTGGGATATCTCCAGTCAAATTATTGTATGACACATCAAACTCGGAGAGGAAATTCAGCTTCGTCAGAGATGATGGTATGCTCCCACTGAGATCATTGTGAGCCAACTTCAACTTTTCCAAGCTCGACATGCCTGACAATTCATCAGGAATTCGCCCTGAGAAGTTGTTCCAGTTCAGGTCCAGTACAAGAAGCTTCACAAGATGGCCAAATCCCGGCAATACTGGCCCAGCAAGCAAGTTGTTGGAGAGGATCAGTGACGCCGGGAAGCTGCTGACTTGGTTGTACTGCAGGCCCTTGCCGGTTGAATTCTTCTTTATAAATAACGGGACGTACTCGGTCGATGCCCGCTCACTTGAGCCATCACTTGAAATCAGACCCTTCATCCGTGTAAAGCTCTCAGGAAGTTCCCCGGTGAACGAATTGTTTGACAGATCAATGTAGAAGAGATTGTTCAGGCTGCCTAACCATCCGGGGATGTTACCATGCAGCTTGTTCCATGAAATGTCCAGCACACTGAGGTTGTCAAGGGTCTGCAGCCAAGGGGGGATCGTGCCGGTGAGCGCGCAGTTCGCCAGGACAAGCACCTCCATGCTCTTGAACCCTTTGATGCCATCCATCGGCATCATCTCACCACCATGAAAATTATTGGTGAGCACTAAGCTGATCAGTTTGGGCAGGTCCTGCAAGACTTGCAGTGCCGATGACAGATTCGTGAAGTTGTTACCTGTCAGCGACAAGTACAACAGTGAGCTCAAATTCTTGAAGCTCTCCGGAATCTCCCCATCAAGCTTGTTCCTAGCAAGGTTCAGCGTCTTCAGCTCGGCGCACCGGGCGAGGCTAGCAGGTATGTTACCACTCAGCCTATTTGACCCAGCATCGAAAGTGTTCAGCCTTGGCAGCCTGCTGAAGTTGAGTGTGATCTCACCGGAGAGCGAATTGTTCCTTACGCTGACCACTGTCAGCATCGGACAGCTTGACAGCGAACCGGGCACTGTGCCATTGAAGCCATTGGTTGCCAAGTTTAAGGACTCCAGCTTCCTCAACCTCCCAAACACATCAGGGATGAAGCCGGTGAATTTGTTATATGACAAGTCAATCTGCACAAGCTGCGACAGGTTACCGAGGTTGTCGAGGTCACCGGAGAGGTTGTTGTCCTGTAAGCTCAGCCTCTGCAGTTCAGGCATCGTGTACAGGTCACCCGGGAGGCTCCCCACGAGGCCATTGCCGTCGAGAGAGAGCTCGGAGAGCGCCTCGCACCGGCCGAAGCCGGCCGGGACATCGCCAGAGAACGCGTTCCCCGAGAACCGCAGGACCGTCAGGTTCTGCGCGGCCCCGCAGAGCGCAGTGGCGTTGATGCTTCCGGAGAAGCGGTTGCCGGAGATGTCGAGGACCGTCAGGTTCGCCGCGCCGGGGAACGCAGGGTGCGGCCCCGCGAACTCGTTGAAGGAGACGTTCACCACCTCAATCACCGGGAACCCGCCGCCGGCGGCGCCGCCCGGCGGGAACGCGCCGGAGAGGGCGTTGGCGCTGAGGTCGAGCAGCCGCAGCCCGGGGAGCAGGCCGAGCCCCGCCGGCGCCTGGCCGCGGAACGAGTTCCGGGAGAGGTTCAGCGCGGCGAGGCGGCCGAGGGAGGCGACGGAGGGGGAGATGACGCCGCGGAGGCTGCGGTTGGAGAGATCCAGCCCAACCACCCTCCCGAGGTCGCAGGAGACGCCCGTCCAGGAGCAGCACGACCCGCCATCGCCGTCGCCCCACCCGGCCAGCCCGGCATCGGCGCCCTTCCCCTCCAGGCCGTCGGAGAAGGCCCGGAGCGCCTCCAGGTCATCCGCATCGCACGTCTGGTTCAGGGCGTGTGCGCCGCGGACGCGGAGCAGGACGGCGGCGACGAGCAGGAAGCCGAGCAGGCCACAACGGGCCCCCATCACCGGCGAGCGGCGGCGGCGGCGGGACTGCGAAAGGCGGCTCCTTTCCTGAAGAGCATGAAAATCCGCTAGCCCACGGTCAGCAATTCTCCGCCCAAACCCCACACCGCCACCTTGCGCCGCCACCGGCCGGAGAAATCCAAGCCGCCAATACTCACAGATGGCAAACACTCCTTAGCAACGAGAGAAAGGGGGAAACTCAAGTTAATCCCGACGAGCAGAGCTCGGTGGCGGAAGCAAGAGCAGAGCTCGGCGGGGCGGCGGAGATCTGTGTCGTCCGTCCAGTCCACCTCGCGCGGAAACAAATCGCGGGATTTCCGTGAGAGCGGCGGAAAGAGGGCGAGGGCGGGGGGTGGGAGGGGACGGAGGACACGTGAAGAAGGCGAGGTGGGGCGGGCGGGGGAAAGTCAGAGGGGGGCGGAGGGGGGAAAGGGACGGGCACTCTGCAGCTCTGTGGTCTGTGCGGTTTTGACTCCGATGCGCGCAGTCAGTGCGGGCTGGATTCGCCCATCTCACTCGCGTCGCTGTCTCCCTCCCCCGCGTTGAACTTTCCCGTGCGCCCGTCACCGTCGTCGTCGGCGTCGTCGCCGTCTCCGTCACCGCATGCAGCGGCGATTAATAATGATAAAATAAAAGGCGGACAGAAACCGGTGGAGGAGATGTGATGGGGTGGCGCCGGGCCGGAAAATTGAGTGGGCTGGATAGGGAGTGGCCGGGGTCGAGGGGCGGCCGGTGAGGGGGACGGCTGCCGGTGGTGGTGGTGGGGCAAGTGGTGGTGGATCGTCTGCTGAATGCACGATATGGTGAGTGCGTCTGTGGTCGTGCCATGCAGTTTTTGGTGGCCTAAATGTTGCCCACAACTTGTCTGACTAGTGTGGAAAGAGTCTCCATTGCACGGATTCGTGAAAACTTATTAAAGTGTAAGATTGCTCATAATCAGTACTGTACTTGCTTAACATTTATGTGAGCCGTTGTAGTTGAGTTGGACCGTTGAAATTGAGACCAATTTGACCAAGCATTTACTCAAAATCCAGCTTTCAACTTCCAAGATTGGCGATTGTAACAAAACAGAATCAAGAAATCCGCGATTGTAACAAAACAAAATTCGGACCAAATTGACCAACCGTTTGGCCAAAATTCATATGTTAAGTTCAAAGCCGCAAACTTTGGTTGAGAGCTCCTTTCTAGAAAATCTCAAATGTATTTGTAGTCGTACAGTACAAATTTGGTGACATGAACATTTCACATAAATTATTTGACTAGTCAAAAAGTGCAGATTGCATGAGCCCATGAGAATTTAAACCCAGGATTCCTCTTAATCACCACTTGTTTAATATTTACTGAAAAATGGTCACGATTCGAGCAAGCATTGTACTCCCTCTATTTTTATTTCCTCCGGATATTAGTTTTGTCTTTAGTCAATTTTTGTAAACTTTAACCGAGTTTATCGGAAAAATTATTAATACCTAAAATACCAAATCAATAATATTGGATTCATCATTGAATATATTTTCACATAAAATTGATCACACTTCATAAATTTTGTCTGACAACAAAGGTGATATGAATTGTAAAAAACGAGGGAGTACATATCAGAAACTAACAAAACAAAACAGAGAGGAAAACAAGGGAATTGTACATAGTTTCTTGGGTGGACTCTGGAAATTTCATACCAAATTGACCAACCATTTAGGCAAAATTCAGTTTTCAAGTTCGAAGCGTCCAACTTTGGCAGAAAGTTCGGCTTTTAAAAAATAACTAAAATGTATTTGTGGTTGTAGTATACATTTTTTGTTACCAGAACATTGCCCAAAGCTTGTTTGGCAAGTCTAAAAAGAGTAGATTGCAAAAGCCCGCCGAAACTAAGAAAAAGATTGCTCATAATCACCACCTACTTAATATTTACTGAAAAACTACCTGGATTAGAGGAGCCATTTGCACATAACTGAAAGCAGATACTCCGGGTACGGGTTAACGATGCTAACGGAATAAAACCGGAAGAAAACCAATGGCAATTAATAAAGAATAATGCTACATCTACGAATAGGCTATGAAGGCCTACGTAACCTTCCAAATAAAATCCTCTCGGCCCCCTGATTTTCACCGGGAGTGGGCCCTAGCCTCTAATCCTGGCCAAATTAATCACCTCTACATCAGGTTTTACGTAAAACCCTTACATAACCTTTCGTATGTGTAGCATTGTCCATTAATAAAAAGGTGGACAAAAATGAGTAGAGGAAATGTAATGGGGCGGCGTCTGAAAATGAAGTGGATGTGTTGGACTCCTCATAGGGAGTGGTCGGAGTCAAGGGGCGGCTGGCGAAGGGGACAACTTGTGGTGGTGGGGCAAGTGGTTGATCATTTGTTGCATGCTGGTCAGTACGTGTGCGGTCATACCATACAATTTTGATAGCCTAAATGTGGCCCAAAACTTGTTTGACCAGTGCGAAAAGAGTACTCCATTACTCCATTGCACGGACTAATAAAAACTAAAGCGTAAGATTGCTCATAATCAATACTAGTTGCTTAAAACCGCCTTGAGAGTGGACTGTTGGAAATCCTAACCAAATTGACTAACCATTTAGTCAATATTCAGTTTTCAAGTTTGAAGCTTCAAACTTTGGCTAGAAGTTGAACTTCCAAGAAAATAACTTAAATGTGCTTGTGGTCGTACTATACATTTTTAGTGACATGTTGCCCATAACTTGTTTGACAAGTCTAAAAAGAGTAGATTGCTCAAACATGTGAAAACTAAGCGTAATATTGCTCAAATCACTACTTGCTTAATATTTAGTAATAACGACCATGAAACAGGCAAATGTTGCACATAACTCGATGGGATGCTCCAAGTATGAATTAGCAAGTCTAACTAGAAAAATCAAGAAAGTCACATTATGCAGTTACTTGAGTGGGTACTGAAAATGCAGACCAAATGGACCAATCGTTTGTCAAAATTCATAAGTTAAGCGCGAAGCTTCAAACTTTGGTTTACAGTTCCTTTACAGAAAAACCTTAAATGTGTCTCTAGTCGTAGTATACAACTACAAATTTGGTGATCTGGACATTGCCCACAACTTGTTTGGCTAGTCAAAAAGAGCATACTGTATGAGCCCACGAGAATTAAACTCAGGATTGCTCATAATCACCACTTGCTTAATATTTATTGAAAAAATGGTCACAATTTGAGAAGCACTGTACTCTCTTCGTTTTTATTTACTCCGCTCATTAGCTTTGTGTTAACTCAAAATTTGTAATCTTTGGCTCAGTTTATAGAGAAAAAAATATTAATCAATAATACCAAATCAATACTATTGGATTCATCATTCAATATATTTTCACATCATATATATTGTTTTCTATAAACTTGATCAAACTTATAAAATTTTACTTATGACAAAGGTAATATGCATAGTAAATAAAAATAGAGGAGTACATATCACAAAATAACAAAAATATTCGAGAGAAAAACAATAAAATTGTTCATAGTTTCTTGAGTTGGCTATGGGAAAATCATACCAAATTGACAAATCATTTAGTTGGCACAAACACTAATTAAAACATAAAAAAGCACAATCATAACAGTAGCATAATTGTGTGCTTATTGGAAAACAGAAAAAGAAATAAAAAAATTTAAAAGATAACTATTGGGTTGCCTCCCAACTATTGCTATTGTTTTATGCCCCTAGCTAGGCATAATGCATAGTTTCAAGTGTTGTCATCTTTGGTTTTAGTTGCATAGGTGGCCCTCATGATTGACTCATATGGTGCCTTAATTCTAGTTCTAGGGAAGTGTTCCATACCCCTCTTTAACGAAAACTGAAATTTAATATTTCCTTCTTTCATGTCAATAACGACACCTATAGTTCATAAGAACGGTCTACCAAGTATTATGGGGCAAGACGGATTGCAGTAAATATCAAGTACAATAAAAACAACGGGCACATAGTTCCTATTTGCAAGAATAAAAACATCATTAATTCTACCAAAAGGCTTTTTAATAGTAGAATCCGCCAAGTGCAAATTGAAAGAACATTCATCCATATTGGTAAAATCTAGCACATCGCATAGAGATATTGGAATTGTGGAAACACTAGCACCCAAATCACATAAAGAATTGCACTCATAATTTTTTATTTTTTATTTAATGGTAGGTTCCCACTCATCATATAATTTTCTAGGAATCGAAATATCTAGTTCTAATTTTTCTTCTAAGGATTTCATCATCGCTTCTACGATATGTTTAGTAAAAGCCTTATTTTGCTCATAAGAGTTGGGTGAATTTAGCATGGATTGCAACAAAGAAATGCATTCAATCAAAAAACAACTATCATAATTAAAGCCTTTGTAATCCAAGAGAGTTGGCACAACACTAGTTAAAGTTTTTACCTCTCCAAACCCAGTTTCATCAATTTTTTCACCTTCTGAATTATGGGGGCGCCTTCTAGCTAAAGTTGACTCCTCTTCAGTCCCCTTTTCATCAAGTTTTATATTGCTAAACTAGGAACCAATAGATGAAACACCAATCATTTTAATATCCTCATCATTACTAAGTTCTAAAGATCCCGGCTTAGCTGCCATTTGATTTACTAGTGTAGCTTGTGCATCGGAGATTTTCCTAGCAAATTTTCAGTGTGGGCAAACTGAGATTAAAGATTAGCAACCTGTTCACTGACATGATCAAGTTGTTTTGCAATAGTGTCTATCAAAATAGAGTGTTCTTTAAGCTCCTCAGTAAAAAAATTGTTATGCTCAAATTGCATCGACATGTAATCCTTAGTATTTTTCTCAATTTCAACTAATATATTAGGAAAGGAGATATCACGATAATTCTTTGAGACATCATGACTATGCAAACAAGATAACAAGCAAGCAAAGAAGGAAACAAAAAAAGGCAAACGAAAAATATTTTTGTATTTGTGTAAAAACTTTTTAAAAGTGAGGGGGGGGGGGGTGGGTGGGGTGAAACCGAGAGGCAAATGGCAAATAATGTAAATTCAAGGAGATGAAAGTTTATGCGTAGGTACTTGATAGTTGTTGATGATGTCTCCCCGGCACGGCGCCAAAAATTCTTTCTGCTACTTGTGAGCTGCGTTGAGATTCCCCCGAAGAGGAGAGGATGATGCGATACAGTAGATGTAAGTATTTCCCTCAGTTATGAAACCAAATTATCAATCCACTAGGAGAACCAAGCAACGACTCGTTAACAACACCTGCACACAAGCAACAAATACTTGCAACCTAGCGCGAACAAGGGGTTGTTAATCCCTTGACGTTACGAGAAAAATTAAATTATATAGTTTTCGATAGATCGATTGGACAAAAATAAAAAAATAAATTAAATTAAAGAAAATTGCAGTAAGGTATTTTTGGTTTTGATATATGCTAGAAGATAGACCCGGGGTCATAGTTTTCACTAGAGGCTTCTCTCAAGAAAATAGCATACGGTGGGTAAACAAATTGATGTTGGGCAATTGATAGAAAAGCAAATAATGATGATATCCAAGGCAATGATTATACATAGGCATCATGTCCGAAACAAGTAGACCAAAACGATTCTGCATCTACTACTATTACTCCACACATCGACCGTTATCCAACATTCATCTAGTGTATTAATTAAGTTCATGGAAAAACGAAGTAACGCCTTAAGCAAAATTACATGGTGTAGACAAGATAAACTCACGTATGAATAAACCCCATCTGTTTACCCTTGATAGCAACGATACATATGTGTCATGTCCCTTTCTGTCACTGGGATTGAGCATCGTAAGATCGAACACATTATAAAGCACCTCTTCCATGGCAAGATAAATCAATCTAGTTGGCCAAACCAAACCAATAAATCAGAGGAGAAATACAAAACTATATTAATCATGCATAAAAGAGTTCAGAGAAAACACAAATAATATTCATGGATAGATCTGATCATAAACTCACAATTCATCGGATCCCCACAAACACACCGCAAAAAGTCATTACATAGAATAGATCTCGAAGAACACCGAGGAGAACATTGTATTGAAGATCAAATAGAGAGAAGAAGCCATCTAGCTACTAACTATGGACCCATAGGTTCGTGGTAAACTACTCACGCATCATCGGAGGGGCATCAAGGATGATGTAGAGCCCCTCCGTGATCGAATCCCCCTCCGGCAGAGTGCCGAAAAAGGCCTCCAAATGGGATCTCGTGGTTCTAGAACTTGCGGCGGCAGAAAAAGTATTTTGTGGACTCCTCTATTGGTTTTGTGATTTTAAAGAATTTATAGAGGTGGAATTATGTCAAACGAAGCCATGTGGGCCCCACAAGCCACCAGGGCGCGCCTACCTCCCTGGGGCGCGCCCTGGTGCCTTGTGGGCCCACGCTTCATCATCTGGTCTTCTCCCGAAGCTTCTAGTCTCTCTTTTGTCCAGAAAAAAATATTCAAAAGGTTTCGTGGCATTTGGACTTTATTTGGTACTGATATTCTGCGAAACAAAAAATAAGCAAAAAATAGCAACTGGCACACGACACTAAGTTAATAGGTCAGTCACAACAAAATGATATATATAACTACTTGAAAGTGTATATAAAACATCCAAGATTGATAATATAAAGCATGGAACAATAAAAAATTATTGATATGTTGGAGACGTATCAAAAACATGTTCTGACTTGTTAGGCCAGCGCCGGCGGTGTTCTGGCGCTGCCCCCTTCTTGAAGGCGTCGTTGTGATTACTCATTGTTTGTCGTGGTGCTCCAGGAGAAACACTGATCTTTGGATTGGATGGTGGCAGTGTTTCAGTGGCGTTCCCTTCTTAAAGGTGCTGCCTTGGAGCCCATGGTTCGTCCTGCTCAGCTTCCTCTCATTGCGGTGGCTTATCCATGGTTGAGGGCCTCCGCGACTTCATAGCAATTCTTCTTATGCACCTCGGGCGTGTTTGGTTAGTTGCACCAATTTTCGGTGGTTGCATGAAAAAAATGAGCCAGGCTGAGTGGAGACTGGTTGAGGAAATAGAGAGTGAAATACGACGTTTGCATGCTATTTGGTTACCTGCATATGGGGTCTTGTCATCGCGAAAGCAATTTTCACCTGGTGTTTGATTGGATACATGCATGATGATTAGGAGTTAACAACTACACTTAACATCGCACCGCACGCACAGAACCGATCCAGAACACAAATGTCGCGACGGTCAACCACACGCAATTGTATATGCGGTTTCCTGTGGGAAGGCATGCATGCATGGGACTGTGAGCAACTCGAGCGAACCGTTCGGTTACCCCCGGCCTGTACGCCACCGGAAGCAAGGAAGCAACGGCGCCGTGCCGGACGTCGCTTAGCGCTCACGCCAAACGTTCGAGTACGTACTCTACAAGGTCGCCGTTCTTTCCGCGTCGACGCGCGCTTTTCCACATTCGTTGCTCCACCCTGCAAGCAAAGCAAAAGTGATTGGAGTCCACTCGCCCTCGCTGGGTTCGTGGTTTAGACGGGACCTTTAGGCTACGAGAGCCTAGCAAGCCTGGCCACAAATGGCTAGGGAAGAAACAACCAAGAGTGGGCTCCTGATGAATGTGCGGTTGGCGCCCGAGGACCATTCGGAATTAGTAGCAAGAACCTTTCTGAAAAGTTCAGGAAAACACACACACTTTCTAAAAGCTCCCTACCTAGTAGTAGCTCTGAGTGCGCAAGGGACAAAGGGCGGCTACATAATTAAGTTCCTCTTTGACTCCTAATTAAACAGTGGATCAGTTCTGAAAAAAAAACAGTGGATCGGTATTACCTGGTGCTCGTTATTCATGCATGCACGGAACCGATCAGTGTGGTGCTGGTACTTAGACTGGCGTATGTACGCCACGTCCACATCGATCATGCAGGCCATGCTTTATTAGTTGTGCACGAACGTACGCAAGCGAACTAGGCAGTACTATTCCGTAGATCCCTGCAGAAACTGAGAGGCAAAGCCATGCTTAATGGAGAAGCTTAAGCCAGCTGCGTCGATCCTCGATCGTTGAGGTACGTCCCAAGATGAATTGATATCTTCACAATAGAGCTAGCAGGTCTAGCATATAGCAAAGTTGTTGTACTTGAAATGGCCTAAACCTGCACAATACCAAGCAAAGCTAATTAAATGAAGAGAAAACTATATCTATGCACCCACTTGACGCAAAGTCCGGGTCCTAGCTAGCTAGGTCGTCCATGACAAGCATGTTCCTCTAGCTTCAGTCGATCGAAGTAGTATGTATATGCATTTTTCCCACAAGAAATATATAAATAGTATGACGAGGTGTGTATGTGTATGCCTTTGTGTCTGTCAGTTGCGTGAGTAGTATGTGTGAACGTATGCATGTTTTGGCGTGAGTTGACGTCGCCGGCCGGGTCACCGTCGTCGAAAGCACGGGCTCGGATCGGATCGGGCGCCCGCATGCATTGCCTTGGATCACGGAAAAGTCGACGGCTAGTAGCTATGATTTCTTCAAAAGGCGACAACCACCTGTCTTGGAAGATATGCAACTGCAACGGCCTGTGTTGGAGTACGTAGTAGTATAATCGGCAGTTCGGCACCATCACCAACTCACAACATATACAAATATACTTTGTCGATCGGCCCACACTCTTGCGAGTCAACTTCGCATGTGGACTGGACTGATCCATGTGCAGGAATCCCACTTGGTCTTGGATTTGCCAACGTATACTGCTCATCTTATCTTCTTCTCCTTTTCGTCGAAACTACGCCGACGTACCAGCTACGTTCATCGTGCATGTGGCAAGTGAGTGCGTGCGAGCGTATATACGTGCGAGCATGCATGTGCCTGCATGTGCAAAATTCTGCTACTCCGAGTTGGAAAGAGCAAGAAAGAAGAAGAAAAAAGTGAACTACTCCTAGGGGTTTTGGTTGATTACATTATCGAATTATAAGATCCGCCGTTAACAATTAGGTACAAGTCCAACCAACTTGCCAACCATACCTTGCCAAGCCAAAGTAAGCAAGATTCGGTTTCATACCACTTAGCAACTTACTGATGTGTTCGTATGAGAGGTGTGAAAACAATTGGCCAGCGTACATACGTTTTTCTCTCTTTCGAATCCATCCCAAGTCAGGTTCAGACCTTTGGATCGGAGTGGATAACACACAAATAGATAACCTACTAAACATGCAGTTTGTCTGTTTGTGGTTAGCAAAATGTGTGTCCATCACCCAGAGTGTGCCGACCTACGTATGGTTGGCTCGACCAAAGCTGTCTTTGAGTGAAGAAAGAAAATGGTCAAGTTGGCATTTTCCAACAACAATGTGTATTTTTATGCGCCCCTAAAGAAAGAGTATTTTTATTCTATTTAATTTATTTATAATGTATGATAAGTTTATAAGTTTCTCTTATTCATAATATATGCTCCTACAATTCTATGAGATGGCGTGCCGTGCATCTAGAAAAGGAAATAAACTTTCACAATCACAGGCTGTGATGATGTTACATCCGGAAGGGAGAGCCGGTCAAAGTGTCAAACACATGCAGACGCACGTGGATGGGTTTGGTCGCCAGCCACACTGCCGGAGTCAGCTACGTCCATAGTGTTTTTGCTTCTTGGTCTGGAAAGCAGAGCCACGTGCTTGATCCAAACTAGATCTAGATGGGAAGAAACATTACGGCCAACCATTTTCAGAACGGAAGAGTTCGTACACACCAGCATGGTCAGAAGGAACCAATCAACAAAAGGCTCAAAGCATGCATGCAAGAAATTTTCGGCCAAACTTATTAGTATCTCCATCCAGTACTACCACCTCCGTTCTGGTTTATTTGTCCTCATTGTATTTTATGCCAAATTTTGACCATAAATTTAAATAAACAAATGTTCATGCATGTCACAAAAAAATTATATCATTGGAAACTATGTTCGAATACGAATCCAACGATATAATTTTCTTGACATGCATTAACATTTTGTAAATATTTGATCATTTGACACAAATTACAAAAGGAACCAATAAACCAGGACAGAGGTAGTAGTAGGCAACCAATATCCTGTCACTATCGGTCACACTCTCATTCGAGCGAAGAGATCAACCAATCTTTCCAATATCCCAACTGCAAAAGTCAGTCTAGACTTCAAGCTTTGCTTGCGCACAGGCCTACTGTCTCTAGCTTCCTTTTTTTTTAATTGTTTGTATTGCTTACCACATAAGTCATGTGATCTGTCTCAAGGGTCCTCAATGCAACATTGGCAATGACGTGAGTACAATCACCTTCCAAAGACAAAATGCCACACTAACGTTAAATGGTGATAGAGGGCGGGCCTAGCGCAGTGGTGAAGTCCTTCCCACTTGTGCCAAGAGGTCCTAGGTTCGAATCATCCTCTCTGCATTGTACTTTGCAGGGGTAAGACTAGGTTTCTACAATCCCTCCTCAAACCCCACCTTGTGTGGGAGTTTCTATGCATAGGGTCCTTTAAAGTTAAATGGTGATACAAAGCAGAAAATAGCATAACCCAACATACAAGAAAAATCACTGGCCAGTTCCCGGTTTTTAGAAAGAGGACCCCAAAAGAAAGTGAAAATTGCAATTGGGTCTATAACAGCTACGACACGAGGCCATTCTCATCGTCGCGGGGGACAAGACCACTTGTTACTACGAAACCACCACAACACGATCTTCAGCTGCCAAGGATGTTGGAAATAGAAGCCATGGACTCCGAGCTGAAGCCCAACACCTGACACGAACTAGATTCATGTAGTTGCTACGAGTAACCATCAACAAACATCTATTAGGACATTTGTTAGACTTGTACATTGGAGAATTTTCCATCAAGATATTTAAAGATACTAGAATAGACATAGACACATAAAAAACACATAGAGTTGTACTATATTCTCTGCATGAATTTGATTACCATTCTTTATGATTTACTTAGCTTAGATGTAATTATGTCCAACAAATTTCCAAAACTATGACCGAAAAACATAATATAACCTCCACGACAAAATGGAGTTGAACTTTAGCACCAGGGTATTTTTAACTATGGACATTTGAGATGTATTAAATATTACTTTGATTTAGATGTTACGAGAAAATTTATCTTTTAGTATTGTTGTAAACATCGTATAAAACTAACAAAAAATTGTAAAATAAAATTTGGATCCACATTAGTAATAATGTAATGATAGAGGAATCTACATATATGTAAAAATATTTTGTATAAAAGGAGATGACTGTTAAGGTCATAGAGGTGTGACAACGTCAGTGGGCATGCCTCGGAGAGGTTGGGCCTCAGGACTTTTAGCCGCACAACAGTAAAATTGTAATGTCATGCCACGCAGACTCACAAGCAGTGCTCATCGTCCATCACATTCTTCGCCACATAAGTTGCGCTAGTGTGGTCGGTTAACGCTGCCTTGGTCGTGAGCATTACAATCGCGTCGCCGTCGATATCGGCGAAGAGATGGTGAAAAAGAACTAGAAGTATCCAAAAGAGATAGATATATATCGAGGTTTCCGAGGCTCTTTTGGGGAAGGATGGTGAAATATTTCACACTCCTAACAAGGAGAGTGGAGACACATGGGAGACAGAGAAGAAAAAACAGGGCTTGTCTTTGCATGCATTTGATGTGGGGAGGGGTCTTTTTTATATTGGGTAAGAGTTCTAAATAATGTAAATTTCTTTACTTTGGCTTTTTAGATTCATTTTGGCGAGCGTTGGGTGTCATCCCGTTTGGTCATCTCTCTCCTACACTCTGTTTCTCACATAAAACCCCCTTGCCCTGCTGTCAAGCGCAGCAAAAAAAATTCTAATCTCCACCCGCACATGTCCTGGCATTACACAAATGTGGCACCGTCGTCGCTTCCAGCATGAGCTACAATTGTCGCCGCTTTTCTCCATACGCTAGAAAGTGTGTTGCAAGATTGATGTCAGACGTTGCGCTAGCGCCCTCCTAGCTTTGCAATAACGGTTGTCTTATGTTGCTCCACCATGTGTCGTGATCACCACTGAAGGTACCCGGGCATGCATGTATCATAGGCATGACTAATTATGGAATGACATTTTTCAATAAAAAAATCTAGTCATGAAATTTTTTTGAAGAGATGCAAAGTTTTGCACTAATCTTATTATATAAATTATTTAATTCGTACTAGCATATACCATTTAACATTCCTATTAATATCACCCTTAGTGGCGTAAAAGTATCTAAGCTCTTCGAAGTCCAAAATTGCAGTTTGAAACACTGCATAGATGTAAGTTAAACCATATCAACATTTTGAGTTTGGGCAGATTTGTTTTGTGCTCGCTCGATCCCAAGTCATAAGGTTGCACACTTTTGGAGATTTTGGTTCGATCATAGTTTAACCAGTGAAATATGTGGTATAAAAATTATACCATTGAATTTATATTTGAAAGAAGTTCATAATGATATAATTTGTCAGTCACATGACTCATATATATTATTAGTCTACTTGATGCGCAAAGTTAAATCTTAAAAAGTGTGTGCACCTTATAAAATATAATAGAAGGGGTATTATTTTGACTTATTGGCATTTTGTTTCACCTCAACGAAATCTATTTTCCGATTCAAAGATTTATTTCTATTGTTTTCCTCTTATGGTATTTAAGTAAATACTTACATTCAGATCCAAAGGTTCAAAAGCAACCAAATCATATTTGTATTTTACCCACCATAAATATGCAATTTTATATACTTTATGGGGTAAAAATGGTACATCTATTTATTATCCAAGTTGACTACCTATTCATAATTTTTTGAAGAAAAAAAATTATGGTATGTGTGTACGGATGCATGTTTTCGAGTGGGTTGACGTCGCCGGCTGGGTCACCGTCGTCGAAAGCACGGGCTCGGATCGGATCGGGCGCCCGGATGCATTGCCTTGGATCACGGAAAAGTCGACGGCTACTAGCTCTGATTCCTTCAAAAGGAGCCAACGACCTGTCTTGGAAGATATGCAACTGCAACGACCTGTGTTGGAGTACGTAGTATAATCGGCAGTTCGGCACCATCACCAACTCACAACATATACATATATACTTTGTCGATCGGCCCACACTCTTGCGAGTCAACTTCGCATGTGGACTGGACTGATCCATGTGCAGGAATCCCACTTGGTCTTGGATTTGCCCAACGTATATATAGTACTCATCTATCTTCTTCTCCTTTTCGTCGAAACTACGCCGTCGTACGAGCTACGTTCGTCTCTATCTACGTGCATGTGGCAAGTGAGTGCGTGCGTACGTACATACTGTACGTGCGAGCATGTGCAAAATACTGCTACTTCGAGTTGGAAAGAGCAACAAATTAGAAAAAGTGAACTAGGGGTTTTAGTTGATTATACATTATCTAAGATAAGATCCGCCATTAACAATTAGAGCAGGTTGGTACCACCATACCTTGCGAAGCCAGATCAAGATTCGGTTCATACCACTTAATAACTTACTAGCACTGGTGGAAAAACAGGCTTCCGTCCAGCCCCATAAGTCGCGAAGCTGTAGGAACCGCGACTAATGGGACCTTTAGTCGCGGTTTCGGAGGTGAACCGCGACCAAAGGCCTGGGCCCAGGCGCTCGGTGGCCAATGGCAAGACGTGAGGTCTTTAGTCGCGGTTGGCGGGACAACCGCGATTAAAGGCTTTTCGGCTTTTTTAGTCACGGTTTGCTGTGCCAACCGCAACTAAAGCCCTCCCTATATATACCCATCCAGCAGCCAACACTTAGCCATTTGGAGCCATTCTCTTCACAAGTGGGTGTAGGTTTGCTTTTGGTTTCTCTTATGCACATAAGGTGTTTGATGAAATGCCCCAAGAGCATGAAACAAACATGACATGAAGTGTTGGAGCCACACTCCTCGATCGCGGTTAGCAACTTGATGAACCTTTGATGTGTCATTGATAAAATATGCATGTGTGTAGTTCATTGTTTAATTTATATTGTTTGTAGCTAGTTAGTTTAACAAATGCATGATGGTTAATTATATATTTTATATTATAATAATGCAGATGAATCGGCAATGGATGTACGGTAACCGACTCTCCGGCGAGTTCACTACGGGTTTGAAAGATTTCCTCGTAGTGGCTAATGCGAACAAGCGGGGGTTTTGTTATCTGTCCATGTGTTATCTGTAAGAATCGAAGGGTTACTCTTCCTCAAGAGATGTTCACATGCATCTCGCTTGAAGGGTTTCATGCCAAGCTATAATTGTTGGACCAAGCATGGAGAAAGAGGGTTATAATGGAAGAAGATGAAGAAGGGATGATTTCATCGATGAAAGCTATCTTGCTCATTTCGGTGATACTTTCATGGAGGATGCTGAAGGTGAAGGGAAGGTGAAGAAGAGGCACGTGATGATCCGTTGATGATCTTGGTCGGACCATTGCTGATGCACGGAGACGCTGCGAAACTGAAAAGGAGAGGAGAATTTGGATCGCATGTTAGAGGATCACAGAAAGGCGCTGTACCCGGATGCGATGATGGTCTTAAAAGCTGGGCTGCACATCGGATTTGCTGAAATGGAAGGCAGAGGCAGGTGTAGCTGACTCGGCATTTGAAAACTTGCTGAAAATGTTGAAGAATATGTTTCCAAAGGATAACGAGTTGCCCGCCAAGACGTCTGAAGCAAAGAAGGTTGTCTGCCCTCTAGGTTTAGAGGTTCAAGATACATGCATGCATCAACGATCGCATCCTCTACCGCGTGAATACGAGAATTTGAATGAATGCCCGGTATGCACCGCATTGCGTTATAAGATCGAGGCGATGACCACGGTGACGATGTTGAGGGCCGAAACCCGTGAAGAGGGTTCCGCCAAGGTGATGTGGTATGCTCCTATAATACCACGGTTGAAACGTCTGTTCAGGAACAAAGAGCATGCCAAGTTGTTGCGATGGCACAAAGAGGACCGTAAGTCGGACGGGAGTTGAGACACACCGCAGATGGAACGCAATGGAGAAAGATCGACAGATGGTTCAAAGATTTTGCAGTGACGCAAGGAACATAAGATTTGCTCTAAGCACGGATGGCATGAATCCTTTTGGCGAGCAGAGCTCCAGCCATAGCACCTGCCCGTGACTCTATGCATCTACAACCTTCCTCCTTGGTTGTGCATGAAGCGGAAGTTCATTATGATGCCGGTGCTCATCCAAGGTCCGAAGCAACGGCAACGACATCGATGTGTACCTAAGGCCATTAGTTGATGAACTTTTACAGCTGTGGGGTGGTGTCCGTGTGGGATGAGCACAAACAAGAGGAATTTGACCTCGAGCGTTGCTTTTCGTAACCATCAACGATTGGCCTGCTCTTAGTAACCTTTCGGGACTGTCAAATAAGGGATACAATGCATGCACGCACTGCTTACATGAGACTGAAAGTGTACATTTGCCAAATTGTAAGAAGAACGTGTACCTTGGGCATCGTCGATTTCTTCCAAAATTCATCCGAAGAAAGAAAGGCAAGCATTACAACGGCAAGGCAGATCACCGGCGAAGCTCGCGGAACGACCGGTGCTGAGGTATTTGATATGGTCAAGGATTTGAAAGTCATCTTTGGAAAGGGTCTGGCGGACAATCAGTTCGAAGGGAGCCGACGGCACGCAGCCATGTGGAAGAAGAAATCTATATTCGGGAGCTAGAATATTGGAAAGTCCTAGATGTCCGCTCTGCAATCGACGTGATGCACGTTACGAAGAATATTTGCGTGAACCTCCTAAGCTTCTTGGGCGTGTATGGGAAGACAAATGATACAAAGGAAGCACGGCAGGACCAGCAACGTTTGAAAGACCACGATGACCGCATCCGGAATGGTTTCAAGGTCGTGCCAGCTACGCCTCGACCAAAGAAGAGAAGGTCATCTTTTTGAATGCCCGAGCAGTATGAAGGTCCCGTCTGGATTCTCGCCCAATATAAAGGGAATAATAAACATGACGGAGAAAAGTTCCAAAACCTGAAGTCTCACGACCGCCACGTGATTATGACGCAATTGCTTCCGATTGCTTTGAGGGGCTCTGCCGGAAAATGTTCGAGTAGCCATTGTGAAGCTATGTGCATTCCTCAATGCAATCTCTCGAAGGTAATCAATCCGAAGTTCTACCACGGTTACTGAACGATGTGATCCAATGTCTTGTCGGTTTCAAGTTGGTGTTCCGCCATCCTTCTTCAATATTATGACGCACCTCCTGGTTCACCTAGTCGAAGAGATTTTCGTTCTCGGTCCTGTATTTCTACACAATATGTTCCCCTTCGAGAGGTTCATGGGAGTATTAAAGAAATATGTTCAGTAACCGTGCTAGGCCAGAAGGAAGCATCGCCAAGGGCTATGGAAATGAGGAGGTAATTGAGTTTTGTGTTGACTTTGTTCCTGACCTTAAGCCGATTGGTCTTCCTCGATCGCGCACGAGGGGAGACTAAGTGGAAAAGGCACGATCGGAAGGAAATCAACGATATGTATGGACGGCCATTCTCGATCAAGCACACCACACCTTTGTCATCGACCAATTCCAGCTTGGTGGCTCCGTGCTTTGAGAAACACAAGAATATTTTACGCTCGACAACCCGGGAAGCCTGAATCCTGGATTAGGAAGGCCCACATGGAGACTTTCGGCAGTTGGTTGAGAAAACATTTAATGAATGACAATGATGTTGTAGATCAGCTGTACATGTTGGCCAAGACACCATCTTCGACTATAACGACTTTCCAAGGGCGAGATAAATGGGAATACATTTTACACGATCGCCCAAGATAAAAAGAGCACCAACCAAAACAGTGGTGTCCGCTTTGATGCAGCAACCGAGAATGGGCAAGAGGTCACATATTATGGTTACATAGAGGAGATATGGGAACTTGACTATGGACCCTCCTTTAAGGTCCCTTTGTTCCGTGCAAATGGTTCAAGCTAACAGGAGGTGGGGTAAAGGTGGACCAGCAATACGGAATGACAATGGTGGATTTCAACAATCTTGGTTACCTTGACGAACCATTCGTCCTAGCGAAAGATGTCGCTCAGGTTTTCTATGTGAAGGACATGAGTAGCAAACCGAGGAAACGGAAAGATAAGAAAACGATCAGTACATCATGCGATGATCCAAAGCGCCACATTGTTCTTTCAGGGAAAAGAAACATCGTGGGAGTGGAGGACAAGACAGACATGTCAGAAGATTATAATATGTTTGCTGAAATTCCGCCCTTCAAAGTGACTGTAACGAGTGCCAGAGAACAAGCGGCCAACTTAGGTATTACTCTTCGTGAACTGTTAGGCCTTGATGAGGCGCCAGTGAAGGAGGTAGTAATTACATATGTCAAGAATGGGCCTCTCGTCGAGCCTGCGCAGGAAAAGGATCTACCTCCACAAATGAAAGGTCTGCTGAATTGGTACAAGGGTTACATAAAAAATAAAAACGCCAGAGAATATATTTATGCGGAAGTTAGACATGAGCATCACTTCAAACATTACTATGTACAAATTGAACTGAGTGAATTGTTCCAGCTTTTCAATCTCGCGAGCTCGACAAATCTATCATCGGTTGCTACGCTCGTAAGTGATTTATTAATTTCTACCCCATCTCGTTCATATTGCCTGCACTATATATATGTCCTAACTATATTGTTGTGTCCGCTATTATACATGCAGAATGAAGATTAAGGAATGCAGAGTAAGGAACATCCATGATGTTGGGTTCATTGACCCACACATCGTTAATGGACATGTGTTGGAGCGTCACCCCACCGACGTGGAGGCAGACCTGTGGCAGTTTCTTACAAAGCAGGAACTCAAAAGTGATATTCTATTTCCTTACCATTTTGAGGGAGTGTTTCTGTCTTGAGCACATTCTCTTTTGTTTACTCCATGCATGGTATGTGGCCGGCTAATCGATGAGTTATGCATGACGTACTGTGCATGTATCGTGTCCGCAGGTTCCACTGGATTCTGCTAGTAATTAAAGTTAACACCTCGAATGTCTCGCCCACGACTCTCTGAATATGGATCCAAAGCTTTGGGGCGGCATGAGAAGAATGCTGCAGAAGTAATTATTTTCATTCATTTGCGCCTATATCGATCGGCCTATTTCGTTCATTTCCTAATATCAAGTAACTAATAACTCTCTTGTTCATTTAATTTTCTTTGCCTCGTAGGGTTTGGAGACGGTTCGTAGATACAAAGGTCGGTGAATTCAAAAAAGAGCTAGAATTCAAAAGGTCAAAGGCTAAGAATGCTGGGGATATTCAGCCACCGGAGACCAATCTATGTGGATACTATGTTCGTGAGATGATCCGGAGATACACCTCTGAGCGGGTTCCGAGTGATACCAATGCTCAGAGGAATAACCTCCGTGGATGCTTAGTCCAGAAGCTCGCTTCCGACCACTTCAAGAGGAACTAGCTGGATGGTTCAACAGGGAAGTCCTCCATCCTAAAGGAGAACACTATTACGAGGACGTAGAACTTTATATGCATTAAATCATGTATGGAAACTTGTTCAAAATTGTATATGGTCATCCGATGATATTGAATATATATTGTATATTCCTCTTGAATTCTTTTGGTTCTAATTTCAAATTTATTTGAAACTGTACATTCATATGCATGTATGTAGTACCGTAGAATATATGAAACTCCTTCAAAATTAAAATAAAGCACAAAAGAAATAAAACAATACAAATTAAACAGAAAACAGGTTTAGGGGGGCTAAAACCCTAAACCTGTGGCGGCCTTTAGTCATGGTTGGCCAGAAGAACGCGACTAAAGGTCCTCCGCCCGACAACCGCTGGCGCCCACGTGGACGGGCCGTTAGTCATGTTCTTAGCAGCCGCGACTAAAGGTGGGGCTTTAGTCAAGCTTATTTGTGTGGTTGCGCAACCGCGACTAATGGCAGTTGCGAACCGCGACCAAAGGCCTTTTTTCCATCAGTGTAGTGTGCTTGTTACTTTGTCATGAGAGGAGTGAAAACAATTGGCCATCGTATGTACGTATTTTCTTCTTCTTTCGAATTTGCCAGCGAGTACATACGTAGCCATCCTAAGTCAGGTTCAGACCTTTGGAGTGGATATCACACAAATAGATAACCTACTCAACATGCAGTTTGTCTGTTTGTGGTTAGCACAATATACAAGGAAGTAAACATTCACAATCACAGGCTGTGGTCTGTGGACGTGCATGGTCATGGGGATGACGTTACGTTGGAAAGACAGAGCCAGTCAAAGTGTCAAGCACATGCAGACGCACATGGATGGGTTTGGTCGCCAGTCACACTGCCGGGAGTCAGCTACGTCCATAGTGTTTTTGCTTCTTGGTCTGGAAAGCAGAGCCACGTGCTTGATCCAAACTAGACCTAGATGGGAAGAAACATTACGGCCAACCATTTTGGACAAACGGAAGAGTTCGTACACATCAGCATGGTCAGAAGGAACCAATCAACAAAAGGCTCAAAGCATGCATGCCAGCAATGTTTGGCCAAACTTATTATGCCCATGCAGTACTAGTAGGCGACCCATATGCTGTCACTATTAGTCACACTCTCACTCGAGCGAAGAGAGACAATCTTTCTACACCGAATCTCTATATCTCTACTACTTAAAAAAAACGAGCAACGTTCCCATTTCACTCACTCCCTTCGTCAAACCTCCACACCCCCCTCCCCACGTAATGACTCCCTCCCTCCACGTTTTTTTCTTATTAGTACACATCCCTCCATGTTTTTTTTCTTAGTACACATAATTAAAAGAGCCTTTATTAACATTAACTTGCCTCCCTAATCCCCTCCTTAATTTGTGTTCTTTCCATGGTTGGTACAAGGAAACCGCCGCCTCCGTGCATGCTGCCCCCTGCTCACCCTCGTCTCACCGTCCGTCTTCTGCGACCGCACCCCTCGTCTCACCCCCTGCCCCCTGCTCATCTCTACTACTTAAAAAACGAGCAACGTTCCCATTTCGCTCGCTCCCTTCGTCAAACCTCCACATCCCCCTCCCCACGTAATGACTCCCTCCCTCCACGTTTTTTTTTCTTATTAGTACACATCCCTTCATGTTTTTTTTCTTAGTACACATAATTAAAAGAGCCTTTATTAACATTAACTGGCCTCCCTAATCCCCTCCTTAATCTGTGTTCTTTCCATGATTGGTACAAGGAAACCGCCGCCTCCGTGCATGCTGCCCCCTGCTCACCCTCGTCTCACCGTCCGTCGTCTGCGACCGCACCCCTCGTCTCAGCCCCTGCCCCCTGCTCATCTCTACTACTTAAAAAACGAGCAACGTTCCCATTTCGCTCGCTCCCTTCGTCAAACCTCCACATCCCCCTCCCCATGTAATGACTCCCTCCCTCCACGTTTTTTTTCTTATTAGTACACATCCCTTCATGTTTTTTTTCTTAGTACACATAATTAAAAGAGCCTTTATTAACATTAACTTGCCTCCCTAGTCCCCTCCTTAATCTGTGTTCTTTCCACGATTGGTACAAGGAAACCGCCGCCTCCGTGCATGCTGCCCCCTGCTCACCCTCGTCTCACCGTCTGCTGCCTGCGACCGCACCCTCGCCTCAGCCCCTGCCCCTGCTCATCTCTACTACTTAAAAAGCGAGCAACGTTCCCATTTCGCTCGCTCCCTTCACAAACCTCCACATCCCCTCCCCACGTAATGACTCCTCCTCCACGTTTTTTTCTTATTAGTACACATCCCTCCATGTTTTTTTTCTTAGTACACATAATTAAAAGAGCATTTATTAACATTAACTTGCCTCCCTAATCCCCTCCTTAATCTGTGTTCTTTCCACGATTGGTACAAGGAAACCGCCGCCTCCGTGCATGCTGCCCCCTGCTCACCCTCGTCTCACCGTCCGTCGTCTGCGACCGCACCGCGCTGCCCACCTACAACAGCACCGCACCGACGCCCTACTGTCCGCCGGGGGCGACTGCATCGCGCCTCTCCGCCTACAACAACGCCGCGCTCGGCATTGCCACGTCCTCCCGTCCGTCGCCGGTGGCTGCACCTCGCCTCATTGACTACGACAACGCCACGCCCGGCAGTCCTATGCCTTGCCGCGGGAACGGCACGACGGATAAGCTCCGCCTGCACCAGGTATGTGTGTCGCCCAACTGTCTCCCACGGCCATGTCGGCGAGCTTCTCCATAGTCGCGCCTCCCCTGCTCGTACATCGCCCCGACCAGCACGTCCAGCCGCCTCTCCCTATCTAGCACGCGCTGCCCACTGCCGCCGGCTGCTCATGTCCAACCTATGCTTGGGCTCGAGCACATACGCCCACGTATATCTCCATAGATCACGAGTGCCTAATTGCATCACGTTATTCTTATTTCTTTCAGTTTTATATTCTCGGATCTCGCATCACGAATAAATCTTCAGAAATTCATCGATCAACCTTTTGTTAATTTTGGTAATCTGCGATGATTATGTCCTGAACTTCGATGTTGGTGATGATTATGTTGAACTCGATGATATCTTTGCTTCTGTTACAAAGTGAACTCGATGATTATGTTGGTGATTAGATAGCTAGCGGTAATGACTATGATGATTAAATAGTAGTGGTAACTATAATGACGACTATGATGATTTTTAGCTAGCTAAAGTTTATTTATTTATTAATATGCGATGATGATGATGATGATGATGATGACCACTACAACTCACTATAACGTAAAACAATCCTAAATTAAATTGATAACACAAATTTAATTGAAAAATAAAAAATAAAACAAAAACCCACAAACATTTAGTACCGGTTGGTGTTGCCAACCGGTACTAAAGGGCTCCCTGCCCCCGGAGCTGCCTCGTGCCATGTGGTTGGCCTTTAGCACCGGTTCGTGCTGAACCGGTACTAAAGGGGGGGGGGGGGCTTTTAGTGATCACACTTTAGTGCCGGTTGTGGAACCGGCACTGAAGGGCCTTACGAACCGGTGCTATTGCCCGGTTCTGCACTAGTGCAACAAGTGTTTTCATGTTGAGTGCATAGTGCCCCTGGGTTAAGGGATCCATGAACCTGTGCAACTTACTACTGATCTACGTAAATAAAAAAGACACAATAATTTGCCAAACGCAGTGGCTTGCAATTTCATTGATAAACCTGCACCACTTGTTGGACTTATTGGTCTCACAATCCATATACTCTATCTGTCCCATTTAACAAGCTGGCTGAATGTATGAATGGATGCGAGGACGTAGTACAATGAAAGCTGCCAGTTCAAACTCCTAATAGTAGATTCTGTAGGCAGTGTTGCTGGTGTTTTGGTTCTATATAAGCCTAGAACCTCAAACGGCCATAAGTTTTGTGCTAATACTGAAGATATTGTTGCACATGCTAATACTGAAGATATTGTGTGTACTGAAGTTTTACCATAGCTCCTCGCCTGTGTTTTGTTACTGAAAAAAAATCTCTGTGCGCTTGAACTGTTGTTGCATGAGCCGGAAGTTGATTATGAGCTGAAATTTACCATTTGTGGTGAGACTTGAGAGATGCTTATATGTTCCATTTGTGGTGAGACTTGAGAGATGCTTATATGTTCCTAATTCACAGTAGTATCCTTCGGAAGTATTTGTTTGTTTGTTTTCTCCCATGTACATAATTGCCTGCATGCTCTTTTTGCCAGAAAATGTGCTTCAGAATTATATGTTTGCCCGGCTATGCAAAAATTAGGCAGTGATCTATTTTATGTCCGGCATAGATGATTTACTTGCACATGAGTTAAACAGTTAGGGGCATCTCGTACTTGCAGAACACAGCTGCACAAGAGAGTGTTAGCGTAAAATCCTATGAATAATCCACCTTGTCCATACAGCAGTTTATATTATAGCTGTTAGTGCGAAGATATTGTGATGAATTTACTGAAACGTACAAGAACTATTTTATTAATTTCCTTATTTATTTTCTTTGCAGATGGAGTCTCCTAAACGTTCCACTGAACGCACTCCCTTTAAAGACCTGTCCAACTCCGTCAACGCAAGTAATATTGATTGGATTACGTGTAATAAATGAACCATCTGATGCGCATCAACTAGCTAAATTGTGTGCTTTTTAGGTGTTGTCGACATTAGTAATGGAGGGCAACCTACAGATATGAAAGAACGCAAGAGGCAACGTGCTAGGGAGCGATATGCGCAAATGGATAAAAAGAAAAAAGATGAATTACTACGGAAGCGCCGTGAAGCCTATCAACAAAAAAGAGCTCGACCATTAGTTAGTTCTGAAGAGGCGAAAGTGGGGGCAAGTCCATCTGTGCTCTCCCAAGTGCAGATAACAACAATTGGTCAAGGTGTGCTTCACCATCGAGTGTCGGCTTATTATTCGCAGTTATATCATTTGCTGGTTCTCTACTTTAGCTAATACATCTGATAATTTGTTTAACAAGGGGACATTGCATTGAACAAGGAAAATGTAGTGCCTAATGAAGATAGTGAGTGGTTAAATAGAAATGACACATACCAAAGAGCATCAATTGATTTGCCATCCCAGGGGCAAGAAAACCTCATGACTGGTATGAAGGCCACTAATTAGTGGTTAAAATGGAAGCAACTTTGTTAATAATTCATTTTTTACTGTATTAAATATGTGCTTTTTTTCATTTCTAGATATTATTGCCATCAACAATTGCAGTAATGATGGGCCCACATCATCGATGATTAAACCACAACCCATAGATTCCAAAGAGCACAAGAGACTACGGGATAGGGAACGATATGCATTGATGGGTAGCAAGAAAAAAGCTGAACTTCTAAAAAGACAGCGTGAAGCAAGGAAATCATCGTCAGGTAAAGGTTGCCTAACACTGGACAAATATGTCAGTAATATCATTTAACACAGATTGATCATCATAATTCCATGTCAACCACAACTCTTACTTTAGGTTATCATGTGATTTCATTAGAGAATGTGTCAGTAATATCATTTAACACAGATTGATCATCATATTTCCATGTCAACCACAACTCTTACTTTAGCGTTGTCATGTGATTTCATTAGAGAAACTTGAATCAATACGTGCAAAGGATAGGGTACGTTATGCCAATATGACTCCCAATCAAAAGCACACAAAGATGGCATTGCGTGCGTCAGCGCGCAATACTCTGAGCAAGGATTCCATAGCCTTGGAGAACCCATTGTATATCCCTATGATTGTTCGTGATGGCTCCATACCCACATGTGATTGGTCTATTCCTGAAGTCAGCGGAACCCCTATTTATATTCAGTCTGCTTCGGAGCAGATGGCAGATGGGGAGACCCATGATATGGATGTGAGTGAAATATCACGGAGAAAACATATAACACATGGAGAACGACACACATTGATGTGTCGTCAAAACGAAGCATTCTATGAAAGTACTAAGAAGAATGAGACTGCATCGATGGATGAAACCTCGTCGATGAATTTGGAAGGCGTAAATGGTTTAGAACACCAAACCCAATCGATCATTGTTAATAATGGTAATGTTCTTCCTTTGTTATTATAATTCTCTAATGGAATTCGTTGATAGTTGTAATGACCATAACTTTATGTTTTATATTAACAGAAAACACATCTCCAACGCGCGAGACTGCCCAAAAACACCCAACACACTCACAAGGCAATGATCATGGTAAGTTTTTTTAGAATTTTAAGAACAAAAAACATTGCACAACCTATTTGAGGCATGGGGCTCATATATAACTATACAATAGGTGGTGAAGAGGGCGTCATCTTGGAGGAAGACTCAGAAGACGAGGAAGGCTACATGTTCGCTGGGAATGGTACTTTAGACATGTTCCACGTTGTAGCGTGCACATCATATGCATGATTTTAGTACTCATATGTTCACTATCATTTCAGAGGATGACACCGATGACGATGTTGAAATGGACGAGTCGACAACGAGTCTGCCTCGATTGCAAGCATTCCAGATCCCTATGACATGGTGTATAGCAAGATCCCAATGACACACACAAGTGAAGCGGTGGAAGACTGCAAGCACTGCTATGCAAAGAAGTTTGAGCGTGAGACCATGGGGTTTTGCTGCCGTAAGGGAAGATCAAACTAGCCAACCCGGATACGCCCCCGAGCTCATGAAGCTATGGACGAGTGATGACCTGCTGCTAGGCATTTTCGTGACAACATCAGGTTTTTCAATAGCCATTTCTCATTCACCTCACTATATTGTCACCTTGATAGTGATACCACTAACACATTAAAGCATCCTATCTACACATTCCGTGCCCATGGCCAAATGTACCACAACATACGGTCATTTGGCAAACAAGATGGTTTGGATCATAGTCATCCGAGCTCTACTTCTATGATGATGATCCCGTTTAGATCATAGGTATCGCAGCTTGTCGCAAAGAGCAGTGCCGTAAAGACAAAGAAGTAATCAAACAACTGGTCGACATACTTCGTGGCAACCCATACTCTGAACACCTCCGTAGTATGGGGCATGTTGATGATGTGGATGACTATCACATAACACTTAACCTTGACCAAAGGATGGATCAGAGAAGATATAATGCGCCACCACTTGTAAGTAGCAGCTGTGTGGGTGGAGGGCAGTGAACGTCGTAGACAGTTCGGTAATAGTGTCATCCTGCATGGGAAGAATAGAGATATATATGGAATCAAGTCCTATCATGGATGCTATGATGCGTTGTCGTACCCTCTATTCTTCCCTAGAGGCGAACTTGGGTGGCATACTGATATCCCGAAGGAAGGTGTGTCCTATGAAACTGTGATGGCAACTCGTGCAGCCCGTCTAGCTCGTGGTCATAGTGATGAGTACTCTAATCCTGGTGATAAAGATGATGAGGACGAGGATGATAATGCAGGTTAGTGTTGTGCTTAGTTATTACATGCGCAGTTCATAGTTCGCACTATACTCTCCAGTTTACAACACCATATTTTTTCAATTTTCTATGCAGGTTCCGGAGGGAGACTATGTGTGTCTGTGTGGGACTACTACTGCTACAAATTTCAGATGCGTCCCGGGATATTCAACCCAATCCTCTATGGTAAGCGTCTTTTCCAACAGTTTGCGGTAGACACATACATCAAGATAGAGAACTCCCAGTTGGACTATATATGGGGCCATCAAGATACGATAAGGGCGGACCTATACCAGGGCTTGGTGGACAGCTTACATGTTGGTGAGGGTAGGGCGGATGCTATTGGAAAAGTGTTATCTACATCTTTTATCGGTGGTCCACGGGACAAGAGGCGTTGCTACATGGATGCCATGGCCTTGTTCGGAAGTATGGCAAGCCGGACGTCTTCCTCACAATGACATGCAACCCAAACTGGGATGAGATTAGGCAGGAACTCTACCCCGGTCAGACACCTCAGGATCGTCCAGATCTCGTTGTTCGTGTTTTTAGGGCAAAGTTGGAGGACTCAAGAATAAGTTGCTTCAGAAGGACATCCTGGGCAAGGTGAGGGCTTATGTTTATGTGGTGGAATTCCAGAAGAGGGGTCTGCCTCATGCCCACTTCCTTCTCATCATGGAGGGGCGGTACAAGCTCACATGCCCCGAGCAATATGACCGTCTTATCTCAGCCGAGCTCCCAAACAAGAAGAAGTACCCAGAATTGTATAAGATGGTCGTGAAGCATATGATGCATGGACCTTGTGGTGCTTTGAATCGTGACTGCCCATGCACAAAAGGCCGTCCTGCTTGCAAGAATCACTATCCTCGACCTTTCAATGCGGCTACGTTGCAGGGCAAGGATTCCTACCCGTTATACAGATGACGTGATGACGGTTCTAAAGAAATGGTCCGAAAGGAATGGCTGGATAATAGGTGGGTCGTCCCATACAACCCGCACCTCCTGTGTTACTTCAATTGTCACATCAATGTTGAGGCATGTGGAAGCATAAAGGCTGTTAAATACCTGTTCAAGTACATATACAAGGGTCATGATCGAGCATCTATTTCTCTGAGTGAGTCTGACAAGGCTAACAAAAATGGAGGTATAGATGAGATCAAACAGTATAGGGACGCTAGGTGGGTGACTCCTCCGGAAGCATTATGGAGGATATATGGCTTTGAATTGAGCAAGAACTCACCACCTGTGATGCAGTTGCAACTCCATCTGCCCAACATGCACATGGTGTCATTCAGAAAGGGCCAAGATATCGAACGAGTGGTTAGCCAGGAAGGTGCTGAGAAGTCAATGCTTACAGAGTACTTTGAGGCAAATAGGTTACATGAGGAGGCTCGGTCTATCTTGTATAGGGACTTCCCTGAGTGGTATACCTGGCAGAAAAGTAAGAAAAATAAATACTGGAGAAGAAGGGAACGAGATACAGGTGGACAAGTTGGAAGAATTGTGGCAGCTCATCCCGCGGAGGGTGAACGCTATTACCTACGGGTCCTCTTAAACCATGTCACTGGCGCCACATCCTATGAGGACCTAAGGACAGTTAATGGTGAGATCCTACCAACATTTCGTGAAGCTGCAGAGAGAAGGGGATTGATCGAAGGAGACAACACACTTGATGAGTCCCTTACTGAATCTACGTTATACGAGATGCCATCATCTCTACGAAGGCTCTTTGCAACAATATTGGTATTCTGTGAGCCAAGTAATGTGCGTGGACTCTGGGAGAAGCACCTGGAGGCAATGTCAGAAGACTATCGCCGCAACAATCCATCCAAAGTTGCGGTTGAGAAAATGGTTCTGATAGATATCAGGAATATGCTACAATCAATGGGAAAGGACATAGAGTCATTCCCTCTTCCTGGTATCAATGAAGAATATGACACTGCTTCCGGCATGCCAAGGGAGATCTTCGAGGAATCCACCATTGAGCTCAATGTTGAGGACACAAATCTATCGGACTCACTTAATTCATATCAGAGGAAATCCTATGATGAAATTATGTATGTTGTTGACAGTGATGAGGGTGGCGTATTCTTTGTGGATGGGCCTGGAGGCACCGGGAAGACTTATCTATATAGGGCACTTCTTGCAAAAGTCCGTGGACAGAAAAAGATTGCAGTAGCAACAGCTACGTCCGGCGTTGCAGCTACCATAATGCCCGGAGGGAGAACAGCTCATTCACGGTTCAAGATACCGCTAAGCATTGACGATGGTGGGTTTTGTAGCTTCACTAAACAGAGTGGAACTGCCAAGCTCTTACAGTCAGCTTCCCTCATTATATGGGATGAGGCTTCGATGACAAAGAGGCAGGCAGTGGAGGCGCTAGACAATAGTATGCGCGATATAATGAGCCGACCAGACCGACCATTCGGTGGAAAGACAGTTGTATTCGGTGGAGATTTCAGGCAAGTCCTCCCTGTTGTCCGTAAGGGGTCAAGGGCTCAGATAATTGATTCTTCACTGCGTAGGTCTTACCTTTGGGATTGCATGCGCCACCTAAAGTTGGTACGCAATATGAGGGCACATAGCGACCCGTGGTTTGCTGAATACTTGTTGCGCATTGGTGATGGCAAGGAGGAGACCAATAATGATGGTTGCGTCCGCCTTCCGGATGAGATATGTGTGCCCTGTACTGGGAAGGGCACTGATCTTGATACACTGATAGATAATGTTTTTCCCAGTCTCGGTGCTAATATGTCTGATCCAAACTACATCACCTCCAGAGCAATCTTATCAACCGATTCCACGGAGATGAGATGGTGTATCATAGCTTTGGTTCAGCAGTCGATGACCCTCATAGCTATTATCCATCTGAGTTCCTTAACACTTTGACCCCTAATGGGTTGCCTCCACATGTGTTGAAGCTCAAGATAAACTGCCCTATTATATTGCTCAGAAATATTGACCCCGCAAATGGACTTTGCAATGGCACGAGGATTCCAGAGGAATGACATCGATGCAGAAATTGTGCTAGGGCAACATGCTGGAAAGAGGATCTTCTTGCCAAGGATCCCCCTTTGTCCCAGTGATGACGAGATGTTCCCTTTCCAGTTCAAGAGGAAGCAGTTTCCTATTAGGCCTAGCTTTGCCATGACGGTCAACAAGGCACAGGGGCAGACTATCCCGAACGCGGGTATATACTTGCCCGAGCCAGTGTTCTCTCATGGGCAGTTGTATGTCACGCTATCTAGATCCACTGCTAGAAAGAACATCAAGATCCTTACCGCCCCGGCTACAGACAATGAGAAAAATGTCTCAGACGATAGTAGAAGGAATAGCTCAAATTACAGCAAAAACAAGAGCTCCAACAATAAGAAAAAATGTCACTTATACTTCAGTAATTATGTGTACATATATTTTTGAATTAAACTAGATATTTCCAAATTTTTAATTATGAGAGGTTTATTTTGTGCAGGTCACCTCCGTCATGGGGAGTCATTCATGTTTAACACAAAGCTTGGTATTGTGTGTTACCGAGAGAAATTGAACCAACTGTGATTTCAAATAATTGTGCAATAATTGGTCATAGAAATTGCTTAACTTGATTGTCATACAATAATACGATTTGCTAAGTGAAGTTTGTGCTTCAATCACTGGGTGGTCGACAAAATTAAGATATAAGATAATTATTCACTGTTTGCTCATGACATTGCTTAACATAATAATTATGTAACATGAACATTGTATTTGAATCATCTATCGCCCGTAGCAACGCATGTGCATTTAACTAGTACTACCTAAAAGAAACGTAGTGTTCTGTTTCCCCTCTTACGTACCCCTCTTCGTCCAACCCCTTCGTACGATCCCTCCTCCTCCCCTCCAGCGATTTTCTTTTCTCCTTCCACCGGTTTTCTCCCCACCGGTTTTCTTCCTGCCGATTTTGTTTTCTCCCTCCAACCGGACTCTATCTTTGGTAAACAAATAATTAACATAAGGTAACCAAGCGCAATCAATCCAAACGCAATCATTCATGCATGTCAATCAGTTCATTCATGACAGTGATTAATCTCCTTCCTTCTTTCAATGCCGCGGTGATCATCAATCAATCAATACCTAAAAGAAACGTAGCGTTCCCTCTCCCATATTACCTTCCCCTCTTCGACATCCCTCCCAGTACGATATTTCCATCCCTGCATCGATTTTCCTCCCCTCCACCGGGTTTTCCCCTCCTGGTTTTCAATTTATAATTGTTTCCATCTGGCCGGACAACACAATTAATTCACATATGGTAATGAATCCGTTACTATTTGGTAATGCATAATGTAATCAATTAACGCATGGTATTCAGTCTATATTTGGTAACGCAATAAACTCACCAACAACAAAAAATCATGGACGCTGTAAACGCAAATAGGCAATCAATTCATGCATGATCACAGAAAAAATCGTGACTCAACCCCGTGAGCCTCCTATCAGATTTGATTCTGTTTTTTTACGTCGCCCGTCTTTCCCTCTACCTATCTCTCCCGTCTCACCTGGGACGTCGTGTCTCTCGACTAAACTCTATTCCCTCCCTCTTATCGTTTTTTTTGAGAATCAAGAGTAACTGAGTTACTCAAGAGAGGGGTGGGCGATCCCTGATCATCATCTCTCGTAGTCTGTCTGGTATTCCATCAATGATTAGTAGATCACCCTTCTGTCTAGCCTCAGCTGCTAGTTCGTGGGCCAAAGCGTTGCATTCCCTCCCAACCGAGCAGAATCTATGGCTGGTGAACAACGCCAGTGTCTCCTTTATGTCACAGATTACTCCAAAGCACGCGGAAAGGCAGGGACCAACAGAGGTTAGGTCCTTAATTACAGATTTGCAGTCCATTTCCACTTCAACCGGGCCCTTGTACACTGCGGCTAGCGTATGCAAACCCATCAGGGCTGCTCTCGCTACGGCCTCTTCCACACTGCTCGATGCCTGCATCTGTTTCCCAACCGACAGAACAACCCGACCACTGTGATCTTTGGCGACGGCACCCGCCCAGCATTCGCCTCTGTCTGGCCAATAGGACGCATCTGAATTTAGTTTGATAGATCCAAGTGGAGGAGCAGTCCACTGAATGCACCTCTGATCCGGCTGTTTGGGCAGAATGCGTCTTTCCCTCTACCTATCAGCAGCGGTCCTAAGTGGCATCGAAGCAGAGTGATGCGTTTGTTTCCAGCATGAGAATCTTATCTTCTGCGCGCGTACCTCTCCTCCTTTGGTGTCTAGGGCTTGAAGATTTTTGGGATGCTATCCTTAGCACTATGGAAGTTACGTCGCCACTAGCATCTTCTTGCCGTCGTGGGTCATTGGGCCTTTTTGTGCCCAACGTGTTCTTCCTTGGAGCACCTCTCGTAATTTAGATCATAACTTTTGAATAGTAATATGATTAGTTAAGCGACGCTCTAAACTGTTTTGCCCCCACACCCGGTTATCACGTGTGTATGTTTATCTTTTTGAGATTGTGACCCATTAGTTGATTCTTCTTTTTACGTTCTTCAAATAGCATGTTTTTTTAACTAAGAGGACATTTTAATGATGGATAAGTTTATCTCGACCTGCACTACTTAGGTCTTGTATTCGTGTGTTTTGTTGCGGGGCTCGTTTTTGTGTATATGACCATGCATCCATCTATGTCGTGTCTATACCTTGTGCGATCTCCGTGATGATAACTCAATGCCATGCTGCCATTGTGTCAGAGATATATAGAGAGAGTGGACGAAGGGTCTAGGGAGAGAGAGTATACATGGGTGTAACTGAGAGAGAGAGAGAGAGAGAGAGAGAGAGAGATTCATGGGAGACAAATATTTTCACGAGTAAATGAAAGAGAGAAAGAGAGAGAGATTTACACCGGTGTAACTAAGAGAGAGAGAGAGATTCATGGGAGACGAATATTTTCACGGGAGTAAATGAGAGAGAGAGAGATTCATGGGAGACAAATATTTTCACGAGAGTAAATGAAAGAGAGAAAGAGAGAGAGAGAGATTTACACCGGTGTAACTAAGAGAGAGAGAGAGAGAGAGAGAGAGAGAGAGAGAGAGAGAGATTCATGGGAGACGAATATTTTCACGGAAGTAAATGAGAGAGGGAGAGAGAGAGAGAGATTCATGGGAGACAAATATTTTCACGAGAGTAAATGAAAGAGAGAAAGAGAGATTTACACCGGTGTAACTAAGAGAGAGAGAGAGAGAGAGAGAGAGAGAGAGAGAGATTCATGGGAGACGAATATTTTCACGGGAGTAAATGAATGAGAGAGAGAGAGAAGGTTTTCACGGTAGAGATTTTTTTTAGGTGCTCTCATGGGAGGAACTACTTATGCATAGAAAGGTTGTTGCAATAATAGTTGCATAGTATTGTTTCTTAGGTTTGTTATAGCCATACGCAGGGATATTCTGATATGATAATTCACTATATTTTTGTATAATATGGTCGAGAACTATTGATTTTCTGCCACAATGCCATGGTGGCGGTTTCTTCTGCAATATATTGGTTCCGCCCCCATGGCAATATTAAAAACTATGTAGCCCCGTTGCAACGCACGGGCAATATCCTAGTTAAACTCTAATATCCCCACTGCAAAAGTCTGTCTCAAGCGTCCTCAATGCAACATTGGCAATGATGTGGGTACAATCACTTTCCAAAGGACAAAATGCTACACTAGCGTTAGGTGGTGGTACAAGGCAGCTTATAGCATAACTCAACATACAAGAAAAATCACTGGCCAGTTCCCGGTTTTTACAAAGAGGACCCCAAAAGAGAGAGTGAAAATTGCAACTGGGTCTATAACAGCTCAGGCACGAGGCCATTCTCGTTGTCACGGGGGACAAGACCACTTGTTACTACGAAACCTCCACAACACGACCTCCAGGTGCCAAGAATGTTGGAAGTAGAAGCCATAGACTCCGAGCTGAAGCCCAACACGTGACACGCACTAGATTTTTCTAGTTGCTACAAGTAACCATCAACAAACATCTATTACGACATTTGTTAGACTTGTACGTTGGAGAATTGTCCATCAAGATATTTAAAGATATTAGAATAGACATAGACACATAAAAACAGATAGAGTTGTATATTCTCTCCATGAATTTGATTACCATTCTTTATGATTTACTTAGCTTAGATGTAATTATGTCCAACAAATTTTCCTAAACTATAATCAGAAAACATAATATAACCTCCATGACTAAATGGAGTTAAACTTTAGTACCAGGGTATTTCTAACTATGGACATTTGAGATGTATTAAGTATTATGAGCAAAGTTGTGGTTTAGTATTGTTAAATATTGTAAAAACTAATAAAAAATGTACAATAAACTTTTGATCCACATTATTTATGATGTAAAGATAGCAAAATATATAAATATGTAAAAATATTTTGTATAAAAGGAGATGACTGTTAAGACTTAAGGTTGTGGAGGTGCGACAATGTTAGTAGAATGCATCAGAGAGACTAAACTCGGTGATCTTTTGCCGCACAACAGTACAACCGGAGCGACAGATCACGTTGACCCACAACCAAAGCTTGTCGTCCATATCATTCTGGTCCATATAGGTCGTGCATATGAAGATTTGATTTGTGTTCTCTCCATCCCAAATTAAATGTGACTCTTTTGAAGATTTAGATATGACATTCTTTTAATCAATGAAATAAAGATTGCACCATTGAATTTATATTTGAGAGAAGTTTATAATGATATAATTTGTCAGTAGCATGACTCATATATATTATTAGTCTAATTGATGGTCAAAGTTAAATCTTCAAAAACGTAGCGCTTTATAAAATGGAATAGAAGGAGTATTATTTTGTCTATGTTTACATTTAGTTTCACATCAACTAAATATATTTTCTGAGTCAAAGATTTATTTTTATCATTTTCCTCTCTTGGTATTTAAGTAAATACTAACACTTTGATCTAAAGGTTCAAAAATATTTGTGTTTTACTCACCACATAAGTATGCAATTTATATACTTATGGGGTAAAAATAGCACATGTATTTATCATGAAGTTGGCTACCCATTCACCAAGCTCGAAAAAACATTAATGACAAGGACATGTCATGTACAAAAATGACATGATTTTTTCAGCACTATGCATGATATATTTCCTTGTTTAGCACCATGCTACTCCCTCCGTTTCTTTATGTAAGGTGTATTATTTTCGGCGTGGTGACCAAGGCACATAATTATAGACATGTTAGGACGAAATTACCCTTAGTAAATTTGTTCCTTACTGGCAAGTAAATCAATTACTCGAAGAAAGTAAGAGATACATGCAACCGACATAGAGATAGTTTCCTTCTTTTGCTACAAGGAGAGATATAGACAATCAGGAGAGAGATACTTTCCTTTTTCTGTAGGGCTACCACGGGAATTATGAGGAATTAGAAAAAATGCACCTTACATTATAGAAATTTATCAAAAAACAAATACATCTTATATAAAGGAACGAGCGAGTATTAAGTAAAGGGCGCCGATTAGTCCCGAACATTCGGGATTTGCCCATGGCAAATCGAACTATTTTGTGGCAATTATATACACGAGGATTGCAAGTTAGTTGGTAAGCATGGAAATTCTGTCCACAGTTTATTTTTTGCTAGAAAAATTGCCGTGCTTGTCAACTAAACTTTTCATCATCGCTTCAACTGAAGTTGCCGTAAAAAATGTTCGATTTTCCATGTTCAAATCCCGAACGTTCGGGGTTTATCATTTCCATAAGGAAATGGTCTATATTAGCCCTGGCTCATCTGCACCCACACATGAACAGTAAATTTGAGTGCCTGTGCAAATTTTAGTGGTGTTAGGATTCGAGGAGGTCGCGCCAAAAAGCTGACTCTCAAGGAAACTTTGAAAACTGCAATGTTTCGACCCAGGTTTTGTTTTGGCATGAGCTTCTCAAATGTCATTTGAACACAAAAATTTTGCATGCTCCTACAAAACTCGAGCATCTTGGATGTAAAGAAAAATAAGATTTCACGAACTATCATGTGGTTGGATGGTTAGGAGGATAGTGGTATCCTCAGCCCACCAGGCCGGGTTCAAGTACTAGACTTGACATTGGTGCTCGGATTATTTCAGGCTTCCGGCAATGTTCATTCAGTGGGATGAGACGTTCCCGTTGACTGCAAAGCGCTTGTGGTGACTTCGTTAAATCTTAAGATGATATGCTGGCTCAGACTCTCGGGGGTGCTTATAGGGGTAGGGTGTGCGTGCGTGCGTTCATAGGAGTGAGTGTATGTGAGCGACTTCGATTGTACTGTATGCAAAAAACAATCAGATTTTTTTTGAATTTTATTGCTATTTTTACAAAATTTATTGTTCATCTAGAGCATCTAAGCGGGCACACAACAGTACAACCGTAACGACATGCTACGCAGACCCACAAGCAATGCTCATCGGCTGTTTCATTCTGCACCACATAGGTTGTGCAAGTGTGGTCGGCGGGCATTGCCTTGGTCGTGAGCATCATGACCACGTTGCCATCGATATCGGCGAAGAGGTGGTCAAGAAGAATTGGAAGTATCCGAAAGAGCTACATATGTGTCGGGGTTTCCAAGGCTCTCTTGGGGAAGGATGGTGAAAGATTTCACACTCCTAACAAGGAGAGTGGAGAAATGTGGGAGTGAGAGGAGAAGACACATGGCTTGGTCTTTGCATGCATTTGATGTGGGGAGGGGGTCTTTTTTATATTGGGTAGGAGTTTTAATTAATGTGAATTTCTTTTCTTTGGCTTTTTTTAGAGTCATTAGAATGACTCATTTTTTATCAGAAGCTTATGATTTAGTTTTTGATGCAGCTAGTCGGATAAAAAGTTTGGCGAGCGTTACGCGTCATCCACTTAATTTACGAGAAGTCAATCACCTTGTACAATGGTGATGAGCCCGACAGATCAACCCGCCCGGTCATCTTCCTCCTACACTCTGTTTCTCACACAAAACCACCTTGCCCCATTGTCATGCGCAAAAAATACATCCAATCTCCACCCGCACACATCCTTGCACTACACAGGTCTGGGCACCGTGTTGCTTCCAGCATGAGCTATAGTTGTCGCCGCTTTTCTCCATACGCTAAAGTGTGTTGCAAGATCGACGTCTGACATTGTGGTAGCGCCCTCCTAGCTTTGCAGTAATGGTTGTCCTGCGTTGCTTCACCACGTGTGGCGATCGCCGCTGAAGATGCTCACCACAGGGCTTGCATGTATAATAGACATGACTAATAATAGAATGAAATTTTTCAAAAAAAAATCCTAGTCATGACAATTTTTCAAGAGATGCAAAGTTTTGCACTAATCTTGTATCATTATTATATTAATTATTTAATAATACTAGCATATACTCCCTCCGCCCGGAAAATACTTGTCACCAAAATGGATAAAAGGGAATGTATCTAGATGTATTTTAGTTCTAGATACATCTCTTTTTATCCATTTTGATGACAAGTATTTTTGGACGGAGGGAGTACCATTTAACATTCCTATTGATATCACCCTTAGTAGTGTAAAACTATCCAAGCTCTTGGAAATCCAAAATTGCAGTTTGAACCACTACATAGATGTAAGTTAAACCATATCAACAATTCGAGTTTGGGCTGATTTGTTTTGTGCTTGCTCGCTCCTAAGTCATAAGGTGTGCATGCTTTTGGAGATTTTGGTTTGACCATAGTTTAATAAGTGAAATATATGGTACAAAAATTATACCGTTGAATTTATATTTGAAAGAAGTTTACAATGATATAATTTGTCAGTCACATGACTCATATATATCATTAGTCTACTCGATGCTCAAAGTTAAATCTTAAAAAGTGTGTGCACCTTATAAAATAGAAGGAGTATTATTTTGACCTGTTGGCATTTTGTTTCAAATCAACTAAATCTATTTTACGATTCAAAGATTTCTTTCTATTGTTTTCCTCTTATGGTATTTAAGTAAATACTTACAGTTTGATCCAAAGGTTCAAAAAAAAAGCAACCAAATAATATTTGTGTTTTACACACTACATAAATATGCAATTTTGTATACTTTATGGGATAAAATGGCACATCTATTTATTATCTAAGTTGACTACCTATTCATAATGGTTTGAAAAAAATAATGACAGGGATATGGCATTTAGAAAAATGGCATATTTGTTTCCCTTACTTAGCACCATGCTATAAAGGAAATTGTCCATATTAACGAGTGGCTATGAGTCCTGGCTCATTTACACACGCATATGCACAGTAAATTTGTAAATAATAGCAAACAAACTCAAACCAATCTAATTTCTTTTGACATCCAAGATGATTGAGTGCGCAAGGTCCTGCAAATTCCCGTGGTGTTCGGACATTCGAGGAGGTCGTGGCAAACAAAGAATGACTCACAAAGAAACTTTGGAACACTGCACTATTTAGACCCGGGTTTTTTCTTTGGCATGAGCTCCTCAAATGTCATTTGAGCATACAATTGTGCACGCTCCTAGAAACTCGAGCATCTTGGATGGAAAAAAAATCAGATTTTTTTAAAAAAAATTATTGCTATTTTTACCAAATTTATCGTTCATCTGGAGCATCTGACCCGCCACCGTTGTGGATTACCGTATATTAACCCTGTAATGTTGTTGTCCATATCTTATAGAGGAAGTAAACCAACCATCGGATCGTGAGAAATGGACGGTTCATATTAATTGGAGAATCTTACACTTCTCGCGACTGAAACAGATGTTCCACTAGCTAGCTTGTCCTCCGTACACCACTATCTGGGTGCCGAATATGCCATTTGTCGATCCAAGATCGAACCCAATAAAGGAGAGAGAAAAAGGAGATTATGAAGCGAAAGAGATGGCTAGCTAACTGCAGGAGTTCTCTCTTTTCTTCATGAAACGACTGCAGTTGGTTAAGCGTCAGCCTTTCACCGGCCGGCCGGTGCCGATCTGATCTGAAAGCACGAGAAGTCTCCGGCAACGTACGTACGGCCACAAGTTAACCTCGCTTTAATCCTCACGGATTTGACACTGCATTCCCAGGACACTCCTGCTAATCATGCCATTACAGTACACTAGTTTTTCTTTTTCCAAAATCATTAGAAGTTAACCCAAATCTTAGTTAGCCCCGTGATCGGCAGTTTGCAGGAAAAGCTAGTTTGGCAGGCCAAGGAACCAAGCACAGTCCTTGTTCCTAACTCTGACTTCGAAATTTGGAACCTAGGAAGAGACGATCGACGTGTAATTTGGTTCGTCTGGAAAGCTATGCAGCAGAATATATGTATACATCGCCACTAGCTGTGATCGTTGTTGCATTGACCAGATGCTACGCTACCTCGGAATATAATTTTTGTCTCCTGCTGATGGAAAGAAGAAATGATGCTTCGGGTATGTGATTCTGTTCCTCCACTTGCTAAAGCATTCCTCTGCTTTAGCTCCTAGAGTATCGACAACGACATTTTTCTTTCTGATGGCAGGCAGCTTGTTGTGGAGAAGAAATGATTTTGATATACATGTGGTTGGCAGGGTGGGAGAGACCAATGTAGATACAAAAGTGGGTGCTCGAGTTTAAGGTTTAGGTATGTCACTTTAGAAAAATAAAATAAAATAAAACAGTGAATGCACCGGATATTGCTTTTGGGTCTCAGGAGTGTATGCTCCTATGCGCAAAAAAATGCATTTTTGCCAAGGTCATTGTTTTTGAAAAAAAAAAATAGACGTGTTCATTGTCACACCCAAATGCTACCTGCAGTTTTTGAAGGAAAAGCTTGAGCATTTTGACCTGTGTTAAAAAAAGTCAAACAACAAATGTTCTCTCTAAATGTTACAAAATTTGTTTTATTTTCACTGACGAAACACTACTATCCTGTTTCGCTTGAAAATTGGTAAGCACGCTTTTTAATTTATCTACAAAAAAAAGTAAAGAATTTATTTACTATTTGTTTTTAATTTACTGTTCACCAGGGAGAATATATTCACCAACGCCAAAACTCTGCGTCCTGAATGCACACCATATTATAACATAATTTTCTGAAGTGATCAGTCTAACTAAGTAGAACAAGATATTAGTATTGAGAATAACGATATTAGAACTTAAACTAAATCATTATAATTTATTATATTTAATTATTTATACTTTTAGAATATTTATTAAATATGAGTAACATGCATGGTGTATGTTAAAATGTGGGTCTTTGTCCATCCATTATGACATGATGAATTAGCATAGTTGCATGTTGGAAGGATTATACTTGGTGGGAATCAACAATAGGTATTTAGGTATATAGGATATAATCAACTGTGCGAACACAAAAGAATGAATTGATTTGTTGAAATAAAGCAGATATAGATGCATTTCTTGGCAGCCATATTAATTTGGTAGGAGTACTATTGTTGGTAGTCATATCAGTGGGGTGTGGGGTCCTCAGAGGAACAACTCTGGGAACAAATTTTGTTTTGCTTCTCCTATCTCTTTTACCCACAAGATCGACTTTTGTCCAGAGCCACCCAAATTTTCAACGGTGGGGGAGGCGAGATGACACCACTAGTACTCTCAGTGGGCGTTAATTACTAATAATGCTATCTCAACCAACCGGCAAAGACTAATATAAGCACTGGGAGATCTCCGACTAATGACGCTGACCAGGAAGTAAAAACCGAATCGAGTAGTAAATAAAGTGGAGGTTAATGGCGCACGTACGTCTCATCGCTAATGGAGCTAGTAAATAAACCGAATCGAATTAGCAAATCAAGTAGTAGTGGTGGCATGGTGGGTGGTCTCATCATTTTGGCAGGGGCTAACTAGCTCTGGTGCTTAAGAAGCCTAGAGATGACCGGATGGATATAGGCGACATCTCAAGTGCCACGCTCGCTCGAGAGTGTGTGGCGTGGCGTGGTGGCGTGTCACTCATGGCCTAGCTAGGGCGGTGAGGCTGATCATGATCGATCCGAGGTCGCAAGCAGCATGAGATGGCATGTAGCTAATGTTCCATGGACAATCTATCCATCACCTTTAACCTTTTTTTGCTAGAAAGTAATCAGGCAGAGGTTTTCTCTCAACTTAGGCAGGGTTGGGTGTAGCGACCCGACCTCAGATGGTCAAGTCTCGTGGTTCGGTGTAATCTTTGGATCGAGAATCGACACACACGATCTTTCGAAGGATTTATAACAGAGTAGCAATCACACATTTATTACATCGAACGTCTCAAAAGAGAACTTATTACAATAATATGGCTTAAGGCCATCTAATGCGATTACAGCGGAAGGCTTGGAAGATAAAGTGAGGCCATCAACTCCAACGGCATAGCTGAGCTGCACGGCAACAACCTAACGAACCTTACTCCTTGTCTGAAAAGTCTGCAACATAATACGATGCAGCCCAAAAACGGGTCAGCACATGGAATATGCTGGCAATATAACACAATAGAGCAGGAGCAGAATAATGCTATCACTACATGCATATTTGGCTGGTGAAAAGCTCTATGGCTATAGTTTTGCGAAAAGCTAATTTTTCCCTACAACAAATGAATAGATTTTAATTTAACTATCATGGTGGTTGAAACATTGAGAAGGTATAACCCCAACTCAATCCCAATTAAAGTAGTTAACAACACAACAATATTAATTAAGAGTGATGAGATACATGTGATAACTCAAGTACTAGATACTCAAAATTTGTCCATAACCGGGGACACGGCTAACCATGATTAGATTGTACACTCTGCAGAGGTTTGCGCACTTTCCCCCACAAGACTCGATCGCCTCCGTTGATTTCTCGCACTACATGGTGTTTGAGAAACGGATGACCGAGACATAGTCTTTCAAAACCATTAACTCTCTACTCCGGGTAGACCATACCAAACCTATAAAACCCACTACCTGCTGATCTACCTCTTCAAGAGCTTCACGTAACTTACTCAACTATGCTAGAACCCATAGTAGCTTGTGGCTGCACACGGAAGTTTCTAGCATGAATAATCTCAGTTCCCTTTGAGTCTGGGTGGCGGTCCATAGAAAGATCACACGTGTACCCCGGGACTTTCAAAAATAAAACAGACAACACTGGGTTCCCCAGGTGCCTCAGTCCACCCAGATATGTATTAAAGTTGCCACCTTAAGTTGAACCATTAATTAACAATCTCACATCTGACATGGATTTCACTCAAACCCAACCACGTCTACGAGCATAGCATAGCAAAATAAGCGACACGTAGAAGTAACTCCCAAGGGTTTGATATAACAGGGCAATAGGTTCTACCTCAACTACTACTTCCCAACCCACAAGTTAATGACGTCCTAACCATGCAATGTTTGAGGATTGAGCTAATGCATAAAAACTGGGTATGAAAAGAGTATGATCAAAGTGTTACTTGCCTTGCTAACGATCCGTGAATTCTAGAGACTCGTAGTAACACGCTTCGCACTCCGGGAATTCTATCGCAAGCAAACAATACATACATAAGCAACAAGCAAAGATGCACAAGCAAAACTCAAATAAACGAGGCTGACCAGAAAGTTCAACTTAAGAACTTCGGTTAGCAAGAAAAAAAATCAAACCAAACGGAGCAACGAAACTCAAACGGCGAAAGAAACAAGATCCTTTTACTAAACTGAACTAGGGTAAAATTTTACAGTATCAAAATCTTGTTTAAGTTGTTTAAACAGAAAGAGGGTCTCGAGACGAAGATCTAGGCGCTTGAATCGCCTGATTCCGACTAACGAGCGAAAAGGTAAACAGAAACTAAGATCGGATCAGAAATCGCGATCAGAAAAATCGCGGAATAAATCCGAGAAAAAGAAAAACTGACGAACAGACTAACGAACGAACGTTCGTTATCTGGATCTAAACGGAGAACGCGTTCGTTAAAACGAACGAACGAGCGAACGCTCGCTAAATAAATAAACCGGAGAAAAACCGATCTATTTAAAAAAACGAAAACCTGGGATTTTCTAAAAAAACCGAACGGTTTTCTTTAGAAAACCGGGGCGGCGGGGCGGCTACCTCGGCTCGGCTCGGAGGGTTCCGGCGCGGCGGGCGGCGTGGGGTGGGGGTGACGGGAGGAGGCGGCTGCGGCTCGGGCGGCGCAAGCGGTGGAGGAGGTGGTGGTGTGGCGGGGTATTTAAGAGAGCGGGGGGGGCTTGGGAGAGGGCAAGGCAATGGCGGCGTGAGTCCGCTCGGACTTGAGTCCGGGTCCATGGCGGAGGTCGCGCTGGGAGGCGGCGGCGGCTTGGGCGGCCTGGCTCGGCTGAGCCTCGGCCCGGTCGCTGGAAAACTTTTTTAATAATTCACGACAGAAAATAAATCCTATAAAATAGAATAAAAACCTAAAAATGCCAAAAAAAAATTCACCGTCTAAATGAAATATTTAGAACGAGATGAAAATTATCTTGGCCCTAAAATGCAATTTTTTTTAAAAACGTGGAATTTTTCTAATGCAAATAAAATCCGAATAAAATCAAATAAAAAATCCAACAAATGATTTTAACATTTTTCCTCCAATATTTCAATTGTTTTGGAGAAGTCATATTATCTCCTCTCATATATTTTATTATGAAATATTTTTCGGAGAGAAAAATAATTGAAATAAAAAATCCTCGTTTTCGCTATTTGATAAAAATCTAATATGAAAACCGGAAAATCCCCAACTCTCTCCGAGGGTCCTTGAGTTGCTTAGGATTTCGAGGATTGCGGAACGAAGATGCACTAAAATATAATATGCATGGATGAACTATGTATAACATTCCAGATTAAAAATTTGGAATGTTACATTGGGCAAATCTCCTGAAGTGGCCAGTCCGGCCGGCATCACGAGGGCTATGTCTCGCTTAATGCGAGATATACCCTTGTCCAACTTCTAGCCCTTCGTTAACGGATCGGTCCAATATTATAGCTTCCTTGAGTGGTTTTGGGAATATTCAATGGATCGGTTCATGGCTTCAGAAGCTTTTCGTGTGGGTTTTTTCTATGTGTTCTACTATGACCTTTTTTCGCATACAGGTAGAAAAATTGAAGGAACACGTTGAAAGATCTTTCCGATATACATGGTGTACATTTGTTTAATATACTGTAAAGATTTTCATAATACATACTAAACATTTTACATAAATGCAACGATTATTAAGAAAAGCAAAGAATTTGTTAAGTGTAAGAACAGTATGATTAAATGTCACGAACATCTTTCTGAATAGGGCGACAGATTTTTCAAAATTATGTGGCTATTTTTTTACATTGTATAAACATTTGAAAAATGAAATGAACATTTCTTTGAAATGCCAGTTCGTTTGTTAAATGTCACAAACTTTTTGAATGGTACGAATATTTACTAAGAATTGCACGTACATTTTTTTCACATTGCATAAATATTTTTTTAAATGTGTGATGAAGGCTTTCAATTATTTAGGTAAAAATATATGTTTTTCAAAAATGTAAATAAAAGTAAGAAGAATAACAAATGAATGAAGGCAACTAACAATCACTACTGAGCCGGCCTACTAAATGTTGTGCTTGAGACGAGGTGGTAGTCGCATTCGCTGCAAGAGAGATATAGCGTTGCCCGATAGGTGTGGCTTCCTCTGCGGTAGCTATGTCTCGCCCGCTGTGAGACATACCTCCGTCTCACCACTGCCGCGCGTGCTACAGGGCCGGCATATACTGTAGCGTTGGTGCCATTATTTCCCTCTGTGGTTTCCTTATAAGGGTTTTACTTTTGCAATTATTTTCTTTAATTTTCTCTGGTATCTTTGGTTTTTTTGTATTTTTGGTTTCCTTAGTTTATATCTTGATTTTGAACAGTTTCCTTGCGTTCTCTTTCTTTTCTATTCTCTTTCAACCCGTGCATACATTTTTCACACAAATGAATTTTTTTACACACATTTAATATTTTAAAATTTCTTATTACTATTATTTTTTAAGTATTTCTTTTGGTATTTTCTCGTACACATTGTACACTTTGGTATACATCTAAAACATTTATACATGTGTTTAATATTTTGAAATACATCATTAATATTTTTTAAAAGTAATTTATAGACTTGAACTAAAATCACGATAGGTATTTTGAAATGAAGGGAGTACGATACATTTTTAATTAAACAAACAGTTTTTCACATTGCATAACATTTTCAATAAAAATCACATACATTGTTTCGAAATGTATGAACGTTTGTTAAATGTCACGAACATTTTTTTATGCTGTCAACATTTTATCAAAAAGTAAACTTATTTTTGTGAAGAGTTAACTTTTTTCAAATTCATAGTGAACATTTAAAAATAATTAAGTACTCCCTCTCGTCCATATTACTTGTCGCTCAAACGGATGAATCTAGATATATTTCAATGCTAGATACATCCATTTGATCAACAAGTAATATGGATCGGAGGGAATAATTTTTTTTCCAGAATATATGTATTTAAAATACAAACTACCATATATAGGAAGCAAACTTAAGAAAAATCGAAGCTAGGTAAATTGAGCTGTCCCATTTCAAGTCGCCTTTGCTGTGAAGCGTTCTTCTGTCTCGCTAGAAGCGAGACATACACTTGTAGGGCTTCCTCGGCCTTTGACCCTGACAATCTTTCATTGAGGTGGGCTATGCCCACCGGTCAGAGCTCCTTTTTTAGGACCCCACGAACCATTCGTTCGCACGCGCAGTCAGTCCTTTGTACTAGGCCTTGCATCCCATTACATAAAAAAATGAAAGAAAATATATATGTAAACTACCACATCTCAAAAGATTTTCATGTATAATAGCTAGTACACAAAAATGAAAAAAGTCATCATATATAAATCATGCATGACAAATCTATAATAAATGCCATGATGCAAAATGTCATCTTCTTATAAAAAAAGGTCATCCTCTTATAAAAATTCCATTCTCTTGTAACAAAAATGTCATCCTCTTTATAAAAAAATGGCATTCTCTTATAATAAAAAATGCCATCCTTTTTATGAAAAAATGCCATCCTTCTATAATAAAAAAATATCATCCTCTTTATAAAAAAATGCCACGGTAAAAAAATGCCATGAATAAAAGTGCCATCCTTTTTATAAAAAATGTCATCCTCTTTGTACAAAACTGCCATGGTAAACAAATGCCATGATAAGAAATGTCATCCTCTTATAGCAAAAATGCTATCTTATAATAAAAATGTCATCATATTGTTAATAAAGAAAATGCCATGTGCTTAGTAATAAACTATGGTGCCGTAAAAAATAGAAAAATGCCATCTCTCAATAGTAAAAATGCTATCCTCTTTAAAAAAATCCCATGGTACAAAAGAAAAAACTGCCATGGGATTTTCAGGATCGAAAAATATATTTGGAATTTTAAACAGATAAGTCCAGTGGTGTTGGCCGCCTACGCACACATAGGAGGTCGTGGGTTCGAACAAAGGCACACTCGCAAATTTTTGGAAGAAAAAAACACACGCATTGGCTAGAAGCAGTTGCACGGAGAAACACTTCAACGATCCTACGCGGCGTTGGCTCTGCTCCGAGATTCGTGCGATGGTAGAGTGGATGTTTGCTGGGGTTAGCCCCTGACGAACCGTCGCCAGATAACATTTCCCATTTTGGTGCCAGGAGGCCAGGCTGACAAACCCAGGAAAGAAATTTATGTTCCTCGATCAAGAGAAAAATCTGTAAAAGAGAACAAAATCGCGTCGCAGGGGCGAGAGCGTGTAACGCCCGGGTGGTTATGCGACAGTAATCATCCCGGTTATGTTAATTAACCCGCTTTGATTCGAAACCGTCCTAATACAAAAATCAAAACTAAGACAAACGATAAAAAGTTTCGAAAATAAATTCTAAAATGTTCGGGACTGTTTAAAATAACTAACCTAATATTGATGGGGTGCACTGATTTTTACAAAATGCCAGAGCATTTTAAATAAACTAAAAACAGAAAAAGAAAAATAATAAAAAGAGAAAACAAAATAAATCGAGAAGGGAAGACCCCTGGCCCACCAATCGGCCCTCCCCATGGCCCATTCCCTTTCCCTGGGCGGCCCAGTGCCCTCCCCCGCCGCATAACCCCACCCCATGGCTAACCCTAGCCGCCACCCCACTCCTCCCCACGCGCCCGCTCCTCGCATCCTCTCGATTGGATCGGGGAGATCCGCCCGACCGAGCCAACCCCGCCGTCCCCCACCTCGTCGGCGGCCCCCCGCCCCCGCCGCCGGACCTCCCTCCTCCTCCGTCGCACTGAAGCCCCTCACCCTCCGTCGCCCCAAACGCGGGCACCCTTGTGATCGGGCTCGGCCTCCAGCCTCCTGTCACGAAGGCTTCCCCGACCTCCTCCCGACGGTCTCCCTGCCCCCATCGAGCCCGCCGGCCGAGACCCTACCCCTGTGAGGCTCCCTCTTTTCCCCCTTCCGTCGACGACGGCTCGGCCGCCAGGCCGCAATGAACCTTTCCCGGCTCTCCTCCCTCGTCGACGCCGTGGCCCCCCCTCCGTCGCTGCTTCGGCGCCATGGCTCTTGCCGGCGCCCCCCTGCGTTCCTCTCCTTCCCCACCGGATCCGGCCGCCGTGACTCGACCGCCCGGCCACCGCATGGCCTTCCCTTCCTTCCTCCGACGGCGACCCCTCCGCGCCCTAGCGGGCCCCGAGCCCTCGTTCCCCCGTTCGGCGCCCTCGCCGCCCGACCGAGCCCCTCGTTCCCCCTCAAGACGGCGCTCGGCCCGGCCGAACCATCACCCCTTCGTCTCGACTCGCCGGCGCCGCTGCGCCTTGGCCGGTGGCCGCGGGCTCGGCCAAGCCTGCCCCCGTGGCCTCGGCGCCTGATTCCCCTCGATCGCGCCCGATCCTCGATCGCGCCGATCGATTCGCATCGCCTGTTCGGCATCGCCGCTACCAGCGTCTGCGTTGGCCTCGAGCCAGCGGCGTGGGGCCCCTTTAAAAAAAAAAAACAAAGGAACGTTTTAAATTAAAACAGAAATTAAAATGGAAATAAAACTGACTTAAATTAATTAACTAATTAATTAATTAATTAATTAATTAAACTAATTAATTCTGAATTAATTAACCCTAATCATTAATTAACTTAATTAAGTATTGTTATTTAAATCGATTAGGTTAATTAGCCATTAGTGAATGACATGCGGGACCCACTGTCGAGGTTGACTCATCAACCTGTTGATCGATGACGTCGGCATGACATCATCTTGATGTCATAAATGCATTTCAAATTAATTAAATAATTAATAAAATTCCGAAATTAATAAAATCTTTTAAAATCATATCTTTTAATCCGTAATCCGGATTAAAATAATTTCAACATGAAAGTTGCTCGGAACGACGAGGCGAATCCGACACGCGATCCGTTCGTCCACCACACGCCTCTAACCTATCGAACCTGCAAACTTTCCTCTCGGTTCATCATGTCGACAGACGTCCGGAACCGGATAACTTCCGGATGTTTTCCCCTAAACCGGTACCCTTCTTAGCACGTTAGGGCACGCCTAGCATCGCTTCTTGGCATGTCATGCATCGTTATGCATCTGTTATCGTGTATTCATTGTTTCTTCCCCTCTTCTCTTGGTAGACTACGAGACCGACGCTGCGGTGGCGATTCGACTACGGTGTTGACGACCCTCTCTCTTGCCAGAGCAACCAGCAAGCCCCCTTGATCACCGGATATCGCCTACTCTTATCTACACTGCTTGCATTAGAGTAGCATAGCATGTTCTTGTTTTGGATACTCCTATCTTCTTTGCATAGCTTTGTCCTTGTAACTTCATTGTTACCTTACCGCAATCCTATATGCTTAGTATAGGATGCTAGTACTTTCATCTGTGGCCCTACTTTCTTGTCCAAATGCCGTGCTATACTATCGGGCCGTGATCACTCGGGAGGTGATCACGGGTATATATCATATACTTTATACATGATACATGTGAGACTAAAGTCGGGTCGGCTGATGGAGCACCCGCGAGTGGATCTTTGTGACGGAGCGACAGGGCAGGTTGAGACCGCCTAGGAGAGAGGTGGGCCTGGCCCTGTTCGGCGTTCGCGGTTACTTAACACGCTTAACGAGGTCTTGGTATTTGATCTGGGTTGGCTATGAGCTTATACGCACTAACCATCTACGCGGGAGTAGTTATGGGTATCCCGTCGTGGTATCACCGGCAATTCAGACGTCGGTGACGGGAGCGGCCGCCGGATTGGACTGGAACGCTCATTGGGCTAGGTGCGCTTCGGCGCCACAGACATAACGTCTGAGGTGTGCTTTCGAGGCGATGGGCCCGGACCCTGCGGCGCTTAGGTTTAGACCGGCGTGTTGGCCTCTCTGTTGTGCCTAGGTGGGGCTGCGGCGTGTTGATCTTCCGCGCCGGGCATGACCCAGAAAGTGTGTCGGCCAAATGGGATCAAGCGTCTTTGGGTAAGATGGTGCACCCTGCAGGAAGTTAATCTATTGAATAGCCGTGATCTTGATAACAGGACGACTTGGAGTTGTACCTTGAGCTTATGACAACTAGAACCGGATACTTGATAAAACACACCCTTCCAAGTGCCGATACAACCGGTGGTCGCTCTCGCTCGGGGATATGAGCAGGGATTGCGGGTAGGATTATTGCTATATGATGTTACTTGGAGGACTTCCGTTGTCCTCTTACATGCATGCAAGACAGTGTCCAGAAGCGTAGTCTTCGTTAAGACTAGCTATCCCCCTCTTATTCTGGCATTCTATAGTTCAGTCCACTGATATGGCCTTTACCCATATATCCATGCATAAGTAGTGTAGCTCCTTGCTTGCGAGTACTTTGGATGAGTACTCACGGTTGCCTTGTTCCCCCTTTTCCCCCTATCTCTACTCGATTCCTGCAATCGACGATGGAGCCAGGAGCGAGCGCGCCGCCTATGGCGACTACTACTCGAGGCGCCTACTACTACGTGCAGCCCACCGCGGCGACCGGGAGTGACCTAGGAGGATCCAGGCGGGAGGCCTGCTCCTCTTCGTCAGATCCCAGTTTGTGCTAGCCATCTTATGGCACCTTGTTTAACTTATGTACGTACTCAGATATTGTTGCTTCCACTGACTCGCCTATGATCGAGCACTTGTATTCGAGCCCTCGAGGCCCCGGCTTGTATTATGATGCTTGTATGTCTTATTTTATTTGTAGAGTTGTGTTGTGATATCTTCCGTGAGTCCTTGATCTTGATCGTACACATTTGCGTGCATGATTAGTGTACGATTGAATCGAGCGTCACAAGTTGGTATCAGAGCCGACTGCCTGTAGGAATCCCCCTTCCACACTCCTTGGCCGAAGTCAAGTCTAGACATTGCAAAACTTTTACTAACTTGGCTGTGTGCCTTACGGGCCCACGTCGCCATCGGGTGGTATTAGGATCTTTTACTCCTCGACCTTTACTCTGGGACTCTGGACTCTCTTCTACTCGGGTTAAACGATTTTACTAACTATCACTAGGATCCCGTGACCGCATTCACCCCGAAGATGGATATAGCCTTAGTTGTTTTTGGAATTGTATTTGAACAATTTCCACCCTGTCATTTGACTCCTTTGAAACGTCTTTGTTTTCAGATGGAACCCACGAGGCAGGTCGTGCGCCACACGACGGCCATTGGTGCCTCGGGATCACCTGCGGTGCTAGCCGAGATGATGACCTATCGGGTTATCGCCGGCACCCCGAGTACACCGCCTATGAGGAGTACGGGACTATAACCAGGAGCGATGCGCGCCATCGTCCACCTCTACTCTCGGGAGTATGAGTCCACTACTGTGCTGCACACCGCACATGGTGTTGGAGTGACCATCGATATGGCAGTCCACGATGCTGCTTATGCTGCTCTGACACGTCTTCGCGCAGAGTATCGAGAGTTGGACACCTCCCCCTTCAGGCACATTGCTATCGCGTCGATGTTGGTGAGGAGGGTTACTACACCGCTGACTACACCATCGTCACCAGAGAGCCCTTCCACCATCGAACTTTGTTCTCGCATGTCGATGGGCTGGATCGAGCTAACCGAGCTCTTCGCCACGAGTTGTACATCACCCGTCGGCACCTCTACCGTGCTCGACGCTGATGCACCCTTTGTCCGATCCGGAGAGCTGCGGCGTTCTGCGATCTACCCAGCCAGACCGTGATGCCCCGGGGTGTCGGTTGGCGGGCGTGGAGGCTACTCTCCGCGACTTGGCCCCTTTCGCCACCGGACGCCGGATTCAGCACCGAGTATCCGCGGCCCCTGTGTCACCGGCGTGGAGGACTATCCACCGCCGACTATCACTTTCAGAGCTACGACTACCTCCGCGAGCCGCGTGGGACTGATGTAGACTTGCTTGTTAGTATTTGATGTATTCGTCGCGAGCTGCGTGCCGCCTATGATGTAGTAGTCTATGTACTGGACTCTATGTATCGAACACTTTGCATGATTCCTTTTGTAAGATATGCCAACTACTATGTAGTTCCCATCATCTGCTTTCATTATGCATGTTTCATCATGAGTGATTCTGTCTCTTGCTTAATTTCTCAAATTTGAACTACCTGTTATAAAATAGCAGGATGGTTAGGCCAGCAGGTCGTGGTCGTGGTGCCAACTTCCCACCACCGCTCGAGTACATGGCTGGTATGATCCAACAGCTCGAGATGAATCGCCAGTTCATGGAGAACATGATGGCACAGTTCCTCGCCCCAATATGCACCAAAGCACCCAAACGGAACAACTCTGCAGGATTTCATACGCTGAACCCCAGCGTGTACCGCAGCTCAACCCAGCCTTCGGATGTCGATGGATCGGCTCCGTGACATCACCTATGAGATGGAGTCTGCTGATGTAGCCCCCGCCAGCTATGTCACCTTTGCTTCCTTCTTCCTGAAGGGACCCGCAGCTCAATGGTGGGACAGCCACCGGCGTACTCTGCCAGTTGGGACACTCATCACCTGGCCAGACTTCCAGGCTGCCTTCCGTGCCCGCTTCATCCCTCAAGGGGTCATGGATCGGAAGAAGCGTGAGTTCCGCAACCTCACCCAAGGCAACAAGACTGTTGAAGCATATCAGCGAGAGTTCTTGGACTTGTCTCGCTATGCTGAAGAGGATATTGCAACTGATGCACGCAGACAAGAGAAGTTCCGTGACGGTCTTCAAGCTGACATCAAGCTCGCACTTCTAGTGCATGACTTTGCTGATTTCGCCACCTTGGTGAACAAAGCTATCAATGTCGAAACTGGTCTGCAGGAATACCGAGCGCTAACAGCGAACTGTGACACGGGCTCATCTTGGGCCCGTCCTCGCAGGCGCAAGATATGGATTCCCAACAGCATGTACCACCAATGCATCTGCTCCAAAGCGAACTATGCTACACCTCGCCCGCCTACAACTAAGCAGCCAAGCTTCCAGCTCCACCACCCCAAGCTCCTGCTCCCACTCCCAATAATGGCTTATGCTTCAAAGGACAGCGTGGCACCGTGCTAGAGAATGCAACGTAACCAGAATCAATCGCCCTTCCAAGAATCGGCCGTGGAAACAACCGTAACCGCAACAACACCGGCAAGTCTTATGGGCAAGCTCGGGCCAACCACGTTGATCCGAGCGAAGCTCATGACCAGCTGCCATCGTGATGGGTACACTCCTCGTAAATTCAGTACTGCATCTGTTTTATTCGATTCAGAGCATCGCATTCATTCATGTCGAGGACTTTGCATACAAGCACGACGTTAAGTGTGAAGAGATGAACTCTTGGTAGTGGTAAAACCCCATTGGGACAATGTCAAACCTCCATGGTTGGCGCCGACGTCCCGTGGAAATCGAAGGGCTGGAATTCTATGCCTCCCCATTATCCTCAAGACGTCTAACATCGACCTCATTTTGGGGATGGATTGGTTGAAAGCGATACGGCGTCAATCGTTTGCGCCACTAAGACCGTCCATCTGCTGCACCCTTCTCGATGAAATCGTAAGCTACAATGCTAAATCGGTTCAAAATGCCGAGGCAAGGCTCTATGCATTGAATGCATTGAACGCCGCACCCTCGAGGGAATTGAAAACATTCCGCTCGCTTGCGATTTCCAAGACGTCTTTCTGAAGAACTTCGAGGATTCCCCTGCTAGAGCTGTCGAATTCGTCATCGACTTGAAACCAGCACCACTCCTATAGCCAAGCGTCCCTACAAGATGCCGCCGCATGAACTCCTTGAGCTAAAGGAGGAAATCGACAAATCTCTTCAAAGCGGCTTCATTCGCCCAAGTTGCTCACCTTGGGGAGCACCTTCTCTCTTTGTTAAGAAGAAGGATGGGACAAACCGATTGGTCCAAGACTACCGTCCTATAAATCAAGCTACCATTCAGAATAAGTATCCTCTTCCTCGGATCAATGATCTTTATGATCAACTGGCTGGTTAAATCGGTGTTCTCGAAACTCGACTTGAGGTTGGGTTACCACCAGATCCGTGTTCGTGAGGAGGATATCTCCAAGACCGCATTTGTGACTCGTTATGGTTCATACGAGTACACCGTCATGTCCTTCGGCTTAACCAATGCTCCAGCCACCTTCTCTCGCCTGATGAACTATATATTCATGGATTACCTCGACAAGTTAAATCGTGGTTTATCTGGATGATATCCTGATCTATTCCAAGAATGAAGAAGAACATCTTGAACATCTTAGCCTTGTCTTTGGAAAAGCTACGAGAGCATCAACTCTATGCCAAGTTCTCCAAGTGTGAATTCGGCTTCGAAGTAACCTATCTTGGGCATGTCATTTCTAAAGATGGTATTGCCGTCAACCCCGAAAGAGTTCAGGCTATTCTCGATTGGACTCCTCCGAAGAGCGTTAAGCAAGTCGAAGTTTTCTCGGTCTCGCTTGACTATTGCCGTCGATTCGCCGAGAACTTCTCCAAGATTGCCGAGCCTCGACTAACTTTGTTGCATAAAGGCGTCAAGTTCCAATGGACAGATAAGTGTCAAGAAAGTTTCCAGGCACTCAAAGACAAACTGACGACTGCCCCAGTGCTAGCTCCTCCTGACACTAAGAAGGACTTCGTCATTTACTGCGACGCTTCTCGTCAAGGTTTAGGCGGTGTCCTAATGCAAGAGCGCAAAGTGGTTGCTTATGCCTCTCGACGATTCGCGCCTCACGAGGAGAACTACCCAGTTCACGACCTCGAACTTGCTGCCGTCATTCATGCACTAAAGCAGTGGCGACATTACCTTCTCGGTAATCGTTGCGAGATCTTCACTGACCACCAAAGTCTGAAGTATCTGTTTACTCAGCCAGACCTGAACCTCCGTCAACAGAGATGGATGGAGACCGTTCTGAACTTTGATTTGGGTATTTCCTATCGCCGAGCAATGCTAATGTAATGGCTGATGCCTTGAGCCGCAAGTCTTCTGCAACCACCTTGAGTTCACAAAGTTCAGCCCCACTTGTTGAAGAATTGAAAGCTGAACCTCCATATTGTTCCTCCGGTGCACTCGCTCCCCTCCTCGGAGTTCCGCAAGATGAACCTCCGTGTTGTTCCCCAGGGTTCCCTTTATACCTGGCTGTTGAACCCGACCTCGTGGGCACCATAAAGACAATGCAGGATTTGACTCAAGTCTACAAGCTTAAACAAGACATCGGAAAGGAAATCCTCATCCTTCACTATTCTTGATGATGGCGCCTTGTACTTCAAAGGCCGCCTAGTGGTGCCATGTAAGAAGGAAAACCTGAATATGACTCGGAAGGTTATGCAAGAAGCTCATGATCGCCTCTATGTATCCATCCCGGCAGTACAAAGATGTATCAAGACATTCGCCGAGATTACGGTGGTCTAATATGAAGCAGGACATTGCTCGCTATGTTTACGAGTGTGACGCTTGCCGTCGTATCAAAGCAGAACATCAAAAGCCTCTTTGGAACTCTGCAACCTATCTCTATTCCGGAGTGGAAATGGGACCATGTTGAAATGGACTTCAATCCTTTGGATTTCCCAAATCGCAGAAAGGTAATGATGCTATTCTTGTCGTCATTGACCGGCTCTCTAAAGTTGCTCACTTTACGGCGGTCAAAGAAACGATCACCGCTAGCCAGCTTGCAACTCTCTATATGTCCGAATTGTTTCACTTCACGGTATTCCTTTGGTTATCGTTCGGACCGTGGCAGCTTATTCACTTCAAGATTACGGGCAAGTTTTCAAGAAGCTATGGGGACTCATTTATCTTTCAAGATCGCTTTTCATCCGCAGTCTCAAGGGCAAGTTGAGCGTGTCAACCAAATTCTCGAAGACATGCTTGAGCTTGTGTCGTCTCCTTCGCAAGAAATGGGAGGAATCTCTCCCATATGCTGAATTCTCTTATAATAATAGCTATCAAGCTAGTCAAGATGCCCCCTTGAAGTGTTATATGGGCGAAAGTGCGAACCCCTCCGAACTGGTCGAAAGCGGGAACGTCCACTCTTGGTCCGGATATTATCAACATGCGAAGAACAAGTCCGCATTATTCGCGAGAATCTCAAGACTGCTCGATCTTGTCAAAAGAGTAATTATGACCGTCATCACAAAGACATGGTCTATCAACTTTGGCGAAAAGGCCTATCTTCGTGTTACACCAATGAAGGGTGCTCACCGCCGGGATCAAGGGCAAGTTAGCGCCTCGCTATATTGGCCCTTTCACTATTACGGAAAGGCGTGGAAAAGTGGCTTATCAAGCTGGAGCTTCCGTCGAACCTTTGTCGGAGTTCACGATGTGTTCCACGTGTCCCAACTCCGACGCTGCTTCAAGGACCCAATCCGGCGATGGACCATGAAGTGCTCGAATTGCAACAGGACCTCTCCTATAAAGAGCATCCGGTCCGCATTCTCGACCAAGCTGAACGCCGCACACGTCGGGAAAGCGATCAAGTTTCTCAAAGTCCGATGGTGAATCACTCAAGACGAAGCCACACAGGAGCGAGGATCGTCTTGAGATGAATATCCGCACTCTTTCCTTCTACCTCCTAAATCTCGGGACGAGATTTCTTGTAGTGGAGGAGATTTGTAACTTAGGGTGGTTATGCGACAGTAATCACCCCGGTTATGTTAATTAACCCGCTTTGATTCGAAACCGTCCTAATACAAAAATCAAAACTAAGACAAACGATAAAAAGTTTCGAAAATAAATTCTAAAATGTTCGGGGGCTGTTTAAAATAACTAACCTAATATTGGTGGGGTGCACTGATTTTTACAAAATGCCAGAGCATTTTAAATAAACTAAAAACAGAAAAAGAAAAATAATAAAAAGAAAACAAAATAAATCGAAGGGGAAGACCCCCTGCCCAACCAGTCGGCCCCCTCCCCATGGCCCATTCCCTTTCCCCTGGGCCGCCCAGCGCCCCCCAAGATAACCCCCACCCCGCGGCTAACCCTAGCCGCCACCCCTCCTCCCACGCGCCCGCTCCTCGCCCTCTCGATTGGATCGGGCGGAGATCCGGCCCCGACCGAGCCAACCCCCGCCGTCCCCCACCTCGTCGGCGGCCCCCCGCCGGCCCCCGCCGCCCGGACCTCCCCTCCTCCTCCGTCGCCGCCTGGAAGCCCCCCTCACCCCCTCCGTCGCCCCAAACGCGGGCACCCTTGTGGTCGGGCTCGGCCTCGCGCTCCCGTCGCCCGGCCTTCCCGACCTCCTCCCGACGGTCTCCCCGGCCCCATCGAGCCCGCCGCCGAGACCCTACCCCCCTGTGAGGCTCCCTCTTTCCCCCCCTTCCCGTCGACGACCGGCTCCGGCCCGCGCCATGTGAACCTTTCCCCGGCTCCCCCCTCGCTCGACGCCAGGCCGTCTCCCGCCCGGTCGCCCGGCTTTCGGCGCCATGCTGCTTGGCGCGCCGTTCCTCTCCTTCCCCAGCCGGATCCGGCCGCCGTGACCTGACCGGCCCGGCCACCGCCTTCCCCCTTCCTTCCCTCCGACGGCGACCCTCGGTGCCCCTAGCGGCGCCCGAGCCCTCGTTCCCCCCCCGTTCGGCGCCTCGCCGCCCCGACCGAGCCCCTCGTTTCAAGACGGCGCTCGCCCTGCCCGAACCATCACCCGCTCGTCGCCCCTCGCTTCGCCGGCGGCTTCGCCGGCCAGTGGCGCTGTGGCCTCGGCCGCGCCGGCCCGTGGCCTCGGCGCCCGATTCCCCCTCGATCGCGCCCGATCCTCGATCGCGCCGATCGATTAAGACATCGCCTGTTCGAGCATCGCCGCACACCGCGTCTTGCGTTTGGCCTCAAGCCAGCGAGCGTGGGGCCCCACCAAAAAAAAACAAAGGAACGTTTTAAATTAAAACAGAAATTAAAATGGAAATAAAAATGAATTAAATTAATTAACTAAATAATTAATTAATTAATTAATTAAGTAATTAATTAAACTAATTAATTCTGAATTAATTAACCCTAATCATTAATTAACTTAATTAAGTATTGTTAATTAAATCTGATTAGGTTAATTAGCCATTAGTGAATGACATGCGGGACCCACCTGTCAGGGTTGACTCAGTCAACCCTGTTGACTGATGACGTCAGCATGACATCATGCTGATGTCATAAATGCATTTCGAAATTAATTAAATAATTAATAAAATTCGAAATTAATAAAATCTTTTAAAATCATATCTTTTAATCCGTAATCCGGATTAAAATAATTTCAACATGAAAGTTGCTCGGAACAGCGAGGCGAATCCGGATACGCGAGACGTTCGTCCACCACACGCCTCTAACCTATCGAACCTGCAAACTTTCCTCTCCGGTTCATCCGTCGACAGACGTCCTAACCGGATAACTTCCGGATGTTTTCCCCTAAACCAGTACCCTTCTTACCACGTTAGAACACGCCTAGCATCGCTTCTTGGCATGTCATGCATCGTTATGCATCTGTTATCGTGTATTCATTGTTTCTTCCCCTCTTCTCTTGGTAGACTACGAGACCGGCCAGCTGCGGTGGGCGGTTCGACTACGGTGTTGACGACCCTCTCTCTTGCGAGCAACGGGCAAGCCCCCTTGATCACGGATATCGCCTACTCTTATCTACACTGCTTGCATTAGAGTAGCATAGCATATTCTTGTTTTCGGATACTCCTATACTCTTGCATAGCTTTGTCCTTGTAACTTCATTGTTACCTTACGCAATCCTATATGCTTAGTATAGGATGCTAGTACTTTCATCTGTGGCCCTACTTTCTTGTCCGTCTGCCGTGCTATACTATCGGGCCGTGATCACTCGGGAGGTGATCACGGTATATACCATATACTTTATACATGATACATGTGAGACTAAAGTCGGGTCGGTGATGGAGCACCATGAGTGGATCTTTGTGGCGGAGCGGCAGGCAGGTTGAGACCGCCTAGGAGAGAGGTGGGCCTGGCCTGTTCGGCGTTCGCGGTTACTTAACACGCTTAACGAGGTCTTGGTATTTGATCCGGGTTGGCTACAAGCTTATCGCACTAACCATCTACGCGGGAGTAGTTATGGGTATCCGGCGTCGTGGTATCACCGGCACTTCAGACGTCGGTGACGGAGCGGCGCGCCGGATTGGACTGGAACGCTCTTTGGCTAGGGTGCGCTTCGCCAGCGACGCATAGCGTGAAGGTGTGCTCGAGGCGATGGGCCCGGACCCTGGCGCTTAGGTTTAGACCGCGTGTTGGCCTCTCTGTTGTGCCTAGGTGGGGCTGCGGCGTGTTGATCTTCAGCGGCGGGCATGACCCAGAAAGTGTGTCCGGCCAAATGGGATCAAGCGTGTTGGGTAAGATGGTGCACCCTGCAGTGAAGTTAATCTATTGAATAGCCGTGATCTTGATAACAGGGCGACTTGGAGTTGTACCTTGAGCTTATGACAACTAGAACCGGATACTTGATAAAACACACCCTTCCAAGTGCGGATACAACGGTGGTCGCTCTCGCTCAGGGATATGAGCAGGGATTGCGGGTAGGATTGTTGCTATATGATGTTACTTGGAGGACTTCCGTTGTCCTCTTACATGCATGCAAGGCAGGTGTCGAAGCGTAGTCTTCGTTAAGACTAGCTATCCCCTCTTATTCGGCATTCTGCGATTCGGTCCATCGATATGGCCTTTACCCATATATCCATGCATAAGTAGTGTAGCTCCTTGCTTGCAGTACTTTGGATGAGTACTCACGGTTGCCTTGTTCCCCTTTTCCCCTATCTCTACTCGATTGCTGCAATCAGACGATGGAGCCCAGAGCAGACGCGCCGCCTATGGCGACTACTACTCGGGCGCCTACTACTACGTGCAGCCAGCGGCGGCGACCAGGAGTGACCTAGGAGGATCGAGGCGGGAGGCCTGCTCCTCTTCGTCTGTATCCCAGTTTGTGCTAGCCATCTTATGGCACCTTGTTTAACTTATGTGCGTACTCAGATATTGTTGCTTCCGTGACTTCGTCTATGATCGAGCACTTGTATTCGAGCCCTCGAGGCCCCTGGCTTGTATTATGATGCTTGTATGACTTATTTTATTTGTAGAGTTGTGTTGTGATATCTTCCGTGAGTCCTTGATCTTGATCGTACATTTGCGTGCATGATTAGTGTACGATTGAATCGAGGCGTCCTGAGCGTCTCTTCAGAGGGCCATTTCTGATCACACCCCATTGTTGATCAATTCCGGGGAAGCGACCCATGTGGGAAACAAAAATATTTTCTCTTTTGAATTAGGATGGTTCGAGAGGGAGGGCTTCATGGATCGACATAATGGGCCAGGGAGTGTGGTGGATCCTCTTCGGTTGAGAGATGGCAAAACAAAAATAGACATCTGCGCCAGTTCTTGAGAGGCTGGACCAAAAATCGAAGTGGCATTTATAAAGTTGAAAAGAAAAGACTGATACAAATTATTAAGATGCTTGATGTGAAAGCGGAATCCACCCTTCTTAATATGTCTGAGCGAAATATTAAGAATGAGGCTGAGAAGAAATTACAAACACTCATGAGAGAGGATGAGATGAAATGGGCGCTTAGAGCAAAGGTTTCTAAGATCATCCAAGGAGATGATAACACTCAGTTCTTTCACTTGATAGCTAATGGGAAGTATAGAAAGAAATAGATAGTTCAGCTTGAGTAAGATGAGGGTACAATTGTAGGACATGAGAACCTAAAATTGTACATATCTAATTATTATAAGAAGCTTTTCGGAGCCCCCGAAGAAAGGTACGTATCTCTAGATGAGAGTGCGATCGGGGACATACCTCAACTCAATGTTGAAGAGAATGAGGTATTGTCTGCTCCGTTCACTGAGAAAGAGGTGTTTGATGCAATAACGCAAATGAAACATAATAAAGCCCCCGGGCCGGATGGGTTCCCGACGGAATTCTATAACAAATGATGGCATATCATAAAGGGAGATCTTATGCCTATGTTCCATGATTTGTTCGCAGGCCACTTGCAGCTTTTTCACCTAAATTTTGGAACAATAATGATGTTGCCAAAAAAGGTGGAGGCTATTCGCATTGAGAAATTCGGACCGATCTGTCTTCTCAATGTTAGCTTCAAGATTTTTACTAAGGTTGGCACGAATAGGTTGACATAGATGGCCCATTCAATTGTGCAACCAACTCAATCAGCTTTCATGCCAGGATGGCACATCCTAGAAGGGGTGGTTATTCTGCATGAAACGCTCCATGAAATTCATACGAAGAAACTAGATGGTGTTATCTTCAAAGTGGATTTTGAGAAAGCATATCATAAGGTCAAATGGCCTTTCCTCCATCAAGCCTTACATATGAAGGGGTTCAATGAATCTTGGAGATCCCTGGTGGATTCATTCATACAGAAAGGCAGTATCGGGATAAAGGTCAATGATGACACTGGACATTTCTTCCAGACACATAAGGGGCTACGACAGGGGGACTCCATGTCTCCTGTGCTGTTCAACATTGTAGCGGATATGTTGGCACTTCTTATTGGTCGGGCAAAAGAAAGCGGCCAAGTAGGAGGACTCGTTCCCCACCTTGTAGAGGGGGGCGTGTCCATTCTATAGTACGCAGATGACACTATTATTTTCATGGAACACGATATTGCAAAAGCTAGGAATATGAAGCTTGTGTTATGCCTATTCAAGCAATTGTCTGGACTAAAAGTCAACTTCAACAAAAGCGACTTGTTCTACTTTGGGAGAGCGAAAGGGGAACAAGAAGAATAGATACAATTGTTCGGTTGTGAAATGGGATCTCTACCGTTTAGTTATCTAGGAATCCCAATTCACCATAGGCGTTTAACGAATAAGGAATGGAAATGTATAGAAGATAGATTTGAAAACAGACTAAGCTGCTGGAAGGGCAAGCTAATATCGTACGGAGGCCGGCCGGTCTTGATCAATTCGGTTTTGACAAGTCCGCGGATGTTCCTCTTATCCTTCTTTGAAGTGCCGGTAAGGGTACGGAAAAGACTAGACTTCTATCGATCCCGGTTTTTTTTGGCAAAGTGATGAGGCCAAGAAGAAATACAGGTTGGCTAGATGGGATATTATTTGTAGACCAAAGGAACATGGTGGGGTAGGGATCAAAAATTTAGAAGTAAGGAATAGATGTCTACTTAGCAAATGGCTATACAGACTATCTGTTGAGACCAAGGGTATGTGGGTACAAATATTACGAAATAAGTACCTTCACTCAAGACTTTGGCTTAGGTAACCGCTAGGCCAACAGACTCACCCTTTTGGAAGGGGTTAATGAAGACAAAGGTAACTTTCTTCTAACAGCTGAAGTTTCTAGTTGGCAATGGTACCAGCATTAGATTCTGAGAGGATATATGGCTAGGGGATACGCCTCTGGCTGTGCAATACCCTTCCTTATATAATATTGTGCAACGTAAGGAGGATTATGTTGCCACAGTATTAAACTCGGTACCGCTTAATATCCATTTTAGGAGATCCCTAGTAGGAGAACGTTGGGATGCTTGGTTGCAACTAGTTTATAGGTTGATGGACGTTCAACTATCAAATCAGGCTGATATAATTCGCTGGAAGTTAACTTCGACAGGAATCTTCTCAGTGAAATCTATGTATCTGGACTTAGTTGATATCGGGCCATTGTCGAGGTCATTGCACTTTTGGAAGATTAAAGTTTCACTTCGAATTAAAATCTTTATGTGATTCGTTCACAAAGGAGTTATTCTCACCAAAGATAATCTGGCAAAAAGGATCTGGGTTGGTAATTCTGGATGCTGCTTTTGTGATCAAAATGAATCGGTTAAACACCTTTTTCTTGAGTGTCCACTTGCGAAATTATTATGACGATCAATACATATTGCTTTTAACGTACATCCTTCAACGAGCATAATCACGTTATTTGGAACGTGGCTTAATGGAGTGGACAGTCACATAGCCAAACATATTCGGACAGGGATATGTGCTTTATTTGGGGCTATATGGAATACTAGGTAATGAAACAAACTTCACTAATTTTTTGCAGGTTATTTACAAAGCTACAGTTTGGATCCGTATGTGGTCGTTACTCAATCATGCGGACTTCAGCGAGCTTTTGGCTATTGGGTGCAACCGTTGGGAGATGGTAGCACGGGCTATCTTCAGCTGATTTGGATAGCGAGCTAATAATAGGCTAGGTGTATAGGCATCGTAGTCTATTTTTTATCGCCGAATGTGGCACTTTTCCCTTTGTGTTTCGTTTTAAGCTCGGGCTATGAGCTTTGCTGGACCTTGAGACTTTGTTACATTTTTATTTGATAATATAACTGCATGCATTGATTGATGCAGAGGCCGGGGATTATCTTTCTTTTTTTTTAAAAAGGTCCAGACCGCCATGCGTGGCTTGGTTTGGTGCTACTCCTGATGAACAAACATTGTATGCCCTCCACTCGTGCACTATATGGTGAGCTAGCTGTTCGTTTCGTATTTTCTTTCTTTCTAAATAAAAAGAGAGAGCACCGTCGCGGAGGTGTGGCGCGCGTAATGCATTAGGCAACTCCAACGCGCGATTCTATTTGATCCGTATTTGTTCGTTTAGGGCGAAATGAACACAGAACGTGGCCCAATACACGACCGCAAACGGACGGGTGTCCATATATTGTCCGCCCTCGACCCATTTTCATGGGCCGTGCTTGCGTCCAAATGGACAGAGCGCGAACGCACATGGACGCTCTCTTTGTCCTCCCGCTAGCCCGCCCGTCGGTGAAAACGTGCCCCTTCCCTCGACATAGCTGCTGCCGCCCATTTTCCGGCCGCCCCAATAACCCCGCCGCATGCACAAAAATCTTCCCCCTCCCACTTGCGGAGAAGTTCTTGCCGAAGTTTGTGGGCTTTCTTCGTCGCCTCCTGTACTAGAGAAACCATGGCCACGGGCGACGGCCATCGGCCCCAACACCGTCCGCCTCGCGCTGCAAGGCCGCCTACCGCCCTTGTATCCGCTTCTACAGTCCTGTTGCCTGTACGGGAGGCCATGATGCTCTTCATCGGCCCCATCTTCACCACAGCCGCAAGGTGTTTGAGACTTCGCTTGCAAGGTACCATGGATAGTGGGGACGAGTTCACCCGATTTCATCCTGATAGGCGTGATTGGCATACTCATATGCAACTTCAAAATGAGTTGGTTGAGCGAGCACATGTGCAATCCCATTGGCAGCCAGTAGATGTATCCGATCATTTTCTTTTTGATGTATTCGTGACAATTTAAATTTGATTGTAAACTTCATGTTTTTTATTTGGTTGTAAAACTATTTATTATTATATACATGGGATTGCCTATTCGTCACCCTGGGTGAAGAATAACCCCCTTTATTTTTAACATCAATGTACTGTAAAAATTTTTTTGGAGGGAAACAGCAGGACTCTGCTGCGTATTTTTGTTATTTTTTTAAAAAAATAGTACAACGAATAATGTCTGAAGAAAAGAAAACAAACTATACATCGAAGATACAAACAAAACTAAGGAAAGAAAGAAGAGATAGTAAACAACAAATACAACAGCAACATAACAAGTTATCTAAAGGATTTGATCCAAGCCTCAAATCCACTGTATTCCTTCCTCTTGACTCTGTAGATGATCCATTTGAGTTCTTCTTTTAGCTTCTTTCTGCATCTGCATATGCTTGGCTGAATGTGTTGGAATATGTGATCATTCCTAGTTGTCCAGATTGCCCAGCAGGTTAGGATGATGATCTCCATCGCATATGGTACACTCAGCAATTGCTTTAGGTTGCTAATTTCCTCCTGAATGCCTGTATGTGCTGGCTGCCAGTTGGTGCAAATGTAGCTCCAGCATAATTGTGCAAATTGACAATGAAAGAAAAGGTGATCCCTTGTTTCCAGGGCTTGCAGGTTGCACATGACACAAGTGTAATCCTGCAAAAAGAAACATTTTCTCTGCAAAAGGGCCCTGGTGTTAATCCTGTCATTGAGCAATAACCAAAAGAAAATCTTGTGCTTAAGTTGGCAACAGGTTTTCCATAGCCATTTGATTGCTGGTATGATTTCTGGGGCAATGGTCAAAGTGGCATAGGCTGTGGATACCTTGTATGTTACCTGTCCAGGTGTGAATTGCCAAATGTCTTGATCTGCACTCAGATTCATGCCTTGTAGGTATTGTTCTAACTGTAGAAATTCTGCATAAGCCTCTTCAGAGAGTGGCAGGTGAAAGTGATCTGCCATATCCTCGGTATGAAATATCTCATGAACAGAGATCTGCTGCTGTTTGGAGAAAGAGTATAAATGTGGCCATAATTGAGATTTAGGTATCTCCTCCCAGGCTTCTTGCCAGAAGTCAATGGTTTTGCCATCTTGTGGTATGCAGGTAGCATGTGCTTTGTATGTGGCCAATAGTTTTAGACAATCCCTCCACCAGAAAGAACATTGGGGTATGTCAGATGATAGTATTCCTTGTTGATAGTATACTTCCCAAATAAGATGAACCCAGGGAATATCATAGTGATTAAGGAACTTGTGTATCATCTTCATTAGCAAGCAGGTGTTCTGAGTGTGCAAATTAAGAATTCCAAGTCCTCCTTTATCCTTTGGTCTACATATCATCTCCCAAGCCGCAAGTGGTGGGTTCTTTTTTTCCAAATCTTTGCCTCTCCAGAACAGATGTCGTCTATATTTGTCTATTTGATCAATGATACCTTTATAAAGAAGGAGACAACTCATGAGGAAGGTGGGCAAGGATGAGAGAACTGCATTAACCATGAGCAGTCTGCCATCATAGCTTAAATATTGAGAGCAAATGGCCAGTCTTTTTTGAATTCTCTCGATGATATACATGAAGAACTCCATTTTCGGCTTAGTGAAGCCCAGTGGTGTGCCTAAGTAAATAAAGGGGAAGGTTCCAATAGCACAACCCAGGAGAGTAGACAGATGCTGTACTACTTCTTCAGAAACATTGATGGGGAGCAAACTGGATTTTTGATAATTAACCTTGAGGCCCGAGGCCTTTGTTTGGTGAACTAGGCTTTGCAGTTGTTGAAGTTGATCGGGACAAGCAGGCATAAAAATCAAAGTGTCATCTGCATATTGAAGTATGGGAAAGTCAGGACAAGAGGTGGAGCTGAATGGAGGTGTAATGACCCCTCTGTTTTGTGCATCGTTTAGAATAGATTGCAAGAAATCAGCTGCTAGGACAAACAAAAGAGGTGATAGCGGATCCCCTTGTCTGACACCTCTTCTGCATTTAAATTGTGACCCAGGGATCTGGTTCAAAAGAACAGATGAAGTGGCTGTCTCCAAAATCTGTTTAATCCAGGAACACCATTTTGTTCCAAAACCCTTCTGCTTCAGTATTGCTAAGATCATGCCATGTTCCATCTTATCAAAAGCTTTTTCAAAGTCTAATTTAAATACCACCGTTGGTTGCTTACTTTTGTGGCATTAGAACAAATACTCATAAGCCCATCCTATGCAGTCTTGTATGGTTCTGGATTTTAAAAACCCATATTGATTGACATGGACTAGCTCTAGTATAACTGATTGAAGTCTGTTAGCCAGGAGTTTGGTAATAAGCTTGATAGTGCAGCTTAAAAGGGAAATAGGCCTGTAGTCATTCACAGTATTTGCACCTTCCTTTTTAGGGATAAGAGTGATGAAGGAGCTATTGATACTCTGCAAACAGAGGTTCCCTTGCTGAAATTGTGCACATATATCATAGAAGTCTTGTTGTAAAATAGGCCAACATTTTCGGATGAAATCAGTATTAAAACCATCAGGCCCAGGTGCCTTATTTGTAGCTAGGTCTTTGATAACCGCATCAATTTCGTCTTTGGTAAATGGGACCTCAAGGAATGAGAGATCATGATGAGTGGGAAGTAAGTGAAGTAGATGATCGGGGATGTCAAAATTTTCAGATTGACCAAGCCTTTCCTTGAAAGCTTCATGCAAGAGCTTTGATTTGCCATCATGGTCAAAAACTTCCACACCATCATGTGTAATCAGGCTAGTAATGGAATTGTTCCTGTGTTGTATTGTAGCCATGGCGTGAAAAAATTGCGAATTTTCACTACCAAGAGTGACCCATTTAACTCTGCCCCTTTGCTGCCAGTATGCTTTTTGTTGTTTCAACAGAGTGTCTAAATGCCGTTTGAAATTTTCCCTTAAGTCAACTTCCATGGTAGTGAGGCTCCTGAAATTTTCAATACCATCCAAAAGTGCAATTAGAGCATTGGAATTGATGATCTCTTCCTTAATATTTGACAGAGTTTTTGCCCACTTTTTCTGCTCCTTCCTTAAGATTTTCATTTTTGCATTGATTCTTTTTGCTGCATCGGCATAGTGAATACTGTTTTTCCAAACTGATTCTACCAAAGGTAAAAAACTGTCATGCTCCATCCACCAATTCTCAAATCTGAAAATCTTACTTTTAGGCATAGAATTTTCAATCTGTATGACACATGGAACATGATCAGATGTGGTCATAGCAAGTGGAGTAGCCAAGGTGTTAGGATATGACAGTATCCAAGCAGGGGAGGTGAAAAACCAGTCTATTCATTCCAATAATGGGTCATCTTGCATGTTACTCCAGGTGTAGGCCCTGCCTTTCAAAGGGATATCAATAAGACCTAACTGACTGATAACTGCATTAAACTGAAGCATTTCCTGAATATTTCCTCCCGGTTTACTCCGATCCTGGAAGCTTCTAATGAGGTTAAAATCCCCAACCAATAACCAGTCTGCATTGTCTGGTATTTGAGTGCTCTCTAGCCAAGTTAAAAACTCCACTTTCTTATTAGGTTGACAAGGAGCATAAATATTTGTGAGTGTCCAACAACTTCCACACTTGGTGGATTGCAAAACCACAGAGACAGCAAAATTATTTTGTAATAGCAGTTCACCTTTAAAGATAGATGAGCACCAAATGGTCAGAATACCACCAGATCTGCCGACAGAAGGTGTGTATGCAAAAGCATCAAATCTAGCAGGGCAGAACTTTTTAATAAAATCAATGTCAATTGCCTCTTTCTTAGTTTCCTGAAAACATATGATAGAGCATCCACTTTCCTCTATTTTGTTCCTGATATGCAGCCACTTATCAGGAGAGTTAAGTCCCCGGATATTCCAGTTTAAAACTTTCCAGTGTTGTCTTGACATTCTGAGTGCAAAATATTTTGTTACCGGCACTGGCAATCCAAGATGCCAGACACTCCTCAATTTTTTCCCGCAAGTAAGCCCGGTAACCTAGATGGTACCAGTTTAAGCTTTGGCACCATAGGAATTGAGAATCTATATTGGTCCGGGTGAACTGGCGAGAGACTGCCAAAAGATATCGGGCCTGGATAGGAGCAGGCCAACTTGTATGCCCAGAAATAAAAGTTTCAGACCATAGACTGCGCCATGATCCAAGAAGAGGCCCATAAGGATGAGTAGCAACAATAGTATTATTTAAACAAGAGTTCCAAGCACCATGGCTCACTAAGAAATTTAAAACAAACTGGACGACATGATAGTGCAAAAGGGAAAGCATCAGGGAGCTAAAGTTCTGCTCCAATGGGACCCTATCCAAAATATTATTACTTCTTCTTGGGCTTCTTGTTCTTGCTTTCTGCATCATTCTTCTTGGTGTTTTTCTTGTTCTCCCTTGGGCTTAGAGGCTGCACAGCAGGCAAACTAAATTTGTCATACAGGTTCCGAACCACTTTCTTGTTGATTGGCGGTGCTATGGCAGAGCAAACAAGACAGTTTTTGTCAAAGCAGGTTTTACCCTTATAGCCCTTCTGGATGTGCTTCAACCTTGCACTCCTTCTCACTTCCGTAATAACCATGGGGGTTTTACCTTTTCTTTTCCTATGAATAGCTGAGGTGCTGTGAGCGTCAAGGATGGCCAAGGGAGCATTGCAGCAGGCCTGTGGTGTAGAGAACCCCTTGGTTATAGCTTGACTGGCAGCAGAGAGGTAACATGTTGGGGGGATCTTGCCAGGGCAGTCTCTGGGTATAACAAATTCCTTATAAGAGCCCTCCTGATAACCTTCAAGCATGATCTTCCAGAGGTTGGACTGCAAAAGGGATTTAGCCCATTCGAAATCAGCAGGAGTGAGCAATTTGGAGATAAAAAAATCCACCCAAGATGCAGGAACAACAATAGCTGCTTCAGACTCTGCCGAAGGACAGAAAAATTCCTTCCATGCTCTATCACCTTCCTGGGAGATGAGCACACATATATCAGAAGTAGGGCTTGCAGAATGCTTAGTACCTGTGTGCTCAGGACTATAATCTCCCAAATTTTCTTGCTCGACCACAGGACTAGCAACGTCCAAAGATTGAATCTGGCCTCCATTACTGTCCTTATCACTGTGCCCATGCCCTGACACAGGATGAAGAGCGGAAGGAATTGAAACCGGTAGAGCATTGCAATCGACCTGTGGCTGGATTAACACCATACCAAGCTGAATTTGCTGGAAGAACTGGCCATTAGGCTGCTGGATGGGCCCAACAATTTCCTGCTGATCAAGATCATGCATAACATTAACCTCCATGTTCAGATCTAGCGGACCACCATTGTTAGCAGAGTCCTGTGAGGAATTGTCAGGTTCAGAGCTGAAGGTGACAGTTAACTCACTATCATTATCTTCAACAGGTAAATTAAGGTCCAAGTTTTCCATGTGACCCACATCCTGATCATTGGCGAGAGGCTGATTCTGAATGATAGGATTCATCGGTTCCTGCAGCTCCGCAAAATCTTCTGCATTCAGTTGATGGTGATTAGCGAAATCCTCCTGATCAGCCATCAGATTGAGTCCAGGAGCCGCAAAGATATGATTAAAGTTCTGTCCGAACTGATTCGCATGGGGTATAGGAACCTGGACATGGTCATTGAGGTCCTCCTGGTGAAAAGGTTGCTGATGAATCTGTTCTTCCCAATCAGGCCAGATGTCCAAGCCAGGAGGTGGCACAGGTCCTGGCTGAACGACTGGGAGGGGATGCAAATTCCCACCATTGGGTGGAATGTCATCTTCATCAGGAGGTAGGCCACCCAACAAATGATGCTCCAGAATGACTATTGGAACTGTCCAAGATTCCGCTGCATGTTTATTGCCAGCAGACACAATGCGTTTCATAAATTTTCTCTTATTTCAAACATAAAAAGAGACAGTAAAAAAATATATATTCACCGTAAAAATATATTTTATGTTATGTAGAATTACAGACGTAAAAATATAGTGTATAATATACATAAAATATGATTTTTTTTGTCTTTTGACCTATATTTTTCTTTTCCTATGCCAAACTTTACGTAAAGAATCAATATGAATGTAACTATTTGTATTTTAAATATAATTTATTTATGAATTGATCGTAAAATTACCTCGGGTGAAGAATACCTTATTCTGCACCCTGGGTGATGAATAGTAACACTATATGATACATTATGATTTATTTGGTTGTAAAACTGTATGCATTTTTTGGACAAAAAATAGTCTACATTTGACCAAATGCGTCGGCCGCGTTGCCACGCGATCGCAAAAGAGGCCGGGCGGCCACCGTTTACGGACAAAATCCGCCAGTTTGAGGTATAGTAGAATCGTTGGCCAATGATTCGTTCACGGGGCAGGTGCTTTTGAACGGTCGTGTGCCGGTCCGGCACCCGGCACGGCGGGGCCGACAGATCCCACAACGGATCTCGCAGCGGGGCAGATTTCGAGCTGGAAAAAAGAGCTAGCAGACGATGCACTCGCACGGTTTGCATTGCACACCCAGCTTCCGCGCCCCACCGGGCCACCGGTCCCGGTCTGCCGCGCACGCGAGCTGCTCCACCGGAGCAGATTCAGGGCGCGGCTTGAGTGCCAACAGGAAAAAGTTGGCGGCGTGATGGTGTCGCCGTGGTGCAACCGGCCAGAGCAGAGAGCACTCAACTGCCTGCCACGCACCCGGGTAACGGGGACGCCAAGGCTGTGCCACCCGCTGCGGCGTCAGCATAAAGCGGCGTAATGGGAGCAGGCGGGAGGTCGCTGGAGGTGGTGGGGGCGTAATAATGAATCGGACTGACACGGCTCGTTCTCTCGGTTACAGCAGCCAAAGGAGTGGGGGTTCGCATCTGAAACTGAACCTCGACCTGAACCTGCGTTGAGCAACACAGCGCGCGCTCATCACCATCAGCATCACCAACGGCACTCCGTGTCAGTCTCACACTGTCACACATTCTTTTCTTTAGAGCATCTTCAACAGCCGTCCAACACGCAACGCGCTAAAAACTAATTTACAGCGTGCCCATCGCCTGGTTCGACACGGCGAAAGCGCTGGCTTCAGCAGCCGCGGCAAAATGCAGCGCGTATAACTTCAGCACCGCGCAAAAATGCAGCGCGCGCTCTCGCACAAACAACATATACGCTCCAAACACAAGCAAAAAAATCAAACACAAACAAAATAGATCAACAATAAATAATTCAATTTCGTTATTACAACTCAAACAAATAGTTTATGGTTCAATACAACAAATAGTTCAACAATAAATATCAAACGAACAAAACATGATGCTCTTTGTCGGCCATTCCAAACCCACCACTCCTCAATGAGATCTTTCTGAAGATCATCATGCGCTGTGCAACGTTGAATGTCATGATAGGAGGCAACAAAACAGGCCACCCTTTCAGCCCTCCGCCGCACTCGCACGGGATATCCCAAGAGCTCATAATGAGAGTAGTATACATCTTTTTTTTTTTGAGAACGAGTAGTATACATCTTGGCCACGTTCATTCTCGATGATCATGTTGTGCATGATGACACAAGCGTGCATGATGTACCAAAGCATCTTTTGATCCCAAAATCTAGCCGGTCCTCTCACAATAGCAAATTGGGCTTGCAAAATCCCAAAGGCTCTCTCCACATCTTTTCTAGCTGCCGCCTGAGCATTGTGAAAATCAAGATTTTTCTTACCTTCCGATTTTTTCAACGGCTTCACAAACGTTTGCCACTTTGGGTAGATGGCATCCGCAAGATAGTAGCCAAAGTTGTATGTACGGTCATTTACTACAAACTGCACTGGTGGCAGTTCACCATTTGCAATCTTATTCATCAGTGGTGACCGGTTGACAACGTTGATGTCATCCAAAGATCCAGGCATTCAAAAAAGCATGCCAAATCCAAATCTCTTGATCGGCCACCGCTTCAAAGATTATAGTGGATCCTTTTTTTGGCCGTGGAATTGCCCATGCCATGCCTTTGGACAATTCTTCCAACTCCAATGCATGCAATCTATCGAGCCAAGCATACCTGAGAAACCGCGAGCTTTGTTCATTTCCAATAGCCTTGCGGCGCCTTCAGCATTGGGAGATCTCAAGTACTCCTGGCCAAACACTTGCACAATTTTGACTGCAAAGCGCTTGACACACATGATGGCTTGGCTCTCACCCATGGCCAAGGAATCATTAACTAGATCAGCCGGGATACCATATGCCAACATACGGAAAGCGGCTGTCACCTTCTGAAAGGTGCTATGCCCGAGCTCTCCGGCGGCATTCCTCCTTTGCTGAAAAAACCGGTTATGACTCGCTAGTTTCTCTGCAATGCGCCTGAACAACTCGGTGCTTATCCTAAACCGGCGACGAAAGTACGACTCCGGGTATGTGGGATTCTCCATAAAATAGTGCCTCATCAATCTGTTGTGGGCATCGATCCTATCCCTTCAAATTTTCTGCCGACCCAAAACCGAACCACCGTGCTTCGATTTTTTATTGATGTGCATAGCTAGGATCATTGCAAGATCCTCCTCCTCTTCCATATCAAATTATTCTTTGGAAGAATCATACGACGAACTCATCTACAATGTTCAATAAACTAGGCTATAAAAACTACAATCAACATGCACCAAATTCATGTAAAAAAAACTGTGAAGTTTGAGCAATACATACCTTGCGGACGTTTTGTCGAACACCTTGCGGGCGCCGAGCGGCAGTAAGCGGCCGAGCGCTGTTCGTCGGAGGACTGCCGCGCGCGACGAGCGCCGGTGATTAGAGGGAGATGGAGGAAGCGGCCGCGGCGCGGGGATAGGCCGGGGAAGCGCCGGAACGGTCGCTGGAAGAAATGGGTGGCGCGGGTGGCGGTGACGCAACGGCTAAATGGGTAGGTGGAGTTGCGAGCGAGCGCTCCAGAGTCCAGCGCGCGGGAGCGGGCGTAACAAATAAGCGGCATGAGATGGCGTTTCGGCACGTGCGCTGAACTAGATATGTCGCGCGCGCGGTTTTTGTGCCTCTATTGGAGCGCCCAGAGCGATAGCGCGCACAAAAAACACTGATATTTCAGCACGGCGCTTATATAGCGCGACTGTTTGGAGATGCTATTATATCGTACAGAACGGAAGAAAATTTCTAGGAGGCCAAGGAGCACCACACTGGACTGGCCGGCAGTGATGACGAACACCGCTTGGTCGAGCAGCATGGCCAGCCTGACTTTGTCGTCTCCATTGCTGTTGCATCGCTATAATGGTACGATGCTTCACCTCCCCCAAACAAAGCAAAATCTGAAGAAAGAAAGCTGGTCCTAGCTATGGAATGTACCACCACGCCGCCGTCCCACGCCGCCAATGTAAAGAAAGACTATGCTTCCACCTTGCCGGTGATGCCGGCTCGAATTTATATATTTATGGGTCAGCCCAATAACAATTTCAGAAATTCCTAATAAATTCTAGAGGCCCACGCAGTTTATTCGTGCAAGGTAAGAGGTGGAACAAAAGTTTAGTCCCACATTACTAGTTTAGAGGGAGTTGGACCTCTTTATAAGGGAGGCTCTTTCTTCACATGTATGAGGGTGAGAACAAGAGGGACATCGACGCGCGCTCCTCCTCCGCCGCCCGCCCGCCGCGCCTCGCCGCGGGTTGCGGGAATGTGCCTATAAAAAGGAGGTCGCTCCTACCAGAGAGACACACCAGAACAACACAACCCTCTCGCCTCCAAATTCCTGACACTGAGCTACTGCTACGATCTTCCCCATCCTGGCTTGCGGCATGCACCGCAGTCGGGACAGTAGGCCTCCGAAACCGCACCTTTTGAGTCCTGTACGGGAGAAGGGTGATAAGGTTTTGGGGGCGCTTGGCGACTCTGACTTTAAATCACGGACGCCCGGACTCCGACGACTTCTTCCCCGACGTCGACAACCTCCTCGACAACATGGCTGGCGAGGACACCGACCCCAAGTCCAGCGCTTCTGCTGCTGTTGTCCCGTACGCATTCTTCCTCTTTCTATTGGAGGCCCTGTTACAGTTCCTTGTTCTAGTGTTTGCCCTAGATATGTTAGACTTTGTTTCATATATGCAACTTGTTACACTGTCTGCTCTAGATGTGTTTAGTTACAGTTCATATATGAAGATGTTGTTTACCTTCTCTTTGTCAAATCGCATGACTTGTTTTACCACTGCTATACTAGTCGTGCTTTATCTAGTATTTATGTTAATAAAATCATTCGATAAATTGCTCATATTTCCAACCATCCAAAAACCTTATTATAGGCAATTTACACCAAGTGGTTTTGCTGCTTCCATGAGACCTCCTATGTTTGAGGGTATCCACTACAAGAGGTGGCGCGTGAGAGCAGTCTTATGGTTTCAAACCATGAGTTGCTATGATGCCACTCTTGGCAAACCTGAAGGGGAGCATGATGCCCAATAGGAACAAGCTTTTCAGAAAATGGATACTCTGTTTAAGGCTGCTCTCTTGAGTGTTCTTGGTGAGAACATAGTTGATGCGTATGCGTCAATTGACAATGGAAAAGATATGTGGGACGCACTCGAGGCCAAGTTTGGGGTCTCGGATGCTGGCACTGAGATGTATATCATGGAGCAATTCTATGATTACAGGATGACTGAAGAGCGCTTCGTGGTTGAGCAAGCTCATGAGATACAGTCATTTGCTACAGAACTTGAGCACTTCAATTGTATGCTACCGGACAAGTTTGTTGCTGGAGGTATCATCACTAAGCTTCCTCCTTCATGGAGGAACTTTGCTACCTTACTGAAGCATAAGAGGCAGGAGTTTTCCGTTCCGGATCTCATTGGTACTCTTGATGTGGAAGAAAAGGCGAGAGCAAAGGACACACGTGCTCGAGGTATGGAGGGAGGATCTAGTGCCAATCTGGTACAGAAGCAGAACTTCCAGCCCCACAAGTTCAAGAACAAGGGCAAGTTTGATGGGAAGAACAAGACTGTGCAGCACAAGAACTTCAAGAAGAAGAATGACAAGAATAAAGGTGTTTGTCATGTGTGTGGGGATCCTGACCATTGGGCTCCTAGTTGCCCTAATCGCTATGACAAGCGTCATCACAGGAAAAGCGGCAAGACCGCTAATGTTGTCATTGGAACAACGACATGAAGGATCTTTGGGTATGGTATATTTCCACTATTCTTCCAGTATGTCATTCTCCTGATTGGTTGATTGTGGGGTGCTAATGTGCATGTATGCGGTGATATTTCCATGTTTTCGTCTTATCGGACCGCGGGGACTTCAACCATGCTGATGGGCAGCGGTTCAAGTGCTTACATTTGTGGTGTTGGCACGGTCGATCTGAAGTTTACTTCGGGTAAGATCGTCTGGCTGCTGAAACGTGCATTATGTCCTTCCTCAATAAAAATCTTGTTAGCGGATCTCTTACGTGTAGAGATGGCTACAAGCTTGTCTTTAGTCGAATAAATTTGTAATATCCAAGTATGGAACCTTTGTTGGTAAAGGCTATGAGTCAGGAGGCCTATATCGTTTATCCTTGTCAGACGTTTGCAATAAAGTTGTTAATCATTTTTGCAATAATAGTGAATCAAATGTGTGGCATTCATGTCTTTGTCATGTTAACTTTGGTTGCATGTCGCGACTAGCGAAGTTGAACTTAACCCCTAGTTTCACCACTATCAAGGGATCTAAGTGTCAAGTGTGTGTGCAAGCTAAGCAACCTCGTAAGTCTCACGTGACTGCTGAAACGATAAATCTTGCACCACTAGAACTCATACATTCAGATCTATGTGAAATGAATGATGTTTTGACAAAAGGTGGAAAGAAATATTTCATGACGCTAATTGACGACTCCACTAGATACTGTCGTGTGTATCTTCTGAAATCTAAGGATGAGGCTTTGAACTTTTTCAAGATCTGTAAAGCTGAAGTGGAAAACCAACTTGATCGGAAAATCTAGAGGCTTAGGTCCGACCGTGGTGTAGAGTATTTTTCCAATGGATTTGATGCTTTTTGTGCGAAACATGGTATAATCCATGGGAGGACGCCTCCCTACTCACCTCAGTCAAATGGGTGAAGGAAATATGCCCTAGAGGCAATAATAAAGTTATTATTTATTTCCTTATATCATGATAAATGTTTATTATTCATGCTAGAATTGTATTAACCGGAAACATAATACATGTATGAATACATAGACAAACAGAGTGTCACTAGTATGCCTCTACTTGACTAGCTCGTTAATCGAAGATGGTTATGTTTCCTTACCATAGACATGCGTTGTCATTTGATTAACGGGATCACATCATTAGGAGAATGATGTGATTGACTTGACCCATTCCGTTAGCTTAGCACTTGATCGTTTAGTATGTTGCTATTGCTTTCTTCATGACTTATACATGTTACTATGACTATGAGATTATGCAACTCCGTTTACGGAGGAACACTTTGTGTGCTACCAAACATCACGATTAACGTGGCGGGTGATTATAAAGGTGCTCTGGTGTCTCCGAAGGTACATGTTGGGTTGGCGTATTTCGAGATTAGGATTTGTCACTCCGATTGTCGGAGAGGTATATCTGGGCCCTCTCGGTGATACACATCACTTAAGCCTTGCAAGCATTGTAACTAATGAGTTAGTTGAGGGATGATGTATTACGGAACGAGTAAAGAGACTTGCCGGTAACGAGATTGAACTAGGTATTGAGACTCCGACGATCGAATCTCGGGCAAGTAACATACCGATGACAAAGGGAACAACGTATGTTGTTATGCGGTCTGACCGATAAAGATCTTCGTAGAATATGTGGGAGCCAATATGAGCATCCAGGTTCCGCTATTGGTTATTGACCGGAGACGTGTCTCGGTCATGTCTACATAGTTCTCGAACCCGTAGGGTCCGCACGCTTAATGTTACGATGACAGTTATATTATGAGTTTATATGTTTTGATGTACCGAAGGTTGTTCGGAGTCCCGGATGTGATCACGGACATCACGAGGAGTCTCAAAATTGTCGAGACATGAAGATTGATATATTGGAAGCCTATGTTTGGATATCGGAAGTGTTCTGGGTGAAATCGGGATTTTACCGGAGTACCGGGAGGTTACTGGAACCCCCCGAGAACTTAATGGGCCTTTGTTGGCCTAGGTGGAAGAGAGGAGAGGTGGCTAGGGCTGGGCCGCGCGCCTCTCCCCCCAGTCCGAATAGGACAAAGAGAGGGGGGCGGCGCCCTCCCTTCCTTCTTCTCCTCCACTCTTTCCCCCTCCCAAGTCCTAATCCAACTAGGAAAGGGGGGGAGTCCTACTCTCGGTGGGAGTAGGACTCCTCCCGGCGCGCCCTCTCCCTGGCCGGCTGCACCCCCCCTTGCTCCTTTATATACGGGGGCAGGGGGGCACCCTAGACAAAACAATTGATCGTTTGATCTTTTAGCCGTGTGCGGTGCCCCCTCCACCCTAGTCCACCTCGATAATACTGTAGCGGTGCTTAGGCGAAGCCCTGCGTCGGTAGAACATCAACATCGTCATCGTGTCATCGTGCTGACAAAATTCTCCCTCAACACTCGGCTGGATCGGAGTTCGAGGGACGTCATCGGGCTGAATGTGTGCTGAATTCGGAGGTGCCGTACGTTCGGTACTTAATCGGTCGGATCGTGAACACGTACGACTACATCAACCATGTTGTGCTAACGCTTCCGCTTTCGGTCTACGAGGGTACGTGGAAAACACTCTCCCCTCTCGTTGCTATGCATCACCATGATCTTGTGTGTGCGTAGGAATTTTTTTTGAAATTACTACGTTCCCCAACAATAGGGTGACCGAAAGAAAGAACCATACTCTAATTGATTTGGTTAACGCCATGTTAGACACATCGGGTCTCTCCAAGGCATGGTGGGGGTATGCGATATTGACAACATTTCATGTCCTAAACCGAGTTCCCACAAATAACAAAGAGATAACTCCATTCGAGGAATGGGAGAAGAAAAGGTTAAAGCTCTCTTATCTACGAACCTGGGGTTGTTTGGCGAAAGTCAATGTGCCAATTCCAAAGAAGCGCAAGCTTGGACCAAAAACTGTGGATTGTGTTTTCCTCGGATGTGCTTTTCATAGCATTGGTTATAGATTCTTGGTTGTAAAAATCTGAGGTACCTCACATGCATGTCGGTACGATCATGGAGTCGAATGATGCGACTTTCTTTGAAGATATCTTTCCCATGAAGGGTATGGCTACCTCATCTAATTAGGAGATGCCTAGTTCATCGAATCAGGAACCAGTTACAATTACTGAACCTGCTATTTCGATGGAACACTTTGAAAATCCCGTGGAGGAGAACAATGAAGTTCCTACTAGGAGCAAGAGACAGAGGACTGCAAAGTCCTTTGTGTCGGGGAACGTAGTAATTTCAAAAATTTTCCTACGATCACGCAAGACCATGGTGATGGCATAGCAGCGAGGAAGTGTCCGTCCACGTACCCTCGTGAGACCGAAAGCGGAGCGTTATAACAACGCTGTTGATGTAGTAAATGCGTCTTCACGATCTGACCGATCCAAGCACCGAGCGTCACGGCACCTCCGAGTTCTGCACACGTTCAGCTCGATGGCGATCTCCGGACTCCGATCCAGCAAAGTGTCGGGGATGAGTTCCGTCGGACGACGGCGTGGTGGCGATGATGATGCTCCACCGGCGCAGGGCTTCGCCTAAGCTCATGACGATATGACTTCTCCGGCGCGAGGGCTTCGCCTAAGCTCATGACGATATGACGAAGTGGAATATGGTGGAAGGGCACCGCACACGGCTAAGGAGCGATCCGTAGATCAACTTGTGTGTCATGGGGTGCCCCTGCCCCGTATATAAAGGAGCCAAGGGGAGGGGCTGGCCGGCCAAGAGGGCGGCGAGGAGTCCTACTCCCTCAGGGAGTAGGATTCCCCTCAATCCTAGTTGGAATAGGATTCCCGGAGAAGAGAGAGAGGGGCGGCCCACCTTTCCTAGTCCTAATAGGACTAGGGGAAGGGGGAGGCGTGACCACCTAGGGCTGGCCCTTTCTCCTTTCCACCAAGGCCCACTATGGCCCATATAGTTCCGGGGGTTCGGTAACCTCCGGTACTCGTAAATTCGATTTCACTCGGAACATTTCGATGTCCAAATGTAGGCTTCAATATATCAATCTTTATGTCTCGACCATTTGAGACTCCTCGTCATGTCCGTGATCACATCCGGGACTCGAACTACCTTGGTACATCAATACTTATAAACTCATAATGAACTGTCATCGAAGCGTTAGCGTGCGGACCCTACGGGTTCGAGAACTATGTAGACATGACCTAGAACCATTCTCGATCAATAACCAATAGCGAAACCTGGATGCCCATATTGGTTCCTACATATTCTCGAAGATCTTTATCGGTCAAACCGCATAACAACATCGTTGTTCCTTTGTCATCGGTATGTTACTTACCCGAGATTCGATCGTCGGTATCAATACCTAGTTCAATCTCGTTACGGTAAGTCTCTTTACTCGTTCCGTAATACATCATCTCACAACTAACTCATTAGTTGCAATGCTTGCAAGGCTTATGTGATGTGTATTACCGAGAAGGCCCAGAGATACCTCTCAGACAATCGGAGTGACAAAACCTAATCTCGATTCATGCCAACTCAACATATACTTTTGGAGACACCTGTAAGTACCTTTATAATCACCCGATTCGTTGTGACGTTTGGTAGCACACAAAGTGTTCCTCCGTAAGCAGGAGTTGCATAATCTTATAGTTGCAGGAACTTTGTATAAGTCATGAAGAAAGCATAAGCAACATACTAAGCGATCAAGTGCTAAGCTAACGAAATGGGTCATGTCAATCACATCATTCTCCTAATGATGTGATCCCATTAATCAAATGACAACACATGTCTATGGTTAGGAAACATAACCATCTTGATTAATGAGCTAGTCTAGTAGAGGCATACTAGTGACTATCTGTTTGTCTATGTATTCACACATGTATTATGTTTCCGGTTAATACAATTCTAGCATGAATAATAAACATTTATCATGATATAAGGAAATAAATAATAACTTTATTATTGCCTCTAGGGCATATTTCCTTGATCTCCCACTTGCACTAGAGTCAATAATCTAGATTGTAATGATTCTAACACCCATGGAGTCTTGGTGCTGATCATGTTTTGCTCGTGGAAGAGGCTTAGTCAGCGGGTCGCAACATTCAGATCCGTATGTATTTTGCAAATCTCTATGTCTCCCACTTGGACTTGGTCCCGAATGGAATTAAGCGTCTCTTGATATGCTTGGTCCTCTTGTGAAATCTGGATTCCTTTGCCAAGGCAATTGCACGATATTGTCACGAGAAGATCTTCATTGGTCCCGATGCACTAGGTATGACACCTAGATCGGAAATGAACTCTTTCATCCAGACTCCTTCATTTGCTGCTTCGAAGCAGCTATGTACTCCGCTTCACATGTAGATCCCGCCACGGCGCTTTGTTTAGAACTGCACCAACCGACAACTCCACCGTTTAATAAAAATACGTATCCGGTTTGCGATTTAGAATCGTCCGGATCAGTGTCAAAACTTGCATCGGCGTAACCATTTACGACTAGCTCTTTGTCACCTCCATATCGAGAAACATATCCTTAGTCCTTTTCGGGTATTTGGGATGTTCTTGACCGCTGTCGATGATCCACTCTGGATTACTTTGGTACCTTCCTGCCAAGCTTACAGCTAAGCATACGTCGGTGCGGTACACAGCATTGCATACATGATAGAGCCTATGGCTGAAGCATAGGAACATTTTCATTTCTCTCTATCTTCTGCTTGTGGTGGGCATTGAGTCCGACTCAATCTTACACCTTGTACTACAGGTGAAAAACCTTTCTTTGCTGATCCATTTTGAACTTCTTCAAAACTTTATCAAGGTATGTGCTTTGTGAAAGTCAATTAAGCGTCTTGATCTATCTCTATAGATCTTGATGCCCAATATATAAGCAGCTTCACGAGGTCTTTCATTGAAAAACTTTTATTCAAGTATCCTTTTATGCTATCCAGAAATTCTATATCATTTCCAATCAACAATATGTCGTCCACATATAATATCGAAATGCTCTGAGCTCCCACTCACTTTCTTGTAAATACAGGCTTCTCCAAAAGTGCATATAAAACCATATCTTTGATCACACTATCAAAGCGTTTATTCCAACTCGAGAGGCTTGCACTGGACCATAAATTGATCGTTGGAGCTTGCACACTTTGTTAGCACCCTTTGGATCAACAAAACCTTCTGGTTGCATCATATACAACTCTTCTTCTAGAAATCCATTCAAGAATGCAGTTTTACATCCATTTGCAAAATTTCATAATCATAAAATCGGCAATTGCTAACATGATTCGGACAGACTTAAGCATCGCTTCTGGTGAGAAAGTCTCATCGTAGTCAACCCCTTGAACTTGTCGAAAACCTTTTGCAACAAGTCGAGCTTTGTAGACAGTTACATTACCATCAGCGTTAGACGTCTTCTTAAAGATCCATTTATTCTCAATAGCTTGCCGATCATCGGGCAAGTCTACCAAAATCCATACTTTGTTCTCATACATGGATCCCATCTCAGATTTCATGGCTTCAAGCCATTTTGCGGAATCTGGGCTCACCATCGCTTCTTCATAGTTCGTAGGTTCACCATGATCTAGTAGCATGACTTCCGAATAGGATTACCGTACCACTCAGTGCGGATTTTATTATGGTTGATCTCTGAGTTCGGTGACAACTTGATCTGAAGTTTCATGATCATTATCATTATCTTCCTCGCTAGCTGGTGTAGTTATTACGAAACTGATTTACGTGATGAACTACTTTCAATAAGGGAGCTGGTACTATTACCTTATCAAGTTCCACTTTCCTCCCACTCACTTCTTTGAGAGAAACTCCTTCTCTAGAAAGGATCCATTCTTAACAACGAATGTCTTGCCTTGGATCTGTGATAGAAGGTATACCCAATTGTCTCCTTTGGGTATCCTATGAAGACACATTTTTCGATTTGGGTTCAAGCTTATCAGGTTGAAGTTTTTCACATAAGCATCGCAACCCCAAACTTTCAGAAGCGACAACTTTGGTTTCTTGCTAAACCATAGTTCATAAGGCGTCGTCTCAGCGGATTTTGACGGTGTCCTATTTAGCGTGAATCGGCCGTCTCTAAAGCATAACCCCAAAGCGATAGCGGTAAATCGGAAATAGACATCATAGATCGTACCATATCTAGTAAAATACGATTCTGACGTTCGGACACACCATTACTGTTGTGGTGTTCCGGTGGCGTGAGTTGCGAAACTATTCCGCATTGCTTCAAATGTAGACCAAACTCGTAACTCAAATATTCTCCTCCACGATCAGATCGTAGAAACTTTATTTTCTTATTACGATGATTTTCAACTTCACTCTGAAATTCTTTGAACTTTTCAAATGTTTCAGATTTATGTTTCATCAAGTAGATATACCCGTATCTGCTTAAATCATCTGTGAAGGTGAGAAAATAACGATATCCGCCACGAGCTTCAACATTTATCGGACCACACACATCTGTATGTATGATTTCCAACAAGTCTGTTGCTCTCTCCATACAACCGGAGAAGCGGTGTTTTAGTCATCTTGCCCATGAGGCACGGTTACATAAGTACCAAGTGATTCATAATCAAGTGATTCCAAAAGTCCATCTGTATGGAGTTTCTTCATGCGTTTTATACCGATATGACCTAAGCGGCGGTGCCACAAATAAGTTGCACTATCATTATCAACTCTGCATCTTTTGGCTTCAACATTATGAATATGTGTATCACTCTGTCGATATTCAACAAGAATAGACCATTCTTCAAGGTGCATGACCATAAAAGATATTACTCATATAAATAGAACAACCATTATTATCTGATTTAAATGAATAACCGTCTCGCATCAAACAAGATCTAGATATAATGTTCATGCTCAACGCGGCACCAAATAACAATTATTTAGGTCTAAAACTAATCCGAAGGTAGATGTAGAGGTAGCGTGCCAACCGCGATCACATTGACTTTGGAACCATTTCCCACGCGCATCGTCACCTCGTCCTTTGCGGTGCTCGTCTATTACGTAGTCCCTGTTTGAGTTGCAAATATTAGCAGCAGAACCGGTATCAAATACCAGTGCTACTCGAGCTCTAGTAAGGTACACATCAATAACATGTATATCACATATACCTTTGTTCACCTTGCCATCCTTTATCCATAAAATACTTGGGGCAGTTCCGCTTCGATGTCGATCGCTTGCGGTAAAACACTCGATTTCAGGTTTAGGTCCAGACTTGGGTTTCTTCTCTTGATCAGCAACTTTCTTGCTGTTCTTTTGAAGTTTCCTTCTTCTTCCTTTGCCCTTTTCTTGAAACTAGTGGTCTTGTTGACCATCAACACTTGATGCTCTTTCTTGATTTCTACCTCCATGACTTTTAGCATTGCGAAGAGCTCAGGAATTGTCTTAGTCATTCCTTGCATATTATAGTTCATCACGAAGCTCTTGTAGCTTGGTGGCGATGATTGGAGAATTCATCAATGACACTATCATCGGAAGATTAACTCCCAGCTGAATTAAGTGATTATTATACCCGGACATTTTGAGTAGTTGCTCCTTGTGAACTATTCTCCTCCATCTTGCAGCTATAGAACTTATTGGAGACTTCATATCTCTCAATCCGGGCATTTGCTTGAAATATTAACTTCAACTCTGGAACATCTCATATGCTCCATGAGCGTTCAAAACGTCGTTGAAGACCGGTTCTAAGCCGTAAAGCATGGCACACTGAACTATAGAGTAGTCATCATCTTTGCTTTGCAGACGTTCACAACTTCGGTGCAGCTCCTGCAGCAGGCACGGCACCCAGCGGTGCTTCGGGGCGTAATTCTTACGTGCGATAATGAGGATAATCCTCGATTACGGACCCAGTCCGTGTAATTGCTACCATCATCTTTCAACTTTGCTTTCTCAAGGAGCGCATTAAAATTCAATGGAACAACAACACGAGCCATCTATCTACAGTAAACATAGACAAGCAAAATACTATCGGTACTAAGTTCATGATAAATTTAAGTTCAATTAATCATATTAAAAACTCCCACTTAGGCAGACATCTCTCTAGTCATCTAAGTGTTTACGTGATCCAAATCAACTAAACCATGTCCGATCATCACGTGAGATGGAGTAGTTTCAATGGTGAACATCACTATGTTGATCATATCTACTATATGATTCACGTTCGACCTTCGGTCTCCGTGTTCGAGGCCATATCTGCATATGCTAGGCTCGTCAAGTTTAACCTGAGTATTCTGCGTGTGCAAAACTGGCTTGCACCCGTTGTAGATGGACGTAGAACTTATCACACCCGATCATCACGTGGTGTGCGGGTACTCTGAACTTTTAGCAGCGGTGCATACTCGGGAGAACACTTCTTGATAATTTTAGTGAGAGATCATCTTATAATGCTACCATCAAACAAAGCAAGATAAGATGCATAAAGGATAAACATCACATGCAATCAATATAAGTGATATGATATGGTCATCATCATCTTGTGCTTGTGATCTCCATCTCGAAGCACCGTCATGATCACCATCGTCACCGGCGCGACACCTTGATCTCCATCGTAGCATCGTTGTCGTCTCGCCAACTATTGCTTCTCGACTATCGCTCTGCTTAGTGATAAAGTAAAGCAATTACATGGCTTTGCATTTCATACAATAAGCGACAACCATATGGCTCCTGCCGATTGCCGATAACTTCGGTTACAAAACATGATCATCTCATACAATAAAATATAGCATCACGTCTTGACCACATCACATCACAACATGCCCTGCAAAAACAAGTTAGGCGTCCTCTACTTTGTTGTTGCAAGTTTTACGTGGCTGCTACGGGCTGAGAAAGAACCGTTCTTACCTCGCATCAAAACCACAGCGATAGTTTGTCAAGTTGGTGCTGTTTTAACCTTCGCAAGGACGGGCGTATACACTCAGTTCAACTAAAGTGAGAGAGCAGACACCCGCGGTCACCTTTAAGCAACTAGTGCTCGGGCGGTGAAACCAGTCTCGCGTAAGCGTCTGGCGTAATGTCGGTCCGGGCGCTTCATCTCACAATACCGCTGAACCAAAGTATGACATCTGGTAAGCGGTATGACTTATATCGCCCACAACTCACTTGTGTTCTACTCGTGCATATGACATCAACGCATAAAACCAGGCTCGGATGCCTTTGTTGGGGAGCGTAGTAATTTCAAAAATTTTCCTACGATCACGCAAGACCATGGTGATGGCATAGCGAGAGGAGAATGTCCGTCCACGTACCCTCGTGAGACCGAAAGCGAGGCGTTATAACAACGGTTGATGTAGTCGTCGTCTTCACGATCGACCGATCCAAGCACGAGCGTCACGGCACCTCCGAGTTACGCACACGTTTAGCTCGATGGCGATCTCCGGACTCCGATCCAGCAAAGTGTCGGGGATGAGTTCCGTCGACCGACGGCGTGGTGGCGATGATGATGCTCCACCGGCGCGGGGCTTCGCCTAAGCTCATGACGATATGACTTCTCCGGCGCGGGCTTCGCCTAAGCTCATGACGATATGACCGAAGTGGAATATGGTGGAAGGGGGCACCGCACACGGCTAAGGAACGATCCGTAGATCAACTTGTGTGTCATGGGGTGCCCCCTGCCCCCGTATATAAAGGAGCCAAGGGGGAGGGGGCTGGCCGGCCAAGAGGGGGCGCGCCAGGGAGTCCTACTCCCTCCGGGAGTAGGATTCCCCCTCCAATCCTAGTTGGAATAGGATTCCCCGGAGGGGGAAAGAGAGAGAGGGGGCCGGCCCACCTTTCCTAGTCCTAATAGGACTAGGGGAAGGGGGGCGCGGCCACCTAGGGCTGGCCCTTTCTCCTTTCCACCAAGGCCCACTATGGCCCATGTAGTTCCCGGGGGGTTCCGGTAACCTCCGGTACTCAGTAAATTCCGATTTCACTCGGAACATTTCGATGTCCAAATGTAGGCTTCAATATATCAATCTTTATATCTCGACCATTTGAGACTTCTCGTCATGTCCGTGATCACATCCGGGACTCGAACTACCTTGGTACATCAATACTTATAAACTCATAATGAACTGTCATCGAAGCGTTAAGCGTGCGGACCCTACGGGTTCGAGAACTATGTAGACATGACCTAGAACCATTCTCGGTCAATAACCAATAGCGGAACCTGGATGCCCATATTGGTTCCTACATATTCTCTGAAGATCTTTATCGGTCAAACCGCATAACAACATCGTTGTTCCCTTTGTCATCGGTATGTTACTTACCCGAGATTCGATCGTCGGTATCAATACCTAGTTCAATCTAGTTACGGTAAGTCTCTTTACTCGTTCGTAATATATCATCTCACAACTAACTCATTAGTTGCAATGCTTGCAAGGCTTATGTGATGTGTATTACCGAGAAGGCCTAGAATACCTCTCCGACAATCGGAGTGACAAAACCTAATCTCGATTCATGCCAACTCAACATATACTTTTGGAGACACCTGTAGAGTACCTTTATAATCACCCGATTACGTTGTGACGTTTGGTAGCACACAAAGTGTTCCTCCGTAAGCGGAGTTGCATAATCTTATAGTTGCAGGAACTTTGTATAAGTCATGAAGAAAGCATAAGCAACATACTAAGCGATCAAGTGCTAAGCTAACGAAATGGGTCATGTCAATCACATCATTCTCCTAATGATGTGATCCCATTAATCAAATGACAACACATGTCTATGGTTAGGAAACATAACCATCTTCGATTAATGAGCTAGTCTAGTAGAGGCATACTAGTGACTATCTGTTTGTCTATGTATTCACACATGTATTATGTTTCCGGTTAATACAATTCTAGCATGAATAATAAACATTTATCATGATATAAGGAAATAAATAATAACTTTATTATTGCCTCTAGGGCATATTTCCTTCACTTTGGTGATGATTTTCTTGTGTATCTCATAGATGACACTCCCAGTTGTATTTCAGAGGCCTATGCATCTGAAGATGCTGACTACTGGAAGGAAGTAGTTCATAGTGAGATGGATTCCATCTTGGTGAATGAAACTTGGGAGATAACTGATCGTCCTTATGGGTGCAAACCTATAGGATGCAAATGGGTATTCAAGAAGAAGCTTAGGCCTGATGGTACTATTGAAAGTACAAGGCTCGGCTTGTGGCCAAGGGTTATACCCAAAAGGAAGGTGAAGACTTCTTTGATACTTACTCACCTGTGGCTCGACTGACCACTATTCGAGTTCTGCTTTCACTAGCTGCCTCACATGGTCTTCTCGTCCATCAAATGGATGTTCAGACTGCTTTCCTAAATGGAGAGTTGGACGAGGAAATTTATATGGAACAACCAGATGGGTTTTTACTAGATGGTCAGGAAGGGAAAGTGTGCAAGTTGCTGAAGTCTTTGTATGGACTCAAGCAAGCACTCAAATAGTGGCATGAGAAGTTTGAAAGAACTTTAACAGCTGCAGGCTTTGTTGTGAACGAAACTGACAAATGTGTGTACTATCGCCATGGTGGGGGTGAGGGAGTTATCCTTTGCTTGTATGTTGATGACATACTGATTTTCGGAACAAATCTGAATGTTATTAAGGAGGTCAAGGATTTCCTATCTCGCTGTTGAGACAAAGGATTTAGGACTGGCTAATGTCATTCTGAACATCAAGTTGTTGAGAGACGATGATGGTGGGATTACATTGCTTCAGTCTCACTATGTGGAAAAGATCTTGAGTCGCTTTGGCTATAGTGACTGCAAGCCCTCTCCAACACCATATGATGCGAGTGTGTTACTTCGGAAGAATCGAAGAATTGCTAGAGATCAATTGAAATATTCTCAGATTATTGGCTCGCTTATGTACTTAGCAAGTGCTACAAGACCTGACATCTCTTTTGCTGTTAGCAAACTGAGTCGGTTTGTCTCGAAACCAGGAGATGTGCATTGGAAAGCTCTAGAGAGAGTTTTGCGTTATTTGAAAGGCTTTGCAATTATGGAGTTCACTACACGGGCACCCAAAGGTGCTTGAAGGGTATAGTGACTCAAAGCTGGATCTCGAGATCTTGATGAGATAAAGGCCACGAGCGGTTATGTATTCACTCATGGAGGTGGCGCTGTTTCTTGGAAGTCTTGCAAGCAGACCATCTTAACGAGGTAAACTATGGAAGCAGAACTCACATCACTAGATACAGCTAGGGTCGAAGCAGATTGGCTTCGTCGGCTCTTGAATGACTTGCCGATTGTTGATAAACCTGTACCGGGTATCCTTATGAACTGCGACAATCAAACTGTGATCACGAAAGTGAGCAACTCAAAGGATAACATGAAGTCATCAAGACACGTTCAGAGAAGGTTAAAGTTTGTCAGGAAAATGAAAAACTCCGGAGTTATTGCATTGGATTATATCCAAACGTCTAAAAATCTGGTAGATCCTTTTACTAAGGGTCTATCACGTAATTTGATAGATAATGCATCGAGGGAGATGGGTATGAGACCCACAATATGAGTTGTTCACAGTGGTAACCTATTCTTTGTGATCGGAGATCCCATGAATTAGATGTGGAAGACAAGTTGTTGGTCAACTGAGAGGAGAGTATCCGTACTATTAACAATACCATTCCATGAGGATGCAATACTCTTTTAATCTGCATGGCAGGTTGATGTATATCTTAATGTGTTCTAAGTGGCCCTTTTAAGCAGAGATGTTGTCCTGCAGAACATCTTTTGAAGAACACACCTATATGAGTCTGATTGTTAAACGTCGCAATCTATGAGAGTAGGGTTCTCTCTAGTAAACTCATGAAAGGTCTCGGAGTATGACGCATAAGCTCCACCCGCGGGGAAGACCCACGGTAGCCAAGTATCGGTCAAGGCTTTGTGTGAAGTTAGATTCGCAGAATACTTGCAGTTCAAGGCCCAGTCCACTGTTCAAGTTGCTTACTAGTGCAGCATAGAGTTCTAGGTGGAAGTTCAACTTAACAGTCTCCACTGCAGTACCGGTATATAAAACAGTGTTTTGGAACTAAAGGCAAATTCTATGTGCCTCTAGGATCTGGTGGGGGATTGCTGGAATTTTATCTATTTATGGGCTAGCCCAATAACATTTTCAGAAATTCCTAATAAATCCTAGAGGCCCACGCAGCCCATTCGTGCAAGGCAAGAGGTGGAAAAAAAGTTTAGTCCCACATTGCTAGTTTAGAGGGAGTTGGACCTCTTTATAAGGGAGGCTCTTTCTCCACATGTATAGGGGTGAGAATAAGAGGGACATCCACGTGCGCTCCTCCTCTGCCGCCCGCCTCGCCACGCCACGCCATGCCACGCCATGCCTCATCACAATGCGCCGCGCCGCGGGTTGCGGGAACGAGCCGATGTCTAAAATTTTGCCACGCACGACGGGTATACGAAAGGTCACGTGGGAGCTGAAACGTTTTCTGTAGTGGACACTGAATTCGAACGGCGCGCCTCTTCGGCCGCTGCCTATTCGCTTTGTCTCCCTCCGTTGCTTTACCTCCTAATTCCTGACCGCTGAGCTACTGCTACGATCTTCCCCATCCCGGCTTGCGGCGTGCACCGCAGATCGGGATAGTAGGCCTCCGAAACCGCACCTTTTGAGTCCTGTACGGGAGAAGGGTGATAAGGTATTTGGGGAGCACTTCGTGCGACTACTGACTTCTTCGTCACGGATGCCCTGGACTCCGACGACTACTTCTCCGACGACGACTACTTCCCCGACGTCGACAACCTCCTCGACGACATGTCTGGCAAGGACACCGACCCCAAGTCCAGCGCTTCTGCTGCTGCTGTCCCGTACACATTCTTCCTCTTTCTATTAGAGGCCCTGTTACAATTCCTTGTTCTAGTGTTTGCCCTAGATATGTTAGACTCTGTTTCATATATGCAACTTGCTACACTGTCAGCTCTAGATGTGTTTAGTTTCAGTTCATATATGAAGATGCTGTTTACCTTCTCTTTGTCAAATCGCATGACTTGTTTTACTGCTATACTAGTCGTGCTTTATCTAGTATTTCTGTTAATAAAATCATTCGGTAAATTGCTTATATTCCCACCGATTTTTCTCGATTATGGAGGTGATAAAAGAGTTCGTCGTAAAGAGTTACATCAGTACAAGCTTTTACACCGATCCAGATGACTCTAAGTCTCAATCTGGATACATATTGGAAGTGAGAGCAATTAGCTAGAGTAGCTCCATGCAGAACATTGTAGACATAGAATATTTGCAGAATACATACGACTCTGTATGTGACAGACCCGTTGACTAAACTTCTCTCCCGAGCAAAACATGATCATACCTTAGTACTCTTTGGGTGTTAATCACATAGCAATGTGAACTAGATTATTGACTCTAGTAAACCCTTTGCATGTTGGTCACATGACGATGTGAACTATGGGTGCTTATCATATACAAATATGAATATTTGTGTTAAATCACATGATGATGTGAAATAGATTATTGACTCTAGTGCAAGTGGGAGACTGAAGGAAATATGCCCTAGAGACAATAATAAAGTTATTATTTATTTCCTTATTTCATGATAAATGTTTATTATTCATGCTAGAATTGTATTAACCGGAAACATAATACATGTGTGAATACATAGACAAACAGAGTGTCACTAGTATGCCTCTACTTGACTAGCTCGTTAATTAAAGATGGTTATGTTTCCTAACCATAGACAAGAGTTGTCATTTGATTAATGGGATCACATCATTAGGAGAATGATGTGATTGACTTGACCCATTTCGTTAGCTTAGCACTTGATCGTTTAGTATTCCGCTATTGCTTTCTTCATGACTTATACATGTTCCTATGACCATGAGATTATGCAACTCCCGTTTACCAGAGGAACACTTTGTGTGCTACCAAAGCGTCTAGCGTGGCGGGTGATAATAAAGGTGCTCTACAGGTGTCTCCGAAGGTACTTGTTGGGTTGGCGTATTTCGACATTAGGATTTGTCACTCCGATTGTCGGAGAGGTATCTCTGGGCCCACTCGATAATGCACATCACTATAAGCCTTGCAAGCATTGTAACTAATGAGTTAGTTGCGGGATGATGTATTACGGAATGAGTAAACAAACTTGCCGGTAACGAGATTGAATTAGGTATTGAGATACCGACGATCGAATTTCGGGCAAGTAACATACCGATGGCAAAGGGAACAACGTATGTTGTTATGCGGTTTGACCGATAAAGATCTTCGTAGAATATGTAGGAGCCAATATGAGCATCCAGGTTCTGCTATTGGTTATTGACCAGAGACATGTCTCGGTCATGTCTACATAGTTCTCGAACCCGTAGGGTCCGCACGCTTAAAGTTAGATGACAGTTATATTATGAGTTTATGTGTTTTGATGTACCAAAGGAGTTCGGAGTCCTAGATAAGATCGGGGACATGACGAGGAGTCTCGAAATGGCCTAGACGTAAAGATCGATATATTGAATGACTATATTCGGACTTCTGAAAGGTTCCGAGTGATTCGGGTATTTATCGGAGTACCGAAGAGTTACGGGAATTCGATGGGGAGAAGTATTGGGCCTTATTGGGCCATACGGGAATAGAGGAGAGAGGCCAAAAGGAAGGAGGTGCGCACCCCCCCTCTGGTCCGAATTGGACAAGGGGTGCAGCCCCCTTTTCCTTCTCCCTCTCCCCCTCTTTCCTTCTCTCCTACTCCAACAAGGAAAGGAGGAGTCCTACTCCCGGTGGTAGTAGGACTCCCCCCTTGGCGCGCCCTCCTCCTTGGCCGGCCGCCTCCCCCCTTGCTCCTTTATATACGGGGGCAGGGAGGCACCCCATAGACACAACAATTGATCCCTTGGATCTCTTAGCCGCGTGCGGTGCCCCCCTCCACCATAGTCCATCTCGATAATATCGTAGCGGTGCTTAGGCGAAGCCCTGTGTCGGTAGAACATCATCATCGTCACCATGCCGTCGTGCTGACGGAACTCTCCCTCAAAGCTCGACTGGATCAGAGTTCGAGGGACGTCATCGAGCTGAACATGTGCTGAACTCGGAGGTGCCGTACGTTCGGTACTTGATCGGTCGGTTCGTGAAGGCGTCGACTACATCAACGCGTTGTGCTAACGCTTCCGCTTATGGTCTATGAGTGCGTGACAACACTCTCCTCTCGTAGCTATGCATCACCATGATCTTGCGTGTGCGTAGGAATTTTTTGAAATTATTCGTTCCCCAACGATGGCATCTGAGCCAGGTTTTATGCGTAGATGTCATATGCGAGTAGAAGACAAGTGAGTTGTGGGCGATATAAGTCATACTGCTTACCAGCATGTCATACTTTGGTTGGCGGTATTGTTGGATGAAGCGGCCGGACCGACATTACTGCGACGCTTCTGCGAGACTGGTTCTACCGGCGTGCTTTGCACCACGGTGGCTGGCGGTGTCGGTTTCTCAACTTTAGTTGAACCGAGTGTGGCTCGCCCGGTCCTTGCGAAGGTTAAAACAACACCAACTTGACAAACTATCATTGTGGTTTTGATGCGTAGGTAAGAACGGTTCTTGCTCAGCCCGTAGCAGCCATGTAAAACTTGCAACAACAAAGTAGAGGACGTCTTACTTGTTTTTGCAGGGCATGTTGTGATGTGATATGGTCAAGATGTGATGAGATATAAGTTGTTGTATAAGATGATCATGTTTTGTTGAAGTTATCGACAACTGGCAGAAGCCTTATGGTTGTCTCTTTATTGCATAAGATGCAAGCGCCAAATAATTGCTTTACTTTATCTCTATGCGATAGCAATAGTTGGCGAGACGACCATGTGACGACACATTGCTATAGATCAAGATGATGGACATCATGGTGTCATGCCGGTGACGATGGAGATCATGACGATGCTTTGGAGATGGAGATCAAAGGCACAAGATGATGATGGCCATATCATGTCACATATTTTGATTGCATGCGATGTTTATCTTTTATACATCTTACTTTGCTTAGTTCGGCGGTAGCTTTATAAGATGATCCCTCACTAAATTATCAAGGTATAAGTGTTCTCCTTGAGTATGCACCGTTGCGGAAGTTCTTCGTGCTGAGACACCACGTGATGATCAGGTGTGATAGGCTCTATGTTCAAATACAACGGGTGCAAAACAGTTGCACACGCGGAATACTCAGGTTAAACTTGACGAGCCTAGCATATAACAGATATGGCCTTGGAACACGGAGACCGAAAGGTCGAGCGTGAATCATATAGTAGATATGATCAACATAGTGATGATCAACATAATCTCATATCTGGATCTAAGCCTTAGACTGAGTGCTTCTACTGCAGGCAGCCTGGTCACTGGAAGCGGAACTGCCCCAAGTATTTGGCGGATAAAAAGGATGGCAAGGTGAACGAAGGTATATGCGATATACATGTTATTGATGTGTACCTTACTAATGCTCGCTTGATAGCTTTTGGGTATTTGATCTGGTTACATTGCTAATATTTGAAACTCGAAGCAGGGGCTACGGATTAAGCAAAGATTGGCTAGGGCGAGGTGGCGATGCGGCGTGGGAAATGGTTCCAAAGTCGATGTGATCATGATCGACACGCTACCTCTACATCTACCTTGAGGATTAGTATTAGACCTAAATAATTGTTATTTGGTGCCAGCGTTGAGCATGAACATTATATCTGGATCTTGTTTGATGCGAGATGGTTATTCATTTAAATCAGAGAATAATGGTTGTTCTATTTACATGAGTAATATCTTTTATGGTCATGCACCCTTGAAGAGTGGTCTATTTTTATTGAATCTCGATAGTAGTGATACACATATTCATAATGTTGAAGCCAAAAGATGCAGAGATGATAATGATAGTGCAACTTATTTGTGGCACTGCCGTTTAGGTTATATCGGTGTAAAGCGCATGAAGAAACTCCATACTGATGGACTTTTGGAACCACTTGATTATGAATCACTTGGTACTTGCGAACCGTGCCTCATGGGCAAGATGACTAAAACGCCGTTCTCCGGAACTATGGAGAGAGCAACAGATTTGTTCCATACATACAGATGTATGTGGTTCGATGAATGTTGAGGCTTGTGGTGGATATCGTTATTTTCTCACCTTCACAGATGATTTAAGCAGATGTGGGTATATCTACTTAATGAAACATAAGTCTGAAACTTTTGAAAAGTTCAAAGAATTTCAGAGTGAAGTTGAAAATCATTGTAACAAGAAAATAGAGTTTCTACGATCTGATCATGGAGGAGAATATTTGAGTTACTAGTTTGGTCTACATTTGAAACAACGCAGAATAGTTTCGCAACTCACGCCACCCGGAACACCACAGCGTAATGGTGTGTCCGAACGTCGTAATCGTACTTTACTTGATATGGTGTGATCTATGATGTCTCTTACTGATTTAGCGCTATCGTTTTGGGGTTATGCTTTAGAGACGACTGCATTCACGTTAAATAGGACACCATCAAAATCCGTTGAGACGACGCCTTATGAAATATGGTTTGGCAAGAAACCAAAGCTGTCGTTCTTAAAGTTTGGGGCTGCGATGCTTATGTGAAAAAGCTTCAACCTGATAAGCTCGAACCCAAATCGAATGTGTCTTCATAGGATACCCAAAGGAGACTGTTGGGTACACCTTCTATCACAAATCGAAGGCAAGACTTTTGTTGCTAAATTGGAGTTTTTCTAGAAGGAGTTTCTCTCGAAAGAAGTGAGTGGGAGGAAAGTAGAACTTGATGAGGTAACTGTACCTACTCCCTTATTGGAAAGTAGTTCATCGCAAAAACCGGTTTCTGCGACACCTACACCAATTAGTGAGGAAGTTAATGATGATGATCATGAAACTTCAGATCAAGTTGTTACTGAACCTCGTAGGTCAACCAGAGTAAGATCCGCACCAGAGTGGTACGGTAATCCTGTTCTGGAAGTTATGTTACTAGACCATGACGAACCTACAAACTATGAAGAAGCGATAGTGAGCCGAGATTCCACAAAATGGCTTGAGGCCATGAAATATGAGATGGGATCCTTGTATGAGAACAAAGTGTGGACTTTGGTTGACTTGCCTGATGATCTGCAAGCAATTGAGCATAAATGGATCTTCAAGAAGAAGACTGACGCTGACAATAATGTTACTGTCTACAAAGCTCGACTTGTCGCGAAAGGTCTTTGACAAGTTCAAGGGATTGACAACGATGAGACCTTCTCACCCGTAGCGATGCTTAAGTCTGTCCGAATCATGTTGGCAATTGCCGCATTTTATGATTATGAAATTTGGCAAATGGATGTCAAAACTGCATTCCTGAATGGATTTCTGGAAGAAGAGTTGTATATGATGCAACCAGAAGGTTTTGTCGATCCAAAGGGAGCTAACATAGTGTGCAAGCTCCAGCGATCCATTTATGGATTGGTGCAAGCCTCTCGGAGTTGGAATAAATGCTTTGATCGTGTGATCAAAGCATTTGGTTTTGTACAGACTTTTGGAGAAGCCTGTATTTACAAGAAAGTGAGTGGGAGCTCTGTAGCATTTTTGATATTATATGTGGATGACATATTGCTGATTGGAAATGATATAGAATTTCTGGATAGCATAAAGGGATACTTGAATAAGAGTTTTTCAATGAAAGACCTCGGTGAAGCTGCTTACATATTGGGCATCAAGATCTATAGAGATAGATCAAGACGCTTAATTGGACTTTCACAAAGCACATACCTTGACAAAGTTTTGAAGAAGTTCAAAATGGATCAAGCAAAGAAAGGGTTCTTGCCTATGTTACAAGGTGTGAAGTTGAGTAAGACTCAATGCCCGACCACTTCAGAAGATAGAGAGAAGATGAAAGATGTTCCCTATGCTTCAACCATAGGCTATATCATGTATGCAATGCTGTGTACCAGACCTGATGTGTGCCTTGCTATAAGTCTAGTAGGGAGGTACCAAAGTAATCCAGGAGTGGATCACTGGACAGCGGTCAAGAACATCCTGAAATACCTGAAAAGGACTAAGGATATGTTTCTCGTTTATGGAGGTGACAAAGAGCTCATTGTAAATGGTTACGTTGATGCAAGCTTTGACACTAATCTAGACGATTCTAAATCGCAAACCGGATACGTGTTTACATTGAACGGTGGAGCTGTCAGTTGGTGCAGTTCTAAACAAAGCGTCGTGGCGGGATCTACGTGTGAAGCGGAGTACATAGCTGCTTCGGAAGCAGCAAATGAAGGAGTCTGGATGAAGGAGTTCATATCCGATCTAGGTGTCATACCTAGTGCATCGGGTCCAATGAAAATCTTTGGTGACAATAATGGTGCAATTGCCTTGGCGAAGGAATCCAGATTTCACAAGAGAACCAAGCACATAAAGAGACGCTTCAATTCCATCCAGGATCTAGTCCAGGTGGGAGACATAGAAATTTGCAATGCTGTGTTCATCACAAAAATCAGTTCCAGTGATGTCTACACCAACAAGAGAGGAAGTTAATGATGAAGATCATGAAACTTCAGATCAAGTTACTACAGAACTTCGTAGATCAACCAGAGCATGATCCGCACCAGAGTAGTACGTTAATACTGTTCTGGAGGTCATGTTACTTGACCATGACGAACCTACGAACTATGAGGAAGCGATGATGAGCCCAGATTCCGCAAAATGGTTTAAGGCCATGAGATCTGAGATGGGATCCATGTATAAGAACAAAATATGGACTTTGATTGACTTGCCCGATGATTGGTGAGCCATTGAGATTAAATGGATCTTCAAGAGGAAGAGGGACACTGATAGTAGTGTTACTATCTACAAAGATAGAATTGTCGCAAAAGGTTTTCTACAAGTTTAAGATGTTGAATACAATGAGATTTTCTCACTTGTATCAATGCTTAAAAGTCTATCCAAATCATGTTAGCAAATTGCCACATTTTATGAAATCTGGCAAATGGATGTAAAGACTGTATTCCTGAATGGATTTCTGGAAGAAGAGTTGTATATGATGCAACCTGAAGGTTTTATCGATCCAAAGGATGCTAAAAAAAATGCAAACTCCAGCGATCCATCTATGGACTGGTGCAAGCATCTCGGAGTTGGAATATACGCTTTGATGAGTTGATCAAAGCATATAGTTTTATACAGACTTGCGGTGAAGCCTATATTTACAAGAAAGTGAGTGGGAGCACTACAACCTTTCCGATAAGTATATGTGAATGACATATTGTTGATCGGAGATGATGTAGAATTTTCTGAAAAGCATAAAGGAGTATTTGAAAGGAGTTTTTCAAAGAAATACCTCGGTGGAGCTGCTTACATATTGAGCATCAAGATCTATAGAGATAGATCAAGACGCTGGATAAGTTTTTTCAATGAGTACATACCTTGACAAGATTTTGAAGTAGTTCAAAATGGAACAGTCAAAGAAAGAGTTCTTGCCTGTGTTACAAGCTGTGAGATTGAGTAAGACTCAAAACCCGACCACGACAGAAGATAGAAAGATAATGAAAGTCATTCCCTATGCCTCAGCCATAGGTTCTATAAAGTATGCCATGATGTGTGCCAGATCTATTGTACACTGTGTTTAGCAAGGAAGTACAATAGTGATCTAGGAGTAGATCACTAGACAGTGGTCAAAATTATCCTGAGTGGATTAAGGATATGTTTCTCGATTATGGAGGTGACGAAAGGTTCGTCGTAAAGGGTTACGTCGATGCAAGCTTTGACACAGATCCAGATGAATCCAAGTCTTAATCTGGATACATATTGAAAGTGGGAGCAATTAGCCAAAATAGCTCCATGCAGAGCATTGTAGACATAGAAATTTGCAAAATACATACGGATCTGAATGTGGCAGACCCATTGACTAAACTTCTCTCATAAGCAAAACATGATCACACCTTAGTACTCTTTGGGTGTTAATCACATAGCGATGTGAACTAGATTATTGACTCTAGTAAACCCCTTGGGTGTTAGTCACATAGCGATGTGAACTGATCACATAAAGATGTGAACTATTGGTGTTAAAACACATTACGATGTGAACTAGATTATTGACTCTAGTGTAAGTGGGAGACTGAAGGAAATATGCCCTAGAGGCAATAATAAAGTTATTATTTATTTCCTTATTTCATGATAAATGTTAATTATTCATGCTAGAATTGTATTAACCGGAAACATAATACATGTGTGAATACATAGACAAACATAGTGTCACTAGTATGCCTCTACTTGACTAGCTCGTTAATCAAAGATGGTTGAGCTTCCTAGCCATGGACAAAGAGTTGTCATTTGATTAACGGGATCACATCATTAGGAGAATGATATGATTGACTTGACCCATTCCGTTAGCTTAGCACTCGATCGTTAAGTATGTTGCTATTGCTTTCTTCATGACTTATACATGTTCCTATGACTATGAGATTATGCAACTCCGTTTACGGAGGAACACTTTGTGTGCTACCAAGCGTCTAGCGTAAATGGTTGATTATAAAGGTGCTCTACAGGTGTCTCCGAAGGTACATGTTGGGTTGGCGTATTTCGAGATTAGGATTTGTCACTCCAATTGTCAGAGAGGTATCTCTGGGCCCTCTCGGTAATGCACATCACTTAAGCCTTGCAAGCATTGCAACTAATTAGTTATTTGCGGGATGATGTATTACGGAACGAGTAAAGAGACTTGCCGGTAATGAGATTAAACTAGGTATTGAGATACCGACGATCGAATCTCGGGCAAGTAACATACCGATGACAAAGGGAACAACGTATGTTGTTATGCGGTTTGACCGATAAAGATCTTCGTAGAATATGTAGGAGCCAATATGAGCATCCAGGTTCCGCTATTGGTTATTGACCGGAGACGTGTCTCGGTTATGTCTATATAGTTCTCGAACCCGTAGGGTCCATGCAACAAAGTTTCGATGACGGTTATATTATGAGTTAATGTGTTTTGATGTACCGAAGGAGTTGAGTCCGGATGAGATCGGGGACATGACGAGAGTCTCGAAATGGTCGAGACATAAAGATCGATATATTGGGCGACTATTTTGGGACATCGGAAAGGTTCGAGTGATTGGGTATTTTCACGATCTGGGAGAGTTACGGGAATTCGTATTAGGCCTTAATGGGCCATATCGGAAAGGAGAGAAAGGCCCCAAGGGTGGCGCACCCCTCCCCATGGACTAGTCCGAATTGGACTAGGGAGGCGCCTTCCTTCCTTCTCCTTCTCCTTCCTTCTCCTACTCCAACAAGGAAAGGAGGTCCTACTCCGGTGTGAGTAGGACTCCCCCTTGGCGCCCTCCTCTAGGGCGGCCGCCTCCCCTTGCTCCTTTATATACGGGGGCAGGGGGGCACCCCATAGACACAACAATTGATCCCTTGGATCTCTTAGCCGTGTGCGGTGCCCCACTCCACCATAGTCCACCTCGTTAATACTGTAGCGGTACTTAGGCGAAGCCCTGCGTCGGTAGAACATCATCATCGTCACCACGCCGTCGTGCTGACAAAACTCTCCCTCAACACTCGGCTGGATCGGAGTTCGAGGGACGTCTTCGAGCTGTACATGTGCTGAACTCGGAGGTGCCGTGCGTTCGGTACTTGATCGGTCGGATCGTGAAGACGTACGACTACATCAACCGCGTTGTGCTAGCGCTACCGCTTTCGGTCTACGAGGGTACGTAGACAACACTCTCCCCTCTCGTTGCTATGCATCACCATGATCTTGCGTGTGCATAGGAATTTTTTTGAAATTACTACGTTCCCCAATAGTGGTATCAGAGTCTGGTTTTATGCGTAGATGTCATATGCACGAGTAGAACTCAAGTGAGTTGTGGGCTATATAAGTCATACTGCTTACCAGCATGTCATACTTTGGTTCGGCGGTATTGTTGGATGAAGCCGCCCGGACCGACATTACGCGTACGCTTACGCGAGACTGGTTCTACCGTCGTGCTTTGCACACAAGTGGCTGGCGGGTGTCAGTTTCTCCAACTTTAGTTGAACCGAGTGTGGCTACGCCCGGTCCTTGCGAAGGTTAAAACAGCATCAACTTGACAAACTATCGTTGTGGTTTTGATGCGTAGGTAAGAACGGTTCTTGCTAAGCCCGTAGCAGCCACGTAAAACTTGCAACAACAAAGTAGAGTACGTCTGACTTGTTTTTGCAGGGCATGTTGTGATGTGATATGGTCAAGACATGATGCTAAATTTTATTGTATGAGATGATCATGTTTTGTAACCGAGTTATCGGCAACTGGCAGGAGCCATATTGTTGTCGCTTTATTGTATGCAATGCAATCGCCTTGTAATGCTTTACTTTATCACTAAGCGGTAGCGATAGTTGTAGAAGCATAAGATTGGCGAGACGACAACGATGCTACGATGAAGATCAAGGTGTCACGCCGGTGACGATGGTGATCATGACGGTGCTTCGGAGATGGAGATCACAAGCACAAGATGATGATGGCCATATCATATCACTTATATTAATTGCATGTGATGTTTATCTTTTTATGCATCTTATCTTGCTTTGATTGATGGTAGCATTATAAGATGATCCCTCACTAAATTATCAAAGTATAAGTGTTCTCCCTGAGTATGCACCATTGCGAAAGTTCTTCGTGCTGAGACACCACGTGATGATCGGGTGTGATAGGCTCTACGTTCAAATACAACGTGTGCAAAACAGTTGCACATGCGGAATACTCAGGTTAAACTTGACGAGCCTAGCATATAACAGATATGGCCTCGGAACACTGATACCGAAAGGTCGAGCGTGAATCATATAGTAGATATGATCAACATAGTGATGTTCACCATTGAAACTACTCCATCTCACGTGATGATTGGACATGGTTTAGTTGATATGGATCACATGATCACTTAGAGGATTAGAGGGATGTCTATCTAAGTGGGATTTCTTAAGTAATATGATTAATTGAACTTTAATTTATCATGAACTTAGGCCTGGTAGTATTAGCATATCTATGCTGTAGACCAATAGCTCGCGTTGTTGCTTCCCTATATTTTATATGTGTTCCTAGAGAAAACTAAGTTGAAATATGTTAGTAGCAATGATGTGGATTGGATCCGTGATCTGAGGATTATCCTCATTGCTGCACAGAAAAATTGTGTCTTTGATGCACCGCTAGGTGACAGACCTATTGCAGGAGCAGATGCAGATGTTATGAACGTTTAACAAAGCTCGGTATGATGACTACTTGATAGTTTATTGCATCATGCTTTATGGCTTAGAACAGGGACATCAAAAATGTTTTGAACGCCACAGAGCATATAAGATGTTCCAAGAGTTGAAATTGGTATCTCATACTCATGCCCGTGTCAAGAGGTATGAGACCTCTGACAGTACTTTGCCTACAAGATGGAGGAGAATAGCTCAACCAGTGAGCATGTGCTCAGATTGTCTGAGTACTACAATTGCTTGAATCAAGTGGGAGTTAATCTTCCAGATAAGATAGTAATTTGACAAAGTTCTCTAGTCACTATCACCAAGTTACTAGAACTTCGTGATGAACTATATGAAGGAAATATGCCCTAGAGGCAATAATAAAAGTTATTATTTATTTCCTTATATCATGATAAATGTTTATTATTCATGCTAGAATTGTATTAACCGGAAACATAATACATGTGTGAATATATAGACAAACAGTATGTCACTAGTATGCCTCTACTTGACTAGCTTGTTAATCAAAGATGGTTATGTTTCCTAACCATGAACAAGGAGTTGTTATTTGATTAACAAGGTCACATCATTAGTTGAATGATCTGATTGACATGACCCATTCCGTTAGCTTAACAGTTGATCGTTTAGTATGTTAATGCTTTCTTCATGACCCATACATGTTCCTATAACTATGAGATTATGCAACTCCGTTTACGGAGGAATACTTTGGTACTACCAAGCGTCACAACGTAAGCTGGGTGATTATAAAGGAGTACTACAGGTGTCTCCAAAGGTACTTGTTGGGTTGGCGTATTTGAGATTAGGTTTTGTCACTCCGATTGTCGGAGAGGTATCTCGAGGCCTTCTCGGTAATGCACATCACTTAAGCCTTGCAAGCATTACAACTAATGAGTTAGTTGTGAGATGATGTATTACGGAGCGAGTAAAGAGACTTACGTAGCGAGATTGAACTAGGTATTGGATACCGACGATCGAATCTCGGGTAAGTAACATACCGATGACAAAGGGAACAACGTATGTCGTTATGCGGTTTGACCGATAAAGATCTTCGTAGAATATGTAGGAACCAATATGGGCATCCAGGTTCCGCTATTGGTTATTGACGAGAATGGTTCTAGGTCATGTCTACATAGTTCTCGAACCCGTAGGGTCCGCACGCTTAACGTTCGATGACAGTTCATAATGAGTTTATAAGTATTGATGCACGAAGGTTGTTGAGTCCGGATGTGATCACGGACATGACGAGGAGTCTCAAAATGGTCGAGACATAAAGATTGATATATTGGAAGCCTACATTTGGACATCGGAAGTGTTCGGGTGAAATCGGATTTTTCGAGTGCAGGGAGGTTACGGAACCCCGGGAAGTCCATGGGCCTTAATGGGCCATGGGAGAAGAGGAAGGGCAGGCCAAGGTGGGCTGCGCCCCCTCCCCTCTAGTCCGAATAGGACAAGGAAGGGGGGGCGGCCCTTCCTCTCCCCTCCTCCAATCCTAGTCCAACTAGGAGGGGGAGTCCCACTCGGTGGGAGTAGGACTCCTCCTTAGTCGCGCCTCCTCTAGGGCCGCCACCTCCCCTTGGCTCCTTTATATCACGGGGCAGGGGCACCCCAATACACACAAGTTGATCTCGGATCTTGCCTTAGCCGTGTGCGGTGCCCCTTCCACCATATTCCACTTCGGTCATATCGTCGCGGAGCTTAGGAGAAGCCCTGCGCCGGAGAAGTCATATCGTCATGGAGCTTAGGCGAAGCCCTGCGTCGGTGGAGCATCAACATCGTCACTGCGCCGTCGTCTTGACGGAACTCATCCCGACACTTTGCTGGATCGAGTCCGGGGATCGTCATCGAGCTGAGCGTGTGCAGAACTCGGAGGTGCCGTCGTTCGGTGCTTGGATCGGTCGGATCGTGGAGGCGTCGACTACATCAACAGCGTTGTTATAACGCTTCGCTTTCGGTCTCACGAGTGCGTGGGCGGACACTCTCCCTCTCGTTGCTATGCCATCACCATGGTCTTGCGTGATCGTAGGAAATTTTTGAAATTACTCGTTCCCCAACGATGGCATCGAGCCTGGTTTTATCGTTGATGTCATATGCACGAGTAGAACACAAGTGAGTTGTGGACGATACAAGTCATACTGCCTACCAGCATGTCATACTTTGGTTCAGCGGTATTGTGAGATGAAGCGGCCGGACCGACATTACAGCGACGCTTACGCGAGACTGGTTTCACCGCTCGAGCACTCGTTGCTTAAAGGTGACGGCGGTGTCTGTCTCTCTCACTTTAGTTGAATCGAGTGTGGCTCGCCGGTCCTTGAGAAGGTTAAACGGAGTCTATTTGTGAAATATCGTTGTGGTTTTGATGCGAGGTAAGAACGGTTCTTGCTCAGCCCGTAGCAGCCACGTAAAACTTGCAACAACAAAGTAGAGGACGTCTAACTTGTTTTGCAGGGCATGTTATGATGTGATATGGTCAAGACGTGATGCTATATTTTATTGTATGAGATGATCATGTTTTGTAACCGAGTTATCGGCAATGGCAGGAGCCATATGGTTGTCGCTTTATTGTATGAAATGCAACGCCATGTAATTGCTTTACTTTATCACTAAGGAGTAGCGATAGTCGTAGAAGCAATAGTTGGCGAGGCGACAACGATGCTACGATGGAGATCAAGGTGTCGCGCGGTGGCGATGGTGATCATGGCGGTGCTTGGCGATGGAGATCACAAGCACAAGATGATGATGACCATATCATATCACTTATATTGATTGCATGTGATGTTTATCCTTTATGCATCTTATCTTGCTTTGATTGACGGTAGCATTATAAGATGATCTCTCACTAAAATTATCAAGAAGTGTTCTCCTGAGTATGCACCGTTGCGAAAGTTCTTCGTCTTTGAGACACCACGTGATGATCGGGTGTGATAGGCTCTACGTTCAAATACAACGGGTGCAAAACAGTTGCGCACGCGAATACTCAAGTTAAACTTGACGAGCCTAGCATATAACAGATATGGCCTCGGAACACGAGACCGAAAGGTCGGCGTGAATCATATAGTAGATATGATCAACATAGTGATGTTCACCATTGAAACTACTCCATCTCACGTGATGATCGGACATGGTTTAGTTGATTTGGATCACGTGATCACTTAGATGACTAGAGAGATGTCTGTCTAAGTGGGAGGTTTTTAATATGATTAATCAAACTTAAATTTATCATGAACTTAGTACCTGATAGTATTTTGCTTGTCTATGTTTGATGTAGATAGATGGCTCGTGCTGTTGTTCCGTTGAATTTTAATGCGTTCCTTGAGAAAGCAAAGTTGAAAGATGATGGTAGCAATTACACGGACTGGGTCCGTAATTTGAGGATTATCCTCATTGCTGCCGAGAAAAATTACGCCCTGGAAGCACCGCTGGGTGCGAGGCCTGCTGCAGATCTTGAGCGAAGTTGTGAGCGTCGCAAAGCGAGCTGATGACTACTCAATAGTTCAGTGTGCCATGCTTTACGGCTTAGAACCGGGTCTTCAACGGCGTTTTGAGCGTCATGGAGCATATGAGATGTTCCAGGAGTTGAAGTTAATATTTCAAGCAAATGCCCGGATTGAGAGATATGAAGTCTCCAATAAGTTCTATAGCTGCAAGATGGAGGAGAATAGTTACATCGGTGAGCACATACTCAAAATGTCTGGGTATAACAATCACTTAATTCAGCTGGGAGTTAATCTTCCGGATGATAGTGTCATTGATGAATTCTCCAATCACGCCACCAAGCTACAAGAGCTTCGTGATGAACTATAATATGCAAGGGATGACTAAGACAATTCTCGAGCTCTTAGCGATGCTGAAAGCAGCGGAAGTAGAAATCAAGAAAGAGCATCAAGTGTTGATGGTCAGCAAGACCACTAGTTTCAAGAAAAGGGCAAAGGGAAGAAGAAGGAAACTTCAAAAGAACAGCAAGAAAGTTGCTGATCAAGAGAAGAAACCCAAGTCTGGACCTAAGCACTGAAATCGAGTGTTTTCTTTGCAAGCGGATCGACCTTGGAAGCGGAACTGCCCCAAGTATTTGGCGGATAAAAGGATGGCAAGGTGAACAAAGGTATATATGATATACATGTTATTGATGTGTACCTTACTAATACTCGCAGATAGTACAGGTATTTGATACTGGTTACATTGCTAATATTTGCAACTCAAAGCAGGAACTACGGATTAGCGAAGATTGGCTAAGGGCGAGGTGACGATGCGCGTTGGAAATGGTTCCAAAGTCGATGTGATCATGATCGGCATGCTACCTCTACATCTACCTTGGGATTAGTTTTAGACCTAAATAATTGTTATTTGGTGCCGGCGTTGAGCATGAACATTATATCTGGATCTTGTTTATTGCGAGGCGGTTATTCATTTAAATCAGAGAATAATGGTTGTTCTATTTATATGAATAATATCTTTTATGGTCATGCACCCTTGAAGAATGGTCTATTCTTGTTGAATCTCGACAGTAGTGATACACATATTCATAATATTGAAGCCAAAAGATGCAGAGTTGATAATGATAGTGCAACTTATTTGTGGCACTTGCCGTTTAGGTCATATCGATGTAAAACGCATGAAGAAACTCCATCTTGATGGGCTTGGAATCACTTGATTATGAATCACTTGGTACTTGCGAACCGTGCCTCATGGGCAAGATGACAAAACGCCGTTCTCGGAACTATGGGCGTGCAACTGATTTGTTGGAAATCATACATACCGATGTTTGTGGTCCAATGAATGTTGAGGCTTTGGCGGATATCGTTATTTTCTCACCTTCACAGATGATTTGAGCAGATATGGGTATATCTACTTAATGAAACACAAATCTGAAACATTTGAAAAGTTCAAAGAATTTCAGAGTGAAGTGGAAAATCATCGTAACAAGAAAATAAAGTTTCTACGATCTGATCGTGGAGGAGAATATTTGAGTTACGAGTTTGGTTTACATTTGAAACAATGTGGAATAGTTTAGCAACTCACGCCACCGGAACACCACAGAGAAATGGTGTGTCCGAGCGTCGAATCGTACTTTACTAGATATGGTGCGATCTATGATGTCTATTTCTGATTTACCGCTATCGCTTTGGGGTTATGCTTTAGAGGCGGCCGCATTCACGTTGAATAGGACACCGTCAAAATCCGTTGAGACGACGCCTTATGAACTGTGGTTTGGCAAGAAACCAAAGTTTGCGTTTCTTAAAGTTTGGGGCTGCGATGCTTATGTAAAGAAACTTCAACCAGATAAGCTCGAACCCAAATCGGAAAAATATGTCTTCATAGGATACCCAAAGGAGACTGTTGGGTACACCTTCTATCACAGATCTGAAGGCAAGATTTTCGTTGCTAAATTCGGTTCTTTCTAGAGAAGGAGTTTCTCTCGAAAGAAGTGAGTGGGAGGAAAGTAGAACTTGATGAGATAACTGTATCTGCTCCCTTATTGGAAAGTAGTTCATCACAAGAAATGGTTCCTGTGACAACTACACCAATTAGTGAAGAAACTAATGATGATGATCATGAAGCTTCAGATCAAGTTACTCTTGAACCTCGAGGTCAACCAGAGTAAAATACGCACAGAGTGGTACGGTAATCCTATTCGGAAGTCATGTTACTTGACCATGGCGAACCTACGAACTATGAAGAAGCGATGGTGAGCCCAGATTCATAAAATGGCTGGAAGCCATGAAATCTGAGATGGGATCCATGTATGAGAACAAAGTATGGACTTTGGTTGACTTGCCCGATGATCGGCAAGCCATTGAAAATAAATGGATCTTTAAGAAGAAGACTGGCGCCGATGGTAATGTAACTGTCTACAAAGCTCGACTTGTTGCAAAAGGTTTTCGACAAGTTCAAGGGGTTGACTACGATGAGACTTTCTCACCGTAGCGATGCTTAACTCTGTCCGAATCATGTTAGCAATTGCCGCATTTTATGATTATGAAATTTGGCAAATGGATGTAAAACCGCATTCTTGAATGGATTTCTAGAAGAAGAGTTGTATATGATGCAACCAGAAGGTTTTGTCGATCCAAAGGGTGCTAACAAAGTGTGCAAGCTCAACGATCAATTTATGGTCAGTGCAAGCCTCTCGGAGTTGGAATAAGCGCTTTGATAGTGTGATCAAAGCATATGGGTTTATCTGAGACTTTTGGAGAAGCTTGTATTTACAAGAAAGTGAGTGGGAGCTCAGTAGCATTTCTAATATTATATGTGGACGACATATTATTGATTGGAAATGATATAGAATTTCTGGATAGCATAAAAGGATACTTGAATAAAAGTTTTTCAATGAAAGACCTCGGTGAAGCTGCTTACATATTGGGCATCAAGATCTATAGAGATAGATCAAGGCGCTTAATTGGACTTTCACAAAGCACATACCTTGATAAAGTTTTGAAGAAGTTCAAAATGGATCAGCAAAGAAAGGTTTTTACCTGTATTACAAGGTGTAAGATTGAGTCGGACTCAATGCCCGACCACAGCAGAAGATAGAGAGAAAATGAAAGATGTTCCTATGCTTCAGCCATAGGCTCTATCATGTATGCAATGCTGTGTACCAGACTGACGTATGCTTAGCTGTAAGCTTGGCAGGAAGGTACCAAAGTAATCCAGAGTGGATCTTTGGACAGCGGTCAAGAACATCTGAAATACGAAAAGGACTAAGGATATGTTTCTCATATATGGAGGTGACAAAGAGCTAGTCGTAAATGGTTACGTCGATGCAAGCTTTGACACTGATCCGGACGATTCTAAATCGCAAACCGGATCGTGTTTTTATTAAGCGGTGGAGCTGTCGGTTGGTGCAGTTCTAAACAAAGCGTCGTGGCGGGATCTACATGTGAAGCGGAGTACATAGCTGCTTGGAAGCAGCGAATGAAGGAGTCTGGATGAAAGAGTTCATTTCCGATCTAGGTGTCATACCTAGTGCATCGGGACCGATGAAGATCTTCGTGACAATCTTGGTGCAATTGCCTTGGCAAAGGAATCCAGGTTTCACAAGAGGACCAAACACATCAAGAGACGCTTCAATTCCATTCGGGACCAAGTCCAAGTGGGAGACATAGAGATTTGCAAAATACATACGGATCTGAATGTTGCAGACCCGTTGACTAAGCCTCTTCCACGAGCAAAACATGATCAGCACCAAGACTCCATGGGTGTTAGGATCATTACTTTGTAATCTAGATTATTGACTCTAGTGCAAGTGGGAGACTGAAGGTAATATGCCCTAGAGGCAATAATAAAAGTTATTATTTATTTCCTTATATCATGATAAATGTTTATTATTCATGCTAGAATTGTATTAACCGGAAACATAATACATGTGTGAATATATAGACAAACAGTATGTCACTAGTATGCCTCTACTTGACTAGCTTGTTAATCAAAGATGGTTATGTTTCCTAACCATGAACAAGGAGTTGTTATTTGATTAACAAGGTCACATCATTAGTTGAATGATCTGATTGACATGACCCATTCCGTTAGCTTAACACTTGATCGTTTAGTATGTTAATGCTTTCTTCATGACCCATACATGTTCCTATAACTATGAGATTATGCAACTCCGTTTACGGAGGAATACTTTGGTACTACCAAACGTCACAACGAATCGGGTGATTATAAAGGAGTACTACAGGTGTCTCCAAAGGTACTTGTTGGGTTGGCGTATTTCGAGATTAGGTTTTGTCACTCCGATTGTCGAAGAGGTATCTCCAGGCCTTCTCGGTAATGCACATCACTTAAGCCTTGCAAGCATTACAACTAATGAGTTAGTTGTGAGATGATGTATTACGGAACGAGTAAAGAGACTTACCGGTAACGAGATTGAACTAGGTATTGGATACCGACGATCGAATCTCGGGTAAGTAACATACCGATGACAAAGGGAACAACGTATGTCGTTATGCGGTTTGACCGATAAAGATCTTCGTAGAATATGTAGGAACCAATATGGGCATCCAGGTTCCGCTATTGGTTATTGACCGAGAATGGTTCTAGGTCATGTCTACATAGTTCTCGAACCCGTAGGGTCCGCACGCTTAACGTTCGATGACAGTTCATAATGAGTTTATAAGTATTGATGCACGAAGGTTGTTGAGTCCCGGATGTGATCACGGACATGACGAGGAGTCTCGAAATGGTCGAGACATAAAGATTGATATATTGGAAGCCTACATTTGGACATCGGAAGTGTTCGGGTGAAATCGGATTTTATCGAGTACCGGAGGTTACGGAACCCCGGGAAGTCCATGGGCCTTAATGGGCCATGGGAGAAGAGGAAGGGCATGCCAAGGTGGGCTGCGCCCCCTCCCCTCTAGTCCGAATAGGACAAGGAAGGGGCGCGCCTTCTTCCTCTTCCCTCCTCCAATCCTAGTCCAACTAGGAGAGGGGGAGTCCTACTCGGTGGGAGTAGGACTCCTCCTTAGTCGCGCCTCCTCTAGGGCCGCCACCTCCCCTTGGCTCCTTTATATATCTGGGGCAGGGGCACCCCAATACACACAAGTTGATCTACGGATCTTGCCTTAGCCGCAGCGGTGCCCCTTCCACCATATTCCACTTCGGTCATATCGTCGCGGAGCTTAGGAGAAGCCTGCGCCGGAGAAGTCATATCGTCATGAGCTTAAGCGAAGCCCTGCGTCGGTGGAGCATCAACATCGTCCACCACGCCGTCAGGTTGACGGAATTCATCCCGACACTTTGCTGGATCGAGTCCGGGATCGTCATCGAGCTGAGCGTGTGCAGAACTCGGAGGTGCCCGACGTTCGGTGCTTGGATCGGTCGGATCGTGGAGACGCGTCGACTACATCAACAGCGTTGTTATAACGCTTCCGCTTTCGGTCTACGAGGGTACGTGGACGGACACTCTCCCCTCTCGTTGCTATGCCATCACCATGGTCTTGCGTGATCGTAGGAAATTTTTTGAAATTACTACGTTCCCCAACACTATAATATGCAAGGGATGATGAAAACAATTCCCAAGCTCTTCGCGATGCTAAAACCGGCGAAGGTAAAAATCAAAGAAAAACATCAAGTGTTGATGGTTGACAAGATCACTAGTTTCAAAAAAAAGGGCAAAGGTAAGAAGGGGAACTTCAAGAAGAAAGGCAAGCAAGTTGCTGCTCAAGTGAAGAAGCCCAAGTCTGGACCTAAGCCTGAGACTAAGTGCTTCTACTACAAAGGGACTGGTCACTGGAAGCGGAACTACCCCAAGTATTTGGTGGGTAAGAAGGATGGCAGAGTGAACAAAGCTATATTTGATATACAGGTTATTGATGTGTACCTTACTAGTGTTTATAGTAGCCCCTGGGTATTTGATACTTGTTCGGTTGCTAAATATTAGTAACTCGAAACAGGAGTTACAGAATAAACAGAGACTAGTTGAGGGTGAGGTGACGATGTGTGTTGGAAGTAGTTCCAAGATTGATATGATCATCATCGCACACTCCCTATACTTTCGGGATTAGTGTTGAACCTAAATAAGTGTTATTTGGTGTTTGCGTTGAGCATGAATATGATTTGATCATGTTTATTGCAATACGGTTATTCATGTAAGTTAGAGAATAATTGTTGTTCTGTTTACATGAATAAAAACCTTCTATGGTCATACACCCAATGAAAATGGTTTGTTGGATCTCGATCGTGTGATACACATATTCATAATATTGAATCCAAAAGATGTAAAGTTAATAATGATAGTGCAACTTATTTGTGGCATTGCCGTTTAGGTCATATTGGTGTAAAGCGCATGAAGAAACTCCATGCTGATGGGCTTTTGGAATCACTTGATTATGAATCACTTGATTCTTACGAACCATGCCTCATGGGCAAGATGACTAAGACTCCGTTCTCCTGAACAATGGAGCAAGCAACTGATTTGTTGGAAATAATACATACTGATGTATGTAGTCCGATGAGTGTTGATGCTCGCGGCAGGTATCGTTATTTTCTGACCTTCACAGATGATTTGAGCAGATATGGGTATATCTACTTGATGAAACACAAGTCTGAAACATTTGAAAAGTTCAAAGAATTTCAGAGTGAAGTGGAGAATCATCGTAATGAGAAAATAAAAGTTTCTACGATATGATCGCAGAAGTAAAATATTTGAGTTAACGAATTTGGCCTTCAGTTAAAATAATGTGGAATAGTTTCATAAACTCATGCCACCTGGAACACCACAGCGTAATGGTGTGTCCGAACATCGTAACCGTACTTTATTTGACATGGTGCGATCTATGATGTCTCTTACCAATTTACCACTATCGTTTTGGGGTTATGCATTAGAGACAACTGCATTCACATTAAATTGGGCACCATCTAAATCCGTTGAGATGACACCGTATGAACTGTGGTTTGGCAAGAAACCAAAGTTGCCGTTTCTTAAAATTTGGGGCTGCAATGCTTATGTGAAAAAGTTTCATCCTGATAAGCTCGAACCCAAATCGGAGAAATGCGTCTTCATAGGATACCCAAAGGAGACTGTTGGGTACACCTTCTATCACAGATCCGAAGGAAAATTCGTTGCTAAGAATGGATCCTTTCTAGAGAAGGAGTTTCTCTCGAAAGAAGTGAGTGGGAGGAAAGTGGAACTTGATAAGGTAATTGTACCTTCTCCCGAATTGGAAAATAGTTCATCACAGAAATCAGTTCCAGTGATGTCTACACCAACAAGAGAGGAAGTTAATGATAATGATCATGAAACTTCAGATCAAGTAACTTCAGAACTTCGTAGATCAACCAGAGCATGATCCGCACCAGGGTAGTACGGTAATCCTGTTCTGGAGGTCATGTTACTTGACCATGACGAACCTATGAACTATGAGGAAGCGATGATGAGCCCAGATTCCGCAAAATGGTTTAAGGCCATGAGATCTGAGATGGGATCCATGTATAAGAACAAAGTATGGACTTTGATTGACTTGCCCGATGATTGGTGAGCCATTGAGATTAAATGGATCTTCAAGAGGAAGACGGACGCTGATAGTAGTGTTACTATCTATAAAGCTAGAATTGTCGCAAAAGGTTTTCGACAAGTTTAAGATGTTGAATACAATGAGATTTTCTCACTTGTATCAATGCTTAAAAGTCTGTCCGAATCATGTTAGGAAATTGCCACATTTTATGAAATCTGGCAAATGGATGTAAAGACTGTATTCCTGAATGGATTTCTGGAAGAAGAGTTGTATATGATGCAACATGAAGGTTTTATCGATCCAAAGGATGCTAACAAAATGTGCAAACTCCAGCGATCCATCTATGGACTGGTGCAAGCATCTCGGAGTTGGAATATACGCTTTGATGAGTTAATCAAAGCATATAGTTTTATACAGACTTGCGGTGAAGCCTGTATTTAAAAGAAAGTGAGTGGGAGCACTACAGCCTTTCTGATAAGTATATGTGAATGACATATTGTTGATCTGAAATAATGTAGAATTTTCTGAAAAGCATAAAGGAGTATTTGAAAGGAGTTTTTCAAAGAAATACCTCGGTGGAGCTGCTTACATATTGAGCATCAAGATCTATAGAGATAGATCAAAACGCTTGATAAGTTTTTTCAATGAGTACATACCTTGACAAGATTTTGAAGTAGTTCAAAATGGAACAGTCAAAGAAAGAGTTCTTGCTGTGTTACAAGGTGTGAGATTGAGTAAGACTCAAAACCCGACCACGACAGAAGATAAAAAGAGAATGAAAGTCATTCCCTATGCCTCAGCCATAGGTTCTATAAAGTATGCCATGCTGTGTGCCAGTTCTATTGTATACCCTACATTGTGTTTAGCAAGGAAGTACAATAGTGATCTAGGAGTAGATCACTGGACAATGGTCAAAATTATCCTTAGTGGATTAAGGATATGTTTCTCGATTATGGAGGTGACAAAAGGTTCGTCGTAAAGGGTTACGTTGATGCAAGCTTTGACACTGATCCAGAAGACTCCAAGTCTTAATCTGGATACATATTGAAAGTGGGAGCAATTAGCTAAAGTAGCTCCATGCAGAGCATTAGTACGCCTCTACTTGACTAGCTCGTTAATCAAAGATGGTTGAGTTTCTTAGCCATGGACAAAGAGTTGTCATTTGATTAACGGGATCACATCATTAGGAGAATGATATGATTGACTTGAACCATTCCGTTAGCTTAGCACCCGATCGTTTAGTATATTGCTATTGCTTTCTCCATGACTTATACATATTCCTATGACTATGAGATTATGCAACTCCCGTTTACCGGAGGAACACTTTGTGTGCTATGAAACGTCACAACGTAAATGGGTGATTATAAAGGTGCTCTACATGTGTCTCCGAAGGTACTTGTTGGGTTGGCGTATTCCGAGATTAGGATTTGTCACTCCGATTGTCGGAGAGGTTTCTCTGGGCCCTCTCGGTAATGCACATCACTTAAGCCTTGCAAGCATTGCAACTAATGAGTTAGTTGCGGGATGATGTATTACGGAATGAGTAAAGAGACTTGCCGGTAATGAGATTAAACTAGGTATTGAGATACCGACGATCGAATCTCGGGCAAGTAACATACCGATGATAAAGGGAACAACGTATGTTGTTATGCAGTTTGACCGATAAAGATCTTCGTAGAATATGTAGGAGCCAATATGAGCATCCAGGTTCCGCTATTGGTTATTGACCGGAGACGTGTCTCGGTCATGTCTACATAGTTCTCGAACCCGTAGGGTCCGCACGCGTAAAGTTTCGATTACAGTTATATTATGAGTTTATGTGTTTTGATGTACCGAAGGAGTTCGGAGTCCCGCATGAGATCGGGGACATGACGAGGAGTCTCGAAATTGTCGAGACGTAAAGATAAATATATTGGACGACTATATTCGGACATCGGAAAGGTTGCAAGTGATTCGGGTATTTTTCGGAGTACCGAAGAGTTACGGGAATTCGTATTGGGCCTTAATGGGCCATACGGGAAAGGAGAGAAAGGCCCCAAAGGGTGGCCGCACCCCTCCCCATGGACTAGTCCGAATTGGACTAGGGAGGGGGGGCCCCTTCCTTCCCTACGTTCCCCAACAGTGGCATCCGAGCATGATTTTATGCGTAGATGTCATATGCATGAGTAGAACACAAGTGAGTTGTGGGCGACATAAGTCATACTGCTTACCAGCATGTCATACTTTGGTTTGGCGGTATTGTTGGATGAAGCGGTGTCGGTGTCAAAACCGGCGGATCTCGAGTAGGGGGTCCCGAACTGTGCGTCTAGGCGGATGGTAACAGGAGACAAGGGACACGATGTTTTACCCAGGTTCGGGCCCTCTCGATGGAGGTAAAACCCTACGTCCTGCTAGATTAATATTGATGATGTGTGTTACAAGAGTAGATCTACCACGAGATCGAAGAGGCTAAACCCTAGAAGCTAGCCTATGGTATGATTGTTGTTCGTCCTACGGACGAAAACCCTCCGGTTTATATAGACACCGGATAGGGTTAGGGTTACACAGGGTTGTTTACAATGGTAGGAGATCTACATATCCGTATCGCCAAACTTGCCTTCCACGCCAAGGAAAGCCCCATCCGGACACGGGACGAAGTCTTCAATCTTGTATCTTCATAATCTTGGAGTCCGGCCGATGATGATAGTTCGGCTATCCGGACACCCCCTAGTCCGGAACTCCCTCAGTAGCCCCTGAACCAGGCTTCAATGACGATGAGTCCGGCGCGCATGTTGTCTTCGACATTGCAAGGCGGGTTCTCCTTCAGTCTTCATGTTCCCGTCGAATAGTGTCCGGCTTCTTTATAAATGTTGCGCTCCTTGGCTTCTACGCCCAATAATGGCCTTCTTCCACGTGTCTTACGAATGCGAAAGGCTGGGATATTTTTACATTTTACCCCCTAGCCGTGCGAACGAGCCGTCTACAAGAGAGGCGAGGATCTAGATCCAGCTCACACCATCCTCCATCCGCAAGTTCTCATCGAAGCGCCTCTGACAAAAATCCATTCCATCATGGATAGCCGACGCGCTCCTCCTCTCGCGCCCCAGCCCTAAGCCAGGAGATTGGGGAGATGCTCGGCCCACACAGCGAGCTAGTGGTGCTTCAAACCGAGGGATATCTTCTCCCAGCTTTCATGGTTCCGGTTCGAGCCGGACCGGCCACCTACAAGGGTGGGAAGCAGGCGGAGAGCGTCCCCAACCCTTCCAAAGGGGAGCGGGTATGCTTTGTCCCCTATCTAATAAGGGGACTCGGATTTCCCATACATCCGTTTCTCCGGGGGCTCCTAGAGTTTTACGGACTCCAACTCCACCACCTCACGCCCGCCTCCATTTTGCACATCACGGGCTTCGTAGCTTTTTGCGAGCTGTTCTTGGGCATCGAGCCCCATTTTGCCCTGTGGAAGAGATTGTTTTGTCTCGTACCCCATTCTCACGAGGGGTCGATATACCAAGTGGGCGGAGCCGAAATATGGCGCATCGCCGGGACCAGATATCTATCCGGCACCCCGAAGAAGGCGTCCGAAGATTGGCCTTCGGAATGGTTCTACATGGAGGACGCCCCTCTACCGGATCCAGTCCGGATCAGCCTCCCGGAGTTCAACAATGCTCCCTTGAAGAAACGCCTGAGTTGGCGCCCGCGGAGCCCTCAACGGGAAGATGACAGGAGCGTCCATTATCTGATGGGCCGGATTAGGTTACTGGCCCATTCCGGATTGACCATGATTGGAGTCATGGCCACGTGCATTATGAGAGGGGTGCAGCCACTCCAATATAGGGGCCACCCTATGTGGGATTTCAACGGGGAAGATGACGCCACCCGTCATGGCCGCAAAGGGCTAGGCTCGGCAGCCGATCCGCAAAGATCTGTCCGCTTGTACAAGGGAGAGGAGGAGGACTTCCTCCGCAAGAATCCGTTGAATGGATTTTCTATGCATAACCCTCGGAGCTGGGTAAGCAGATGTTCATCTACCCGATCCATACCTTTTTTGTAAAGTCAAGTATCTTACTCTGTGATTTCGACGCAGGAGCTGCGCCGGGACATGGAGGGCATACGAAGCCTAGCTCCACAGCCCGATGATCCGGAACGATCCCTTGATCCGGCCTCCGAAGAGGATCCAGACATAAAGGTGGAGCTGATTGCCGGGGTGTTCCACCAACGTAGCATAGACAATGCCCTAGTCGCCATTACGGCTGACTACCCCGGTTTGTTTTCGGCCTCCCAGGTGACTATGACCGAGGTCTTGACACCATCATGTGATCCGCGCTCAATTGTGACCATCCCATGCTGATGGTGTATCGCAGGATGTGCCTTTAAGGCGGGAAGCTGAACCCGCGGCGGCCGACCAACAAGGATCAGTCTGGCCCGGCAGGAGGAAGAGGAGTGCGGCGCGAACCGAGACATCGCCGCAACAGTACGGAGCACCGCTATTTTTAAGGGAAGGATCCCCAGAAGGTATATTAATGCTCATAACTTTTCCAGAAAGAGCACTCGCTGGACAGTGTCCGGAGAGGTTGCCAATCAAGCCTCCGCCGGCCATGCTCCAACGCATGGTCCGGGAGGGGAGGTGAATACAAGGCGTAAACCGGACGCTCCTCCGACGGAGGATGCCGACAGGCTGTCCGCCACCCGGTCTGAGGTGGAGAGCGCCATGAATCACAGGCGTCGCCGGACAGTTCTTTGTGACGCGTGTTTCTCTCCCGGAGGCGTTAAATGCCTTTAAAGCGGGAAACGCGCACCTCCGTGCCGCTCAAGATGGGTTAACCAGAGCCACGGAGCAGTATGTGAAAGACATACGGGTAAGTAATTTTAATAGTTATATATGCCAGTAGCCCCCGAGACTTAAAATAGTTGAAATAACTGATTTAAGGATCAATTATTATGCAGGGTCTTGCGGAGAAGAATACCCAGCTGTCCCAGGAGCTCCAAGAGTGCAAGGCCCAACTTGAAGCCGCGCTGGCCGCCACAGGGGGAGCCACAGAGACCCCCGCTAGTAAGACGTACTTTTAAAAGATAATTATTTAGCAAAGTGTGGCGTGAATCTGACAATAATATTGCAGAGGCGCCGGACTAGATCCAGACAAGCAACAGCTACTGCGTCAGCTAAAGGCCGCGAGAGGGTGCTTATGAAGGTGCAGCAGAGAGAAACAAGCTCCAAGATGCCCACACCCAGCAAGGACAAGAGCTGAAAGGTGTTGGGCCCAGCTATGCAGCTCCGTGAAGGAGAATCAGCGGCTTCGTCGCGGCATTTATAGTAAGTGCTTGAACGAATTCCTTTGAAAAGAAGAATTCGGCGAGGAAGACGATTGACAGAAATATGTCTTTAGGTGTGCTCACAGGTCGCCCTGCGGAGGAAATGCCTGAGTCAGCGGGTGACCAACTTCCCGAGCTAGTTCAATTGCTCGAACGTGTTCGGCAGGCGATGAGTGGCGTCGTTCATGCTTTATGGCCATCCGTCTCCCTACACGAGGGCCTTGGCGAGCTTGCTGAGAAGCTTCAGGGAGCACGGCGACGCCTCCGTTTGTGGAAGATATCGGCCTGCCGTCAGGGCGCCAGGGAGGCCTGGGCCATGGTGAAGACACGTTACCTGAAGTCTGACCCAAACCACATGGCCGAGGTCGGACCTGCGGGGCCTGATGGGAAGGAGATCCCTGTGAGCTTAATGTACGTCCAAGTAGAACTGGCCGCGAAATATTCCCAACAGGACTGTAAATTAGACAACCTGTTAGATGGGATTGAAGAGGAGTACAATCAGTCGGTTTGACAATGTAATTTGAAATGACATGTAAAATGCCTTCTAGCCGGATTGTAGATCGTTTGTCTTTGCGGACCATTTTGCTTCAACCTCGGGACCCAACAGTCCGGAGTGTGTCCGGATACCCTTACGGTTATAAATGAACCGGGGCATGCATGGAGACAAGGCGTCGGGGTCATAATTGCTTTATCAGACAAGTGCCCAACTAGTTATGTTATATTACATGGTTAGTAAGAAACATCTTCCAGGGAGAATAGTTCTGTTAAGGGTTCCTTTCCCTGGGAGGCATGCCCTAAAGTGCAATGCCGGACTGCAAAAATAGCAGAAAAAGCATCTGGGGGCAGATAAATAAGTAAGTAATAAATCATCTTTTAAGTCACCGACCGAATATTCTCTTAAGAACGCTAGCTTTCGGCTTCACCCAGTCTGAGGTACACATCCGGCTGACCCGGCAGTAACAATCGCAGAGGTGCTCCCTTTACCTCCTAGCCAAACAATCGAACGAGGGGTAAGCACAGAGCCAGCAACCCAGCTTGGCCAAAACTTAAGTCATATCGATGCATATAATGGTGAATAAAAGGTACATGCGGAAGTATGACACATGTATTGGGCATGAAGCCCGTATGAATAAGCTTCTGTTAAAGAAGCCCCCAAGTATAATGAGTGCCAGGGGCACATCAAGTGTGTGCGAACAAAGCGCAAATCAGCCCATAAAAGGTAAAAAAAGTGGGAAGAAGGAGGAGGAGGAGAGACAGTAAAAAACAAGGAGTGGACGGGGGAGTGAGACGAACCCGGAGTCCGGCGTTAGGCGTAGAATCTTCGGAGACGGGCTGCGTTCCATGGGTTCGGCTCGAGTCGGTTGTCCGATGCGTTACGTAGACGGTATGCTCCGCCGGTCAGGACTTGGTCGATGATGAAGGGACCTTCCCACTTGGGCTTGAGTTTGTCCTTTTTCTTGTCCGGCAAGCGTAGAACAAGTTCGCCAACATTGTAAGTTTTGGCCCGTACTTCTCTGCTTTGATATCTTCGAGCCTGCTGCTGATAAAATGCGGAACGAGCCTTTGCCACGTCCCGCTCCTCCTCTAAGGTGTCCAGACTGTCCTGCCGATCTAGCTCGGCTTCTCTTTCTTCGTACATGCGCACACGAGGTGAGTCATGAATTATATCGCAGGGCAGGACTGCCTCTGCGCCGTATACCATGAAAAATGGTGTGAATCCAGTAGTTCGGTTTGGCGTGGTCCGCAGCCCCCAGAGTACGGAGTCGAGCTCCTCTACCCAGTGCGTGTTAGATTCCTTGAGGGACCGCACTAGTCTGGGTTTGATGCCGCTCATGATTAGACCATTTGCTCGCTCAACTTGACCGTTAGTTTGGGGGTGATAGACTGAAGCGTAATCGAGCTTAATACCCATGTTTTGGCACCAGAGTTTAACCTCCTCGGCCGTGAAGTTCGTGCCGTTGTCAGTGATGATGCTGTGGGGGACACCGAAACAGTGTACTACCCTGGATATGAAGTCTATCACCGGTCCGGATTCTGCCGTTTTAACCGTCTTGGCCTCAATCCATTTGGTGAATTTGTCCACCATGACCAATAAGTATTTGTGCTTGTGGGTTCCCCCTTTAAGGGGTCCGACCATGTCAAGCCCCCAGACCGCAAACGGCCAGGTAATGGGTATAGTTTTGAGGGCGGTTGGTGGCATATGGCTCTGATTAGCAAAGAGCTGGAAACCGACGCATCGTTGGACTAAATCTGAGCATCTGCCCGGGCTGTCGGCCAATAAAATCCTGTACGGAAGGCCTTTCCTACGAGGGCCCGGGCTGCAGCGTGGTGCCCGCCGAGTCCGGCGTGAATTTCAGCCAGGAGATTTCGCCCTTCCTCTTCGGAGATACACCTTTGAAGGACTCCGGTTGTGCTTTTCTTATAAAGCTCTCCCTCATGGACCTTGTAGGCTTTAGATCGCCGAACTATGCAGCGGGCCTCATTTTGGTCTTCGGGAAGTTCCTGCCGCATTAAGTAGGCTAGGAATGGTTCTGTCCACGGGGCAATGACTGCCATTATTTCGTGAGCTGAAGGTGTTATTTCGTTGGCTGAGCCGCCGATTGTGTCAGAATGGTCTGAGTTAGGTGATGCAGCTGGCTCCGGATTGTTATTTCCGGACTCCTCTTCCCATAATACGGATGGCTTAAAGAGCCGTTCCAGGAAGATGTTAGGAGGGACGGCGTCTCGTTTCACGCCGATGCGTGCTAACACATCTGCTGCCTGGTTATTATCCGGGGCTACATGATGGAATTCTAGTCCTTCGAACCGAGCTGACATTTTTAGGACTACGTTGCGGTAAGCTGCCATTTTTGGATCTTTGGCGTCGAAGTCTCCATTTACTTGGGATATTGCCATCCGGAGGCCATGTAGGAGGGCCTCGTATTCGGCTGCGTTGTTGGAGTCCATGTACATTATTTGAAGTACGTATTGGATTGTGTCTCCCATTGGGGACGTCAGGACGACGCCAGCCCCCAAGTCAGCCAACATTTTGGATCCGTCGAAATGCATGATCCAGTTGGAGTACGCGCCGTACTCTTTAGGGAGTTCGGCTTCGGTCCATTCGGCGATGAAGTCCGCCAGAACCCGCGACTTTATAGCTCGCCGTGGTTTGTAGGTTATGTCAAATGGTAAGAGCTCGATAGCCCATTTTGCAATCCTGCTCGTTGCGTCGCAATTGTTTATAATATCGTTGAGAGGTACTTCGGAGGCCACCGTTATTGAACACTCTTGAAAGTAGTGACGCAGCTTCCGGGATGCCATGAACACCGCATACGCTATCTTTTGATAATGTGGGTACCGGGATTTGCATGGAGTTAGAATAGTGGATACGTAGTACACTGGTTTTTGAAGAGGGAATTTGTGCCCTTCTGTTTCTCGTTCAACGACGAGTACCGCACTAACAACTTGATGTGTTGTTGCGATATATAATAACATAGGCTCGCCCAGGTTGGACGCGGCCAGAACCGGATTTTTTGCCAGTATGGCCTTTATTTCTTCGAGTCGGTTGTGGCAGCATCCGTCCATTCAAGTGTTGATTGTGCGGAGGAGGCGGTAGAGGGCGAGCCTTTTCTCCCAAACGGAGATGAAGCGACTTAAGGCCGCCACGCATCCGGTTAGTTTTGTATCTGCTTGAGGTCTTTTGGAATATCCAATTGTGACAGAGCTCGGATTTTGGCCGGTTTGCCTCAATTCCTCGACGGATCGATGAAGCCCAAGAGCTTTCCGGCTGGTGCGCCAAGACGATTTTTCCGGATTGAGCTTAATGTCATATGCTCGGAGGTTGTCGAATGTCACCCTCAAGTCTTCTACTAGAGTTCCGCGTGTTTGGTCTTGACGACCACATCGTCTCACGTATGCCTCTACTGTTTTGCCTATCTGGGTAGCCAGACATGTTCGAATCATGCGCTGATATGTTGCGCCGGCGTTTTTGAGTCCGAAGGGCATCGTGTTGAAGCAGAATGGCCCATATGGAGTAATGAATGCCGTTGCGCCCTGGTCTTTCTCCGCCATCTTGATTTGATGGTATCCGGAGTATGCGTCGAGGAAGCACAATGAATCGTGCCCTACGGTAGCATCGATAATTTGGTCGATGCGAGGGAGGGGGAAAGGATCCTTTGGACAGGCCTTGTTAAGGTCTTTAAAATCGACGCAGAGGCGCCAGGATTTGTCCTTTTTTGGTACCATTACTAGATTGGCTAGCCAGTCCCGATGCTTTATATCTCTGATGAATCCGGCTTCTAAGAGTTTGGCTAGCTCTTCTCCCATTGCCTGTCTTTTGGGCTTGGAAAATCGCCGAAGAGCTTGTTTGACTGGCTTGAATCCTTTTAGGATATTTAGGATGTGCTCCGCCAGCCTTCGTGGGATTCCTGGCATGTCTGAGGGATGCCAGGCAAAAATGTCCCAATTTTCCCGAAGGAATTCTCGTAGTGCGGCCTCGACATCAGGACTTAATTGTGCCCCAATGGAGGCTGTCTTTGTGGGGTCCGTTGGATGGACCTGAAATTTGACTATCTCGTCTGCTGGTTTAAAAGAGGTGGATTTGGACCTCTTATCGAGTATCACATCGTCCCTATCCACCGTGGGCGCAGCGTAGCTAGTTCCTCTGCCGCTAGGGCTTCGGACAATGCCTCTAGGGCCGGTCGGCTGTCTTATTTTCAGCGGAGTGTGTGATCGAGGATCCTTGGCAGAGTGATTATCCCATTGGGTCCGGGCATTTTGAGCTTCATGTACCCGTAGTGGGGTATGGCTTGGAAGATTGTGAATGCCTCGCCCTAACAAAGCGTGATATCCGCTGCGAATGGGGCCACTTGAAACGTGACCTCCTCGGACCTGTAATTGTCCGGTGAGCGAACACTACATCTAGTGTGATTTTTCCTGCGAGCGTACTTCTCGACTAGGGATTATCCTCTCGAAGGTTGTGCTGCTTCGCTCGATGCGGCTCGATCAATTTCCATTTTTGAAGGGTTTCCTCATAGATGAGGTTTAATCCGCTGCCGCCATCCATGAGTACCTTAGTAAGACGAAAACCGTCTACTATCGGACCGAGGACCAATGCGGCTGGTGCTCTAGCTGTTCGAATTTAGGTTAAATCGCTGGCGTTGAAGGTGATAGCCGTGTCGCTCCATGGATTTGTTGTTGCTACTTGGTAGACTTCGACGAGGCCGCGGATTGTTCGTTTCCGCATGTTATTTGATGCGAAAGTCTCGAAGACTGTTAATACCGTACTGGTACTGCTGGGTTGGTTGTCCGGGGCTAAAAAGCCTATGCCACTTTTGGCCACCTGCCGTAGTATCCAACACGCTCGAAGGCTGTGTGTTGAAGTGGCGCCCTCCGTGCTGTGGATTTTGTAGGGTCCGTTGAGCCAACCCTCCAGTACGGTTCCGTACCCTTTAGGGGTTTTTGGTTTTTTGGTATTCAACCCGGGTGCTTGATAATGATGCACCCTTTTGTTCCGGACTAGGGATGTATTCGGGGCCGGATTATCCTAAAATTTACTTTCGGTTTTCCAGGCGCTCTCCATCACGCAGTACTTTTGTACTATGGTCGCCAAGTCAGTAAAGCGTGTAATTTCGCGACAACTTATGGCGTTTAGGATTCCCTTGTCCGTGCAATTATTGCAGAAAATTGGGATTGCGTCCTCCTCTCGGCAGTCCTTTACCCTGTTCTTAACCGGGAGGAATCGCCCAAGAATGATGTCTTGTTTCAGCGGGCTCTTGCGAATTCAGAGAGGTCGCTAATGTTTGGGTGGGCGGTGGAACTAGATCCGAACCCTGTCCAATTCAGGACTCAAGGGCCGAGAAGTTTCCGAACTTGGAAGTTTGGATTTTTGAGTGTTATCCAATGAGTCCAACCCGCCGCCTGACTTTATGTTCAGGGCTTGGTCGACGTCCGTCCCTCTGCGGGAATCCGGCATGGAGGGATCGGGAATCCGGACGCAACTAGTCTTTAAGATACAAGAAGAATCGCCGCATTGCTGCTCTATCACAGCAACATGATGGGTAGCCTGGGGAAAATTGATCTCTCTCGGATCGGTTTTAGGCCCGATCCGGTCGTAGTCTGTGGCGACTCCCAGGGCAGCGATGCGATCCAAGAGCTCGTTTATGGAGGAGAGCTCGATCGATCTAACTGTTCGCAAATTCGAACTAACACGAGATTGGTTTCGATGACTCGAGAGGTCATCGTCGCGTGATGGCGGATGGCGGTCATAAGAAAACCACCTAGCGAAGAGTTCGCCAGCGCCAAGGCTCCTTTGGCGATAGTATCGTCTCTAAAGACGAGATGAGGCATCCTACCGACGGCGACGACACGAGAGGAACTCTCGGTGAAAGCACCAATGTCGGTGTCAAACCGCGGATCTCGAGTAGGGGTCCCGAACTGTGCGTCTAGGCGGATGGTAACAGGAGACAAGGGACACGATGTTTTACCAGGTTGGGCCCTCTCGATGGAGGTAAAACCCTACGCCCTGCTAGATTAATATTGATGATGTGTGTTACAAGAGTAGATCTACCATGAGATCAAGAGGCTAAACCCTAGAAGCTAGCCTATGGTATGATTGTTGTTCGTCCTACGGACTAAAACCCTCCGGTTTATATAGACACCGGATAGGGTTAGGGTTACACAGAGTCGGTTACAATGGTAGGAGATCTACATATCCGTATCGCCAAGCTTGCCTTCCACGCCAAGGGAAGTCCCATCCGGACACGGGACGAAGTCTTCAATCTTGTATCTTCATAGTCTTGGAGTCCGGCCGATGATGATAGTTCGGCTATCCGGACACCCCCCTAGTCCGGAACTCCCTCAAGCGGCCCAGACCGACATTACGCGTACGCTTACGCGAGACTGGTTCTACCGACGTGCTTTGCACACAGGTGGCTGGCGGGTGTCAGTTTCTCCAAATTTAGTTGAACCGAGTGTGGCTACGCCCGGTCCTTGCGAAGGTTAAAGCAGCACCAACTTGACAAACTATCGTATGGTTTTGATGCGTAGGTAAGAATGGTTCTTGCTAAGCCCGTAGCAGCCACGTAAAATTTGCAACAACAAAGTAGAGGACGTCTAACTTGTTTTTGCATCACATGTCTCCGGTCAATAACCAATAGACATCACATGCAAGATAAGAGGTATAAAAGATAAACATCACATGCAATCATAATATGTGACATGATATGGCCATTATCATCTTGTGCTTAACCGGAAACATAATACATGTGTGAATACATAGACAAACAGAGTGTCACTAGTATGCCTCTACTTGACTAGCTCGTTGATCAAAGATGGCTATGATTCCTAGCCATAGACATGAGTTGTCATTTGATTAATGGGATCACATCATTAGGAGAATGATGTGATTGACTTGACCCATTCCGTTAGCTTAGCACTCGATCGTTTAGTATGTTTCTATTGCTTTCGGTCCACGAGGGTACGTGGACAACACTCTCACCTCTCGTAGCTATGCATCACCATGATCTTGCGTGTGCATAGGAATTTTTTTTTGAAATTACTACGTTCCCCAACAGTGGCATCCGAGCCTGGTTTTATGCGTAGATCTCATATGCACGAGTAGAACACAAGTGAGTTGTGGGCGATATAAGTCATACTACTTACCAGCATGTCATACTTTGGTTCGGCGGTATTGTTGGATGAAGCGGCCCGGACCGACATTACGCGTACGCTTACGCGAGACTGGTTCTACCGACGTGCTTTGCACACAGGTGGCTGGCGGGTGTCAGTTTCTCCAACTTTAGTTAACCGAGTGTGGCTACGCCCGGTCCTTGCAAAGGTTAAAACAGCACCAACTTGACAAACTATCGTTGTGGTTTTGATGCGTAGGTAAGAACGGTTCTTGCTAAGCCCGTAGCAGCCACGTAAAATTTGCAACAACAAAGCAGAGGACGTCTAACTTGTTTTTGCATCACATGGCTCCGGTCAATAACCAATAGACATCACATGCAAGATAAGATGTATAAAAGATAAACATCACATGGAATCATAATATGTGACATGATATGGCCATTATCATCTTGTGCTTAACCGGAAACACAATACATGTGTGAATACATAGTCAAACAGAGTGTCACTAGTATGCCTTGTCACGCCCAATATGCGACCCTATCCAAAAGGAACTCGACGGTCCCACCAAGGATAGACCCGCATATTGAAACGCTTTTGCAAGGTGGATATCATTACATCAACATTACATAATAGATGGGGATACATACATAAGGCACAAATGCCACAAGAATACATCAACATCATATACAAGATCAACATCCGACTACGGATGAAACATAAACAGAAGCTCAAACGACATCCACCCTGCTAGGCTAGGCTGCCGACCTGGAACCTATCCCCTGATCGAAGAAGCAGAAGAAGAACTCCAACACAAGCAAACATCGCTCTCGCGTCATGATCATCGCAAACCTGTACCTGCAACTGGTGGTGTAGTAATCTGTGAGCCACGAGGACTCAGCAATCCCATTACCATGGGTATGAAGACTAATAAAGCTTAAAGGGAAAGGAAGGGATAAAGTGGTGAGGTTGCAGCAGCGGCTAAGCATATATGGTGGCTAACATACGCAAATGAGAGCGAGAAGAGAAACAAAGGAACGGTCGTCAACTAGTAATGATCAAGAAGTGATCCTGAACTCCTACTTACGTCAGACATAACCCAGAAACCGTGTTCTCCTCTCGATCAACCCCGAAAAGAGACACTCACGGTTACGCACACGGTTGGTGTATTTTAGAAGAGTTTGCTTCAAGTTTACTACAACCGGATATTAACAAATTCCCATCTGCCACATAACCGCGGGCACGGCTCTCGAAAGTTTATACCTGCAGGGTGTCCCAACTTAGCCCATGATAAGCTCTCGCAATCAACGAAGGATATTCCTTCTCCCCGGGAAGACCCGATCAGTCTCGGAATTCCGGCTGCAAGACATTTCGACAGCAATAAAACAAGACCAGCAAGACCTCCCGGCGTGCCGACACCCTGATAGTAGCCGCGCATATCTCGTCTCAGGCCACGACCGGATGAGCAATCCGTACAACTAAAACCAGACCTCAAGTTTCCTTGAGGGGGCGCTGCACAGGGCTCTAGTTCGGGCCAACACTTAGACAAGCATTGGCCCGGGGGGGCTAAAATAAAGATGACCCTTGGGATGCGCGACTCCCAAGGGAAAAAGGTAATAGGTCAGGCAAATGGTAAAACCAATGTTGGGCCTTCTTTGGAAAAGTCTTATTCAAAGCGAACTGTCAAGGGGGTCCCATAAATCACCCGACCGCGTTAGGGACGCAAAATCCGGGAACATAATACCGATATGACGGAAACTAGGGCGGAAAGAGTGGAACAAAACACCAAGCATAAGGCCGAGCCTTCCACCCTTTACCAAGTATATAGATGCATTGATTAAATAAGATATATTGTGATATCCCAACAAGTAAACATGTTCCAACAAGGAACAACATCTCCATGTTCCAACAAGGAACAAACTTCATCTTCACCTGCAACTACCAACGCTATAAGAGGGGCTGAGCAAAGAGGTAACATAGCCAAACAACGGTTTGCTAGGAAGGGTGCAAAAGGTTAGAGGCTGACATGGCAATTTGGGAGGCTTGAGGAACAAGTAATAGGTAGCGCAGCATAGCGATAGAACGAAGCAACTAGCATAGCAATGATAGTAGTGAGATCCAAGGTAGCGGTCATCTTGCCTGAAATCCCGCAAGGAAGAAGAACGAGTCCATGAATAAGACGAACGGATGAAGCCGAACCAAGCGTAGACGAACGAATCCTTACGATCGCAACGAAACGGGAACTATCGAGAAAAACACACAACATAGTAAACACACCACACATAGACAAGACATGATGCACAACAAGCATGATGCATGACAAAGGCTACATGGAGCTACTCATGGCAAGAGATGATGCATACAAGAGCAACACATCAAAGCAAGTTTAAATGAGGCCAGAAACAACATAGAACAATTCCGGTAAGTCCTCATATGCAAATTTCGAAATTGGTCCAGATCTGAATAAACCTTATGTTCAAGTTGTTAAACAGAAAGTTAAGATGCACCACGATGATCTACACGAAATTCTAGTCAAGTTACATATAAAGTTCATTAGATTCGGAGCTACGACCTAGAAGATATGAGCAAAACAAGTTAAGCATGGTATTGATGCAAAATGCATACAAACATCAAGCAAACACCTCAAAACATGAATGCAACATGATAATATGAAACTACATGCAAAATCAAGCAAGTTTCATGTAGAGCACACTCAAAACGGAGCAACGGTGCAACACATACACACTATACAAGACATGCCAACAATCTGTCCAAAACAGCAACTAGGCATATTGCAAGCACCAAAACACTATGCTACAGCAGCTCAACGTAATAACAAAAGGCATGGGCATGATGTACAGGTAAAGCATGACAAAACATGAGCACTGAGCTATCTCCAGAAATCACTAGAACATGCTCAAACACACATGGCAAGATTGCAAATAATAACAGTTTTAGACTTGGCAGAAATAACATCAGGTTTGCAATGTTTAGAGCTATCAAACAACATGCTACAGGAACTTATCATGGCAAACAAAGGCATGGCATGAATCTACTAATCTCATAGAACAAATGTCCCTTACTGACCATAAGCCAAAAAGGATCAGAAAATATGATGGAACCCATGTAAACATGGCAAGTTATATGACAGATTCAAACATGGCAGGAACAACAATAAGTAGGCATGTTAGTGAGCTTGAACCACTCACCACAGAGCAATACATGGCATGGAAAGGCAACCAACAGTAAGAAGACATGGCATAGAAGCTATACATGGCAAGAACAACATCATAGCATGCAAGGATCAACTACAACAACATTGGCAAAATTGAATAACATGTAAACAATCTGCCAGGAAACATTTTATGGCAAAAGTAGAGCTCGATTGACTCAAGCTATGGCACTCCATAATTGCAAACAATGGCATGGATGGATAGAGCATACCCATATGTTCAAAACATCCTTACTCAAGTATCTCAAAATAAGCATGGATCTCTCAGTAGCATCAAGTTTACATGGCATAAAAATAACAGCAGAACAGGGCTGAAATCAGCAACATTATGAAGCCTAGTTTGCATGCTTGTGCTAGTCACCACAGAGATCACAAAAATACATGGCATACACCCCTGTAAAGATGACATGGCATATTACAAAACACATGTAGGACTCAAGTTCGTAGGGTGCACACATCAATCATGGCAAAAAATGACAAAAGTGCATGTTCTGATAAGAATCTGAAACTAACATCACATAGCCCTCTTCTATCAGCATTTCGGGCATCAAGATGAGCTCAAATGTAAATGATGCAATGAGATGAAATGATGTACTCGTCGAGGCGAACAATTTGACATATTACACGCACGAAACGGAGCAACGGATGCAGAGTTATGATGCGATGAAAATGCATGAAAATAATAGCAGATTCGGGGACATTGTGGAAATTTCACCTCCGGGAGAAGTCAACGCGGGACGAGGTGGTGCGGGATGAGGGGATCCGGGGCACAGGGAGGCGTTTGGATCGCGGGACGGGTGGATCTCATCCACCCGTCCGGATCTGACCGGAGACGGGCAAGGACGGCGACGGGGAGCTCCGGCGAGCGGCGGAGGAGGGAAAAGCTATGGTTTCGGGGGTTTGGACTGCGGAATTCCGGGGGAGGGGCATATATTTATAGGTAGAGGGAGCCAGGAGTGTCCAAATGGAGCATGGTTTTTGCCCACACGATCGTGATCGAACGACCGAGAGCATGGAGGGGAGTTAGATGGGTTTTGGGCCACTTTGGAGGGGGTGTTGGGCTGCAAACAAAAGAGGCTTTTCCGGTTACCCGGTTAACCGTTGGAGTATCAAACGACCTCCAAATGGCACGAAACTTGACAGGCGGTCTACCGGTGCTATACCAAGGCCGCTTGGCAAACCTCGGGCCATTCCGAGACTGTTTAACACCGCACACGAAAAGAGGTAAAAGAGGGCGCCGGGAGACATAGGAGTGCCGGATTGCAAAACGGACAACGGGGAAAATGCTCGGATGCATGAGACGAACACGTATGCAAAATGAAATGCACATGACGACATGATATAAAATGCAGATGATGACATGGCAAAGTGCAACACGCAAGCAAATGACAAGGCAACAACGATGAATAACTGGCAGACACCTGGTGCATCGAATCCGGGGCGTTACAACACTCCTCCACTAACAAGAGATCTCGTCCCGAGATCTTAGGACCGAGACGGAAGGGAAAAAGGGATGAGGTGAAACAAAAACTCAAGAGAAAAAGCAAAGAATCGAGAGCACTCGAGAAGAAGAGAGGAACGACGAGAATGACGAGAATAGAAAGCTCACGGAATCAGATAGACTATGAAACAACTCCGTTTAGACCGAGATAAGAAACGAATAAGACTGAAAGGATTTAGGCAGCACTCCGGTTGAACATTGAAAGATTAGAACATGAACTTGAGAAGATGGAATGATACTTGATGAAAACATGACATAAAACCTCCGGAAAGAAATGAAAGAGTTGAATGAAAAGAACGGAGAAGAAAATGATAACTTGTGCCGCGAATGAAATTGAAAGCATCTTTAGAAGGAAGGTTTGAACGGATTTGTTGAGAAAAGCAACAACGAAAAGAATAAGCTTGTTGTGGACTTATGGATAACCTCCCAAAATTTTCGAGGTGATAACCGACCATAAGCGGAAAAGATTTAATAGCTGAGAAAAACGAAGAAATGCAAAACTCCACTTCAAAAGAATACAGAGGATTAATTGCACTTCGAGACGCAAGAAGAAAAGATACTTGAACTCCACCGACAAGAATCTTGATGAACACTTGAAGAAAATATTAAATCATGGAGAACCACCATGAAGAACTCTGGTGACAAAAGGATGATGAGATAAAATTGAAGGATGAAAGAAAAATATGAGCGTTGTGATGATTTAGATGGAGGTTCCGACGAGATGGTCGAGGGAAATTTGAACTCCGGAAAAGAAAAGATGAAAAGACTTGGAACTAGAATTTATTCATTAAGAACAAACTCCGAAGGGAAGGATTACTCACTTGGATGAAATAAGAATAATATTTATTGTATGCTTATCCTTCATCAAATTAAATTGATGACAAACAATGGACTTTACATACTACTTATTCTTCTTGAAAAGGATTGAGAAGTGACATATCGCAAACTTGAGAAGGACTTCATGAACCACCGGTAGGATTGAAAAGAACGAATGGATTAGTGTGATAATCAAAGAAAAAGAATCTTGAACGAACAACCGTTAGAAATGAAAATGAACGAAGAGAAGAGAATGAATCGCCGGAAAGAATTAGAAGAACCAATATGCTAGAGGGGACTTATATTCAAAAGAACAAAGAGATCATGAGCTGATTAAGGAACACTTGAACGAAGCACCGGAAGAATATTGAGATGAACGAAGGGGCACGGATATAGAATAGTTGGGGAATGAATCTGAAAACTTAGAATGAAGAAATCTTCCGAAAAGATGGCCTCCGGATGATCGAGAGAGAAAGCAACTCCTGAAATGCTCCGGATGGATGAAAAGAATTTGCATGACTAGAAACAATTTGATAGCATAACATCGAGCTAGGACCGCGAATCTCCGGGGGAACGGACAAGATTTAAGAGAAACTCTACTTCGGTCTTCAAATGACGACGATAAACATCACCAAAATTAATGAGATACTCCGGGAGAAAGAAAACCGAAAAGGTTGAGCCAACAATGAAAAGAATTTGAAAGCGATCTTGGAGAAGGCATGTGACTGATGAAATTCATTCTTACGTCACACTTGAAAAGAATTGGGAATAGCTCCGCGAAAATTAGAAGAGTCACGTAAGATCCTGGGAAAGACCTGTGGGTTAGGGCCCACTGAAGAGAAAACACCGTTGGAAAGGTTGTTGAAGAGATAGATGATGCACCGGAACGATTGAAATATTTGACTGAGGTGACAACCTCGAATTAATTGGAACACAGACGAATCTCCTGAGATGTCTTCGGAACTCCGGAATGATTAGATTGCGAGAGGCAAATGAGCAAGGAGAACACTTGATCCAAGGAAAGAATATGATCAACACCGAAAAACTTGAATTGAGTGCACCGGAAAAAGAAAGGGGTGAAGAATGACGAACGAGACGAGAATTCACCGGTTGAAATGATTGAGGGAAGACTGAAGAGGCTCCACATGAATGAAATTGATGGTCGGAATAGACTCAGGCTCCGGGAAGAAGAGGGTGGGAGGGCGGGAAAACAAAGGCAACTTGGAAGGGGAAATCTACGAACAACTTGAAGAGAAAACACCGGTTGAAAGAATGCAAAGACTTCGCACGAGTAGGATGGATACTCGATTACGGACTCCGATTACGAGAAGAAGAAGGGAGGGCGGGTGGGAAAAACAAGGACAACTTCGGACAAGGAAAAACAACGACGTCGGAGGAAGAACTGAGGATTGAACTTGGCAAAGATGAAGAGGCTCGAGTCAACTTGACGAGAAATGCACCGGATGAAAAGAGCTGAGGAACAACGATCGAAAAACCAACTGGGTGAACCTAAAGAAAAATTTGAAGGGGAAGAGGAGTGATTCAAAACACCTACGTCAAGATTCCTTACCAGAGCGACGTAGGGGCTGAGGAGTAAAAATAATTCCTACTCTCCGATATAACTAGACTCAGAAAATAGTTTTTTTCGAGACTCAACAACGGCCAAACCACACGATCAATCAAGGGGGCTCCTAGGGTCGGTCGAGGCTCTGATACCAACTTGTCACGCCCAATATGCGACCCTATCCAAAAGGAACTCGACGGTCCCACCAAGGATAGACCCGCATATTGAAACGCTTTTGCAAGGTGGATATCATTACATCAACATTACATAATAGATGGGGATACATACATAAGGCACAAATGCCACAAGAATACATCAACATCATATACAAGATCAACATCCGACTACGGATGAAACATAAACAGAAGCTCAAACGACATCCACCCTGCTAGCCCAGGCTGCCGACCTGGAACCTATCCCCTAATCGAAGAAGCAGAAGAAGAACTCCAACACAAGCAAACATCTCTCTCGCGTCATGATCATCGCAAACCTGTACCTGCAACTGGTGGTGTAGTAATCTGTGAGCCACGAGGACTCAGCAATCCCATTACCATGGGTATCAAGACTAGCAAAGCTTAAAGGGAAAGGAAGGGATAAAGTGGTGAGGTTGCAGCAGCGGCTAAGCATATATGGTGGCTAACATACGCAAATGAGAGCGAGAAGAGAAACAAAGGAACGGTCGTCAACTAGTAATGATCAAGAAGTGATCCTGAACTCCTACTTACGCCGACATAACCCGAAACCGTGTTCTCCTCTCGTCAACCCCGAAAAGAGACACTCACGGTTACGCATTACACGGTTGGTGTATTTTAGAAGAGTTTGCTTCAAGTTTACTACAACCGGATATTAACAAATTCCCATCTGCCACATAACCGCGGGCATGGCTCTCGAAAGTTTATACCTGCAGGGTGTCCCAACTTAGCCCATGATAAGCTCTCGCGATCAACGAAGGATATTCCTTCTCCCGGAAGACCCGATCAGTCTCGGAATTCGGCTACAAGACATTTCGACAGCAATAAAACAAGACCAGCAAGACCTCCGGCGTGCCGACACCTCGATAGTAGCACAGATCTCGTCTCAGGCCACGACCGGATGAGCAGTCCGTACAACTAAAACCAGACCTCAAGTTTCCTTGAGGGGGCGCTGCACAGGGCTCTAGTTCGGACCAACACTTAGACAAGCATTGGCCCGGGGGGGCTAAAATAAAGATGACCCTTGGGATGCGCGACTCCCAAGGGAAAAAGGTAATAGGTCAGGCAAATGGTAAAACCAATGTTGGGCCTTGCTAGAAAAGTCTTATTCAAAGCGAACTGTCAAGGGGGTCCCATAAATCACCCGACCGCGTTAGGGACGCAAAATCCGGGAACATAATACCGATATGACGGAAACTAGGGCGGCAAGAGTGGAACAAAACACCAGGCATAAGGCCGAGCCTTCCACCCTTTACCAAGTATATAGATGCATTGATTAAATAAGATATATTGTGATATCCCAACAAGTAAACATGTTCCAACAAGGAACAACATCTCTATGTTCCAACAAGGAACAAACTTCATCTTCACCTGCAACTACCAACGCTATAAGAGGGGCTGAGCAAAGCAGTAACATAGCCAAACAACGGTTTGCTAGGAAGGGTGCAAAAGGTTAGAGGCTGACATGGCAATTTGGGAGGCTTGAGGAACAAGTAATAGGTAGCGCAGCATAGCGATAGAACGAAGCAACTAGCATAGCAATGATAGTAGTGAGAACCAAGGTAGCGGTCATCTTGCCTGAAATCCCGCAAGGAAGAAGAACGAGTCCATGAAGAAGACGAACGGATGAAGCCGAACCAAGCGTAGACGAACGAATCCTCACGATCGCAATGAAACGGGAACTATCGAGAAAAACACACAACATAGTAAACACACCACACATAGACAAGACATGATGCACAACAAGCATGATGCATGACAAAGGCTACATGGAGCTACTCATGGCAAGAGATGATGCATACAAGAGCAACACATCAAAGCAAGTTTAAATGAGGCCGGAAACAACATAGAACAATTCCGGTAAGTCCTCATATGCAAATTTCGAAATTGGTCCAGATCTGAATAAACCTTATGTTCAAGTTGTTAAACATAAAGTTAAGATGCACCACGATGATCTACACGAAATTCTAGTCAAGTTACATATAAAGTTCATTAGATTCGGAGCTACGGCCTGGAAGATATGAGCAAAACAAGTTAAGCATGACATTGATGCAAAATGCATACAAACATCAAGCAAACACCTCAAAACATGAATGCAACATGATAATATGAAACTACATGCAAAATCAAGCAAGTTTCATGTAGAGCACACTCAAAACGGAGCAACGGTGCAACACATACACACTATACAAGACATGCCAACAATCTGTCCAAAACAGCAACTAGGCATATTGCAAGCACAAAAACACTATGCTACAGCAGCTCAACGTAATAACAAAAGGCATGGGCATGATGTACAAGTAAAGCATGACAAAACATGAACACTGAGCTATCTCCAGATATCACTAGAACATGCTCAAACACACATGTCAAGATTGCAAATAATAACAGTTTCAGACTTGGCAGAAATAACATCAGGTTGCAATGTTTAGAGCTATCAAACAACATGCTACAAGAACTTATCAAGGCAAACAAAGGCATGGCATGAATCTACTAATCTCATAGAACAAATGTCCCTTACTGACCATAAGCCAAAAATGATCAGAAAATATGATGGCACCCATGTAAACATGGCAAGTTATATGACAGATTCAAACATGGCAGGAACAACAATAAGTAGGCATGTTGGTGAGCTTGAACCACTCACCCCAGAGCAATACATGGCATGTCAAGGCAACCAACAGTAAGAAGACGTGGCATACAAGCTATACATGGCAAGAACAACATCATAGCATGCAAGGATCAACTACAACAACCTTGGCAAAATTGAATAACATGTAAACAATCTGCCAGGAAACATTTTATGGCAAAAGTAGAGCTCGAATGACTCAAGCTATGGCACTCCATAATTGCAAACAAGGGCATGGATGGATAGAGCATAACCATATGTTCAAAACATCCTTACTGAAGTATCTCAAAATAAGCATGGATCTCTTGGTAGCATCAAGTTTACATGGCATAAAAATAACAGCAGAACAGGGCTGAAATCAGCAACATCATGAAGCCTAGTTTGCATGCTTGTGCTAGTCACCACAGAGATCACAAAAATACATGGCATAACCCCTGTAAAGATGGCATGGCATATTACAAAACACATGTAGGACTCAAGTTCGTAGGGTGCACACATCAATCATGGCAAAAAATGACAAAAGTGCATGTTCTGATAAGAATCTGAAACTAACATCACATAGCCCTCTTCTATCAGCATTTCGGGCATCAAGATGAGCTCAAATGTAAATGATGCAATGAGATGCAATGATGTACTCGTCGAGACGAACAATTTGACATATTACAAGCACGAAACGGGGCAACGGATGCAGAGTTATGATGCGATGAAAATGCATGAAAATAATAGCAGATTAGGGGACTTAGTGGAAATTTCACCTCCGGGAGAAGTCAACGCGGGACGAGGTGGTGCGGGATGAGGGGATCTGGGGCACAGGGAGGCGTTTGGATCGCGGGACGGGTGGATCTCATCCACCCGTCCGGATCTGACCGGAGACGGGCAAGGACGGCGACGGGGAGCTCCGGCGAGCGGCGGAGGAGGGAAAAGCTAGGGTTTCGGGGGTTTGGACTGCGGAATTCCGGGGGAGGGGCATATATTTATAGGTAGAGGGAGCTAGGAGTGTCCAAATGGAGCACGGTTTTCGCCCACACGATCGTGATCGAACGACCGAGAGCATGGAGGGGAGTTAGATGGGTTTTGGGCCAGTTTGGAGGGGGTGTTGGGCTGCAAACAAAAGAGGCTTTTGCGGTTACCTGGTTAACCGTTGGAGTATCAAACGACCTCCAAATGGCACGAAACTTGACAGGCGGTCTACCGGTGCTATACCAAGGCCGCTTGGCAAACCTCGGGCCATTCCGAGACCGTTTAACACCCTTTACGAAAAAGAGGTAAAAGAGGCGCCGGAGACATAGGAGTGCCGGATTGCAAAAGGGACAACGGGGAAAATGCTCGGATGCATGAGACGAACACGTATGCAAAATGAAATGCACATGACGACATGATATTAAATGCAGATGATGACATGGCAAAGTGCAACACGCAAGCAAATGACAAGGCAACAACGACGAATTACTGGCGGACACCTGGCGCATCGAATCCGGGGCGTTACATGCCTCTACTTGACTAGCTTGTTGATCAAAGATGGCTATGTTTCCTAGCCATAGACATGAGTTGTCATTTGATTAACGGGATCACATCATTAGGAAAATGATGTGATTGACTTGACCCATTCCGTTAGCTTAGCACTGGATCGTTTAGTATGTTGCTATTGCTTTCGGTCTACGAGGGTACGTGGACAACACTCTCTCCTCTCGTTGCTATGCATCACCATGATCTTGCGTGTGCGTAGGAATTTTTTTGAAATTACTACGTTCCCCAACAGTGGCATCCGAGCCTAGTTTTATGCGTAGATGTCATATGCACGAGTAGAACACAAGTGAGTTGTGGGCGGCATAAGTCATGCTGCTTACCAGCATGTCATACTTTGGTTCGGCGGTATTGTTGGATGAAGCGGCCCAGACCGACATTACGCGTACGCTTACGCGAGACTGGTTCTACCGACGTGCTTTGCACACAGGTGGCTGGCGGGTGTCAGTTTCTCCAACTTTAGTTGAACCGAGTGTGGCTATGCCCAGTCCTTGAGAAGGTTAAAACAACACCAACTTGACAAACTATCGTTGTGGTTTTGATGCGTAGGTAAGAACGGTTCTTGCTAAGCCCGTAGCAGCCACGTAAAATTTGCAACAACAAGGTAGATAACGCCTTATGAACTGTGGTTTGGCAAGAAAGAGAAGTTGTCGTTTCTTAAAGTTTGGGGCTACAATTCTTATATGAAAAAGTTTCATCCTGATAAGCTCAAACCCAAATCAGATGTGTCTTGATAGGATACCCAAAGGAGACTGTTGGGTACACCTTCTATCACAGATCCGAAGGCAAGACTTTTGTTGATAAATTCAGAGTTTTTCTAGAGAAGGAGTTTCTCTCGAAAGAAGTGAGTGGGAGGAAAGTAGAACTTGATGAGGTAATTGTACCTGCTCCCATATTGGAAAGTAGTTCATCACAGAAACCGGTTTCTGCGACACCTACACCAATTAGTGAGGAAGTTAATGATGATGATCATGAAACTTCAGATCAAGTTATTACTGAACCTCGTAGGTCAACCAGAGTAAGATCCGCACCAGAGTGGTACGGTAATCCTGTTCTGGAGGTTATGTTACTAGACCATGATGAACCTACAAACTAAGAAGAAGCGATGGTGAGCCCAGATTCCGCAAAATGGCTTGAGGCCATGAAATCTGAGATGGGATCCATGTATGAGAACAAAGTGTGGACTTTGGTTGACTTGCCCGATGATCGGCAAGCCATTGAGAATAAATGGATCTTCAAGAAGAAGACTGATGCTGAAGGTAATGTTACTGTCTACAAAGCTAGAATTGTCGCAAAAGGTTTTAGACAAGTTCAAGGTGTTGACTACGATGAGAGTTTCTCACTCATATCTATCCTTAAGTTTGTCCGAATCATGTTAGCAACTGCCGCATTTTATGAAATCTAGCAAATGGATAAACAAAACTGCATTCTTCAATGGATTTATTAAAGAAGAGTTGCATATGATGCAACCAGAAAGTTTTTTGTCAATCCTAAAGGTGCTAACAAAATATGCAAGCTCCAGCGATCCATCTATGGACTAGTGCAAGCATCTCGGAGTAGGAATATACGCTTTGATCAGTTGATCAAAGCATATAGTTTTATACAGACTTGCGGTGAAGCCTGTATTTATAAGCAAGTGAGTGGGAGCACTACAACATTTCTGACAAGTATATGTGAATGACATATTGTTGATCGGAAATAATGTAGAATTATTCTGCAAATCGTAAAGGAGTGTTTGAAAGGAGTTTTTTCAAAGAAAGACCTTGATGAAGCTGCTTACATATTGAGCATCAAGATCTATAGAGATAGATCAAGACGCTTGATAAGTTTTTTCAATGAGTACATACCTTGACAAGATTTTGAAGTAGTTCAAAATGGAACAGTCAAAGAAAGAGTTTCTTGCCTGTGTTACAAGGTGTGAAATTGAGTAAGACTCAAAGCCCGACCACTACAGAAGATAGAAAGAGAATGAAAGTCATTCCCTACGCCACAGCCATAGGTTCTATAAAGTATGCCATGTTGTGTACCAGATCTGTTGCATACCCTACCACTAAGTTTGGCAAGGGAGTGCAATAGTGATATAGGAGTAGATCAATGGACAGCGGTCAAAATTATCCTTAGTGGAATAAGGATATGTTTCTCGATTATGGAAGTGACAAAAGGTTCGTCGTAAACGGTTACGTCGATGCAATTTTGGCACTAATCTAGATGACTCTAAGTCTCGGTCTAGATACATATTGAATTTGGGAGCAATTAGCTAGAGTAGCTCCGTGCAGAGCATTGTAGACATAGAAATTTGCAAAATACTTACAGATCTGAATGTGACAGACCCGTTGACTAAAATTACCTCACAAGCAAAACATGATCACACCTTAGTACTCTTTGGGTGTTAATCACATAGCGATGTGAACTAGATTACTGACTCTAGTAAGACCTTTGGGTGTTGGTCACATGTCGATGTGAACTATGGGTGTTAACCACATAAAGATGCAAACTATTGATGTTAAATCACATGGCGATGTGAACTAGATTATTGACTCTAGTGCAAGTGGGAGACTGAAGGAAATATGCCCTAGAGGCAATAATAAAGTTATTATTTATTTCCTTATATCATGATAAATGTTTATTATTCATGCTAGAATTGTATTAACCGAAAACATAATACATGTGTGAATACATAGACAAACAGAGTGTCACTAGTATGCCTCTACTTGACTAGCTCGTTAATCGAAGATGGTTATGTTTCCTAACCATAGACATGAGTTGTCATTTGATTAACGGGATCACATCATTAGGAGAATGATGTGATTGACTTGACCCATTCCGTTAGCTTAGCACTTGATCGTTCAGTATGTAGCTATTGCTTTCTTCATGACTTATAGATGTTCCTATGACTATGAGATTATGCAACTCCCGTTTACCGGAGGAACACTTTGTGTGCTACCAAACATCACAACCTAACTGGGTGATTATAAAGGTGCTCTGCAGGTGTCTCCGAAGGTACATGTTGGGTTGGCGTATTTCGAGATTAGGATTTGTCACTCCGATTGTCAGAGAGGTATCTCTGGGCCCTCTCGGTGATACACATCACTTAAGCCTTGCAAGCATTGTAACTTATGAGTTAGTTGCGGGATGATGTATTACGGAACGAGTATAGAGACTTCTGGTAACGAGATTGAACTAGGTATTGAGATACCGATGATCGAATCTCGGGCAAGTAACATACCGATGACAAAGGGAACAACGTATGTTGTTATGCGGTCTGATCGATAAAGATCTTCGTAGAATATGTGGGAGCCAATACGAGCATCCAGGTTCCGCTATTGGTTATTGACCGGAGACGTGTCTCGGTCATGTCTACATAGTTCTCGAACCCGTAGGGTCCGCACGCTTAACGTTACGATGACAGTTATATTATGAGTTTATATGTTTTGATGCACCGAAGGTTGTTCGGAGTCCCGGATGTGATCACGGACATGACGAGGAGTCTCGAAATGGCCGAGACATGAAGATTGACATATTGGAAGCCTATGTTTGGATATCGGGATTGTTCCGGGTGAAATCGGGATTTTACCGGAGTACAGGGAGGTTACCGGAACCCCCCGGGAACTTAATGGGCCTTAGTGGGCCTAGGTGGAAGAGCGGAGAGGTGGCTAGGGCTGGGCCGCACGCCCCTCCCCCCACCCCCCAGTCAGAATAGGACAAGGAGAGGGGAGCGGCGCCCCCCTTCCTTCATCTCCTCCACTCTTTCCCCCTCCCAAGTCCTAATCCAACTAGGAAAGGGGGGGAGTCCTACTCCCGGTGGGAGTAGGACTCCTCCCGGCGCACCCTCTCCCTGGCCGGCTGCACCCCCCTTGCTCCTTTATATACGGGGGCAGGGGGAACGCTAGACAAAACAATTGATCGTTTGATCTTTTAGCCGTGTGCGGTGCCCCCCTCCACCATAGTCCACCTCGATAATACTGTAGCGGTGCTTAGGCGAAGCCCTGCGTCGGTAGAACATCAACATCATCACCGTGCCGTCGTGTTGACGAAACTCTCCCTCAACACTCGGCTGGATCGGAGTTCGAGGGACGTCATCGGGCTGAATGTGTGCTGAACTCGGAGGTGTCGTACGTTCGGTACTTGATCGGTCGGATCTGGAACACGTACGACTACATCAACCGTGTTGTGCTAACGCTTCCGCTTTCGGTCTACGAGGGTACATGGAAAACATTCTCCCCTCTCGTTGCGATGCATCACCATGATCTTGCGTGTGCGTAGGAATTTTTTTGAAATTACTACGTTCCCCAACAATAGGGTGGCCGATAAAAAGAACCGTACTCTAATTGATTTGGTTAACGTCATGTTAGACACATCGGGTCTCTCCAAGGCATGGTGGGGTTATGCGATATTGACAGCATGTCATGTCCTAAACCGAGTTCCCACAAATAACAAAGAGATAACTCCATTCGAGGAATGGGAGAAGAAAAGGTTAAAGCTCTCTTATCTACGAACCTGGGGTTGTTTGGCGAAAGTCAATGTGCCAATTCCAAAGAAGCGCAAGCTTGGACCAAAAACTGTGGATTGTGGTTTCCTCGGATATGCTTTTCATAGCATTGGTTATAGATTCTTGGTTGTAAAATCTGAGGTACCTCACATGCATGTCGGTATGATCATGGAGTCGAATGATGCGACTTTCTTTGAAGATATCTTTCCCATGAAGGGTATGGCTACCTCATCTAATCAGGAGATGCCTAGTTCATCGAATCAGTAACCAGTTTACAGTTACTGAACCTGCTATTTCGATGGAACACTTTGAAAATCCTGTGGAGGAGAACGATGAAGTTCCTACTAGGAGCAAGAGACAGAGGACTGCAAAGTCCTTTGGTGATGATTTTCTTGTGTATCTCATAGATGACACTCCCAATTGTATTTCAGAGGCCTATGCATCTGAAGATGCTGACTACTGGAAGGAAGTAGTTCGTAGTGAGATGGATTCCATCTTGGCGAATGAAACTTGGGAGATAATTGATCGTCCTTATGGGTGCAAACCTATAGGATGCAAATGGGTATTCAAGAAGAAGCTTAGGCCTGATGGTACTATTGAAAAGTACAAGGCTCGGCTTGTGGCTAAGGGTTATACCCAAAAGGAAGGTGAAGACTTCTTTGATACTTACTCACCTGTGGCTCGACTGACCACTATTCGAGTTCTGCTTTCACTAGCTGCCTCACATGGTCTTCTCGTTCATCAAATGGATGTTCAGACTACTTTCCTAAATGGAGAGTTGGACGAGGAAATTTATATGGAACAACCAGATGGGTGTGTACTAGATGGTCAGGAAGGGAAAGTGTGCAAGTTGCTGAAGTCTTTGTATGGATTCAAGCAAGCACCCAAACAGTGGCATGAGAAGTTTGAAAGAACTTTAACAGCTGTAGGCTTTGTTGTGAACAAAGCTGACAAATGTGTGTACTATCGCCATGGTGGGGGCGAGGGAGTTATCCTTTGCTTGTATGTTGATGACATACTGATTTTCGGAACAAATCTGAATGTTATTAAGGAGGTCAAGGATTTCCTATCTCGCTGTTTTGAGATGAAGGATTTAGGAGTGGCTGATGTCATTTTGAACATCAAGTTGTTGAGAGACGATGATGGTGGGATTACATTGCTTCAGTCTCACTATGTGGAAAAGATCTTGAGTCGCTTTGGCTATAGTGACTGCAAACCCTCTCCAACACCATATGATGCGAGTGTGTTACTTCGAAAGAATCAAAGAATTGCTAGAGATCAATTGAAATATTCTCAGATTATTGGCTCATTGATGTATTTTAGCTGCTACAAGACTCGACATCTCTTTTGCTGTTAGCAAACTGAGTCGGCTTGTCTCAAAACCAGGAGATGTGCATTGGAAAGCTCTAGAGAGAGTTTTGCATTATTTCAAAGGCACTACGAATTATGGAGTTCACTACACCGGGCACCCAAAGGTGCTTGAAGGGTATAGTGACTCAAACTGGATCTCAAATGCTGATGAGATAAAGGCCACGAGCGGTTATGTATTCACTCATGGAGGTGGCGCAGTTTCTTGGAAGTCTTGCAAGCAGACCATCTTAACGAGGTCAACTATGGAAGCAGAACTCACATCACTAGATACAGCTACGGTCGAAGCAGATTGTCTTCATCAGCTCTTGAATGACTTGCCGGTTGTTGAGAAACCTGTACCGGGTATCCTTATGAACTGCGACAATCAAACTGTGATCACGAAAGTGAGCAGCTCAAAGGATAACATGAAGTCATCAAGACACGTTCAGAGAAGGTTAAAGTCTATCAGGAAAACGAAAAACTCCAGAGTTATTGCATTGGATTATATCCAAACGTCTAAAAATCTGGCAGATCCTTTTACTAAGGGTCTATCACGTAATGTGATAGATAATGCATCGAGGGAGATGGGTATGATACCCACAATATGAGTTGTTCACAGTGGTAACCTATTCTTTGTGATCGGAGATCCCGTGAATTAGATGTGGAAGACAAGTTGTTGGTCAACTGAGAGGAGAGTATCCTTACTATTAACAATACCACTCCATGAGGATGCAATACTCTTTTAATCTGCACGGCAGGTTGATGTATATCTTAATGTGTTCTAAGTGGCTCTATTAAGCAAAGATGTTGTCCTGCAGAACATCTTTTGAAGAACACACCTATATGAGTCTAATTGTTAAACGTCGCGATCTATGAGAGTAGGGTTCTCTCTAGTAAACTCATGAAAGGTCTCGGAGTATGACGCATAAGCTCCACCCGCGGGGAAGACCCATGGTAGCCAAGTATCGGTCAAGGCTTTGTCTGAAGCTAGATTCGCAGAAAACTTGCAGTTCAAGGCCCAGTCCACTGTTCAAGTTGCTTACTAGTGCATCATAGAGTTCTAGGTGGAAGTTCAACTTAATAGTCTCCACTGCAGTACCGGTATATAAAACAATGTTTTGGAACTAAAGGCAAATTCTATGTGCCTCTAGGATCTGGTGGGGGATTGCTGGAATTTTATCTATTTATGGGCTAGCCCAATAACAATTTCAGAAATTCGTAATAAATCCTAGAGGCCCACGCAGCCCATTCGTGCAAGGCAAGAGGTGGAAAAATAGTTTAGTCCCACATTGCTTGTTTAGAGGGAGTTGGACCTCTTTATAAGGGAGGCTCTTTCTCCACATGTATAAGGGTGAGAATAAGAGGGACATCCACGCGCGCTCCTCCTCTGCCGCCCGCCTCACCACGCCACGCCATGCCATGCCTCATCACAACGCGCCGCGCCGCGGGTTGCGGGAACGAGCCGATGTCTAAATTTTTGCCACGCACGACGGGTATACGAAAGGTCACGCGGGAGCTGAAACGTTTTCTGTAGTGGACACTGAATTCGAACAGCGCGCCTCTTCGGCCACTGCCTGTTCGCTTTGTTTCCCTCCGTTGCTTCACCTCCCAATTCCTGACCGCTGAGCTACTGCTACGAACTTCCCCATCCCGGCTTGCGGCGTGCACCGCAGGTCGGGACAGTAGGCCTCCAAAACCGCACCTTTTGAGTCCTGTACGGGAGAAGGGTGATAAGGTATTTGGGGAGCGCTTCGCGCGACTACTAACTTCTTTGTCACGGACGCCCTGGACTCGGCGACGACTCATTCGATGACGACTACTTCCCGACGCCGACAACCTCCTCGACGACATGTCCGCAAGGACACCGACCCCAAGTCCAGCGCTAACGCTGCTGCTGCTGTCCCATCGCATTCTTCCTCTTTCTATTAGAGGCCCTGTTACAGTTCCTTGTTCTAGTGTTTGCCCTAGATATGTTAAACTCTATTTCATATATGCAACTTGCTACACTGTCTGCTCTAGATGTGTTTAGTTATAGTTCATATATGAAGATGTTGTTTACCTTCTCTTTGTCAAATCGCATGACTTGTTTTACCACTGCTATACTAGTCGTGCTTTATCTAGTATTTCTGTTAATAAAATAATTCGGTAAATTGCTCATATTTCCATCGATGTTTCTCGATTATGGAGGTGATAAAAGAGTTCGTCGTAAAGAGTTATGCTACATCTCGAGCTTGCGTTGGATTTCCCCGAAGAGGAGAGGATGATGCAGCACAGTAGCGTAAGTATTTCCCTCAGTTTTTGAGAACCAAGGTATCACCAAGAGGAGACTACGCAAGTCCCTCGTACCTGCACAAAACGATAGCTACTCGCAACCAACGCTTAGGGGTTGTCAATCCCTTCATGGTCACTTACGAGAGTGAGATCTGATAGAGATAATATTTTTGGTATTTTTGGTAAAAAGATGCAAAGTAAAAGTAAAAGCAAAGCAAGTAAATAAAGTGATGGAGATTAATATGATGAGAATAGACCCGGGGGCCATAGGTTTCACTAGTGGCTTCTCTCAAGAGCATAAGTATTCTACGGTGGGTGAAAAAATTACTGTTGAGCAATTGACAGAATTGAGCATAGTTATGAGGTTATCCAGGAAATGATCATGTATATAGGCATCACGCACGTGACAAGTAGACCGAAACGATTCTGCATCTACTACTATTACTCCACTCATCGACCGCTATCCAGCATGCATCTAGAGTATTAAGTTAAAAAGAGAGTAACACCTTAAGCAAGATGACATGATGTAGAGGAATAAATTCATGCAATATGATAAATACCCCATCTTGTTATCCTTGATGGAAACAATACAATACGTGCGTTGCAACCATTTCTGTCACTGGGTAAGGTCACCGCAAGATTGAACCCAAAGCTAAGCACTTCTCCCATTGCAAGAACTACCAATCTAGTTGGCCAAACCAAACGGATAATTCGACGAGACTTGCAAAGATAACTTAATCATACATAAAAGAATTCAGAGAAGAATCAAATATTTTCCATAGATAAGCTGGATCATAAACCCACAATTCATCGGTCTTAACAAACACACCGCAAAAAGAAGATTACATCGAATAGATCTCCACGAGAGAGGGGGAGAACATTGTATTGAGATCCAAAAAAAGAGAAGAAGCCATCTAGCTACTAACTATGGACCCGAAGGTCTGAAGTAAACTACTCACACTTCATCGGAGGGGCTATGGTGTTGATGTAGAAGCCCTCCATGGTGGATGCCCCCTCCGGCGGAGCTCCGGAACATGCCCCAAGATGGGATCTCGTGGATACAGGAAGTTACGGCGGTGGAATTAGGTTTTTGGCTCCCGTTCTGATCTGTTGGGCGTACGTAGGTATATATAGGAGGAAGGAGTTCGTCGGTGGAGCGTCAGGGGGCCCACGAGGCAGGGGGGCGCGCCCAGGGGGCAGGCGCGCGCCCCCCACTCTCGTCACCACCTCTCGCACTCCTTGGAGTAGGGTCCAAGTCTCCTGGATCACGTTCGACGAGAAAATCACGTTCCCGAAGGTTTCATTCCGTTTGGACTCCGTTTGATATTCCGTTTCTTCGAAACACTGAAATAGGCAAAAAACAGCAATTCTGGGCTGGGCCTCCGATTAATAGGTTAGTCCCAAAAATAATATAAAAGTGGAAAATAAAGCCCATTATAGTCCAAAACAATAGATAAAGTAGCACAATCAAAAATTATAGATACGTTGGAGACGTATCAGGCATCCCCAATCTTAATACCTGCTCGTCCTCGAGTAGGTAAATGATAAAAGAGAATTTTTTATGCGGAGTGATACTTTGGCATAATTTCAATGTAAATCTTCTTAATTGTGATATGGATATTCAGATCCGAAAGATTCAAGACAAAAGTTCATATTGACATAAAAAATATTAATACTTCAAGCATACTAATCAAAATAATTATGTCATCTCAAAATAACATGGCCAAAGAAAGTTCATCCCTACAAAATCATATAGTTAGGCTATGCTTCATTTTCGTCACACAAAGATGTTCCCAACTTCTATACCCCCGATGACAAGCCAAGCAATTGTTTCATACTTAAATAATCTCAAACTTTTTCAACCTTCACGCAATACATGAGCATGAGCCATGGATATAGCACTATGGTTGGAATAGAGTATGATGATGGGGATTGTGTAGAGAAGACAAAAAGGAGAAAGTCTCACATTGACGAGGATAATCAATGGGCTATGGAGATGCCCATCAATTGATGTCAACATGAGGAGTAGGGATTGCCATGCAACGGATGCACTAAAGCTATGAATGCTCAACAAAAGAAAACAAGTGGGTGTGCATCCAACTTGCTTGCTCATGAAGACCTAGGGCATTTGAGGAAGCCCATCGTAGGAATATACAAGCCAAGTTCTATAATGAAAAATTCCCACTAGTATGAAAAAAGACTACTTATGAGACTCACTATATGAAAAACAAGGTGCTACTTTGAAGCAGAATTTATGAGACTCACTACATGAAGAACATGGTGCTACTTTGAAGCACAAGTGTGGAAAAAGAGATAGTAGAATTGCCCTTTTTTTGGGCCTTTTTTTTGGCCTTTCTCTTTTTTTTGGGCAATGCTCTAATAATGATGATCATCACACTTCTATTGATTACAACATAAAGATTACAACTCGAAACTAGAACAAGATGAATGCCTCCGGCGGTGTACCGGGATGGTGCAATGAATCAAGAGTGACATGTATGAAAATAATGAATGGCGGCTTTGCCACAAATATGATGTCAACTACATGATCATGCAATGGCAATATGACAAAAGTAAAGTATGTCATGATAATGATGAAAGGAATGGTGGAAAGTTGCATGGAAATATATCTCGAAATGGCTATGGTGTTGGAAATATGCCCTAGAGGCAATAATAAAAGGATTATTATTATATTTCCTTGTTCGCGATAATTGTCTTTTATTCATGCTATAATTGTATTATCCGGAAATCGTAATACATGTGTGAATAGATAGACCACAACATGTCCCTAGTGAGCCTCTAGTTGACTAGATCATTGATCAATAGATAGTCATGGTTTCCTGACTATGGACATTGGATGTCATTGATAACGGGATCACATCATTAGGAGAATGATGTGATGGACAAGACCCAATCCTAAGCATAGCACAAGATCGTGTAGTTCGTTTTGCTAGAGCTTTTCCAATGTCAAGTATCTCTTCCTTAGACCATGAGATCGTGTAACTCCGGATACCGTAGGAGTGCTTTGGGTGTACCAAACGTCACAACATAACGGGTGACTATAAAGGTGCACTACAGGTATCTCCGAAAGTGTCTATTGGGTTGACACGGATCGAGACTGGGATTTGTCACTCCGTGATACGGAGAGGTATCACTGGGCCCACTCGGTAGTGCATCATCATAATGAGCTCAAAGTGACCAAGTGTCTGGTCACAGGATCATGCATTACGGTATGATTAAAGTGACTTGCCGGTAACGAGATTGAACGAGGTATTGGGATACTGACGATCAAATCTCGGGCAAGTAACATACCGTCTGACAAAGGGAATAGTATACGGGGTTGCTTGAATCCTAGACGTCGTGGTTCATCTGATGAGATCATCGAGGAGTATGTGGGAGCCAACATGGGTATCCAGATCCCGCTGTTGGTTATTGACCGGAGAGCCGTCTCGGTCATGTCTACATATCTCCCGAACCCGTAGGGTCTACACACTTAAGGTTCGGTGATGCTAGGGTTATTAGGAAGACTTGTATGTGATTACCGAATGTTGTTCGGAGTCCCGGATGAGATCCCGGACGTCACGAGGAGCTCCGGAATGGTCCGGAGTTGAAGATTTATATATGGGAAGCTGTCATACGGTCACCGGAAAGTTTCGGGGGCATATCGGTATTGTACGGGGCCACGGAGGGGTTCCGGGGTCCACGGGAGGGGCCACCTCTCGGAGGGCCTCATGGGCCGTAAGGGGCAGGAACCAGCCTGGAGGGCTGGGCGCCCTTGGGCCCATGCGCCTAGGGTTGGGGGAAACCCTAGTAGGGGCCCCTTGCTTGGGGGAAAGCCACCTCCTTGGCGCCGCCCCCTCTAGATCTCATCTAGAGGGGCCGCCCCTTGCACCTTCCCTATAAATAGAGGGGCGAGGGAGGCTGCAACACACATCCAAGGCGCAGCCCTCCCTCCCAACACCTCTCCTCCTCCGCTAAGTGCTTGGCGGCCTGTGGAGAATCTTGCCTCTCCACCATCACCACGCCGTCGTGCTGCTGCTGGAGCCTTGTTCCTCAACCTCTCCTTCCCCCTTGCTGGATCAAGAAGGAGGAGACGTCATCCACTCCGTACGTGTGTTGAACGCGGAGGTGCTGTCCGTTCGGCACTTGGTCATCGGTGATTTGAATCACGGCGAGTACGACTCCATCATCCCCGTTCTCTTTAACGCTTCCGCACGCGATTTACAAGTGGTATGTAGATGCATCTCTCTCCTATTACTCGTTGCTTAGATGAACTCATAGATGGATCTTGGTGAAACCGTAGGAAATTTTTTATTTTCTGCAACGTTCCCCAACAGTGGCATCATGAGCTAGGTCTATGCGTAGTTCTCTTTTGCACGAGTAGAACACTATTTGTTGTGGGCGTAGATGTTGTCAACTTTCTTGCCGCTACTAGTCTTATTTTGCTTCAGCGGTATTGTGGGATGAAGCGGCCCGGACCGACCTTACACGTACGCTTACGTGAGACAGGTTCCACCGACCGACATGCACTAGTTGCATATGGTGGCTAGCGGGTGTCTGTCTCTCCCACTTTAGTTGGAGCGGATTTGACGAAAAGGGTCCTTATGAAGGGTAAATAGAAATTGACAAATCACGTTGTGGTTATTCGTAGGTAAGAAAACGTTCTTGCTAGAACCCAATTGCAGCCACGTAAAAGATGCAACAACAATTAGAGGACGTCTAACTTGTTTTTGCAGCAATTGTCATGTGATGTGATATGGCCAGAAGTTGTGATGAATGATGAATGATATATTGTGATGTATGAGATCATGTTCTTGTAATAGGAATCAGGACTTGCATGTCGATGAGTATGACAACCGGCAGGAGCCATAGGAGTTGTCTTAATTATTGTATGACATGCGTGTCATTGATTCAACGCCATGTAAATTACTTTACTTTATTGCTAAACGTGTTAGCCATAGTAGTAGAAGTAATAGTTGGCGAGCAACTTCATGGAGACACGATGATGGAGATCATGATGATGGAGATCATGGTGTCATGCCGGTGACAAGATGATCATGGAGCCCCGAAGATGAAGATCAAAGGAGCTATATGATATTGGCCATATCATGTCACTACTTTATATAATTGCATGTGATATTTATTATGTTTTATGCATCTTGTTTACTTAGAATGGCGGTAGTAAATAAGATGATCCCTTATAATAATTTCAAGAAAGTGTTCCCCCTAACTGTGCACCGTTGCTAAAGTTCGTCGTTTCGAAGCACCACGTGATGATCGGGTGTGATAGATCCTTACGCTCACATACAACGGTGTAAGACAGTTTTACACATGCAAAACACTTAGGTTAACTTGACGAGCCTAGCATGTATAGACATGGCCTCGAACACAAGAGACCGAAAGGTCGAACATGAGTCGATGGAAGATACGATCAACATGGAGATGTTCACCGATGATGACTAGTCCGTCTCACGTGATGATCGGACACGGCCTAGTCGACTCGGATCATGTAACACTTAGATGACTAGAGGGATGTCAAATCTGAGTGGGAGTTCATTAAATAATTTTATTAGATGAACTTAATTATCATGAACATTAGTCTAAAATCTTTGCAAAATGTCTTGTAGATCAAATGGCCAACGCTCATGTCACCATGAACTTCAACGCGTTCCTAGAGAAAACCAAGCTGAAAGATGATGGCAGCAACTATTCGGACTGGGTCCGTAACCTGAGGATCATCCTCATAGCAGCCAAGAAACAATATGTCCTAGAAGCACCGCTAGGTGAAGCACCCATCCGAGCAGAACCAAGACATTATGAATGCTTGGCAGTCTCGTCTTGATGATTACTCCCTCGCTCAAGGCGTCATGCTTTACATCTTAGAACCGGGGCTCCAAAAGCGTTTTGAGCAACACGGAGCATATGAGATGTTCGAGGAGCTGAAAATGGTTTTCCAAGCTCATGCCCGGGTCGAGAGATATGAAGTCTCCGACAAGTTCTACAGTTGTAAGATGGAGGAAAATAGTTCTATCAGTGAGCACATACTCAAAATGTCTGGGTTGCACAACCGCCTGTCCCAGCTAGACATTAACCTCCCGGACGAGGCGGTCATTGACAGAATCCTTTAGTCGCTCCCACCAAACTACAAGAGCTTTGTGATGAACTACAATATGTAGGGGATGGTGAAGACAATTCCTGAAGTATTCTCAATGCTGAAGTCAGCAGAGGTTGAAATCAAGAAAGAACATCAAGTGTTGATGGTTAATAAAACCACTAAGTTCAAGAAGGGCAAGGGTAAGAAGAACTTCAAGAAGGACGGCAAGGATGTTGCCGCGCCCGTAAGCCGATTGCGGGAAGAAGTCAAAGAATGGACCCAAGCACGAGACCGAGTGCTTTTATTGCAAAGGAAGGGTCTTCGAAGCGGAACTGCCCCAAATACTTAGCGGACAAGAAGGCCGGCAACACTAAAGGTATATTTGATATACATGTAATTGATGTGTACCTTACCAGTACTCGTAGTAACTCCTGGGTATTTGATACCGGTGTCGTTGCTCATATATGTAACTCACAGCAGGAGCTGCGGAATAAGCGGAGACTGGCGAAGGACGAGGTGACGATCGCTGCCGGGAATGGTTCCAAGGTCGATGTGATCGCCGTCGGCACGCTACCTCTACATTTACCTACGGGATTAGTTTTAAACCTCAATAATTGTTATTTAGTGCCAAGTTTGAGCATGAACATTGTATCAGGATATCGTTTAATGCGAGATGGCTACTCATTTAAATCCGAGAATAATGGTTGTTCTATTTATATGAGAGATATGTTTTATGGTCATGCTCCGATGGTCAATGGTTTATTCTTAATGAATCTCGAACGTAATATTGCACATATTCATAGTGTGAATACCAAAAGATGTAAAGTTGATAACGATAGTCCCACATACTTGTGGCCCTGCCGCCTTGGTCACATTGGTGTCAAGCGCATGAAGAAGCTCCATTCGATGGACTTTAGAGTCCTCGATTATGAATCATTTGACACATGCGAACCATGCCTCATGGGCAAATGACCAAGACTCCGCTCCCGGAACAATGGAGCGAGCAACCAACTTATTGGAAATCATACATACCGATGTGCGGCCCAATGAGCGTTGAGGCTCATGGAGGATATCGTTATGTTCTCACTCTCACTGATGACTTGAGTAGATATGGGTATGTCTACTTGATGAAACACAAGTCTGAGACCTTTGAAAAGTTCAAGGAATTTCAGAATGAGGTAGAGAATCAACGTGACCGAAAAATAAAGTTCTTACGATCAGATCGTGGAGGAGAATATTTAAGTCACGAATTTAGTACACACCTAAGGAAATGTGGAATCGTTTCACAACTCACGCCGCCTGGAACACCTCAGCATAACGGTGTGTCCGAACGTCGTAATCGCACTCTATTGGATATGGTGCGATCTATGATGTCTCTTACCGATTTACCGCTATCATTTTGGGGATATGCTCTAGAGGCAGGTACATTCACTTTAAATAGGGCACCGTCTAAATCCGTTGAGACGACACCATATGAATTATGGTTTGGGAAGAAACCTAAGCTGTCGTTTCTAAAAGTTTGGGGATGCGATGCTTATGTCAAGAAACTTCAACCTGAAAAGCTCGAACCCAAGTCAAAAAAATGCGTCTTCATAGGATACCCTAAGGAAACCATTGGATATACCTTCTACCTTAGATCCGAAGGCAAGATCTTTGTTGCCAAGAACGGATCCTTTCTTGAAAAAGAGTTTCTCTCGAAAGGAGTAAGTGGGAGGAAAGTAGAACTTGATGAAGTACTACCTCTTGAACCGGAAAGTAGTGCAGCTCAGGAAAATGTCTAACATCCCAAATTTTCCTATTTGGAATGTTTTACAATTATAGCTAAGCATCCTATGCATCCTGTTTAAATTTGAATGCCATTTGAAGTTTCAGAGTTATTTGAATTTGAATTCCAAACTTTGGCATGTGGGAAACAATTCAAAAACTAAGCCTGATAAATACTTGATCAAAAGTATGAGAGGAGCAAACATGACACTCCAAAAATATCAGAGGAAACAATGCCAAAAGAATTGGATTCAAATCTGAAATTTTATTTGAATTTGAGAAAATGGATTTTCATAAAGTTTGGATTTTGCCTTTGGAAAAATATTCAAATGAAAGGAATATTCCCTGATCATTTTGGTATATATATACCCTATATAAAATATTTATAGTTTAGGTTTTATTTTTGTTTTGTTTTATTAAAAATAAAAGAAAAGACCCAGGGCGCCAGCCAAAGCCACCCCAGCCCAGCCAGCGCCACCCCCCCCAAGATCAGCCCAACCAAGACTGCCCAAGTGGCCGGCCCGGCCCAGCCAATGAGCCGAGCCTGCCCGCCTCACCCCACCCGCGCGAAACCTGTTGGCATCGGCCACCCGCCCGAAACCTCCCCCTCTCTCCCTCGCTGACCAGTGGGACCCCCCGTCTTCTTCCCCCTCGCCCAAGCAACGAAGCTCGCCGGAGATCCACCGGATCCCGAAGGATCCGGGATCCCCGATCGCCCCCGATGCCTTTCCGCCCCTCGCCCGACCCCCTGGCTATAAAAGCCAGAGGCTCCGCACCCCATTCCCCCTAGCGACGCCGAACCCCCTCTCCCTCTCCCTCCCGAGCTCACCGGAGCACCGAGCTCGCCACCGCCAAAGTCACCACGACGCCTGGTGCACCCGACCTCCCAACACCACCAAACCTCCCCGTGCTCTCAGGCGTCTCTCCCGACGACTCGCCAAGCTCTCCGACGCCTGACGCCTGAGCACTCTCGCCGCCGCCGCCGCCGTCGCCGAGTCCGTGAGTCCCGAAAACACCTCCCGTCCGATCCCAATCGATGGCCACGATTAGAACCCTCAAGGGGTATGTTTTATTAGAAAACCGCCGCCTTAACGGTTTTTATTTTAGTTTAGGTTTTATTTATTAGGCGGTTCGTTAGTTTAAACCCTAGGCCCGTTTAGACTAAACTACATACAGAGGGCATGATATAGGCCCATTAGGCCTTTTTCTTTTATTTTGATTTTCTGTTTTAGCGATTTGTTTCAAATTTCAAAAATGTATATCTTTTATTCTGTTTAATATTTTTGAGTGATTCTTTTTTGTTGGATTGCAAATTTTATGTAGTTTCTGGAAAACATATATTTAACTATGTTAAAATAATTAAAAATGCTTTAATATTGTTTTAGTCAGAATAGCAAATCTGCTATAGTTTTAGTTAGAAAATTTATTTTGCATGATTCTTTTGCCATCACTTTATTTTGATATTGCCAAACCCTAGAAAATTAGCTTTGGTATTTTAGGATTAATAAATAATTAATTCTAGGCAGAATCCTATTAATCCTAATTAATTGATTAGTTCCTGTTTTCCTAATTAATTAATTAGTAAATTAATTTATTTTTAACTTGTGATTAGTTATTCTAGGTTAGTTTCTGTCACTCCATTAGATGAACTTTTATTTACAATTAATAAAAGTTTTAAATTAATTTTCTTAATAGAAATTGGATTAGGCCTAAAGTGAGTTTTATAATAGCTATTTAATTAATTCTTTTTGCTCCTAGTTGCTTAGTTAATCCTTTTCTGTTAAGTTAACCTAAAACCATGATTAGGTTATTTTAAGGAATTTTGTTATATAAAACTATTTTTGCTATTGTTTGGTGTAGGGAAAACTTTGAATTTGATTTCTTTGAGTTTTCTTTTGATTTGGTTTTGATTGTTTTGTTGTGCTATGTTACTTTTGTTATCTTGTGTGATCCTCTTGCTTTGTGCTTATTATGTTATTGTTTGTCTCGGTAGAGTTTCGAGTCTGAAGCTTGCTACTACGACTCTTTAGCTTACGAGGATCATCAGCAAGGCAAGTTTTGATCATGTTATTTCTATACCTATGTTTTGTGCATTAGTAGTTGTCACCACCCCACCATTGCATGCAGTAGTGAAATCTTGAAGTCATTAAACTTGAGTAGTATCATGTGGTAGGATGTACCAACCCCTTGTTACCATGACCCCGGACGTAGTAGTTATTTTGCTATGCTCAGAGACGGATTTGGGATGAGTGAAATTCATAAGCAAGATGTGAGAGTCAATGATGATGACAACCCATGGACTACAATGATCAAGATGGACTTGAAAAATCACTCTTTGGGTGGAGGGCGGTTGACGGGCACCTGGAGCACCCAGTGGTGGCGGGATGCATGGAGAAGCGCCATGACATCCTGCGGAAAGCTTCACCCAGCCACAAAGAGAAGGATGGATGCCCCATGACCGAAGCTTACTGTGCAGCCGCAAGCCATTATGGGCTCTGGCTGGGTTGACCCTTGTAGTGAAGCTGGCTGGACGGTACTACGAGAAGTAGACGAACGGTAGGATTGGATGGGTACGGCGGTGGCGGAAGAACTCTTTGGAAGACCCTGTTTCATTCGTCCGCCTTCAAACACCATGAAGTGCTAAGACTTTAAAAGGAGGGAATGATTCTTGCGGGAAAGTCATAAACCTCGCAGAGTGTTATAACCTAATCGATTAGCCGTGTCCCGATTCACGGACATTTGAGCATCTGGACCTTGGAAGTATTCGGATATCTCAACACTTAAAACTAATGAATTAATTTGAGGGTTTATGACTTAATAATAATTTGGGAACGAGATAATGGTTGGCGGAACCATCTCAATAACTACCAACAATTTGTAGTAATTTGCAAATAAGTCCTTGTAGTAGGATAAAATTGGCTTTTCGCAAAATGATGAAACTTAGAGCTCCACAGCCAAAATGCATATAGTGTTAGTAACTTTATTATTGTTATTCTTCTTGACTTGCCACTTATTCCAAAAGCTGACCTACATGGCTGCAACGTATTATGTTGCGTAGATATATTCCGATCGGGAGTGAGGCTACGCTCGCGCTTGGCGATTGCCCTTTGAGTCGGATGGACTCGCTTACCTTCGACGCTCCGCAGCATTTTAGTTTATTTCTCATGAGTTGGCCTTGAGCGAATTTATTCCTTGTAATAAAGACTCTATATGAGAATCGATTAATGATATTCAGGTGTGATTGAACTTTGATTACTTTATCGATGTCTTGTGAGTACCAAAGATGATCTTGGGATGGTATGAATACGTAGATTTGACCGATTTTGGGTCAAGTCGCTCTGAGATGGTATCAGAGCACACGCTGACCGTAGGATCGTAACCCCTAGGATCGGAAAGCCATAAGCAGAGACCATTTACTTTGAACCCCTTTTCATTCTATAATTCTTCCCTGTTCTATTCTGACTCTTCTCCCCTTTGCAACATTCTAGATGGCCGTCGAGTTCACCCCAGTTTTGCTACCGGAGTTCTGCCAGCCCGATGAGACGATGCCCTTTGGAAGAAAGCTGGTCCAGATGGTGAAGCTGCTGAAGATTGCTCGCCTCGATCCTTGGAAACCCACTAATGCACTTCCGACGGACACTCGCTATAGGATTGAGGTGCATATCCCAGGGAGGACTTTTGGAGGACACACGGAGCCTATCAACTTTGAGTTCACCGAGTTCAACTGGATCATCGGAAGGACGTGGCGATCTACCGAGCACTTGGACATCTCCGAGAGGAGTACAGGACCGAGCTCGATCACTCGAGACCTCGCCATGGTTTCTCGCAGGGCAAGGAATGGAGATATCATCCGTACCATCGAGGACGATTCCACTCTCTTACATCCAGGATTTGGAATGTCTTCTCGTGACACGGAGATTCAGGCTCGCCGAACTCAAGACACACCGGAAGCTTTTGTTCCATGAATCGAACTGGAGGAGAAGGCACGCAGACTTCCTTGGCCATGAGGAAGAAATCACGGACTTCATGGAGATAGTCGACGACCTGAAGATGAAGCTTGCCGCGATTGAAGAGAAGATGGACTTGGGAGAGGACCTTTACCCGAGTGGAGATGAAGCACCCCTCGTGAGCAATGATCAGGATTTTGAAGGGAGTACCACTGAAGGAAACCCCAAGAGGAGGCGCCATCGATGAAGACTTTTAGTCGACCACCATGTTATCTTGTACTTTTAAATCGATCGTTAGGCCGATGTTTTCCTTCGATTAGTCATGAGCTTTTTAATCGAGTTTGAACCATGTTTGAGTGGAATGAATAAATGTTTGGTGTGTTATGATTGTGCATTCATATGGGTAGTGTTATTCTCATAGACCATTGTTCTAATCTTCTCACCCACTCCAAAAACACCAGATGCCTCCGAGACGTGACACTGGTTTCCCGCCGGAGCTCACCCAGCTGCTCCAGCAGCAGAATGCACTGATGCAGCTCGATTCGTAACAGAACAACCCGCCAACAATCCACCGCCACCACCACCACCCATTGTGGACAATTTGACTCGATTTCTGAGGTTGAATCCGCCAGTGTTCTCTAGTAGCACTGAGCCGATTGTGGCTGACGACTGGCTCCGCAAGATTGGAAGAGAGCTAGTCACCGTTGGATGCACTGATGCTGAGAAGGTGCGCTTTGCCGCGCATCAACTGGATGGACCTGCAGCTTCTTGGTGGGAGAATTACACCGCCACTTTTCCCTTGGGTGGCATCACTTGGGATCAATTCCAGCAGGCCTTTCGCACTGCTCATGTCTCATCTGGAGCCATGAGTGCAAGAAGCGTGAGTTCCGCAACTTACGCCAGGGAAACCGTACTGTGGCACAGTACGTGGAGGAATTCAGCAAGCTTGCCCGCTATGCCCCTGATGATGTGGCCACTGATGCCGCCAAGCAGGAGAAGTTCCTTGAGGGACTCAATGATGAACTGAGCATGCAGCTTATTGTGGCTACTTTCAACAACTACCAGGAGCTGGTAGACAAGGCCACCATCCTGGAAGGCAAGCAGCAGCAGATAGAAAGCCGCAAGCGGAAGTACAGCCAGGGGAAACACAATTCAGGAGCTCAGCAGAAGCCCCGCTATGCACCGTACTCAGGAGGGCACACCCATCATAACCATGGAGTTCATAACCATGGTGGAAATGGAAACAACCGCAGCCAGGACAACAAGTCAGGCCATGGCAATGGCAATGGAAATGGTAATGGCAATCAGCACCGTTCTGCCCCGGCTCCGAAGGATCTGAGCCACATCACCTGCTTCAAGTGCCAGAAGACAGGGCACTACGCCACCGACTGCCCGGAGGCCAAGCAGAGGAACGGGAATGGCAATGGAGGCTCAGCGAAGAAGCCCAATCCTTTCCTCGTGCTCAAGTGAATCACATCGACGTGGAGAACGTCTATGATCAGCCAGACCGTGGTTGGTAAGTTTTTATTGAATTCACGCTCAGTTTTGGTTCTGTTTGATTCGGTGCAACGATTCATTCATATCAAGGGTAGTTGTGGATAAGTACGGATTCGCGACTAGAACCCTTAGAAGCCCCTCGCGCCGGTTCCGCAGAGGAGAAATGATGGCAGGTTTAAGCTGTCCTGCAAACCTCAACATCGGGAACCACAAATTTCCGTAGAACTCATAGTGTTGGAAACTCAGACCTTGGATGTAATCCTAGGCATGGATTGGTTGTCAAAGTATGAAGGAAACATTGACTGTGCAAGAAGTCTATTCGCTCACCACCCGGAGCGTAAGAGGATCAAGTATGTAGCCAGCACAGCCAGATGAAGAATCAGTGCATTCCCTCACGGAGTTGTTCAGAGGAAGTGCCGAGAGTGCAAGAATTTCCGATGTGTTCCGGAGGAATTACCAGAATGCCACGGACAGGACATTGAGTTTCGATTGAGTTATTGCCCGGCACAGCCCCAATATCCAAGAGACCTTATCGGATGCCACCGAATGAGTTGAAAGAAATCAAGGAGCAAATAAACGAGTTATTGGAGAAAGGATATATTCGCCCAAGCTCATCACCTTGGGGAGCCCCAGTTCTTTTGGTAGAGAAGAAGGATGGAAGCTTGAGGATGGTTGTGGATTATCGTGCATTGAACGAAGTAACCATCAAGAACAAGTACCTCCGCCGATGATCAATGACTTGTTTGATCAGCTTGTTGGAGCCAAGGTATTCTCTAAGATCGATCTTGATCGTGGTATCATCGATTGAAAATTCGTGAAAAGGATATACCCAAAACAGCATTCACCACTGTGTATGGTTTATATGAGTATACCGTCATGTCATTTGATTGACTAATGCTCCTGCATACTTCATGAATTTGATGAACAAGGTGTTCATGGAGTATTTGGACAAGTTTGTCGTGGTGTTCATCGATGACATATTGATATTCTCCAAGAGCGAGGAAGAGCATAAGGAACATTTGCGTCTAGTTCGAGAAACTTGAGAACATCAATGTATGCCAAATTCAGCAAATGTGAATTTTGGTTGAAGGAAGTTGGATTCCTCGGACATGTTATTTCAGGAGAAGGAATAGCAGTTGATCCCGCCAAGGTTGAATCATCACCGATTGGCAGCCACCCACCTCGACCAAGGAGATCCACAGCTTTCTCGGACTCGCAGGATATTATCGGAGGTTCATTGAGAACTTTCGAAGATTGCCAAGCCCATGACCTGAGCTGTTGAAGAAGGAAGCCAAGTATGTTTGGACCGAGGAATGTGAAGCCGCCAGGAATTGAAGAAACGGTTGGTCACAGCTCCAAGTGTTGATATTGCGGACATACATAAGGAATACCAGGTCTATTGTGACGCTTCTTCTCAAGGACTCGGAGGAGTATTGATGCAGGAAGGCAAGGTTGTAGCTTATGCCTCCAGACAGCTACGGCCTCATGAGATGAATTATGCCACGCATGATTTGGAGTTAGCAGCTGTAGTGCATGCACTCAAGACCTGGAGACATTTCCTCATTGGAAATCGTTGTGATGTCTATACGGATCACAAGAGTTTAAAGTATATCTTCACGCAGAAAGAATTGAACCTCAGGCAGAGGAGATGGCTAGAGTTGATAAAGGACTACGACATGAGATTGCATTACCACCCCGGTAAAGCCAATGTTGTAGCAGATGCTTTGAGCCGTAAGAGTTATGTGAATACTCTTACCGCAGGAGGATTACCCCAGGAGTTGGTCGATGACCTCAGAGATCTCCGATCGAGATAGTTCCAAAGGATTTGTCGCAACTCGAAGTTCAGTCCACCTTGACCGAAAGGATTCGTGAAGCCCGTAAGTCGGACAAGGAAATCGATGAGATTAAGCAAAAGATGGAGGAAGGAAAAGCTAAAGGATTCCGTAAGGATGAACACGGAACTATATGGTTTGAGGATCGATGACGTGCCCAATGATCCCGAGCTCAGAAGCTAATTCTTCAGAGGCTCATGATTCCCAGACTCAATTCACCCAGCAACACCAAGATCTACTGGATTTGAAGCAAAGTTTCGTGGACAGGTATGAAGAAGGACATTGCGAGCACGTAGCCGTATGCGATGTTTGCCAACGTGTAAAGGCAGAACATCAGAAGCCAGCAGGGTTACTTCAACCTTTGCCGATTCCCGATTGGAAATGGGAGAAACTTGGTATGGATTTCATCACAGGATTACCCAGGACCCGCTCAGGTTATGATTCTATCTGGGTAGTAGTTGATCGTTTGACTAAGGTAGCTCACTTCATTCCCGTGAAGACTACCTATACCAGTGCCAAGTTGGCCAAGATATACATGACCAGGATCGTATGTCTGCATGGAGTTCCGAGGAAAATCGTGTCAGATAGAGGAACGCAGTTTACCTCAAAGTTTTGGAAGCAATTGCATGAAACTTTGGGTACGAGGCTGGAATTCAGTACAGCCTTTCATCCGCAGACAGATGGACAGACCGAGAGAGTCAATCAGATTTTGGAGGACATGTTGAGAGCTTGTGTGCTAGACTATGGGTCTAGCTGGGATGACAATTTGCCGTACGCAGAGTTCTCGTACAACAACAGTTATCAATCCAGTTTGAAGATGGCCCTTTCAAGCTCTATACGGAAGGAGGTGCGAACACCATTGCTGTGGGATAGTGTTGAGATCGATCACTTTTCGGTTCCGATCTTATCAAGGATTCCGAAGAGAAAGTCAAGCTGATTCGAGACCGGCTCAAAATAGCACAGTCACGACAGAAGAGTTATGCCGACGAGAAGCGCAAGGAGGTGACTTACGAAGTGGGAGACCGAGCCTATCTTCGTGTGTCTCACTTCGTGGAATCAAGAGGTTTGGAGTCAAGGAAAGTTAGCACCCGATTCATTGGCCCTACAAAATCCTCGAACGTCGTGGAGAAGTTGCATACAAGCTGGAATTGCCGGAAGGATTGTCCGGAGTTCATGATGTCTTTCACGTTTCTCAGTTGAAGAAGTGCCATGCCGACATGGCCGATGTTCCGTTGAGAGACACAGTGCCCCTAGAGGCCATACAACTTGACAGTGATTTGACTTACAAGGAGAAACCCGTCAAAATTCTCGAGACTGCAAGCAGAGTCACCCGCAGCAAAGTCATCAAATTTTGCAAGGTGCTGTGGAGTCACCACACCGAGGAAGAAGCCACCTGGGAACGCGAAGAAGATCTTCGTCGAGACCATCCGCACCTATTTGTTAGTTAACCCGAATCTCGAGGGCTAGATTCATCTTAATGTGGTAGGTTTGTAACATCCCAAATTTTCCTATTTGGAATGTTTTACAATTATAGCTAAGCATCCTATGCATCCTGTTTAAATTTGAATGCCATTTGAAGTTTTGAGTTATTTGAATTTGAATTCCAAACTTTGGCATGTGGGAAACAATTCAAAACTAAGCCCGATAAATACTTGATCAAAAGTATGAGAGGAGCAAACATGACACTCCAAAAATATCAGAGGAAACAATGCCAAAAGAATTGGATTCAAATCTGAAATTTTATTTGAATTTGAGAAAATGGATTTTCATAAAGTTTGGATTTTGCCTTTGGAAAATGTTCAAATGAAAGGAATATTCCCGATCATTTTGGTATATATATACCCTATATAAAATATTTATAGTTTAGGTTTTATTTTTGTTTTGTTTTATTAAAAAATAAAAGAAAAAGACCCAGGGCGCCAGACCGAGCCACCCCCCCAGCCCAGCCGCCTCACCCCCCCTCCTCAAGGCCAGCCCAACCAAGACTGCCCGAGGCCAGCCAGCCAGCCGAGCCGAGCCAGCGCCTCACCCCCTCGCCGAAACCTGTTGGCATCGGCCACCGCCCAAACCTCCCCTCTCTCCTCGCTGACCGGTGGGACCCCCGGTCTTCTTCCCCTCGCCCAAGCAGCAAGCTCATGGAGATCCACCGGATCGAAGGATCCGGATCCCGATCGCCCGATGCCTTTCCCCCTCGCCCGACCCTGGCTATAAAGCCGAGGCTCCGCACCCATTCCCCCCTAGCGACTTGAACCCCTCTCCTCTCCTCCCGAGCTCACCGAGCACCGAGCTCGCCACCGCCGCCAAAGTCACCGCGACGCCGCCACAGTGCACCCCGACCTCCCAACACCACCAAACCTCCCCGTGCTCGTCGCGTCTCCCGACGACTCATGAAGCTCGCCGATGCCCCGACGCCTCGAGCACTCTCGCCGCCGCCGCCTTGCCGCCGAGTCCGTGAGTCCCGAAAACACCTCCCGTCCGATCCCAATCGTATGGCCACGATTAGAACCCCAAGGGGTATGTTTTATTAGAAAACCGCCGCCTTAACGGTTTTTATTTTAGTTTAGGTTTTATTTATTAGGCGGTTCGTTAGTTTAAACCCTAGGCCCGTTTAGACTAAACTACATACAGAGCATGATGATAGGCCCATTAGGCCTTTTTCTTTTATTTTGATTTTCTGTTTTAGCCGATTTGTTTCAAATTTCAAAATGTATATCTTTTATTCTGTTTAATATTTTTGAGTGATTCTTTTTTGTTGGATTGCAAATTTTATGTAGTTTCTGAAAAACATATATTTAGCTATGTTAAAATAATTAAAAATGCTTTAATATTGTTTTAGTCAGAATAGCAAATCTGCTATAGTTTTAGTTAGAAAAATTATTTTGCATGATTCTTTTGCCATCACTTTATTTTGATATTGCCAAACCCTAGAAAATTAGCTTTGGTATTTTAGGATTAATAAATAATTAATTCTAGGCAGAATCCTATTAATCCTAATTAATTGATTAGTTCTGTTTTCCTAATTAATTAATTAGTAAATTAATTTATTTTTAACTTGTGATTAGTTATTCTAGGTTAGTTTCTGTCACTCCATTAGATGAACTTTTATTTACAATTAATAAAAGTTTTAAATTAATTTTCTTAATAGAAATTGGATTAGGCCTAAAGTGAGTTTTATAATAGCTATTTAATTAATTCTTTTTGCTCCTAGTTGCTTAGTTAATCCTTTTCTGTTAAGTTAACCTAAAACCATGATTAGGTTATTTTAAGGAATTTTGTTATATAAAACTATTTTTTCTATTGTTTGGTGTAGGGAAAACTTTGAATTTGATTTCTTTGAGTTTTCTTTTGATTTGGTTTTGATTGTTTTGTTGTGCTATGTTACTTTTGTTATCTTGTGTGATCCTCTTGCTTTGTGCTTATTATGTTATTGTTTGTCTCGGTAGAGTTTCCGAGTCTAAGCTTGCTACTACGACTCTTTAGCTTACGAGGATCATCAGCAAGGCAAGTTTTGATCATGTTATTTCTATACCTATGTTTTGTGCATTAGTAGTTGTCACCACCCCACCATTGCATGCAGTAGTGAAATCTTGAAGTCATTAAACTTGAGTAGTATCATGTGGTAGGATGTACCAACCCCTTGTTACCATGACCCCGGACGTAGTAGTTATTTTGCTATGCTCAGAGACGGATTTGGGATGAGTGAAATTCATAAGCAAGATGTGAGAGTCAATGATGATGACAACCCATGGACTACAATGATCAAGATGGACTTCGGAAAATCACTCTTGGGTGGAGGACGGTTGACGGGCACCTGGAGCACCAGTGGTGGCGGGATGCATGGAGAAGCGCCATGACATCCTCATGGAAAGCTTCACCCAGCCACAAAGAGAAGGATGGATGCCCCATGACCGAAGCTTACTGTGCAGCCGCAAGCCATTATGGGCTCTGGCTGGGTTGACCCTTGTAGTGAAGTGGCTGGACGGTACTACGAGAAGTAGACGAACGGTAGGATTGGATGGGTACCGCGGTGGCGGAAGAACTCTTTGGAAGACCTGTTTCATTCGTCCGTCTTCAAACACCATGAAGTGCGAAGACTTTAAAAGGAGGGAATGATTCTTGCGGGGAAAGTGCGCAAACCTCTGCAGAGTGTTATAACCTAATCGATTAGCCGTGTCCCCGGTTACGGACATTTGAGCATCTGGACCTTGGAAGTATTCGGATATCTCAACACTTAAAACTAATGAATTAATTTGAGGGTTTATGACTTAATAGTAATTTGGGAACGAGATAATGGTTGGCGGAACCATCTCAATAACTACCAACAATTTGTAGTAATTTGCAAATAAGTCCACTGTAGTAGGATAAAATTGGCTTTTCGCAAAATGATGAAACTTAGAGCTCCACAGCCAAAATGCATATAGTGTTAGTAACTTTATTATTGTTATTCTTCTTGACTTGCCAGCTTATTCCAAAAGCTGACCTACATGGCTGCAACGTATTATGTTGCAGAGATATATTCCGATCAGGAGTGAGGCTACGCTCCGCGCTTGGCGATTGCCCTTTGGAGTCGGATGGACTCGCTTACCTTCGACGCTTCCGCAGCATTTTAGTTTATTTCTCATGAGTTGGCCTTGAGCCGAATTTATTCCCTTGTAATAAAGACTCTATATGAGAATCGATTAATGATATTCAGGTGTGATTGAACTTTGATTACTTTATCGATGTCTCGTGAGTACCAAAGATGATCTTGGGATGGTATGCATACGTAGATTTGACCGATTTTGGGTCAGGTCGCTACAAAATGTTCCTGTGGTGCCTACACCAACTGAAGAGGAAATTAATGATGTTGATCAAGGTACTTCGAATCAAGTTGCTACTGAACTTCATAGGTCCACAAGGACACGTTCCACACCAGAGTGGTATGGCAACCCAGTCCTAGAAATCATGTTGTTAGACAACGGTGAACCTTCAAACTATGAAGAAGCGATGGCGGGCCCAGATTCCAACAAATGGCTTGAAGCCATGCAATCCGAGATAGGATCCATGTATGAAAACAAAATATGGACTTTGACAGACTTGCCCAATGATCGGCGAGCGATAGAAAACAAATGGATCTTTAAGAAGAAGACGGACGCGGATGGTAATGTTACCATCTATAAAGCTCGACTTGTCGCTAAAGGTTATCGGCAAGTTCAAGGGATTGACTATGATGAGACTTTCTCTCCCGTAGCGAAGCTGAAGTCCGTCCGAATCATGTTAGCAATTGCCGCATACTATGATTATGAGATATGGCAAATGGACGTCAAAACGGCATTCCTTAACGGCTATCTTAAGGAAGAACTGTATATGATGCAACCGGAAGGTTTTGTCGACCCTAAGAATGCTAACAAGGTATGCAAGCTCCAGTGATCCATTTATGGGCTGGTGCAAGCATCTCGGAGTTGGAGCATTCGCTTTGATGAGATGATCAAAGCGTTTGGGTTTATGCAGACTTATGGAGAAGCCTGCGTTTACAAGAAAGTGAGTGGGAGCTCTGTAGCATTTCTCATATTATATGTAGATGACATACTTTTGATGGGAAATGATATAGAACTTTTGAACAGCATTAAGGCCTACTTGAATAAGAGTTTTTCAATGAAGGACCTTGGAGAAGCTGCTTATATATTAAGCATCAAGATCTGTAGAGATAGATCGAGACGCCTCATAGGTCTTTCACAAAGCACATACCTTGAAAAAGATATTGAAGAAGTTCAAAATGGATCAGTCCAAGAAAGGGTTCTTGCCTGTATTACAAGGTGTGAAATTGAGCTCGGCTCAATGTCCGACCACGGCAGAAGATATAGAAGAGATGAGTGTCATCCCTATGCATCAGCCATAGGTTCTATTATGTATGCCATGCTGTGTACTGGACCTGATGTAAACCTTGCCGTAAGTTTGGTAGGTAGGTACCAAAGTAATCCCGCAAGGAACACTGGACAGCGGTCAAGAATATCCTGAAGTACCGAAAAGGACTAAGGACATGTTTCGCTTATGGAGGTGATGAAGAGCTCGTCAGAAGGGTTACGCCGACGCTTAGCTTCGACACGATCTGGATGACTCTAAGTCACAAACCGGATCGTGTATATGTTGAATGGTGGAGCAAGAAGCTGGTGCAGCTGCAAGCGAAGCGTGGTGGCAGGATCTACGTGTGAAGCGGAGTACATGGCAGCCTCGGAGGCAGCGATGAAGCAATTTGGTTGAAGGAGTTCATCACCGACCTAGGAGTCATACCCAATGCGTCGGGGCCTATCAAACTCTTCTGTGACAACACCGAGCTATTGCACTTGCCAAGGAGCCCAGGTTTCACAAGAAGACCAGCACATCAAGCGCCGCTTCAACTCCATTCGTGAAAATGTTCAAGATGAAGACATAGAAATTTGCAAAGTGCATACAGATCTGAATGTCGCAGATCCATTGACTAAACCTCTTCCGCGAGCAAAACATGATCAACACCAGAACTCTATGGGTGTTCGATTCATCACAATGTAACTAGATTATTGACTCTAGTGCAAGTGGGAGACTGTTGGAAATATGCCCTAGAGGCAATAATAAAAGGATTATTATTATATTTCCTTGTTCGTGATAATTGTGTTTTATTCATGCTATAATTGTATTATCCGGAAATCGTAATACACGTGTGAATAGATAGACCACAACATGTCCCTAGTGAGCCCCTAGTTGACTAGATCGTTGATCAATAGATAGTCATGGTTTCCTGACTATGGACATTGGATGTCATTGATAACGGGATCAAATCATTAGGAGAATGATGTGATGGACAAGACCCAATCCTAAGCATAGCACAAGATCGTGTAGTTCGTTTTGCTAGAGCTTTTCCAATGTCAAGTATCTCTTCCTTAGACCATGAGATCGTAACTCCGGATACTGTAGGAGTGCTTTGGGTGTACCAAACATCACAACGTAATCGGGTGACTATAAAGGTGCACTACAAGTATCTCCGAAAGTGTCATTGGGTTGACACGGATCGAGACTGGGATTTGTCACTCCGTGTTACGGAGAGGTATCACTAGGCCCACTCAGTAGTGCATCATCATAATGAGCTCAAAGTGACCAAGTGTCTGGTCACGGGATCATGCATTACGGTATGAGTAAAGTGACTTGCCGGTAACGAGATTGAACGAGGTATTGGGATACCGACGATCGAATCTCGGGCAAGTAACATACCGTCTGACAAAGGGAATAGTATACGGGGTTGCTTGAATCCTCGACGTCGTGGTTCATCCGATGAGATCATCGAGGAGTATGTGGGAGCCAACATGGGTATCCAGATCCCGATGTTGGTTATTGACCAGAGAGCCGTCTTGGTTATGTCTGCATATCTCCCGAACCCGTAGGGTCTACACACTTAAGGTTCGGTGACGCTAGGGTTATTAGGAAGACTTGTATGTGATTAGAAAATGTTGTTCGGAGTCCCGGATGAGATCCTGGACATCACGAGGAGCTCCGGAATGGTCCGGAGGTGAAGATTTATATATGGTAAGCTGTCATACGGTCACTGGAAAGTTTCGGGGGCATATCGGTATTGTACCGGGGCCACCGGACGGGTTCCGGGGGTCCATCGGGAGGGGCCACCTCTCTCGGAGGGCCTCATGGGCCGTAAGGGGCTGGGAACCAGCCCCTGGAGGGCTGGGCGCCCCCCCCTTTGGGCCCATGCGCCTAGGGTTGGGGGGAAACCCTAGTGGGGGCGCCCCCCTTGCTTGGGGGGCAAGCCCCCTCCCTTGGCCGCCGCCCCTCTAGATCTCATCTAGAGGGGCCGCCCCTGCCCTTCCCCTATAAATAGAGGCGAGGGAGGCTGCAACACACATCCAAGGCGCAGCCCTCCCTCCCAACACCTCTCCTCCTCCGTTAAGTGCTTGGCGAAGCCCTGTCGGAGTACTGCCTCTCCACCATCACCACGCCGTCGTGCTGCTGCTGGAGCCTTCTTCCTCAACCTCTCCTTCCCCCTTGCTGGATCAAGAAGGAGGAGATGTCATCTGCTCCGTACGTGTGTTGAACGCGGAGGTGCTGTCCGTTCGGCACTTGGTCATCGGTGATTTGAATCACGGCGAGTACGACTCCATCATCCCCGTTCTCTTGAACGCTTCCACACGCGATCTACAAGTGGTATGTAGATGCATCTCTCTCCTATTACTCGTTGCTTAGATGAACTCATAGATGGATCTTGGTGAAACCGTAGGAAAATTTTTATTTTCTGCAATGTTCCCCAACATATGCAAATGCCATAATAGGTAGGTATGGTGGCTGTTTTGAGGAAGATATAGGGAGGTTTACATGTGATAGAGTGTATCATATCACGGGGTTTGGATGCACCGGCGAAGTTTGCACCAACTCTCAATGTGAGAAAGGGCAATGGACGGTACCGAAGAGGCTAGCAATGGCGGAAAGGTAAGAGTGCGTATAATCCATGGACTCAACATTAGTCAAAGGAACTCATATACTTATTGCAAAAATTAAGAAGTCATCAAAAATCAAGTACTACGCGCATGCTCCTAGGGGGATTGATTGGTAGGAAAAGACCATCGCTCATCCCCGACCGCCACTCATAAGGATGCACAAGCCAGGTAGACTTCATGTTTCAAATTTGTTACATAACTTTAACCATACGTGCATGCTACGGGATTTGCTAACTTCAACACAAGCATTTCTCAAATTCACAACTACTCAACTAGCATGACTTTGATATTATCACCTCCATGTCTCAAAACAATTATCAAGCATCAACCTTATCTTAGTATTCAACGCACTCAAAAGAAAGTTTCACATATCTTGAATACCAAGTATATTAACATTAAGAAAATTACCATGCTATTAACGACTCTCAAAATAATCTAAGTGAAGCATAAGAGATCAAGTTTCTTTAAAACAAATCCACCACCGTGCTCTAAAAGATCTAAGTGAAGCACCAGAGCAAAAATTATCAAGCTCAAAAGATATAAGTGAAGTGCTATGAGCAAATTATCAAGCTCAAGAGATATAAGTGAAGCACATAGAGTATTCTATCAAATTTCAATTCATATATGGATCTCTAAAAAGGTGTGTACAGCAAGGATGATTGTGGTAAACTAACAAGCAAAGACTCAAATAATACAAGACGCTCCAAGCAAAACACATATCATGTTGGTGAATAAAAATATAGCTCCAAGTAAATTACCGATGGAAGTAGACGAAAGAGGGGATGCCTTCCGGGCCATCCCCAAGCTTTGACTTTTTGGTGTCCTTGGATTATCTTGGGGGTGCCATGGGCGTCCCCAAGCTTAGGCTCTTGCCACTCCTTGTTCTATAATCCATCAAAAGAATTGACCCAAAACTTGAAAACTTCACAACACAAAACTCAATAGAAATCTTGTGAGCTCCGTTAGAGAAAGAAAACAAAAGACTACTTTAAGGTACTGTAATGAACTCATTCTTTATTTATATTGGTGTTAAACCTACTGTATTCCAACTTCTATATGGATTATAAACTAATTTACTAACCATAGATTCATCAAAATAAGCAAACAACACACGCAAAACAGAATCTGTCAAAAACATAACAGTCTGTAGTAATCTGTAACTAATGCAAACTTCTGCACCCAAAAATTTCTACCAAAATTAGACGACCTGGACAATTTTTTTATTGATTAGCAGCAATTGGAATCATTATTGTATTACGTTCTGGTGATTTTTAACAATTCGGGCACTGTGCACAAAGATTCTGGAAATTACAGCAAGATCAAATAACTATCATCCAAGAAGATCCAATAGGTTCAACTTGGCACAAACACTAATTAAAAGATAAAACCACATCTAAACAGAGGCTAGATGGATTATTTATTCCTAAACAGAAGAAAAAACAAAAAACTAAAAATAAAATTGGGTTGCTTCCCAACAAGCGCTATCGTTTAACGCCCCTAGCTAGGCATAAAAGCAAAGATAGATCTAGGTATTGCCATATTTGGTAGGCAATCCATAAGTGGCTCTCATGATAGATTCATATGGTAATTTTATTTTCTTTCTAGGAAAGTGTTCCATGCCCTTCTTTAAAGGGAATTGGAATCTAATATTTCCTTCCTTCATATCAATAATTGCACCAATTGTTCTAAGGAAAGGTCTACCAAGAATAAAAGGACATGAAGGATTGCAATCTATATCAAGAACGATAAAATCTACGGGCACATAATTCCTATTTGCAACAATAAGAACATCATTAATTCTTCCCATAGGCTTTTTAATAGTGGAATCCGCAAGATGCAAGTTTAGAGAGCAATCATCAAAATCACGGAAATCTAGCAAATCACACAAAGTTTTGGGAATAGTAGAGACACTAGCACCCAAATCACACAAAGCATGAAACTCATAATTTTTAATTTTAATTTTGATAGTAGGTTCCCACTCATCATGGAGTTTCCTAGGGATATAAATTTTCAACTCAAGCTTTTCTTCATAAGATTGCATCAAGGCATCAACAATATGTTCGGTAAAAGCCTTATTTTGACTATAAGCATGAGGAGAATTTAGCACGGATTGCAACAAGGAAATACAATCAATTAAAGAGCAATTTTAATAATTAAATTCCTTGAGATCCAATATAGTGGGTTTAGCAACATCTAGATTTCTATTTCTTTCAATCCCACTTTTATCAATTTCATCATTAAGATCTAAAAACTCCGAATTCTTAGAACGCCTTCTAGGTAAAGGAAGATCATATTCAGTTTCATGACGATTCATATTGCAAAACAAAGATTTAATAGGGGACACATCAATAACTTTTAGATCTTCATCTTGATTTTCATAGGAATTAGAAGAACACGCTTTAATAAAGGCATCTTTGGAAGCACGCATCCTAGCGGTTCTTTCTTTGCACTCATCAATGGAAATTCTCATAGCTTTGAGAGATTCAATGATATCATGCTTAGGAGGAATAGATCTAAGCTTTAAATAATCAACATCAAGAGAAATTCTATCAACGTTCCTAGCCAAATCATCAACTTTAAGCAATTTCTCTTCAAGCAAAGGATTAAAATTCTTTTGTGAATTCATAAACTTTTTAACACTACTCTCAAATTCAGAGGGCATATTATTAAAATTTCCATAAGAGTTGTTGTAGGAATTTCCATAATTATTAGAAGGATTACTAGGATAAGGCCTAGGATTAAAATTCCCTCTATACGCGTTGTTACCAAAATTATTCCTACCAACAAAATTCACATCCATAGATTCATTATTATTCTCAATCAAGGTAGACAAAGGCATATCATTAGGATCAGAAGAAATACTCTACGTAAATAACTTCATAAGTTCATCCATCTTTCCACTCAAAACATTGATTTCTTCTATCACATGCACTTTTTTATTAGTAGATCTTTCAGTATGCCATTGGGAATAATTAACCATAATATTATCTAGGAGTTTAGTAGCATCTCCTAAAGTGATTTCCATAAAAGTGCCTCCCGCGGCCGAATCTAAAAGATTTCTAGAAGCAAAATTCAATCCAGCATAAATTTTTTGTATAATCATCCATAAGTTCAAACCATGAGTAGGGCAATTACGTATCATTAATTTCATTCTCTCCCAAGCTTGTGCAACATGTTCATGATCGAGTTGCTTAAAATTCATAATATCGTTCCTAAGAGAGATAATCTTAGCGGGAGGAAAATACTTAGAGATAAAAGCATCTTTGCACTTGTTCCAAGAATCAATACTATTTTTAGGCAAAGATGAAAACCACGCTTTAGCACGATCTCTAAGCGAAAAAGGAAATAGCTTCAATTTAATGACATCATTATCGACATCTTTTTTATTTTGCATATCACATAAATCAACGAAGCTATTCAGATGAGTAGCGGCATGTTCACTAGGAAGGCCGGCAAATTGATCTTTCATAACAAGATTCAACAAAGCGGTATTGACTTCACAAGATTTGGTATTGGCAAGAGGAGCAATCGGAGTGCTAAGGAAATCATTATTATTGGTATTGGTGAAGTCACACAATTTGGAAGCATCTTGAGCCATCACGACAAACAAGCAATCGAACACACGAGCAAACAAAAGGCAAAGGGAAAAAGAGGAGAAGATTGGGAAAGAGAGGGCAAATAAAACGGCAAGGGTGAAGTGGGGGAGAGGAAAACGAGAGGAAAATGGCAAATAATGTAATGCGAGAGATAGGGATTGTGATGGGTACTTGGTATGTTGGCTTTTGCATAGACCTCCCCGGCAACGGCGCCAGAAATCCTTCTTGCTACGTCTTGAGCTTGCGTTGGTTTTCCCCGAAGAGGAGAGGATGATGCAGCACAGTAGCGTAAGTATTTCCCTCAGCTTTTGAGAACCAAGGTATCAATCCATGGAGGCCACGCGCAAGTCCCTCGTACCTGCACAAAACGATAGCTACTCGCAACCAACACGATTAGGGGTTGTCAATCCCTTCACGGTCACTTACGACAGTAAGATCTGATAGAGATAATATTTTTGGTATTTTTGGTATAAAGATGCAAAGTGAAAATTAAAAGCAAAGCAAGTAAATAAAGTGATGGAGATTGATATGATGAGAATAGACCCGGGGGCCATAGGTTTCACTAGTGGCTTCTCTCAAGAGCATAGATATTCTACGGTGGGTGAACAAATTATTGTTGAGCAATTGACAGAATTGAGCATAGTTATGAGGTTTTCTAGGTATGATCATGTATATAGGCATCATGTCCAAAACAACTAGACCGAAACGATTCTGCATCTACTACTATTACTCCACTCATCGACCGCTATCCAGCATGCATCTAGAGTATTAAGTTAAAAATAGAGTAACACCTTAAGCAAGATGACATGATGTAGAGGAATAAATTCATGCAATATGATAAATATCCCATCTTGTTATCCTCGATGGCAACAATACAATACATGCCTTGCAACCCCTTCTGTCACTAGGTAAGGACACCGCAAGATTGAACCCAAAGCTAAGCACTTCTCCCATTGCAAGAACTACCAAACTAGTTGGCCAAACCAAACGGATAATTCGAAGAGACTTGCAAAGATAACTCAATCATTCATAAAAGAATTCAGAGAAGAATCAAATATTTTCCATAGATAAGCTGGATCATAAACCCACAATTCATCGGTCTCAACAAACACACCTCAAAAAGAAGATTACATCGAATAGATCTCCACGAGAGAGGGGGAGAACATTGTATTGAGATCCAAAAAGAGAGAAGAAGCCATCCAACTACTAGCTATGGACCCGAAGGTCTGAAGTAAACTACTCACACTTCATCGGAGGGGCTATGGTGTTGATCTAGAAGCCCTCCATGGTGGAGGCCCCCTCCGGCGGAGCTCCGGAACAGGCCCCAAGATGGGATCTCGTGGATATAGGAAGGTACGGCGGTGGAATTAGGTTTTTGGCTCCGTCTCTGATCTGTTGGGGGTACATAGGTATATATAGGAGGAAGGAGTACGTCGGTGGAGCGTCAGGGGATCCACGAGGCAGGGGGTGCGCCCAGGGGGAGGGGGCGCGCCCTCCACCCTCGTGACTGCCTCTGGCACTTCTTGGAGTAGGGTCCAAGTCTCCTGGATCACGTTCAGTGAGAAGATCACGTTCCTGAAGGTTTCATTCCGTTTGGACTCCGTTTTATATTCCGTTTCTTCGAAACACTGAAATAGGCAAAAAAATAGCAATTCTGGGCTGGGCCTCCGGTTAATAGGTTAGTCCCAAAAGTAATATAAAAGTGGAAAATAAATCCCATTATAGTCCAAAACAATAGATAAAGTAGCATGGAGCAATAAAAAATTATAGATACATTGGAGACGTATCAATGATAAACAAGAAAAATAATTGAAAGTATAGACATTGTATGATAGATAGGTGCAATGGATAGTGGGGAATAAAAGAGGGCATGAAATAATTCATATTTATGTTGTCTAACCAAACAGGATAGTATGACACAATTTCACATATATGATGGCTAACTAAACAAGATAGCATGACACAATTTCACATTATGATGGCTAACTAAAAAAGATGGAAAGACATAGTTCAAAATATGAGACTATGTAAATAGGATGACATGACATAACTATATAATGTGTTTATTAAATAGGTTGGCATGCCATAATTCACATACATTCATGGATAGAATGCCATAATTCTAAATATGATGACTGTAAACACTAAACAGGATGAGATGATATAACTATATGATGTCTTTATTAAATGGGTTGCCATGCCATAATTCAGATAGATGATGTGTATTTACTATGTAAACATTATGGCATGATATAATTCAAATATATGATTTATATAGTAAGAAAGTAAGCAGATGGCAATCTATATATGATGTAAAAACTAAGCAATGCAAGACAACATGCATGACATGGGTAATATAACCCTGCCAAGTTTGAGCATAGACCTCAGGGGGGAAATAGGACTGGTCATCAGTCTCTCAATCCTCCTCTGAGGAGCTCTCTGTAGCCAGCAAGATGTCTACTTCAGCTGGTAGCATTGTCTGCTCTGAATACATTGTTTTCACTCCAGATACTTCCATCACCGCTTCAAATGGCTGATGCACAGGAAGAGTAGTTGAATATACAAACGTTGTCGACAAATGGAACACATAATACAAAAAAATGATAGCATGATATAATTCACATACATGATGATTGGCTAAACAACATGGCATTGCATAATTCACATATATAATGCCTTTGCAACAAGATAGCATTGTATAATTCACATATATAATGTCTTGCAACAAGATGGCAATGCATAATTCACATATATGGTAATTAGACACTGAACAAGTGGCATTCACACAAAGCATGTCTAAACTAATCAAATGGCATAGCAATGCGAGACACCATACGCATGATCTGAGCAACATAACCCTGCCAAGTTAGAGCATACACCTCGGGGGGGGGGATAGGACTGGTCATCTGTCTCTGAATCCTCCTCTGAGGAGCTATCCGTAACTAGCGAGATATGCGCTTCGTCAGATAGCATAGTCTGCTCAGAAGACCTTGTTTTCACTCCAGAATTTGCCATCACCGTGTCAAATTGCTGATGCACACGAAGAGCAGTTGAATGTACTAACATTGTTGACAAATGTAATGTGTAACGAAAAAAAGGATGGCCTGATATAATTTACATATAAGATGACTGACTAAGCAGGATGGCATTGCTAAATTCACATATATGATGCCTGGCTAAACAAGGTGGCGTTGCATAATTCACATAAACGATGAATAAACTAAACAGATGGCATTCGCACAAAGGATGTCTAAACTAAGCAGATGACATATTTGATGTATAAAGTAAGCAATGCAAGACACCATATGCATGATATAACCAACATCAACATGCCAAGTTAGAGCGAAGACCTCAGGGAGTAAATAGGGGTTATCTTCTCCTTCTGAATCCCCCTCAGAATAGATATCTTCCTCTCGATTACAATCCGAAATGCATGGAGGGGGGCTGCCTTTGTGCCTACCATGGAGCGACGTCTGCATGAAATTATATTGCCACGCAAGGCTCGTCTCTTTTGCTCTACATGTTCAGTTCCATTGTTTACAATAACTGTCATGCATAGGAATAAAACATAGTGAGATTATGTAAGGAGTGCATGCAGAAATACAGAGTGATAGTAGCAACCTGTGGATAGACCCAAAACCAATAATAGCAGGTAGATAATGGCTTCAGTTAATAAATACAGATAATGGCTTCTTTACTGTTTGTTTCCCACCCAACATGAAACTCATAGTAGACACCGGAGATTAACCAGATAGTAGATAGATACTATTGATAGCAGCCCCGATATGTACCCCACAACCATTAAAAACTCAAGTTTGACCATTAGTTTGGAGCTGACTCAGAGTCTAATCGGTGAGCAGGACGATAAAGTAGCATGTAATATTAAGCGATGCATAACGTAAGCAGACACGAAACAGTGCGACCTCTCTTGCGGACCCGTGTAGTCCTCGAGGTCATCTGCTCGGTTGATGATGATAATGCAGTTTTCATGGCTGCGGTGGCGGGAAGAAGATCGAGGCGGCGAAAGACAGTCTGAGGCGGATCCCTGCTGTGCTGGACCCTTACGTCGTTGGAGCAGCTGAGCTGGGGTGAACGACGACGCAGCAGGAGCAGGACAAACCACGCAAGATTTTCTTTGACAACTATTTGTAAGATAAGTAATTCTGTAAGGGCTCGTTTGAATTGGAGGATTCCAACAATGCAGGGATAGGAAATAGACAGGAATAGGATAGGAATGCACGTGCAAAACAGAGAATTTAAAAACATAGGATTTCTGCCAATCTGGGTGTTTGATTCACAACAATTGAAAGATCACAGGATGCAAAGAAGCATGGTGAGATTAAGTCAAACCACAAGAAAATGTACGGTTATAATGCTATTATGCTACTATCTCTTAGTCTTGTGCTTCATGAATAGGAATTTGAAAAGGAGGACAAGTGAAAATTAAAATTCCTACGTTTTTCTTTCAAGGAGACACTAAAGGAACAAATCCGTGTGCTCAGTGGACAATATATATAACATGTAGAGTAAAAAAGAGATGCAACAAGTGTACAACCTCTTTGGCGAAGCCATGTCGATCTCAGCGTGATTGGGTTGGCCGGTGAGGATGCTCCGGCTGACTTTGCTGTCGGAGGAGGGCAAGAAGATCATAGGCGTCTGGAGATGGAGCCCGAGGTACTGCTCCGCTGTGATGGAGGGTTTCGTCGTTGGAGAAGCTCCGGTGAGTTGTACGACGCCGAGGCTGAAGCAGGACAAGAGAGACAACGAACAACATTAACCTGAGTGGAATTCTAATAGCATCTCCAATACATAACGTAAAATACATAACCACAAAGTGCTAGATGTAAAATACATCAGCCGCTCATCTTTGAACTTAACTGTCGAAAATGAACTTAACTGTTGAAACTAAACTTAACTGTCGAAACTGAACCTAACTGTCGAAACTGAATTTTGCTGTCGAAACTGAATTTTGCTGTCAAAACTGAACGCACTAGCAAGGTGAGGCTACACGTCGGTCGACTGACTTTTTCATCTCTGGTCAGTCGATTTTGCAGCCGTTGGATACGAAATCAAGGGCCTGTGGTTCATCTTCAACCTCCAGCCCCTGAGCCGCCAGCCACCACCGGCCAAACAGCAGCCCCCAGCCGCCCGCGACCGGCGGTGCGCCGCCCCGCCCGCCCCGAAAACACTCCCCACCGCCGGTCCGCCGCCGCCCCGGCCATCCTCTAGGCCCCACATGCTGAGCTTTTCTCCGCGATCCCCACGCCACCGCCCATAGCGCTCGCCACCGCCGGCGACCACCGCCCCCATCCTGAACCCTAAGATAGATAGTGGGGTACCTCTCCAGCGAGCCCCCCTCCCCGCTGCGGCTGGTTCTTCCTTCACCCCGGCGAGCCCACCCCTTGAAAATCGACTGACCCAAAAGTCGATTCAGTCGACTGAAGTGTAGCCAAATCGAAGCAGCATCGCAAGCAAGAGCAAGAGCGAGAGCAGCAGCGCGAGCAAGAGCAATAGCAAGAGCAAACCAGGCAGGGGACCGAGAGCAAGAGCAGAGCAGCAGCGCGAGCGAGAGATAAAACAGCAGCAGGTCCTACTGATGTGGACGTCGCCGCCGAGGGAGCGACACCGTGGAGGAAGTGGCCGGCGACACCGCCGTGGATGGAGCCGCGCCGTGTCGGCTCGGGACCGAGCGCCGACAGCACCGTGAGATCGAATCAAGAAGAAAATGCAGTGATTAGTGTACAACCCCTTTGGTGGCGCCGATTAGGCCGCAACTTCATCCGAGGAAACGGTGATGATGATGCTCTTCCGGTGGCGCAGGTGAAGACGGCGATGTGGGAATGGAGGTGGCGCGAAAGATGAGGGAACGTCGGGGCAGCTCCTTGGAGGTGGAGGACGGGGTGGCTGAACCGGCGGGATGATGAGATCGACGACGGATCCTCAACCGGTACGGTGGATGAGGGACGTCGAGGTGTTGCTGTGGACGACGTCGTCGGGGAAGAGGCTCCGGCTGGGTGGCGGACGGAGCAGGGTGTGGGGTTTCGTCGCGGGTTTTCGCGGCCTCGGTGTACGAATGGGTGGGCGGATGGGATGGCAGTGGGGAATCATGACTTAGAGACGCGCTTGTCCAAAATGTGGGGTAAGTTATGAAAGTACCCCCCGCCGATTTGAGGCGGTTCTTTCGGTTCAGGGGTACCACGGGCATTTCGCGTGTCGGGATTTCACATGAGGTGGGAGTTTTCGTGCGCGTTGTAATTTCGGAATAGCAAGTCGCGGGTTGAGATGGAGGGAGTTGTCGGAGCACAACGTGACAAAGATATATCTTAAATATATCGGGCTAACAAGGCGCGGGTTGAAATTTCCGGACAAGCCTAACGTGTACTGTAACAAATCAATGCGCACTACAAAAGTCATTCAAAACTTTTAATTCATGTTATGTTCAATTAAAATATTTCGCTACGTGTATAATGCATGCAACCTACTACTCAAATGAACGTTTTAGTGTATTCCAAACGTATATACTACCGCTTCAATATGAACTAAATTTGAATAAGATCTACAGTAATGATTGTTGTGAAGTCAAAGCATTTGAATTCGTTTCTCTGTTTTAATAAGATCTACAATCATCATTATTGTCAAGTTAAACCATCGTTTGCGTATTATCTTCACAGCACACCAAATGATTAGTCTCGAGTTACATATGAACTATGTGTACTATATGAACTCGAACTAGGTTTTTTGAATCCACTTTATTTTTATTTCAAATCACATTACATTTCTAGCTCTAGCTAGATCTTCATAATCTAAACCATGTCGTATAATGTGTTTATCACATTATGTATGGTGCCCCGCCCCCTACGCCTACAAGTATTTAGATGTGAGTTGCAAACACCACACATTACCACAAATTCAAATAAAATGTGAGAATGTTCGATATATAGTATTGTTTAGATTGCTCGATATTTAGTTGTAAGCTGCAAACGCCGCACATTATCACAAATTCAAATAAAATGTGAGATTGTTTGATGTATAGTATGGTTTAGATTGTTCGGCTTTTAGTTGTGAGTTGCAAACGCCATGCATTATCACATTATGGTATAACATGTGCATAGCACGTGTATCACCGCTATATTCATGCATGCAATGTTTAAAACACTATGATCTCCTATTCAAATATATGAATCCGCTTTCATATCAAATTATGATCTTTGTTAGTCTCTTACACCCACACAATCCTCTAGCCTTTGTAGCTACCACTAACTTTCTCTCGTGCATGCACACGCCCTCCTCGCCCTCCCCCTCCCTCGTCATTCTATCCAACGGGCACATTCATTTTTTTTCTTTAGGTCATTCTCCCAGAGTCTCCACAACTCCTTTCCGACACACACCGATCGATAAACCTCTCCAGCGATGCCTGCCTACAGCATACACACACATCTTTAATCTCCTCCTTTATGTGTCCTTGCCTCGTGTCTCTCATATGGTCAGACACACGTGTAAACTCTCGCCCCTCTTTTCATCGATCTCACAACCGCACACTCCTCCCCCTATCTAGCTAGTAGTTGGGCCTCTCGCACCACCTCCTAGCTCCATTCTCTCTGTCTATTCGTCTCGCTGGGCCTTATTTTCCTCTAACAAATGGACGTACACCGACCGATCTCTCGCTATACATATAGCCAGCTAGGTCCTTATAACTCGTTTTTACCAACACATCAATCGATCTACCTCATTAGTTGTGTCTCTCCCTTCCTCCGACAAACAACAATTGATCTACCGATCTAGTTAGGTTTGCTTACCAAACACATGTTTCCCTTCATCATCCATGGATGCGTCCCGACAGATCTATCACGCACAGCACACACGTAAACACATCCCCACTCTTATTGATAACATTGCAGTTCCACCCTCGTTTGTCTAGTAGGCCTCTCCCAACATCTCCGAGAAGCAACTCCATCACCCATCCAGCACTCTACCCCTCTCCCTCCCTCTCCTCCTCTCTCTCTCTCTCTCTCTCTCTCTGTCCCATCATATTTCCGTCCTTGAGTTATGTATGGATGTCGACCGATCTCCCTCAAGACATAGCTGGGTCTCTCCTTCTCAACACATATACTGAGTCATTCTACCTCTATAGTTAGGCCTCTGCCTACCCCCCCCCCCCCCCCCCCCCACACACCGATACATCAAGCACTCTAGTCATGTCTCCCTGCCACACACAAACTTGACATGTGCCCTCTAACGTTCAGTAGGCCAGTCGCCCTATATCTTTGACTTGCACACACACACACACACACAATTTCGATGGCTCTCTTCATCGATCTCGCACCCACCCACTTGATCCTCTCTTCGACTCTATCGATAGCTATGACCCCTCCCTCTCTTCTCGTGGATTGCCCGACCCTCTATGTATGATATGGATAGGCCTCCATTTCACACACGTTGCATGCAAATTTTTGTTTGAGATGTCATCACACATATTCCCACAAATAATTCACAAAATCAACCCCCACCCCACCCCCACCCCCACCACAAAACAAAAACACTCCCGAACGCGGTTTGTATCTCTCACACACACCGACATAGGTGGGGGCGTGCACGAAGAGAAGAGGTGCATGCACGGCGCACGCATACTCCGTCTCTTTCCCAACCACACCCGCGCGGGTACACGGTGGAGCTCATTTCTGTACGAAAAAGGCAGCCCACGTGGTAATTTGGCACGTGTACTGGTTGTCCACTTGGTGGAGGGAGGATCGTCTACCACGGGTGAACAAACAAATTGCGACTTGACGCGTTATGTTAAATTAAAAAAAGAGGCAAACCATGTGGGTCCTACCTTGGTTATTGAGATTATATCATATTGTTTGGAATATATATGTCCTTTAGTAGATTTCAATATGAACTACTAGTACATACTCCAAACACTGATGTATATAGACGTATTTTAGAGTGTACATTCACTCATTTTGCTCTGTATGTAGTAGCACTCTCCCTCGCCCCTCGACCCTCGCCCACGTGGTGGACGTGCAACAATTCATTCGGTCTCATATGGCCAGAACGATATATACTGCACTACCATTATTGCTCGACTTCCCGAAGAGGCGAAGAGCCAATCACAAGGTTAATATTTTGGAGATGCCAAGCGCAAGGTTATAGGAGAACGAGTAGTAGGTACCGCGTCATTTATAAATAATTTTTTTTCTTCAGTGGCACGTACGCAACATGATAGGTTCATATGGAGAGAAAAGGAAACCGCTCCACTATATACATAGTCATGACGGGCCAGCCTACACGGTTACTTGCTGGGGTTGCTCTCTTCACACTCTCTCGCACAAAACGACTGTGGCCACATCTCTAACATCCCGGTGGATCATGTCCGCTTGGGGAAGGGGTGGATGCTTAGTGTAGATGCGGTGGCCGTCGCCGACGGTGAAAACCCACTGTCGGCACGTCCCGATCAGGGGTCCCCGCCGTTCTCTCTCACAAAGCCGGTGAGGTTGCCTTCGTCCCTTGCTCACTGCCGCGACGTGGGCAGTTGCCGCCTCCCGCCGCCCTCCTCAAGGTTGAGCTACGTCCCTCAGGTACAACTCCCTTTACAGCCGGCTTGCACCACTGCTCCAGCTACCCACATCACTCCCTGTGGATATTTCTCTACTTCTTTGCCCCGCACATACCTGATACCTCTACTGGCTTCTATGTACTGTATTTGTGATGAGTTTATGTCTCATCAACTAGTTCTAGTAATCTTATTCTAATCACGCTTCTTCGATTTCTTTGCCACAGGGATGCTCATCTCGATTTTGGTGAAACTGCACAAAATGATCTGATGGTCAAAAGGTTGCAAACTTCATTTATTAGGAAGCTCGAACATTGCCAGCAAATTGAAGCCTGGTTAGGGTTCACGGTTCAAGGGCTAGGGACTGCATGGATCATTTTTTTCTTTAGCTACCTCTGTTCCAAAATAAGTGTCAACTTTAGTAGTAGTACAACTTTGTACTAAAGTTTGCACAAAGTTGAGACACTTATTTTGGAACGGAGGGAGTACATATTTGCTATGATCTGTCAATCATTGAGATGCAATAGCATGCATGTTAGTATCCTTTGTATTTGATGAAATGTTGCAACAGGCAACCTTGGAGGCAAGATACATGTAACAGGAGCTGGAAGCTTCATAGCATTGTACAAATTTATCTCGCTGATAAATTACAGTACGTACTAGTACTATACTAGTACTTCCTCCGTTTCTAAATATAAGTCTTTGTAGAGATTTCACCATTAACCACATGTGGATGTATATAGATGCATTTTAAGTGTAGATTCATTCATTTTGTTCCGTATGTAGTTCACCTAGTGGAATCTCTACAAAGACTTATCTACTAATAATAGCTAGCCCCCACTACTAGGAATTCTCTATCCTCTCCTTGAGCCACATCATCAAAATTGACGTAGCCGTTAGATGAAGTAAATCAGTCATAATAGCCGTTTGATCTAGACGTTGAGAGGCTCCGCACTAAGCCACATGCAAGCATGCAAAAATACCGTGGCACATGCATGTGAGTGGGTTTTAAATCACATCAACATGTCTGCATGCAAGCATGCACCTGTAGCAGGCATGTAAGTGAGCTTTTAAGTCCCATTAACATGTCAAAAAGAAAAATATAATCCCATTATGCAGTAGGAGTTGGCTGATCTTTTTTCCTTACGTGGGATGATCTAAATGATGATGGGAGTTTATTTAGTTTGGCTACCACATTTGTCATGCTGTTATAGATTTTTTTAATTCTATGAAATCGATAATTTTGCGCAGAGAGATATACCGCTATTCCACGGCAATGCGTTGGGACTCATCTAGTAATATTTAGGAACAGAGGGAGTACTATGTAAAGAGTTAGGTGTCGCACGGTGATAGTGTGAGGTGGGCCATGTAATCACTGAGCCTGCGTGTTTTCACTGCTCTTGCACTCCTCCGCTGTAAGAATGGAGAAAATTGTAATCTACTACCTCCTTTACGCGGCGTGGGACATCCAGCAGTCCTACCACCTCAGTAATAAAGACCAATGAGCCGTCAAATCACATAGACCCAGCAGTAAGTTGGACGGACGAAGCAACCATCACTCTTGCGCCAGTGAGAGGTCGCGTCTGCTCTGCCCGGGCATGAATGCGGCACCGATTCTTTGGAGCGGCGCTGACCATTTCGGGCGGGAAGCGTGCGCGGGCGATGGAGGGGCTTTCGGTGGGCCAGGCTGGTCAGGAGCGGGCGTGGCAGCTGTCCGCATGTCCCTACTGGACACGCCCGGAAACGAGAGGATGCACCGACTCTCACGGCTAAAATCGTGCACTACACACCATATCTCTGTAGGAGTAGGTCGATCTGTCGCACTCCCTAACACACACATGCTGTTAAACACACACACGCACACGCACGCATCTTGGTCCCGTTGCACCTTCTAACGTGACTTATTACACCTAGACGGAGGGAGTAGTAAGTATACGAGATACAGTGCCACACTGACTTAAGTCGAATACAAGTGCCCAAAATTTGTGTGCATGTTATAATAATGATTCACTTAAAATAGTACGTGAGCGAACAGAGGGATCAATTGGATAGTGTTCCCGAGCAGTAGCGAAATGTGTGAGGTTGTAAAATACACCACTGGCGCTTTTAATTTTTCTTATTAATTTTTTTGTTTTACCCTCTGACTGGTGGGACCCAACGTACTACGTGGAGAGAGGTAAGGTGACTAAGGCTGCATTATTTCTACACCACTGTGGATAGTCTTACCACCAAAGCCACATGACACGATTATGATTGAAATCCTAATGACTCCCACACACACAAAAAAACACGGCATGCCTGTCACACGAATGCAGGAATGTATAAAAGGTTATTTTCCTCTCGTTGAACATAACGGGAGGGTTGTGTAGCTGCTTAGCCTGTTCGCTCATCAAACTTGAGGTCTCGGGTTCGATAACTACACTTGAGTATAATTTTTGCCAGGAGGATTCTTTGTCTGGTCAAAATGTTTTCTAGGGTTTGCACGCTTCACACTCTCTCTCCAGTATATATATATGCTGGAGCCTCAGCGCTTGTAGTTGCTCTCTTCACACTCTCTCGCCCTCTCCCGCTGGAGCCTCAACGCTTGTAGTTGCTCTCTTCACACTCTCTCGCCCTCTCCCGCTGGAGCCTCAGTGCTTGTAGTTGCTCTCTTCACACTCTCTCGCCCTCTCCAGATCTAAACAAGACTTCGTTGGCCTCTCTCTCCCCTCACTGCTACTCAAAGAGCCGGTAGGATCCATCTGCCGGGAAGGGAAGGAGGCTTAACGCTGTCGCCGTCGGCAAGGGAGGGAATCCACTACCGGCGCTGTTGTTCACTTTCCACCCAGCGGCGGCGCGGGAGGGCCTCCGACCCCTTCTTCTTCGTAGCCGTCCCGTCGCCCACCGAACCACGCCCCAAGAACCTTAAGGTATATTTTACTTACTCCACATGCATTGCTCTAGCTGCATGTATACCATGAATCTAGGATGTGGTTCAAAGATGAAAGGACTGGGGGAAAGTAGTGGGAAAAGTTGTATATAGCATGAATCTAGGACGTGGTTCAAAGAGGAAATGAAGGGGGAAAGTTGTATAGCATGAATCTAGGACGTGGTTCAAAGAGGAAAGGAATGGGGGAAAGTAGTGGGGAAAGTTGTATCGCATAAATCTAGGACGTGGTTCAAAGAGGAAAGGAAGGGGCAAAAGTACTAGTTCAAAAAGGAAAGGAAGGGACAAGGCTGTAGAGTTTGAGCAGGACTAGATTTGCTGCGCTCACATAGGGAAAGGTGTCAAAAGATAACAAAACTGGGACCAACACAAATATGCTCCTTGGTTGTTTGTTCTTTGTTGCAACAGATGTGCATGACCACAAGACATCGGTAGATGCACATGGTGCTGGTGCGCCCATTGTCCTGCAACTCATTAGCTATTGTTAATCTAAGGCCCTGTTTGGTTAAAACTCCTAGTCCCTACCTTCTTGGTTCCAGGACTAAACATGGACTAGAGGTTATTAAATGACATGATAAAAGACCATGTTACCCCTAGTAATGAACTAATAGAAACAAGGTGCGATGCGTGGCAGGGGCAACTGTTGGAAAACTCCCAAAAAGACTCCCTCGGGGTCTTCTTTGTTTAGTCCCAAATGCCCACTTTTAGTCCCGAAAAGTCCCTCCTGTTTGGTTTAGATGTGACTGACATGGAGTTATTTAGTCCCTACACCAAAATGTCCCTGTAAACAAACACCCTCTAATAATGCCGCTGGAAAATTGATGCAATGCCATAGTTAAAATAAAATTACATGTTTAACGAATTTTATTGTTAATATAATCTCGATGTTAATATTAATCAATGCCACCATTTGAGAAATGCTACTGTCTTGCTTTCTTTCCCATTTAGATAAGGTAGATGCTTCTTTTTGTTGGCTTCTGTGTCATCCACCGCTATTGACCACTAATTGTTTCCTTTGCACCTTTGTGTAAACTGGCTTATGTACTTCACCTTGTTGCCATTGTGACCATTTGTTGCACTGCACAAAATACTTTTGTTTTAAGAGTGTTTTGTGCGGTTCAACCAAAATGTCACACCGACAACGTTGCTTGATTGCTTGATCTTAGTGGAACTGCACAAGGGGAGATCTTACTTCCTATCCGTTAAGGCGAATTTGGTTCAGATCTTCTTCTTGTGAGTTGTTTGAATTCCGCATCATGAGAGGTCAGTACTAGCCTTCTTTCACATGATTCTGCGGTGTGCTTTCATATGTTGTGCTACTTGTACGATAATGTTGCTTGATTTTAGTGAACTGCACAAATGGAGACAAGACTTCTAATCTGTATGTGCACTGTAATATCCCATTGAGGTAAGATAAGGATATTTCACAAGTGCTGGCCTGTATTTTGCCACTTTCATCAGAAAATTAAGTTTAGTACTATACTTTTGCTCCCTAATTGACATGCCAAATCTTACATTGAAGGCGAAGCTTGTCTGTTATTGAACCAAGTGATGAAGGGGAAGAACAAGCGGAAGAAAAACAAAAATCAACTCCCGGTGCTGTAATGAAGCACTGCAACTGTGATGACACAAGTAATGATATAGTTTTGCATCTTAATTTATTGCTATGGCTGGAACGAGCAATTGTTTTGCCACTGATTTGATGCCATGCGTAATTATCTCTACTTGTGCAAACAGGGATCTTCTTTGAAGATACAATATATTTTAGTGGAACTGCACAAGAAGATGTTGGAAACATTAAACTAATCGAGGAGTATATAGTAAGCATGGCCACCCCTGTAGATAGCAATAGATGGTTCCGGAGAAGTGCTTCATCTGTATGCTCTACACAATCAGCCTCCTCACAAATGTTGGTACTCACCCACTGATTTCATCCATATGATTGAGCTTTGTCATCTCTATTGGTGTTGTGCTACTGTTTAGATACTGTCATGAAAAAGTGGTATTGTCCTTGAGAAGTGCTTCATCTGTGTTGTTTTAAATATTTCCTTTCACTTTTTTCGAGCAAATAGGGATCATCTTCCTCTGAAGAAGAATATGGAGTACGTGAAGTGACTAGTTCCGATTATGCCAGGATGAAGAAGCCCTGTCCATCTTCTCATCAGAAGGAGCAGTTGAAGGATGGTTACATTACTCCCCACAAGACCAAACTAACTTCAGCTCAGAAGGACTGACAAATCTCCATTTTTTTCTGTGATGCGCAAGTACAATGTTGTTCTAGAATTCTTTCTGGTGAGTTCCATTTTTCTAAAAGTGTGCTCTACATGGACCATGTATGTGCCTGTTGAAACTGTCAATTCATAGTACAGTTTGCTTTATATTTAACACTTTTTTGTATTTGTGCAAACAGGGGTGCTCAGCTTGATTTCAACGGGAACTACAAAAAATGTTCATGAATACATCGAATCATTCATTTCCACCACAAGAAAGGAGGTGCCCATAAGTTCAAGGCGTTGCAACATATAAGGGCGAAATCATACAAGCTACGCGCGAATGTGGTTGATTTTGGTGGAACTGCACAAAAAGAACAGCTGGTTTATTTAGCACGAGGTGCCATGTCAATGTCCAAACTGATGGCAAACCCTGCCCATTGCACAATCGTTGGCATTTGATATTTTGGAATGGGACAACCTTGTCAAATTTTGCTCATTGATTTTAGCAAGATATGCGTTTGATATTTTCGAATGGGACGCCCTTTGCTGTCAGCAGCGGCGATCAATTTTTTCTTTATTCTTTAGTTGTGAAGTAAATATTGCCTCTGACATGTGAGTCACTAAGATGCATAATCATCGATTGTTTTGAATGTTCTCTATGAATTGCCAGGCCTGTGTGTTTGATTGCAATGTACAGAAACGCTAAAAAGCTGCTCAAACTCTTTGTACTCCTTCTGTTCCTTTTTACTTCGCACATTGTGAAAGTGCATACTTTTTTGTATAAGATTGGTCAAAGTAGAGATACTTTGACTGCAGAAAAACTTGTATGCAGACTAGAAAGGACCAGAGAGAATACATGTGAAACTGCTGCAAACATGGTGATCACCCTGGGAATAATGCTAGTACGTATTGTTTCGCATGTTCATCCAATGCCAGTGATAGAGGAATTCGAACTAATTGAAATAAATTCATTCATACACGGTCGGATTTCATATAAACATGCTGGATTTCATTACATTTCATACATTCTTCAACTAAAAAGGGGTGCTTGTGGCCGCATGCATCTCCCAGATGCAGAGGCCGGGGTCATCCTCCTTTTCAAAAAAAATAAAAAGGGGTGCGCTGGAGGTATAATTAATTAACCGAAGCTACCCACACTACTAGGAAAAGGCGTACTAGTGGTGCACCAGTTTTGCCTAATAATGGCGCACTACTGGTGCGCCACTAGTACCACGCCACTAGTATTATATACTAATAGCGCACCACAGGTGCGCCATTAGTATACCAGATACTAATGGCGCACCATGTGGTGCGCCATTAGTATACCATTCGGTGCTCCACTGGTATTCCCTCCAGGTGCGCCATTAATAACCTTATAGGTGCGCCACTAGTAATAAAGGAAGGTGCGCCACTAATAAGGGCTTAAATGCGCCACTAGTAATGTATTTGGAAAACAGAAAAAAAACTAAATTTACAGAAAACAACCTATAAGGAAAAATAATTTAAAAACAAAAAATTAAATAAAATCATAATTTTTACTATAGTAAGAATATTACAATGTCTTTACAAGTTTCTAATAAAAGGAAAATTGCAAGGAAATAAAAGAAAATCCTAAAACTAATCTTCTAGTAATCTTTTCTTCTTTTTCTTCACTTTATCCCTGCAAAATGTAACAAAATAAACAGAAACACAAACAAACTATTTATAACATGTCAATACTGTCATTTTTAATGCAGAACTAGATATGAGCATATATTTCCAGAATTACATGGTGTGAATATTGTATGAGTAAGATTATAATGGAAATGAATTTTGATAGGAGCCCACTTTCGACGAGTATTTATCTGACAGAGCTAAATAATCAGGGCATTTACCTTCTGATAATATTATTATACTATACTGCCAGTATACTACTCCACTGATTTTTTTAGATGAGCAGATCTGAGACAGACATTTGTTCAAGTGGCTATAGGTAGGCTTGAAGAATTCTCATCGGTTCAAGTGGCTACAGGTAGTCGCACAGCTGGAATATAGACTACTAGTACTATTTGATAAGAAAACAAGAGTAAATCTGAACGTACTAGTCAGATCCGATCACATTGAGCTAGAAAGAAAATTCATCAGGAAACAGATGGCCGGTGACTTACTTCCAGACGTTGAGGATCTCGTTGTGCCCGGCGAAGACGCTGCGGAGCGCGTCATGGACGGACTGCTCACAGCGATAGCTGCCGCAGATGAACTCGTTGTCCTGCAGGTAGTCCAGCAGCCGGGAATTAAAGATAGGAGGGCTAGAACTGAAAGAACTAACATCTTAGAAAGCAACAGGAGATACTTCATATATGCAAAATACATATGAAGTGGTCTTCACCAAATTTTTTGAAACATGAACAAAATGTTTTAGCAGTACCAATGATACATGTCAAATTAATTGTTCCTGTCATGACAATGTAAAAGTAGTACTTGCATGCCAATGAAGACTTGCTAGTGTCAGATTCTATGAGGTTCAGGACATGTGTAATTGTGCCAAGTTCACTTGTAATGCCATTATTCATGATCTGAACTTTATCCTCCACAAAATAAAATAACAGTTGATCCATGCGAATGATACTTAATTTTGAAGCTATTGTTAATTTATAAACTGAATATAAAGTGAGTTTATAAATTCAGAAACAAAAAATTCAGTTAGGCTACTGTTAACTGAATTTTGGAGTGTATACTTAACAAAGGATTCATTTGAATGTACAGTCAAATTAAAAAAATGTGTTCATGGGGCAGCAGAACTAAGAACTGAAAGAAAAAGGTGCAGAAAAAAGATACTAAAAAACAATATTAAAGTAGGCTAAAAAAATTCAGTAGAAATTATCTTCTCTATGAGGCAGACTGAATTTATTTAGATTTTTATAAGTTCCAAAGTTTTCCATTAGTGGCATATTATATTAAAATGAAGCACCGAATCATCTGAATGAAAGCACGTTAGCATCAAATAAAGAAGTCAGTTTGCATGCTTACTTATTGTCAAATCCTAAGTCCTAACTAAAGCAGATTCGCTGCAGTTTCAGTAAAGTGTTTTCAGACCAACAATTTCAGTACACAGTTTTTTAGACCAAGTAACTAACAACTTCAGTGAGACAGGCACAGTGCAGTGTGAATTTCAATGGGCTAAATCATATATAGAAATCAGTATCTTCTCTATGAACCTGAAACCGAGATGACTGGACTAATTTTTCACATTTGATTTATGAATTTATTCTTCTTCGACAACCAACTAAACTTCGGATCACCTTCTAAGCATCTGTACATACTACATAGGCTGATTAATCCAACAGCCACAATGCAAATATCGACTATTTCCATTCAACTTCTTCACTTACTCATTATTATCTAATGAAACCATTCGTAACTGATGAAGCAGATTGGCTGAAGTTATTATCAAGTCGTAAGTCCTAATTGAAGCCGATCAACTGCACTTCAGTAAACTATTTTTTAGACTGACAGCTTCCGCGAGACAGGCACAATCTAATGTGAATTTCGATTGGCTAAATCATATAGAAATCAGTATCTTCAGTATGATACTGAAATTGTCATGACTGAACTAATTTGGCACTGCTGTACAAGGTTGGTACAGTGAGGCATATTTGTGGAACTAGTTTGAGGGTAGGTCCAACAAGTGTCTGGTGGTGGTGGTTGTGATTATGCACCACCAACAAAAGTGGTGAAGCTGAAGCAAGAATGAGTGGGTGAACAAAACTTGTTCATTAGTACACCTCATACAATATAAACTGAAGATAGAAAAGGGATTGCTATATGTTGTTGCTGCTACTGCAGTTCATGTGGCCTGGCTGTATAGTTGCAGGCGGAAGGAATCCTTCCTTGTCGGATCCCCATCGCCGGAGAGGCTCCTCTGGCGGGCCTGGCCGTGTGAGACCAATCTACATTGTCAGTGTCGGAGCAGCTTCTCCATGGCTCGCCCCCTTCCTTCAACTGCATTGCCTGCACACAACCACACGCACGCACGAATGCATCAGATCAGGGGAAGAAGAAGAAGAAGCAGCAGCAGAGGAGGAGGAAGAAGACAAGGCACTCACGCGTGCGTCAGATGCTCCTCAGATTTGGAGGGGATCCCGTGCTGCTGCGGATTTAGGTTGGACGCAGCGGCGAGAGGTGGAAGGAGGCGTGCTTCGTGGTGGAGAAGGTGGCGTTCCTCTACTTGTTGCCGCAGCCCGACCACGGCTATGGCCGTGGCGGCTGGATCTGGGGCCTTGGGGTGGCGGGGAGCTCCTCCTCCTGCAGCTCGACGGCCTCCACACCCCGGAGCAACGCCATCGCTGGAGGACGTGGTCACCAGCTCTCCTGTGGATCCGGTGAGAAGGGTTGTGGAAGGAGCTAACCACGGCTCCATGCCCTGGATCTGGTGTAAGGGAGGGGGAAGGGGGCTCGCCATGGTCAGGAGGGAGAGGAAGAGGCGGGCGGCCGGGGCTTCCCGATCAAAATCGAAGTCGAGGGAGGTTGGTGGGTGTGTCAGGAGGAAGGTGAGGGGAGAGAACGTGACGAGAGGGAGGGGATAAGGGGTGATAGCAATGGCGCACTGGTAGGGGTGCGCCATACGTATAGATAGCAATGGTGCATCTTTTATTGGTGCGCCATTACTAGTTAAAACTAGTAATGGCGCACTATCCCCTGATGCGCCATTAGTATTTTTGTAAAAAAATAAAAAAAAATTACTAGTGGCGCATCATGGATGTGGTGCGCCATTAGTATTTGGATACTAATGGCGCACCAACACATGGTGCGCCATTAGTGTCCATATTATTTATAGCCCTTTTCCTAGTAGTGCCACCTGTGTCCCGCTGAGCCGAACATAAGTTTCAGTGACTTAACTACAGGTGCAGTTGCGTAACTGACATGTGGCCTGTTAGGCCCACGTGGCAGTCAGCCAACTGCACCAGCAGTTAAGTAGAAGCAACGTTCTTCTCCAGCGCAGCTCTCCGACTCCACGTCGCCGCCAAGATGCTAACCGGCCGTCAATGGTCAACCCGCCTAGCTTGGCTTCAACCGGAGGGTAGCAACGGTGGCCTTACTTGGACCCGAGCGGCGGCGTCCTACCGTGTTCTACTCTTCCTTGTTTTCTGTGTGGCGCGGCCTCGTTGGCAGCGGGGCGGGGCCTCGGCGGAGCCGGCGATTTCCTCCGTCTCGTTGTCGTCGGGCGGCGCTCAGCGGTGCGGTGGAAATCTTCCCCCACATTGCCGGCAGGGTGGGGCCTCAGCTGAGCCGGCGATGTCCTCTGCCTCGTTTTTGGCGGGGCGGGGCCTCGGCGGAGCCGGCGGTGTCCTCTGCCTCGTTGTTGGCGTCGCGGGGCCTCGGCGGAGCCGGCGGTGTCCTATGCCTCGTTGTTGGCGCCGCGGGGCGTCGGCGGAGCAGGGCGTCGTCGACGCCAGCGGAGCGGGGACTCGTCGGAGCCGGCATTGTCCTCTGCCTCGTCCTCGATCTCGCCAAACAGCGCCTCACCCGCTTCATCGCCCACTTTGCTAGCCTCTTTGTAGGCGGCCGCAGCCTCCGCCACCCGCATGCGGTACCGCCAGCGCTCGAGGCGGCCCTTGCGGGCGGAGCGGTACGAGTCGAGCAGCGCCTCCAGCTCCGCCCGCTCCATGGCGAACTGCTCCTCCGCCTGCAGGTGCTCTTGGAGGAGATGGTGGTTATAGGCGGTGTCGGCCTGCGCCTCCTGGAACTGCTCCTCACGCATCGGCCTCACCCTGTCCATATATTGGGCATGGGCCTCGCCGATGGTCATGGTGCAATGCACTAGCGAGGATGGCGCGGAGGAGGGGGTTGGCGCCGGATCGTCGACTACAATGTTCTCCATTAGGACGTTGTCGCCCTCCGGCTGCCTGCCGGCCAGCTGGTCGGCAACAATGGCTGCCATCTCCTTGTGGTCCGTCGTCCGCCCGTCCCGAAGAGCGCTGGAGTGCGAGGAAGCCATGGTGGGTAGTAGTGGTGTGGACAGGAGAAAGGGAACGGATGCGTATGACTGCTGCTATGGCCGGCACAGCAGTTTATATAGCAATGGTGGGCGGGCGAAGGGACGGACGTGTGGCGCCGGAGTAGCCGCCTCGGCAACCACGTATCATTAATGTGTGCGGTAGATGGACGGACAGACGCACTTGTGTCGTTTGAAGGCCGAGCAACCGCCTGCACGGGGAAGCGGGGCGGCTGGCGCTGACTGTTTCGGGTGGAAAGCGCGCGCGGGCGAGGAGTTGACTTTACTTGGATAGGATGACAATGGGGACCCACCAGGTCCATAGCCTCACGTACGCAAGTGCCTCCTATATATATATATATAGTTATAGTTATATATATATATATATATATATATATATATATATATATATATATATATATAACTATAACTATATATAACTATAACTATATATATATATATATATATATAAATATATATATATAACTATAATTTATTTTGCTTCCTCCTGGTTTCCTGACATCACGGTCCCACACCATTGTCAACCTATGTACTCCCTCCTTTCCGGATTATAGGGCTTATCTCAAAATTTTAGTTTTTCCATTTTATAAGGCTCAATTTGGTTGTTTCCATCACATGTTCAGATTCCAAGGTGCATTAAATCATTGCATGCAAGTGTTAAGAGAAAATTGACCAATGCATGTACTTTATGCATGCATGCATTGCAATTAATGCATTGATAAACATAATTTTTTTAGGATAACAAGAGCATTAATTAGGTGCTTTTGCAATACTACAAAAAGTATTCCACCACTCGCCGTCTACCTTGATTGGTGAGATTTTTGAATTGAGCATTATAAACCGGAAAGGAGGGAGTAGTCAATAAATGAGAGAATTGCACAAGAAGCGGCCGACAGCTGGGACCAAGCAGCTCGAGCAGTATTTGTGTTTTTTAGGTGTGAGCACTGTAGAGTTTTTCGATGTTTACCCCAGATATTAATTTTTCTCCTCTGAACAACAACGAAAACATCGCTGCATGTATTAACTGGGCGGGCTGTGGCCCGTCTAGCCTAGGCTAGATATCCAGCCCTTATATTAATTTTTTTCAAGCTGAAAATGGCTAGCCCAGCTATACTTTTTCTTAGGAATACCCAAGCAAGGTCATGTTGTTATTCCCCGCCCCGCTGGGCTGCAAATCTTTCCTAGGAGGGATGCATTAGGCTTGACAAGAAAATGGGCTTTAAGAAATAATAAATGGGATGTAATTATAAAAACTGGGTAGTAACTATAAAAAAATGCACCAAACAGTGATTACTTTATAAAATATTATTTTTGGAATATTGAAAATTTTAATTTCATTAATTCTTGTGAGCGCAATGTTTTGTTGGATTTTTACGTAATATAAATTTATATTGAAATTGTATTTAATCTGACTAGAAATTTCGGGATAAAAATATTCGGATCCCATCAAAATGTGGGAAATTTTATTGAACTATGTTTTGAACGGTTGGTTGAAATGGGATGTACTTTTAACAAACTGTAAATGGGTTGTAGTAAATTCCATTAGAATTCAAAAATGGGCTACACATTCTTACAAATCTCAAATGGACTATAAGTTCTCTGCCACACACTTCTGGCCTTACTAAGTTGACGCGTCCCCTAAAAATACAGAGTTGACGCGTATGCAAGGCTTTGTCAACTTATAGTCAACACACGGTTCTAGCAGCAGTGGCCGTTGGATGTCCATCCAACGGATGCCGTGCTTCTTCTTCAATCTCGGATATTCTATCTTCACCCACCCAAAAAATGATTCCTCCCCCTGACATCTGGGGCACACCGTTTCGGAAGCTGACCTGTGGGCCTACTAAGTTGACGTACCAAGGGCTTTGTCAACTTAGTCAATATAAACGATGCTAGCTGCAGTGACCGTACGATGTCCATCCAATGGTCGCCGTGCTTCTTCAAGCTCTGGTCTTCTTGCTCCAGCCGCTCAAAGCAGCGCCGGTCGTGCCGCCTGCTCCTGCCTCCCATGGCCGGCTGTGCTACCGTGGAGGCCTCACCGCCCCCTACTACTCCCACCGCTGGCCAGGCCATCCCTCCACTCACCCACACCCCCTGTTATTTTGCGGCGACGGCAGCGCAGCCAAACTAGTGAACCCTCGTACTCCTCTCCGCGTGTGCATCCACTTCCGCGTCTTCCCCGGCTCCGCGTCGTCCCCTTCCTAGGCCTCGCCATCGTCCACCACCATGGTGCTCTCGGCGCGGCGTGGTCAACGTGGTCAAGGAACGACTTCCATCGGACGTGGACTGTACGTGGAGAGGCTGACAGCTGGGTCCACGGCGGCCGCAAGGAAGTGCCTCCTTATTACGCGCAAAATAATTATTCCTCCACCTGACAGCGGGGACCCACCGGACGGGCCACCGTATTTCACAAAAAAAATGATTCGCCCCCTGACTGCTAGGACCCACGAGCTACATCTTTGCACGCAAGGAAGTGCGTCCGGGAAAAAAACGATTCGCCCCCCTGACTGCTGGGACCCACCAGCTACATCTTCGCACGCAAGGAAGTGCGTCCGGAAAAAAATGATTCGCCCCCCGACTGCTGGGACCCACCAGCTACACCTTCGCACGCAAGGAAGTGCGTCCAGGCAAAAAAAACGATTCGCCCCCTGACTGCTGGGACCCAGCAGCTACACCTTCGCACGCAAGGAAGTGCGTCCGGGCAAAAAAAACGATTCGCCCCCCTGACTGCTGGGACCCAGCAGCTACACCGTTGCACGTAGGGAAGTGCGTCCGGGCAAAAAAAAACAAAACGATTCGCCCCCTGACTGCTGGGACCCACCAGCTACATCTTCGCAGGAAAGGAAGTGCCTGACAGTCGGGACCCACCTGATCGAAGCGTACGTAGCGTTGTCATCCTGGTCGCGAACGTGTACGTACATACTGGTCGATGTAGAGGCGCGCACGTGTCGTAGTAGAGGCGCGCACGTAGCATGTGCACGCATTACAACGCCAGGGTGCAAGAAAGAAAATACGGCCACGTATGTGTACATACGGGCGGGGTCTCGAACGCCTAGTCGCGCATACGTACGGCGAGGGCTCGTGTCATGGGGAGGCAACGGAATGCGCCGTGTTCATGCGGAGGCAACGGAATGCGTCGTGTTCATGGAGAGGCAACGGAATGCGTCGTGTTCATCGGGAGGCAACATAATGCGTCGTGTTCATCGGGAGGCATCGGAACGCGTGGGAGCCAACCGGCTTGGACGGAACAGGCGATGGAAACGAGACCTGGCGTACCTCAGAATGGTGGAAACGGCCTTGTGTTCGACCGGCCACATTCGGAACGGGGTCATGTTGATCGGGAGGGGTGTGGCGTACCACAAAACGGAGGAAACGGACCTCCTACGGTCGAAACGGGGTCTGTTGATCGGGAGGGTGTGGCGAACGCATAAAACGGAGGAAACGGACCTCCCTACGGTCAAAACGGGGGTCCTGTTCATCGGGAGGGGTGTGGCGTACCGCAAAACGGGACTCCATGGGATACTGTTCATCTCCACCGTCGACCTCCTCCAGCCTCCATGGGCTACTGTCGACCTCCTCCAGCCTCCACGGGCTATCCAGCCTCCACCGCTACTCCACCGCTCATCGCTCAACCACCCTCCACGGGCACCCCTCCACCGTCTACTATTCATCCAGCCCTCTACACCACGGGGTCCTGTTCAACCACCCCTCCACGGCCACCCCTCCACTGTCTACTGTTCATCCATCCCTCCACACCACGGGGTCCAATTCATCCAGAGGCAACGCCACCGCTCACTGTTTATCCAACCCCCGCAACGCTCCCTGTTCATCCAATCGATCGGCTTCAGTTAGTAGCAGTAGCAAAGGAATCGCTCCATAGGGTTCAGTTAACAACCATCGATCGATCGCTCGGGTTCAGCAACGCGCAGCCTGCAGTGCAATCTCTCGGGTTCAGTTAGAGCCCAACGCCTCGCTCGGGTTCAGTAAGAGCCAATGCCTCGCACACACGCATGTACGTGTACGAGAGAAACGCGCATCGCTCGGCCCCCGACCTCCCACCGTAACCGGCAACTCGCCGAAATTTTCCTACCCCTCGCTTCTACCATGGTTTTTTCCGTCATGGACGGCCCAAAGAATGTCATGCAGCTGCGTCTCCGGCCCGCACAGGACGAAAAGCCCATTTTCTATCATGATTTTTTTTCATAGAAGTAGGAGCCCACCACATCTATGATGATACCGGGTTCTGTCACAATTATCGTCATAGAAGTGTCATATGTATGACAGAAAAAAATTCGTTCGGCCCAAAATGTCACAGATGTGTCTTTTTTTTGTAGTGTTTGGTTTGGCAAGAAACCAAAGTTGTCGCTTCTTAAAGTTTGGGGCTACAATGCTTATATGAAAAAGTTTCATCCTATTAAGCTGAAACCCAAATCAGATGTTTCTTCATAGGATACCCAAAGGAGACTGTTGGGTACACCTGCTATCACAGATCCGAAGGCAAGACTTTTGTTGCTAAATTCAGAGTTTTTCTAGAGAAGGAGTTTCTCTCGAAAGAAGTGAGTGGGAGGAAAGTAGAACTTGATGAGGTAATTGTACCTGCTCCCTTATTGGAAAGTAGTTCATCGCAGAAACCGGTTTCTGTGACACCTACACCAATTAGTGAGGAAGTTAATGATGATGATCATGAAACTTCAAATCAAGTTATTACTGAACCTCGTAGGTCAACCAGAGTAAGATCCGCACCAGAGTTGTACGGTAATCCTGTTCGGAGGTTATGTTACTAGACCATGATGAACCTACGAACTATGAAGAAGCGATGGTGAGCCCAGATTCATAAAATGGCTTGAGGCCATGAAATCGAGATGGGATCCATGTATGAGAACAAAGTGTGGACTTTGGTTGACTTGCCCAATGATCGGCAAGCCATTGAGAATAAATGGATCTTCAAGAAGAAGACCGACGGCGACGGTAATGTTATCTTGTCTAAAAGCTAGAATTGTCATAAAGGTTTTCGACAAGTTCAAGGTGTTGACTACGATGAGAGTTTCTCACTCATATCTATGCTTAAGTTTGTCCGAATCATGTTAGCAACTGCCGCATTTTATGAAATCTGGCAAATGGATAAACAAAACTGCATTCCTTAATGGATTTATTAAAGAAGAGTTGTATATGATGCAACCAGAAAGTTTTTTGTCAATCTTAAAGGTGCTAACAAAATATGCAAGCTCCAGCGATCCATCTATGGACTGGTGCAAGCATCTCGGAGTTGGAATATACGCTTTGATAAGTTGATCAAAGCATATAGTTTTGTACAGACTTGCGGTGAAGCCTATATTTGTAAGAAAGTGAGTGGGAGCACTACAGCATTTCTGATAAGTATATGTAAATGACATATTGTTGATCGGTAATAATGTAGAATTATTCTGCAAAGCATAAATGAGTGTTTGAAAAGAGTTTTTTCAAAGAAAGACCTCGATGAAGCTGCTTACATATTGAGCATCAAGATCTATAGAGATAGATCAAGACGCTTGATAAGTTCTTTCAATGAGTACATACCTTGACAAGATTTTGAAATAGTTCAAAATGGAACAGTCAAAGAAAGAGTTCCTTGCCTGTGTTACAAGGTGTGAAATTGAGTAAGACTCAAAGCCCGACCACGACATAAGATAGAAAGAGAATGAAAGTCATTCCCTATGCCACAGCCATAGGTTCTATAAAGTATGCCATGTTGTGTACCAGATCTATTGCATACCCTACCACTAAGTTTGGCAACGGAGTGCAATAGTGATCTAGGAGTAGATCAATGGACAGCGGTCAAAATTATCCTTAGTGGAATAAGGATATGTTTCTCGATTATGAAAGTGACAAAAGGTTTGTTGTAAAGGGTTACGTCGATGCAAGTTTTGACACTAATCTACATGACTCTAAGTCTCGGTCTAGATACATATTGAAAGTGGGAGAAATTAGCTAGAGCAGCTCCGTGCAGAGCATTGTAGACATAGATATTTGCAAAATACTTATGGATCTGAATGTGACAAACCCGTTGACTAAAATTATCTCACAAGCAAAACATGATCACACCTTAGTACTCTTTGGGTGTTAATCACATAGTGATGTGAACTAGATTACTGACTCTAGTAAACCCTTTGGGTGTTGGTCACATGTCGATGTGAACTATGGGTGTTAACCACATAAAGATGTAAACTATTGATGTTAAATCACATGGCGATGTGAACTAGATTATTGACTCTAGTGCAAGTGGGAGACTGAAGGAAATATGCCCTAGAGGCAATAATAAAGTTATTATTTATTTCCTTATATCATGATAAATGTTTATTATTCATGCTAGAATTGTATTAACCAGAAATATAATACATGTGTGAATACATAGACAAACAGAGTGTCACTAGTATGCCTCTACTTGACTAGCTCGTTAATCGAAGATGGTTATATTTCCTAACCATAGACATGAGTTGTCATTTGATTAACGGGATCACATCATTAGGAGAATGATAGCACTTGATCGTTTAGTATGTTGCTATTACTTTCTTCATGACTTATACATGTTCCTATGAATATGAGATTATGCAACTCCCGTTTACCGGAGGAACACTTTGTGTGCTACCAAACATCACAACGTAACTGGGTGATTATAAAGGTGCTCTGCAGGTGTCTCCGAAGGTACATGTTGGGTTGGCGTATTTCGAGATTAGGATTTGTCACTCCGATTGTCGGAGAGGTATCTCTGGGCCCTCTCGGTGATACACATCACTTAAGCCTTGCAAGCATTGTAACTAATGAGTTAGTTGCGGGATGACGTATTACGGAACGAGTAAAGAGACTTTCCGGTAACGAGATTGAACTAGGTATTGAGATACCGACGATCGAATCTCGGGCAAGTAACATACCGATGACAAAGGGAACAACGTATGTTGTTATGCGGTCTGACCGATAAAGATCTTCGTAGAATATGTGGGAGCCAATATGAGCATCCAGGTTCCGCTATTGGTTATTGACCGGAGACGTGTCTCGGTCATGTCTACATAGTTCTCGAACCCGTAGGGTCCGCACGCTTAACGTTACGATGACAGTTATATTATGAGTTTATATGTTTTGATGTACCGAAGGTTGTTCGGAGTCCCGGATGTGATCACGGACATGACGAGGAGTCTCGAAATGGTCGAGACATGGAGATCGATATATTGGAATCCTATGTTTGGATATCGGAAGTGTTCCGGGTGAAATCGGATTTTACGAGATGCAGTGGAGGTTACGGAACCCCCAGAACTTAATGGGCCTTAGTGGGCCTAGGTGGAAGAGAGGAGAGGTGGCTAGGGCTGGGTCGCACGCCCTCCCCCAGTCCAAATAGGACAAGGAGAGGCGGCCCCCCCCCTTCTTCTCCTCCACTCTTTCCCTCCCAAGTCCTAATCCAACTAGGAAGGGGAGTCCTACTCGGTGGGAGTAGGACTCCTCAGCGTCTCCCTCTCCCAGGCCGCCCCCCTTGCTCCTTTATATCTGGGGCAGTGGAGCACCCTAGACAAAACAATTGATCATTTGATCTTTTAGCCGTGTGCGGTGCCCCCCTCCACCATAGTCCACCTCGATAATATTGTAGTGGTGCTTAGGCGAAGCCCTGCGTCGGTAGAACATCAACATCGTCACCGCGCCGTCGTGCTGACGAAACTCCCCCTCAACACTCGGCTGGATCGGAGTTCGAGGGACGTCATCGGGCTGAATGTGTGCTGAACTCGGAGGTGTCGTACGTTCGGTACTTGATTGGTCGGATCGTGAACACGTACGACTACATCAACCGCGTTGTGCTAACGCTTCCGCTTTTGGTCTACGAGGGTACGTGGACAACACTCTCCCCTCTCGTTTCTATGCATGACCATGATCTTGCGTGTGCGTCGGAAATTTTTTGAAATTACTACGTTCCCCAACAATAGGGTGACCGAAAGAAAGAATCGTACTCTAATTGATTTGGTTAACGCCATGTTAGACACATCGGGTCTCTCCAAGGCATGGTGGGGGTATGCGATATTGACAGCATGTCATGTCCTAAACCGAGTTCCCACAAATAACAAAGAGATAACTCCATTCGAGGAATGGGAGAAGAAAAGATTAAAGCTCTCTTATCTACGAACCTGGGGTTGTTTGGCGAAAGTCAATGTGCCAATTCCAAAGAAGCGCAAGCTTGGACCAAAAACCGTGGATTGTGTTTTCCTGGGATATGCTTTTCATAGCATTGGTTATAGATTCTTGGTTGTAAAATCTGAGGTACCTGACATGCATGTCGGTACAATCATGGAGTCGAATGATGCGACTTTCTTTGAAGATATCTTTCCCATGAAGGATATGGCTACCTCATCTAATTAGGAGATGCCTAGTTCATCGAATCAGGAACCAGTTACAATTACTGAATCTGCTATTTCGATGGAACACTTTGAAAATCCTGTGGAGGAGAACAATGAAGTTCCTACTAGGAGCAAGAGATAGAGGACTGCAAAGTCCTTTGGTGATTATTTTCTTGTGTATCTCATAGATGACACTCTCAGTTTTATTTCAAAGGCCTATGCATCTGAAGATGCTGACTACTGGAAGGAAGTAGTTCGTAGTGAGATGGATTCCATCTTGGCGAACGAAACTTGGGAGATAACTGATCGTCCTTATGGGTGCAAACCTATAGGATGCAAATGGGTATTCAAGAAGAAGCTTAGGCCTGATGGTACTATTTAAAAGTACAAGGCTCGGCTTGTGGCTAAGGGTTATACCCAAAAGGAAGGTGAAGACTTCTTTGATACTTACTCACCTGTGGCTCGACTGACCACTATTCCAGTTCTGCTTTCACTAGCTGCCTCACATGGTCTTCTCGTTCATCAAATGGATGTTCAGACTGCTTTCCTAAATGGAGAGTTGGACGAGGAAATTTATATGGAACAACCAGATGGGTTTGTACTAGATGGTCAAGAAGGGAAAGTGTGCAAGTTGCTGAAGTCTTTGTATGGACTCAAGCAAGCACCCAAACAGTGGCATGAGAAGTTTGAAAGAACTTTAACAGCTTCAGGCTTTGTTGTGAACGAAGCTGACAAATGTGTGTACTATCGCCATGGTGGGGGCGAGGGAGTTATCCTTTTCTCTTATGTTGATGACATACTAATTTTCGGAACAAATCTGAATGTTATTAAGGAGGTCAAGGATTTCCTATCTCGCTGTTTTGAGACGAAGGATTTAGGAGTGGCTGATGTCAATCTGAACATCAAGTTGTTGAGAGACGATGATGGTGGGATTACATTGCTTCAGTCTCACTATGTGGAAAAGATCTTGAGTCGCTTTGGCTATAGTGACTGCAAGCCCTCTCCAACACCATATGATGTGAGTGTGTTACTTCAAAAGAATCGAAGAATTGCTAGAGATCAATTGAAATATTCTCAGATTATTGGCTCGCTTATGTACTTAGCCAGTGCTACAAGACCTGACATATCTTTTGCTGTTAGCAAACTGAGTCGGTTTGTCTCAAAACCAGGAGATGTGCATTGGAAAGCTCTAGAGAGAGTTTTGCGTTATTTCAAAGGCACTGCGAATTATGGAGTTCACTACACCGGGCACCCAAAGGTGCTTGAAGGGTATAGTGACTCAAACTGGATCTCAGATGCTGATGAGATAAAGGCCACGAGCGGTTATGTATTCACTCATGGAGGTGGCGCTGTTTCTTGTAAGTCTTGCAAGCAGACCATCTTAACGAGGTCAACTATGGAAGCAGAACTCACATCACTAGATACAGCTACGGTCGAAGCAGATTGGCTTCATCGGCTCTTGAATGACTTGTCGGTTGTTGAGAAACCTGTACCGGGTATCCTTATGAACTGCGACAATCAAACTGTGATCATGAAAGTGATCAGCTCAAAGGATAAGATGAAGTCATCAAGACACGTTTAAGAGAAGGTTAAAGTCTGTCAGGAAAATGAAAAACTCCGGAGTTATTGCATTGGATTATATCCAAACTTCAAAAAATCTGGCAGATCCTTTTACTAAGGGTATATCACGTAATGTGATAGATAATGCATCGAGCGAGATGGGTATGAGACCCACAATATGAGTTGTTCACGGTGGTAACCTATTATTTGTGATCGGAGATCCCGTGAATTAGATGTGGAAGACAAGTTGTTGGTCAACTGAGAGGAGAGTATCCTTACTATTAACAATACCATTCCATGAGGATGCAATACTCTTTTAATCTGCATGGCAGGTTGATGTATATCTTAATGTGTTCTAAGTGGCTCTTTTAAGCAGAGATGTTGTCCTGCAGAACATCTTTTGAAGAACACACCTATATGAGTCTGATTGTTAAACGTTGCAATCTATGAGAGTAGGGTTCTCTCTAGTAAACTCATGAAAGGTCTCGGAGTATGACGATAGCTCCACCTGGGGAAGACCCTGTAGCCAAGTATCGGTCAAGGCTTTGTGTGAAGCTAGATTCGCAGAAAACTTGCAGTTCAAGGCCCAGTCCACTGTTCAAGTTGCTTACTAGTGCAGCATAGAGTTCTAGGTGGAAGTTCAACTTAACAGTCTCCACTGCAGTACCAGTATATAAAACAGTGTTTTGGAACTAAAGGCAAATTCTATGTGGCTCTAGGATCTGGTGGGGGATTGCTGGAATTTCATCTATTTATGGGCCAGCCCAATAACAATTTCAGAAATTCCTAATAAATCCTAGAGGCCCACGCAGCCCATTCGTGCAAGGCAAGAGGTGGAAAAAAAGTTTAGTCCCACATTGCTAGTTTAGAGGGAGTTGGACCTCTTTAGAAGGGAGGCTCTTTCTCCACATGTATAAGGGAGAGAATAAGAGGGACATCCACGCGCGCTCCTCCTCTGCCGCCCGCCTCGCCACGCCACGCCATGCTTCATCACAACGCGCCATGCCGCGGGTTGCGGGAACGAGCCGATGTCTAAATTTTTGCCACGCACGACGGGTATACGAAAGGTCACGCGGGAGTTGAAACATTTTCTGTAGTGAACACTGAATTCGAACTGCGCGCCTCTTCGGCCGCTGCATGTTCGCTTTATCTCCCTCCATTGCTTCACCTACCAATTCCTGACCGCTGAGCTACTGCTACGATCTTCCCCATCCCGGCTTGCGGCGTGCACCGCAGGACGGGACAGTAGGCCTCCGAAACCGCACCTTTTGAGTCCTGTACGGGAGAAAGGTGATAAGGTATTTGGGGAGAGCTTCGCGCGACTACTGACTTCTTCGTCACGGATGCCCCGGACTTCGACGACTACTTCCCCGACATCGACAACCTCCTCGACGACATGTCTGGCAAGGACACCGACCCCAAGTCCAGCGCTTGTGCAGCTGCTGTCCCGTACGCATTCTTCCTCTTTCTATTAGAGGCCCTGTTACAGTTCCTTATTCTAGTGTTTGCCCTAGATATGTTAGACTCTGTTTCATATATGCAACTTGCTACACTGTCTGCTCTAAATGTGTTTAGTTACATTTCATATATGAAGATGTTGTTTACCTTCTCTTTGTCAAATCGCATGACTTGTTTTACCACTGCTATACTAGTCGTGCTTTATCTAATATTTCTGTTAATAAAATCATTTGCTAAATTGCTCATATTTCCAACAATGTGGAGGTGAAGTATATCAGCACCATCGTCCCCACACTCACCTATCAGGGAGGCACAAACAAGGCAGGAGGAAGCACACAGGTTAGAGAACAACAGCTATCAGTACCAAGTAAGTATAAACGAAGTAAGACGAAAAACGCGGGCACAATTCGGTAGAAGAAACATCGATATCCACCAATGTATACCCAAGCCCCTATTTCCGGGGGCGTTTTCGCTCCAATATTTACCCACTTGGATGAAAAGGACCCCCTGGTAATCCCTTACATGGCACGTGTATTATTTGAGAGATGGCTGTGTACAAATGTGTTGTGTATTCAGGTTTCCATTTCAAAAAAATTTGAACATGTGTGTCGTTTGTGTTGGTTCATTTTGTGTTTTCTGTTTCCTCCGATCAGTCTCTATCTTCACTAAAGGTGTGTCTGCTCCATGTGGTGTGTTCCTTTCCAATCTTGCTTTCCTCCCTTGCATTGTTCTAGCATGCAGGTTTTCAAATTTTGCTTTCCTTCTCTGTGCCGTTCTAGCATGCAATAGGTTAGCATGTGTTTGCATGGCAGGAGAGCCACGTAGATAAGAAATGCGCAAAGCGAATGGAAACATGCCGCGTGCTCACAGATTGGTCTTCTCTTCTCCTGTCGGTTGGCTCCGCTTGTCGACCTCCCTCTGGAAGGCTCGCGCGTTATCTCGACTTCACCGCCCACCGCTCGAACTGCTGCTTCGCCACCGTACCTCCCTATATAGGCCGTCGAGCTCATTCCTGCACCATTATCCATCTCAGCGGCGCCTACACGTGTTGGCGGCTGTGTGAGGCCTCGGCCAGCAGGGCCGGATGCGGTGGTGCTGGAGGTCGGCAAGGTCCCCATGGCGCGCGGCGTGGCTCACAACGGAGCTCGCACTCCGCAGAGCCCCACGACCATGGCGACGGCCAGCGCAATACTGTGGCAACGAGCACGAGGCCGTGGACGGGCTCACGTAGCACGGCGACGGCGGTGCAGGTGGCTCACAGTTCGAGCGTGGGCGGTCGGCATTGGCGGGGCTCGCGTGTGGTCGCAGCGGTGCGCGGCCAAGCGGAGCTCGGGCAGCAACGGCGGCTACTGCGTGCGCGCTGTGACCATGAGCGACGACCTGCGGCATGCGGCAGTGAGGCTCTGCCTAATCTTCTCTGTCGTCGCTATCTCGCCTCCTCGCGGCCCTCCCCATCCCACCACCGAGCTCCTGTCTCCCCTCCTAGTTGAGCTCCGCAACACATCTCCTCTCCCCATGGCCGAGCTGGTGGCAGGAGCCATCGGAGATGGCGTGCAGGAAGCGCGACCGACGCGGCGGAGGTGGTTACCTCGAGCCACATAAGCACAATTGAGTCCTGGAGCAGCGGTGGAAGCGGCCGCCATCCTAGCCGCCGGCGTCCTCTTCCACGCCCAGGCCATACAGGAAGACTGCCACGGCTACCACATCTCTTCCCATGGCAGCCTCCGAGATGTCGATCGAATTCTTCCACTAGCGGTGGCTGGAGCCTCAGAGGAAAGCCCGTAGTGACGTGGCCTCGAATTGGAGCATCTGATGTCCATGGGACAAGGCGTCGTCGAGATCCAGCCTAGCGAGATGCAGTTAATATGTAAGCACACAAGATTCCCCCCTTCCAGATCTATAGTAATTTATTAATTCTGAATTTTGGATCCGTGTCAACCGGCGAACAAATCCAGTCGGCGCTAAGCGTTCGTGCCATGTCTCCCTGCTTGCCCCGATTTCATGTTTTGCCCGGCCGCGTCATCTCGCCAGCCATGTATTCATCACTTCAGTGGGCATGCCGTTAGGCAATAAGTACTCTTTTTGCGTTCCTTTTCCATTGTGTTGGTCGGAGCATAGGCTTAGTGTGAATTTCGAATATCGGCGTTTGTTCTGAGTAGGGATATGATGTGGAAGCTCAGGTTTAATTTGAAATTAGTGTGTTATCTACATAGTTGGGTCCATAAGCATTGTGTTTAAACTATATATCGGGCAAATTCTATGATTCTGATGTAAGATTGGTTGAATTATTGGAGATGTATGTCTTCTGCTTTGTCCAATGATTATGCTCTTCCTAAGTGTCATATCTTATTTGAATATGATATATTTCCATCTTAGTTCAATGGTGTCAATAGGTCGAATAATGGATATTAACACCGCTGATGAAAATTGTGTTTTGTAAGACTCATTTAAAATTACCAGTTATATTGGTATAAAGGAAATAAAGGTTTATCTTGCAGTTGAGATTATCAGCATTTGTTTCATAAGTTCTGAACAATTCTTTGGCTGACAAAGAGAAGATGAGATTAAATAATGTTCCTCTGTTTATCAAACTCATTCGACGCCAACCAGGGATAGTTGTGATCTAATAATGCTATATCAGGTTCATAATGATAAGGTAGTTTATCTGCAAAGAGGGGTGCAGCAGTTCACAATGACGTGACTACACCTGGGGATAGGTGATTTCGTCTGTTTATTCATTCCAGGAAGCGAATTTGCAGAAGGAATTTTTTTTTATTTCAGAGATGATTCAAATCAAAAAGATAGATAGCTACTTCTGCAGTGGTTTTTGCTTCAGCTACTGGCAGGGAGGCTGATAGTGAAACTGGTGCTCCCGTGTAATATAGTACGTTGGTGCTAAGCCCTCCACTTAAATCTGTTTACAAGGTCATTTCTGAAGACTGCAATGTTTGGCTTCCCAATACTTCCCTTCACCCTCAACATGGTATTGGACGGGAAGGCTGGTGTATGGGGAAGATCCTAGACTAGTACAGTTCAGGCGATACCCAAGATTCAGAGAACATGCTAACTACTAAAGTTCTAGAGGGAAGATAGCACGGCTATCACATAAGAAGATATTATGTGAAGGTGAACTCAGATAACATAGATGCCTGCATGGTTGGGAACTCCAAATCTGAACTTCACAAATGACTGTAGAATGGAAGTATCTTGCACTTCCAACAACTAGAAATGTACATTGTGAGGAACATACTTGCATGCCAGATGGAAAGGCTTCTTTTTGTAGTTTTTTCTGAAGTTTTTTTACAAGCTACACTGATTAATTTGACCTAACCATTCTGAGTAGTTAATTTGGCTATCATTTGAGTGAATTGGGTTCTTTGATGTCATTAATTTGCGTCCAAATTCAACCTTGGCGGTTATAGGTTGTGTTAATTTCAATTCATGATTACGTGCGGCAGCGGCACCTGCATCAGTCCCGCGGCGTTCATATTCAGTGGGAGGTCCGTATGCCGCCTGAAGGTTATCGACCTGCCCCACAGAAATGATGCAATTTGAAAAAACTGATCGTGTTGCCAATGCTACAAGAAATAATGCACAATGAAGAAAAATTGAGTTACTTATGATTATATCTTTCTCTGATTTATGGTTCAGTTAGATACTGATTACTTCTTTTACCTCACGGTACAGTCAGCCTTTTATGTTGTTATATGTGTTGTTATTTCTTCTGCACATATTACCCTTGGTTGTATCTCTTGGTTGTTGCCTATTGCAGAGCGCGGTAGCACCTACTTTCCCTGTTGGTGATTAGCACAACACATTATATGTTTGCATTAGCTTTTTTGACAAATATACATGATTTGCTACTGAACATAGGTGTGATATAGATAAATCACCTCTGATCTACATATATCAGCGATACCTGCTTCTCATTGGAAAAATGTTACTTTTTATTTATCATTCTGACCATATTACCTTTCCATATTAGTTTTTCCCTGATCATAGCACCTTAAAACTTATGTATCTACAGTACACATAGGATCAGCACGTATTTGTTCTTCTTTTCTACTTTTCAGCCTGCTTCAATTACTTGAGTAAAAAAACACATTCTGTGTTGCACTGAATTTTGTTTGAAAAGTTCCATTCTGTACTCTGCTTATTTGTTTGGTCAATATTAGGATATCTCCTATATGGCCTGGTTGTTACACAAGTCTGAATTCCTAAAGGTCCATGAGGATTTCAGTGCTGCTAAAGAAAGATACAAGGATCAGTCATCCAAAACTTCTATTCCTACTTTATCATAAAAGAGGATGAGATTTTCCCCTGTTGTCATTACAGTGGGGGCATATGAACTTCATAGCAAGATATTTATTGCAAGAACCTCTGTCTACTGGTACATAATCTCTACAACATTTCATACAAGTCAATCAATGAAGATTCCTACATCCTCCATGCGATAAAAAAGTGAACAAGGAAAAACAAAGTAGTTATTTAGAATTTCTCGCACAACGTATCAACAGGTGCGGCGTGCCGCCGCGCGGGCATGGCTAGTATATACAATCAATCGGTCCTATGGATGTATGAGCATGATACGTCTCCCAGGACATATCGTTGGAAAAAATATGTCCTACTATAACAAGAACCCCCTATACCAACGTATGTCTAGCAACGATAAAACAGGATGTGTTGTTTTACCCGAGAAAAAAATGATGCGTTGTTTCCCACTTTCCTCACCGTTCCAACACCTCCACCTCTTGTGCATGAAGCGTTTTCTTATTATCCCATCGTTTTGGCCTTCATCCTAAGGCCTTGTACAATGAGAGGTGCTTAGAGAAATAAATCAGATTTTTCTTAAGCACCGGTGCTTATTTGTACAGGGTAGATGCTTAATTAAGCGTCTCTCCTGTAGAAATAGGCACCGGTGCTTCAGAAAAACCCGGTTTATTTTTCTAAGCACCTCTCTAAGAACCTCCCATTATACGAGGCCTAAGCGAGAGACTCACCCACAGAAGCTAGGGTTCCAACCACCGTTGTCCTTAGCCCTCGACCACCTCCCCTGTTCTCTCGGTACGGTCAAGAGCCTCGCCAAGCCCTCCTCCCTCACCACTTTCTCCGCCCGTCGGGGACGCACTCGACATCGTCGCCCATCCTCCTAGCATTGGGGAACGCGTCGCCGCCGTTGTTTCATCCACATGACCGGAGATGCAGACGTCGGCGTTGTTCCTCCACAGTCCACATAGCAAGGAACGACGCCAGCACCGACGCCCCCATCTTCCTCAACTGCAGTAATTCAGCAGGTCCTATTCTGCCTCCCCTGCATCTGTATTTGTATTCTGTAAAAGTAATATTCCCTAGTGTCCTCGCCCATCCTTGTTTCTCCTTGTCGGCCGCATCATACAAGTTACATCACCAATGGACCGCATCCTCATTGAGGCCTTTCCCTGCCTGCGCAGCTGCACATGCTGATTTCAAACCTACTAAGATTTCCTATTTTACACGCATCACTGAAGGGAACCATTTTACTGACACATAAGTTTCTTGTTGAAATAAATGCGGGATTCTTCTACCGAAACGTTGAACAAGAGATGATTTCTGCAGAGACAACAAGTTCAGAACCTGTAAGGTATTTTGCTTAGTGTGTCCCTCTGCTCTGCCTCTCTCTCTCTCTCTCTCTCTCTCTCTCTCTCTATGTATATGTAAATATTATGCTCATGTGTTTGTATATCACGCAGGTTTGCTAAGGAAATGACCATAATTTCTTTACCAACCCAAAAGGCATATACTCTTCATCCCTTGATCGCCCAGGCAGAGTTGGGGTAACCAATTCTTAGTTGTTACTTCATGATGGTTCTAATTCACTTACATTCAACCTTGATCTGTTTTGGGTTCCAGTTTAATTAAGAACTTGTGTCATGATTTAAGCAACTGAACTTCGAACACGGAAGTTATTGGAGATTATACGTAATACCACTTTTAAGCGTCATAACAATCAGTTAAGTGTAAGACAAAAACCATGTAGAAAAGCAAGTTCGACAACCTTTTTCACCAGGCTTATTCCTGAACAGCTGATGCATATGTGCATATGGTATGTAATTGTAGTAAGACGGGAACATGCCGATTGTTGTTTCAAGTGATGACAATGCATAGGGACTGGAGGTGTGGTTCGAGGCGGCAGTTAACAATCATGCAATTTTCAGGAAGAATGATTGTGTACCTTTTTACTCAATACTCATTTCTTGTGATGCATTAGGTTTTCATTTTCCTGCTGCTATGTGTGTGGATCAATCCTTACTGATTTTCTGGTCGCTTGTGGTCTGAGTCCTTATCTCTGCTCGGGGTGACGCTGCAAGATCGGACAAAACACCAGACTTCTTATGGTAGGCTCAGTCTCGTATGTTCTTTTACCCCGCATCTAATCAATTATTCTGTGATGTCCTCTCTTGTATACTAATTATGGCATGTTGTTGTCTATACTAATTAGATCATGCATTCCTTCAAGGTCAAGTCAGGGGCTCAGGGTAGACAGTTAATAGTTTTCTTGTTGATTCGCCTTTCGGTTTGTTAGTTCAATATACATGTATTCTTTCTATGCATGCGTTGATAACTCCAGCTGTTCCAATCTGATGATGCTTTTTTTAGTGTTGTTGCTTCTGCAGGTTCTGAGAATTTTATTCATGGTTCAGGAAATTCTAATGTGTGACTTTGTAGTACTCAGGTAACAATGACGTTTTGTGTAATGTAGATTATTTAAAGATTTTTTATTTGATGGCACTAAGATTTCTCCTAATACACCATGGCAAGCATGCATGGCTAATAAATCATCCCAAGAATGGGTAGTACGGGATTGATGTGACCCAAAGCTAATTAGTGCAGAGATCGTTGGAAAATGGAAATATTCAATTATGTATAATTGGTATAACTGGTTACCAAGAATACTTATCCTTTAGTCGGTTGCTGAATTCATCTCACTTTTACTATTAATATAATTTTGGATAATTTTTGGTAGTAAATACAAGCTGATGGTTCACAATGAATGGCCACATCCGATTGGTCAAAGGTACTTGGTGTTTTAATATGCAGTTTTTTATCTGAACGAGCCATGGGTATTCAGAACATGTGCATGAAATTTAAGAGAGAAATAGATTGTCCTTGGTTGAAAAAGTAAGGGTGAAGACTCGAAGTCTCTGTGTTTGTACTTCATAGCATGGCAATAACCCTTTCGCTAGTGCGTATTTTGTTATTTCTTTACAGAGCGATGCTACTGATGTTGCAAGTATCTGCACTTTCCACTTCTTCATTTTGGTCTTTTTTATAGAAAATAGACTTGAACACTAAAACTATATAATGATAGTTCATATAGTTTTGAAATGATGCGAGATGCAAAAAAAAAAGTACACGGATATAGGTTGCATAATCTACAATATTGTTTAATAATTGTTGTAGATGTTTTTATAATCAGATTATTACTTATCCCACCTCTATGTACAAATCTAAGTCTTGGTAAAAAAACATTTGTACAATGCTCCTTCAAACTTTACTTCTCTATTAACCTGATTCTCTTTACTATAATTGCTCACCTCATATTGTTATTTTGTAGATTACCAAGATAAATTGAGGATGCATGACTCAGATTTTGATTGCAAGGCTAAGAAGATTTTGATTCGGAGGCAAACAGTTGGGCTAAACAAGACAATTAGGATGTAATTTTTAGTATCAATGTTTCAAACATTATAGTTGATTGCAAGGTCAAGAATTGGCCTACTACTAGATAGTTTCACCTCTTGTAATCTTTGGACCATGTTCTTTGTAATGCCACATATTTGATTTAATATATGAGACATGTTTATTTATTATATTGTGTCTCCTATGCACTATCGGCGTTGAACTAATAATTTTGGATGCAATATATGAAAATCATTAGTTGTTCATGCTATCCAGCGAAGCTTCTAGAATCCTTTTGTGGAGGGTCACCACCAACGCATATGTAGTGTTGTTGGGCTCTAGATTTAGATGTTGCTACCTAACAACGCTTCTACATGATGTTTACCAATGCATGTATATATGTTGTTGTAGATCCTTCCAACGCCACCAACGGCAGCGCATACTAATTCATTGGTGTAGGCCTTAGCAACACATATATGGACATACGACAACGCACTGATGCGTTGCAAAAGGGGGGTTCCTATTGTAACAAGTAACCACTACTAGTTAATTCAGAGAGGAAAAGTGGCATCTTGGAATGTCGTTTCTTGATCACGATACCCACCAAGATTGTGAAGTTGAACCAAGAAGTTTGTAAGGGCAAGGAGATCGCCTACTTCGTGAAGATCTACCCTAGTGAGGCAAGTCCTTCGTGGGCGATGGCCATGGTGGGATAGACAAGGTTTCTTCTTCGTGGACCCTTGTGGGTGGAGCCCTCCGTGGACTCACGCAACCCTTACACTTCGTGGGTTGAAGTCTCCATCAACATGGATGTATGATAGCACCACCTATCGGAACCACGCCAAAAATCTCCGTGTCTCCATTGCATTTGCACTCTCCAAACCCTTCCCTTTACCTTCATATGCAATGTTTTACTTTCCGTTACTACACTCTTAGAATTGCATGTGTAGGTTGATTGCTTGACCTATGCTAATTTGCTAAAATCTGCCCACAACTAAAATTGGGAAAATGTCAGATTTTTATTTGGTCAAGTAGTATAATCACCCCCCTTTAGACCTACTTTCGATCCTACAGTTAGTCTTCAAGCAAGTCATTATATGGACTATTTTTCCTGAGTTACAGCTCTTGAACTTCATTTGATTCGCTCTTTGAGGAGTTGTAACTTTAAAACTGTTGGTTGTCTGACCCTTTTGCTACTCGCTATATGTGTGCTCTGATCTTAAATATATCTGCTCATGCATGCACAATTTCGTCAGACACCAATTCTCATCATGCATTCAAATTCTTCAATATCTTATGATCATGCATGACTGGATTCCTATATATAGGTGGAGATCTCCACAATTTCAACCTGCCATGTGCACTTGCAATCCAAAGCAAATTCTACATATGCACATCTTTAGGGGGAGTTCCTCAATATCTTGTAACCAATTTCTTCATACTCTGTACTTACATTTCCATTTATTTACTCTAGTTCAAAACCTAACCAATTTGTCATCAATCACCAAAAAGGCGGAGATTGTAAGTGCATCAAGTGCCCCCTTAGTGGTTTTGGAGTATTGAAGACAAATAGGTTGAGGGACTGATGACCCACAAGTATATGGGATCAATTGTAGCTCTTTTCAATAAGTAAGAGTATCGAACCCAACGAGGAGCAGAAGGAAATGACAAGCGGTTTTCAGCAAGGTAGTGTCTGCAAGTGCTAGAATTGTAAGTAACAAAGTAGTTTGATAGCAAGAGAATTTGTAACGAGCATGTAACGATAATAGTAACAAAAGTGCAGCAAGATAGACCAATCCTTTTGAGGCAAAGGACAGGCCAAAGCGGTCTCTTATAGTAAGCAAAGCCTTCTTGAGGGTACACGGGAATTTCATCTAGTCACTTTCATCATGTTGATTCAATTCATGTTCGCTACTTTGATAATTTAATATGTGGGTGGACCGTTGCTTAGGTGTTGTTCTTACTTGAACAAACCTCCTACTTATGATTAACCCCCTCGCAAGCATCCACAACTACGAGAAAAGTATTAGAATAAATTCTAACCATAGCATTAAACTTTTGGATCCAATCGGTCCCTTACGGAATAGCGCATAAACTAGGGTTTAAGCTTCTATCACTCTAGCAACCCATCATCTAATAACTACTCCACAATGCATTCCCTTAGGCCCAAATATGGTGAAGTGTCATGCAGTCGACGTTCACATGACACCACTAAGGGAATCACAACATACATACTATCAAAATATCGAACACATATCAAGTTCACATGATTACTTGCAACATGATTTCTCCCGTGACCTCAAGAACAAAAGTAACTACTCACAAATGATAATCATGCTCAAGATCAGAGGGGTATTAAATAGCATATTAGATTTGAACATATAATCTTCCACCAGATAAACCATATAGTAATCAACTACAAGATGTAATCAGCACTACTAGTCACCCATAAGCACCAATCTATAGTTCCGGTACAAAGATTGAACACAAGAGATGAACTAGGGTTTGAGATGAGATGGTGATGTAGAAGATGTTGATGGAGATTGCCCTCCCCAATATGGGAGAGTCGTTGGTGATGATGATGACGATGATTTCCCCCTCCGGGAGGGAAGTTCCCCCAGCGGAATCGCTTCGCCGAAGGGCAAAAATGATCTTGCCCAAGTTCCGCCTCGAGAGGGCGACGCTCTATCCCGAAAATCTTCTCCTTATTTTTTCTAGCTCAAATCGAAAAACATGTCCACATGCTTAGAGAGAGAGGTGTACATAAAAACAAAATACGGACATAGAAGCATCATGTAGATTATTATAACAACAAAAAATTTAAACATAAAATTTTTATCATAGAACTTTTATCATAGACTTCTCATGAATAAGTAACAATTCATCACACTATCGAAGTATAAAGCATAAAATATATTAGAAACCAACAAACTATGTTCTCAGTCAACTTTGCTACTACAATTCCTCATCTTTTCAGGAAGGGTCACGTATCGGAGCCTTTAGGCAAGTCCACATACTCAACCATCATATAGTCTTCTATGATTGCTAACACTCACCGCATACACATGAGCAAAACATTTCAACCGGACACATAGAAATATAGGGGCTTATAGTTTCACCTCCCAACGTATTTACCTCTCAAGGGTGATGTCAACAATAATAAATCATGCCACCCATATTCAACTGGACATATGTGGCTAGATCTTTCCTCACCACATGATGCTTGCCAAAGGAGAAAAATAAAAAGGAATATAGGGAAAAACTTTGACTCATGCATAAAAGTAAATACATAAAAGTAAAATATAGTCCCTTTGCACAGGGAAGCAGAGGTTGCCATGCGCTTATTTGTTTGTATGCTCAATCCCTTAGTGCAAAAGAACGTCACGTTGTATTGCCCCTTGTGATGGCAACCTTTATTATGCAGTCTGTCGCTTTTATTCTTCACCATCACAAGTTCGTACAACGCTCAATTTTCTCTTACACTGAATGATCTCACACTTTTAGAAGCAATTTTTATTGCTTTATTGCACCGATGACAACTTACTTGAGGGATCTTTCTCAATCCCTAGGTAGCTATGGTGGACTCTTGAAAATAAGATTTGGGTTTAAGGGTTTTTGGATGCACAAGCAGTCTCTCTACTTGGTGCGGAATTTTTGGCTAGCAAAGATAGGGGGCAAGCACCACATGTTAAAGGATATATGACAATATAACTTCTATGTGAATATGAACAAGCATAAATCATTACGTTGTCTTCCTTGTCCAACGTCAACAATTTTGGCATATAATATTTTGATGGGGGCTCACAATCTCAAAAGATTTCCAGGATAGTGTATTTATATGTGAATCTTCTCTTCCCTTATTAATTCTTTCGTGAATTGCATCGTTGACCAATGCTATGTTTGTCAATCTCTAATAAAATTTTCTACTTATAGTTTTCCGCATGTGGTGTCATCACCTCCATAAGATTAGCATATGATCCTTTTGATTTATTTCCTTTCTTTTTATGAAAGTAAAGAAAGCAAAAACTCAAACTAAACTTTATCATATATCTCGCACACGATTACAAGGATAGATCACTAAGCAAGCTCTCAAAAATAAAGGATCGAACTAAACTTTTATTCGTTGAAAGAAAAAGATCGAACTAAAATAAGTAAAGGTAAAAGATAGTGGGGGTGATACGATACCGGGGCACCTCCCCCAAGCTTGGCGGAAGACAAGGGGAGTGCCCATACCCGAAACACAATTTTCTTTTGGTGATGAAGAAGGTGGTGGTGATGAAGTAGAGTGTTTGTCCTTCTTCTTTAGCTTACGCTTGAGGATGGAATTTTCCTCCTTCAATTCACCGACCTCCTGCTCAAGCTCCAGTACCTTTTTGCATATATCTTGCTTATTCTCCTGCAAAAGGTGGAAGGGTATGAACTGAACCTTAGGCCTCTTTGCTTTGTTGGGGAGGCTGGACTTCTTGAATTCCACATGCATGTCCCCAGGTTGAGGCAACGGGGCTTCATCCTCGTCTGAGCTTGTCTCCTCCTTCTCCCTAGGATAATAGTCTTCCTCTTCTTCCGAAGTCCAGCCATAATGCTCCACATCCCCATAAAACTAGGGGTTTGCGATGAAATCAGCAACATAGCTCTCACCCTCAGAGTCTTGGGATGACATATTTTCAGATCTATCAGGGAAACAGCAAAGAAATCAGAAGATTTCTCCGCGATGCGATGGTCAATAGGTTCGGGGGGTATATAAAGATTTTTTTTATCTTGGGAAACAAGCAAGCTGTAGAAAAATGGAGTCCGGAAGGTACCCGAGGTGGGCACAACCCACCTGGGCGCGCCCTGGTGTCTTGTGCCCACCAGGGTCACTTTCTCGGTAGTTTATTATTTTCCTAATTTTTGTTATATTCCTAACTGACAAAAAAAAATTTGCGGATTTTACGGAGTCCGTTTACTTACTGTATCACGTACATCCCTTTTTCACGATTTTGGAGTGTTCTTCCGGTGTCAAAGTTTGGATAATATTACTTTCAACATTAATGGGCGTACCTGACATATAATGTTTTATTCGTTGCCCATTAACAACCTTCGGGTTAGTGCCTTCGGCATTATTTATTTTGATAGCTCCAGACTGATAAAACTCCTCGATAACGTAGGGTCCTTCCCATTTGGAGAGGAGTTTTCCTGAAAAGAATCTAAAACGAGAGTTGTACAAAAAACATATTCTCCAACTTTAAACTCACGCTTTTGAATTCTGTTATCATGCCATCTTTTAACTTTTTCTTTAAATAACTTGGCATTTTCATAAGCTTGGGTTCTCCATTCATCTAATGAACTAATATCAAATAACCTCTTTTCACGGGCAAGTTTGAAATCATAGTTGAGTTCTTTGATTGCCCAATATGCTTTACGTTCTAACTCAAGAGGCAAATGACAAGCTTTTCCATAAACCATTTTATAAGGAAACATACCCAGAGGATTTTTGTATGTTGTTCTATAAGCCCAAAGTGCATCTTCTAATTTCTTAGACCAATTCTTTCGGGACCTATTGACAGTCTTTTGAAAAATTAATTTTATTTCTCTATTACTAAGTTCAGCTTGACCACTAGACTGAGGATGATAAGGTGATGCAATTCTATGGTTAACATCATACTTGGCAAGCATTTTACGGAAAGCACCATGAATAAAGTGTGAACCACCATCAGTCATTAAATATCTAGGGACTCCTAACCTTGGGAAAATAACTTCCTTAAGCATTTTAATAGAGGTGTTGTGATCAGCACTACTGGTTGGAATAGCTTCTACCCATTTAGTAACATAATCAACAACAACCAAAATATGTGTATACCCATTAGAGGAAGGAAAAGGTCCCATGTAATCAAATCCCCAAACATCAAATGGTTCAACAACAAGTGAATAATTCATAGGCATTTCTTGATGCTTACCGATATTACCTATTCTTTGACATTCATCACAAGATAAGACGAACTTACGGGCATCCTTGAAGAGAGTAGGCCAATAAAATCCAGATTGCAATACCTTGTGAGCAGTTCTCTCTCCAGCATGATGCCCTCAATAAGCTTCAAAGTGACATTTCCGTAGGATTTGTCCCTGTTCATGCTCAGGTACACAACATCTAATAATACCATCTACTCCTTCTTTATAAAGATGTGGTTCATCCCAAAAGTATTGTCTTAAATCATAGAAGATTTTTTTTCTTTTGTTGGTATGTAAAGCTAGGTGGTAAATATTTCATAAACAATGTAATTAGCATAGTCAGCATACCAAGGAGTGTTATGAGAAACATTTATTGCAGCTAACTGCTCATCAGGAAAACTATCACCAATAGGTAGTGGGTCATCAAGCACATTTTCAAGCCTCGACAAGTTATCAGCTATGGGGTTCTCAGCTCCTTTTCTATCAGTGATACGTAAATCAAATTCTTGTAGTAAGAGAACCCATCGAATAAGTCTAGGTTTAGCATCATTCTTTTCCATAAGATATTTTATAACAGCATGATCAGTGTGAACAATTACTTTTGAATCAACATTGTAAGATCTAAATTTATCACAAGCAAACACCACTGCTAGGAATTCTTTTTTAGTAGTTGCATAATTTCGTTGAGCAATGTCTAGAGTTTTACTAATATATTGAATAACATTCAGTTTCTTATCAACTCTTTGTCATAGAACAGCACCAACAGCATAATCACTAGCATCACACATAATTTCAAAAGGCAAGTTCCAATCATGTGGTTGAACAATAGGTGTAGAAATTAAGGCTTTCTTGAGTGTTTCGAAGGCTTCTAAACAATTATCATCAAAAACAAAAGGAACATCCTTTTGCAAAAGATTTGTAAGAGGCCTAGAAATTTTAGAAAAGTCTTTGATAAATCTCCTATAGAAACCAGCATGACCTAGGAAACAATGAATACCTTTGATATCTGTAGGACATGACATTTTCTCAATTGAATCAACCTTAGCTTTGTCCACTTCAATACCACTTTTAGAAATTTTATGGCCAAAACAATACCTTCATTAACCATAAGGTGGCACTTCTCCCAATTCAAGACAAGATTTGTTTGCTCGCATCTCTGCAAAACTCGATCAAGATTGCTTAAACAATCATCAAAAGACTTCCCATAAACAGAGAAGTCGTCCATGAAAACCTCAACAATCTCTTCACAAAAGTCAGAGAATATAGCAGTCTTATGTCTTTGAAAGGTAGCAGGTGCATTGCATAAACAAAAAGGCATACATATATAAGCATTAGTTCCAAAGGGACAAGTGAAAGTGGTCTTTTCTTGATCAGGTTGAGAAACAGATATTTGTGAAAAACCAGAATATCCATCAAGGAAGCAAAAATGTGTGTACTTAGGTTATTTTTCTAGCATTTGATCGATAAAAGGCAGAGGGTAATTATCTTTTCTATTTTCTTTGTTTAATTTTCTAAAATCAATTACCATTCTATGGCCTGTAACAATTCTTTGTGGAATAAGTTCATTCTTATCATTAGGAACAACAGTAATACCGATGTCGCTTGAAGCTACGTCGGCATTTCCCCAAAGAGGAAGGGATGATACAGCACAGCAACGGTAGGTATTTCCCTCAGATATGAAACCAAGGTTATCGAACCATTAGGAGAACTAAGCAACACAACGTAAACAGCCCCTGCACACAGATAACAAATCCTCGCAACCCGACGTGTAAAAGGGGTTGTCAATCCCTTTCGGGTAGCAGCGCCTCAAGATAGGCAAATGAACGTGAATAAAACTGTAGTAAATTGATAGATCAAATGCCAAATAAAATAAATAACAATAAATTGCAGCAAGGTATTTTTGTATTTTTGGTTTAATAGATCCGAAAATAAAAGCAAAGGAAAATAGATCGCAAAGGCAAATAATATGAGAAAGAGACCCGGGGCTATAGGTTTCACTAGTGGCTTCTCTCGAGAAAAATAGCAAACAGTGGGTGAACAAATTACTATTGGGCAATTGATAGAACTTCGAATACTCATGACGATATCCAGGCAATGATCATTATATAGGCATCACGTCCAAGATTAGTAGACCGACTCCTGCCTGCATCTACTACTATTACTCCACACATCAACCGCTATCCAGCATGCATCTAGTGTATTAAGTTCATGGAGAAACGGAGTAATGCAATAAGAACGATGACATGATGTAGACAAGATCTATCTATTTAGAGATAGACCCCATCGTTTTATCCTTATTAGCAATGATACATATGTGTCGGTTCCCCTTCTGTGACTGGGATCAAGCACCGTAAGATCGAACCCACTACAAAGCACCTCTTCCCATTGCAAGATAAATAGATCAAGTTGGCCAAACAAAACCCAAATATCGGAGAAGAAATACGAGGCTATAAGCAATCATGCATAAAAGAGATCAAAGAAACTCAAATACTTTCATGGATATAAAAAGATAGATCTGATCATAAACTCAAAGTTCATCGATCCCAACGAACACACAGCAAAAGAGTTACATCGTATGGATCTCCAAGAGACCATTGTATTGATAATCCAGCGAGAGAGGGGAAGCCATCTATCTACTAACTACGGACCCGAAGGTCTACAAAGAACTACTCACACATCATCGAAGAGGCACCAATGGAGGTGGTGAACCCCATCCGAGATGGTGTCTAGATTGGATTCTGGTGGTTCTGGACTCTACGGCGGCTGGATCAATATTTTGTCGACTCCCCTAGGGTTTCGAGAATATTGGGGTACTTATAGAGCAATGAGGCAGTCCAGGGGGCACACGAGGTGGGCACAACCCACCAGGGCATGCCTGGGCCTCCTGGCGTGTCCTGGTGGGTTGTGCTCTCCTCGGAGCACCCCCAGGCGCAGCTAGGGCCCATTCTGTTCCTTCTGGTCCAAAAAAATCTCCGTAAAGTTTCATTACGTTTGGACTCCGTCTGATATTGATTTCCTGCGATGTAAAAAACATGCAGAAAACAGCAACTGGCACTTGTCACTATGTCAATAGGTTAGTACCAAAAAATGACTATAAAATTGTTATAAAACATCCAAGATTGATAATATAACAGCATGGAACAATCAAAAATTATAGATATGTTGGAGACGTATCAAATACCTCCTTCCTTAGGGACACAATGAACATGACTTACCCATCTACTATCAGCTATAGGATAGATTATACCTGCTTCCAGAAGTTTTAGTATTTCTGTTCTTACCACTTCCTTCATTTTCTGATTTAACCGACGTTGGTGATCAACATCGGGTTTAGCATCAGGTTCCATATTAATCTTGTGTTGACATAGAGTGGGTCTAATGCCCTTTAAATCATCGAGAGTATATCCAATAGCAACTCGGTGCTTCCTTAGAAGTTTCAACAATCTTTCTTCTTCATCTTCTGAAAGGTTAGCACTAATAATAACATGATATATCTTCTTTTCATCAAGATAAGCATATTTCAAAGTGTCTGGCAATTGTTTTAATTCAAACACAGGATCACCTTTAGGTGGAGGAGGACCTCCTAGAGTTTGAATAGGAAAATTGTGTTTAAGCAGAGGACGTTGTTCAAACAAAATCTTATCTATTTCATTTCTTTCATGCATATGTAAATCATTTTCATGGTCTAGCGGATATTGTTCTAGTGGATCAGTAGGAGGCACAGCAATAGATGCAAGACCAATTATTTCATCCTTACTAGGCAATTCTTTTTCATGAAGCTTTCTACTAAACTTGGAAAAATTAAACTCATGAGTCACCAAAACTAACACCGAGAGTTTGTTTCTCACAATCTATTTTAGCATTAGCGGTGTTCAAGAAAGGTCTACCAAAGATAATGGGACAAAAGTCATCTTGTGGGGAACCAAGAACAAGAAAATCAGTAGGGTATTTTATTTTCCCACACAAGACTTCAACATCTCTAACAATCCCAAGTGGTGTGATGGTGTCTCTATTAGCAAGTTTAATAGTGGCATCTATTTCTTCTATTTCAGTGCGTGCTATGTCATTCATAATTTCTTGATATAAAGTAGAGGGAATAGCACTCACGCTAGCACCTATGTCACATAAACCATGATAGCAGTGATCTCCTATTTTAACTGAGACAACGGGCATGCCAACAACGGGTCTATGTTTATCCGTTTTATCGGGCTTGGCAATTCTAGTAGCTTCATTATAGAAGTAAAGAACATGCCCGTCTATATTTTCTTCCAAGAGATCCTTAACCATAGCAACACTAGGCTCTAGTTTAATTTGTTCATCAGGTTTAGGTGTTCTAATATAACTTTTGTTGACCACATTTGAAACTTTAGCATGTTCCTTTATCCTAACAGGGAAAGGTGGTTTCTCAATATAAGCAGTAGGAACAACTGGATCAACACTATAGAGTATAGTTTCCTCTTTAGCTAGTTCTGGTTCTTTAATTTCTTCTTTAATAGGTGGGTGATATTTAAACCACTTCTCTTTAGGGAGATCAACATGAGTAGCAAATGATTCACAAAAGGAGGCTACTATCTCAGAGTCACGTCCATATTTAGTTCTAAACTTTTGAAAAGCATCGGTATTAATAAAAGATTTAACACAATCATACTTAAACTTAATACCTGACTCTTTACCTTCATCGAGTTCCCAATCTTCAGAGTTGCGTTTAATTCTTTCCAAAAGATCCCACCAGAATTCAATGGTCTTCTTTATAAAAGAACTAGCACAAGAAGTATCAAGCATGGATCGATCATTATGAGAAAGCCGAGCATAAAAATTCTGGATAATACTTTCTCTTGAGATCTCATGATTGGGGCATGAATATAACATTGACTTAAGCCTCCCCCAAGCTAGAGCGATGCTTTCTCCTTCACGAGACCAAAAAATACATATGTAATTCCGATCACAATGAAGTAGATGCATGGGATAATTTTTTTGGTGGAACTCCAATTTCAATCGATTCCAATTCCAAGATCCAATATCATCGCATAGCTTATACCATGCCAATGCCTTTCCCTTCAAAGATAAAGGGAAAACCTTCTTCTTAACTTCATCTCTGGGTAAACCTGCAAGCTTAAACAATCCACAAATTTGTTCCACATATATCAAGTGCATATCAGGATGTTTGGTTCCATCTCCTGCATAAGAATTAGCTAGCAATTGTTCTATCACCCGAAGGAATTTCATATTCAATATTTTCAATAGGTGCAGTAGGTTGAGGGGTAGCTAACTGTGGTTCCAGTCGAGGTGAAGATACCCCGAAAAAACCCCTCAAAGGATTACTATCCATAGTAACAAGTGACAATAAATTTCAGCACACTATATAAATGTTTCCTTACCAAATTCCACTTACCAAAGGCTCTTCACTCCCCGGCAACGGTGCCAATAAATTCCATTTGATGTCTGCTAGACTACGTCAGTATTTCCCCAAAGAGGAAGGGATGACGCAGCACAACGACGTTAGGTATTTCCCTCAGTGATGAGACCAAGGTTATCGAACTAGTAGGAGAACCAAGCAAAACTACGTAAACAGGACATGCACACAAATAACAAATACTCGCAACCCGACGTTTTAAAGGGGTTGTCAATCCCTTTCGGGCAACGGCGCCAGAAATTGGCAAATAGGCGTGATAAAAATATGATAGATTGGATAAATAGATCTCGAATAAAAGCAAATTAAAATAAAGTGCAGCAAGGTATTTTTGTATTTTTGGAAATATAGATCTGAAAATAAAAGCAAATGAAATAGATCGCAAAGGAAAATATATTAAAGGAGAGACCCGGGGGCCGTAGATTTCACTAGTGGCTTCTCTCGAGAAAAATAGCAAATGGTGGGTAAACAAATTACTGCTAGGCAATTGATAGAACTTCAAATAATCATGATGATATCCAGGAAATGATATTATATAGGCATCACGTCCAAGATTAGTAGACCGACTCCTGCCTGCATCTACTACTATTACTCCACACATCGACCGTTATCCAGCATGCATCTAGTGTATTAAGTTCATGGAAAAATGGAGTAATGCAATAAGAACGATGACATGATGTAGACAAGATCTATTTATGTAGAAATAGACCCTATCTTTTTATCCTTAATAGCAACGATACATATTTGTCGGTTCCCCTTCTGTCACTGGGATCAAGCACCGTAAGAACGAACCCATCACAAAGCACCTCTTCACATTGCAAGATAAATAGATCAAGCTGGCCAAACAAAACCCAAATATCGGAGAAGAAATACGAGGCTATAAACAATCATGCATATAAGAGATTCAAAGAATACTCAAATAACTTTCATGGATAAAAAGATAGATCTGATCATAAACTCAAAGTTCATCTGATCCCAACAAGCACACCGCAAAAAGACTTACATCAAATAGATCTCCAAGAGACCATTGTATTGAGAATCAAACGAGAGAGAGGAAGCCATCTAGCTACTAACTACGGACCCCTATGTTGGGGATATAGCTATTGAGTTAACCCGCCCAGGAGGGGCCGGGTTTTATTCATGGCGACTCATAAAGACAATGCCCATGAAGGAATCGAAGATGGCGGTTCATGAGGATAACTTATGAAGGGCCCAAGGACCAAAGGCGGCTTAAGGCCGGTAGGTGTAAACCGCCATATGTGTATAACTTGTATGATAAGGCAATTGTAGTTAAGTCACCGGGCCGGACACATTTATGAGCCGACCGGGACTCTGTAGGCCACCGGGCATCAACCTGAGTATATAAAGGGACGACCCGGCGGTGAGTTAGGAAAAGAGACCAGAGATCAAAAGCTAGGTCAAGCGTATTCGCTACCTAGTAATCGAGACATAAGCAATACCACCTCAACTGGATTAGGCCTTTACCTTCACCGCAAGGGGCCGAAACAATATAAACTCCCTGTGTCCTTTGTCCCACTTAACCCCTTTAAGTTAATCTCGTTGTGATGGCTCCATGACTAAGTCCTTACAGTAGGACATATGCCGTGACAATCCCATGACATATGAGAGGAGGGCAACTTCGAAGGGATCAAGGATACGCCATGGACCGGATGACCAAGAGTCGTCGCGGCAAGCTCTACATCGACGACGCGGGCTGGGGCCCCGAGGCCGGCTCAATTGAGTACGGGTACCGGGTCCCCTTCGGTGGAATTCGCGTCTTCATCGGCAAGATCGGTAACCGGGCCCTGAGCCGGACATCTGCACCGACATCATCGAGGCGGCTCAGCGTGCAAGACCCGCCCGAGTTCAGCCCGCCATGAATCGTGCTTTCGTGGGATTCATCCATTGAGCGGAATCTGAGGATAGACCGGTATCTGGCGGTAAGACGGTTGTCTACTCTGATGGTGAGTCGTCCACCGGTGAGACCGAGTCATTGTATCAACTGCAAGACAGCTGCTTGGGGGCTGTTCCGATGGCGACAGTATTCTGGACCCCTATGAGCCACCGAACCGGGTCGCAATCTTCATGGCCGGTACGTAGCCAGTACAGCATTCTTCAACTGCAGCGGCATTGATTTACAGGTGTCAGGACCCCGATTCCAAGTCACATTGACCTAGCCGGTAACACCTCGTATCACATTGCGGCCTCACGCACGGTATTCCCACGGGTGTCGCTTTACCATGGCCCGGGACCGTTTGCGCCTTTTGGCTCACGTATATGATAGTGTCGCTAGCATCTACATGACAGAGAACCCGGGCCGACATGGCTAGTCGTGAACCCAAAGCGGCGCTAACCCATGGAAACAGGCATACATGAATCACATCGAGCATGTCGGTCATCAACGTATGAACTCGGGCTGTAGCACTGGGCTAACAGGACTCCGGTATCCCGGGCTGTAGCAGGCTAGGCAGGACTCCGAATATCATCGTGTGACATTTCCCCGAAGGGACAGACATAGGAATAAAGTGAAACACATGCCGGCCAGTCAAGTGTCCAAAGCAGTAGTGCTGGGCTAGCAGGACTCCGGTGAACCGGGCTGTAGCGGACTACTATCGCTCAGGAAGCACGAGACTACATTTCCCCATATGAGAGGCTGCCAAGGATAAACAACTAGATTGTCGGATCCCACTCATACCAAGCATTTCAATCATACACACAATATGCCCGATATGAGTACATACAACATGGCATCACAACAAAACTCTACAACTCAAAGTACTTTATTTAAGACGCTCCGAGGAGCCATACATAACATATCCATACAGATAGGGGTCACATGACCCAACACTCAAGTCATACAAACATACAAGCACATGCGGAAGCAAACTAGTCTGAGTACAGACTCTAGAAAGAAAGAAAGCTTGATGAAGCCCTTCTATCTACAGTGGCCCTTCACAAGCCTTGGATCACCACCTGGGTGGCTAGTTCACTCATCAACGTCAAGGTCTACATAAAACCAATCGGAGGGGGCGGTGTTGTCGTCTGAAAACATTAATTAAGCAAACATGAGTACGGAGGTACTCAGCAAGTCTTACAACAGAATCCTATTATACATGCACATTCTCAAGAAGGTAGTGGAGTTATTGCAGCAAGCCAGCTTTGACTCTTGGCTAAGCTATCCCTCGTGACACCACTTGAAAAGCATTTGGCCACACGAGTCCACTAATCACCATCACAATACTCCACCATGGATCTCTCTCGTCAACCCACGAGAGGGCCATCCATGATACTCACACTTATCTTGAGGCTTTTAGTAGTATCCATTTACTTGTCTATGAACTGTATAGGTGACCAAGTAGTCCTTTACATGACGCGGCTATTGAATAGTTTTATACCCTGCAGGGTGTACTTCTTCACGCACGCTCTCACCACTTATCGCCGCTACACGACATGTACTCGGCAACCTTCAAGCGGAAGCCCAGCGAGGGTGTCGTCCACGACCTGATTAAACACACGAGTCCCTAGTCCAGGTTTATCACCTATTCGGGTTCCATCCGCAGGGAGTCCGGCCGAGGCTTCCACTAACGGCCCCGAACGATGTGTGCAGGGTTCCCGAGACACCAAATGGGCGAACCGGTACACCGGGCCACGTGCCTACCGCAACACAGGCCACCTCTAAGGTCAGCGCTGCGTGCGGCCCCCAGCATGCTACAAACACCAGAAACTACTTGCAACTCCCGGACTGAGGACAAGAGTGGTTAATAAGTCGAGAGGGTCCATTGGTTTCGGGCCCAATGCGTGGTAGTAGCTAAGTCTTAAATCACACACACATATCTCAGTTCTTAGGGACGGCTTCAATGAAACAACCCACCATGTACTCCTACATGGCCTCTCATCGATACCTTTACCAAAACGTGTTCAACACTTTCACTCTCAAACCCGTCACAACCTTTCACTCCAGTTCATCTTCCCGATGAGCCAGACCTAACACAACTCTAAGCATAGCAAGCATAGCATGGTAGGAATCACAAACATGGCTCAATCAACTCCTACACATACTAGTGGGTTTCATCTAATTCTTGTGGCAATGACAGTCATGCAAAGGAAGTGGGTTCAACTACCACAGCACACAACAGTTTGAATCGTGTTGTCTTAATGCAGTAAACAAGAGCAGAAGCGAGAACATGGGTTTGTATCGGAATGATCAATGGGTTGCTTGCCTGATGTAGTGGTAGTAGGATACTACCCTTCAGACGGATATTCGGGGTTATCCTCGGAGGTAGAACCTATCACGAAAGGCACACCGAACATAAACAACACATGACAATATGCAACAATATGATGCATGCTATGACATGGCAATATAAATGTGTGTTGGCCTAATGCAAGCTAGAACAGAAAGGGATGAGCTCATTTGAATCAAAGATTCAAATGGTAGCTCATTTAACATAACCATAAAGGTGCATTATCTTATACTGCTTAAACAGCAAGGTTAACTTGTTCTGTCATGCATGAAACCATTACCAATGGATAGATTGAATTTTTCTGATCAAAATTCATATATAAAACTTTGCATTTGGAGTTACAGATTAATTTCTATGATTTTTTGAATGCAACAATTTCTGGGATTTCCTGTGTACAAATAAATCCAGAAATTAATTATTGCGTCAGCAGTGCGTCAGAGTGACGTCAGGGGTCAACGGGGGCGTCCAGGTCAACCTGACCAGTGGGTCCCACATGTCAGTAGCTAATTAGACTAACTAGAATTAATTAAACCAAAACTAGATTAATTAGCAGAGGGCCCCACCTAGTCAACTTTGTCAGCGGGGTCAAACCCGCCGGTCAATGGGTCAAAGCCTGCCGGCGTTTAGCCGCCGGCGAGGACAGACGCGGCGGCGTGCTGCGGGTTTAGCCCACAGGGCTTCATTTGCTACGCGGAGAGCAGCTACGGGCAGCTGGTGCTCGCCCGCATCCAGCCATGGTGATGGCTTGGCCGGGGAGTGGCCGGAGCATCACCGACGACGAGTTCGGCGGAGGCCGAAGCTCGGGTCAGCTCGTGCGCGGGGCTGCAATGGCCTAGGCGATGTGGCACTAGCACCTACAGACTCTACGCGGTGCGAGGAGGGTGACGGACACCAGCATGTGACCAAATGGTCACCGGAGCAACGCCAGCGACGTGGTCAGGCGGCGGTGCGTTCGGGCACAAGAGGCACGGCGTCTACGGTAAGTTAGGGGCGAAAAGGAGAACACGGGGAGGTTCAGCAGCTCACAGAGAAACCGCAGGGATGGTCAGCGTGCTCGGGGAGGGCTCGGTGCGGTCGGAATGGCGACGGCGATCTGGGCGGCCCGAGGTTGAAGACGACGGTGGCGGGGATGATGCAGTGGCTCCGCCGCCGTGCGGCTTGGCTAGTCGACGTAGTCGGCGACGGCGAACCATTCGGACCTGGTGAGAGGGCGCGGGGATGGTGTTGGACGCGACTGTGGCGAGCGGCGGCGACGACGACGCCTCGGGCGACGTCGAGGAGGGCGAGAGGGAGGAGCCAGGGGGAGGAGCGGGTGTCTGCGGGGTCGGGGAGAGCGAGAGAGCTTGTCCCACGTCGGCAGCTGGACGAGGGGAGTGGCGAGGCGGCGGGCAGCTGCGTGGCACGCATCTTTGTGCTTTCGCCGTCGAGCAGCTACTGCTGCTGGCCAAATAAGCAGCTCATTGGCCGTGTGGCTGGGCTGGGCGGCAGTGGGCGGCTGGGTGGCGCCGGAGTAAGAGTTTTTCGTTTTCTGTTTCTTTTTCTATTTTCTGTAACTTTGTTGCATTTCTAAAAATACCTAGGCAACTCCAAAAATCACCAAACTGCACCTGGTCCTTAGTTGGAATATATCCAGCATGGAACATTTTAGGTTGGAATTATTTGAGCATTTGAAATATTTTATATAATTTAAATGCCCAAATTCAAATAGCTAGAGATTTAATCCAGTGACCTTAGAGTGACCTAGAAATCTGTGCATCACTTCTGACAGTGGTTTAGGACCAAGGCAAAGGTGATGAACATTTTAGAAGGGCATTTCAGGTTCATTGAAAATATTTTTAGTAAACCCTAGTTGGATTCAAAGGGGTTCTGGGGGTTCTGTCTTCCCCATTTCAAATTTCTGATGAAAGATAAACATGATGCAACACACTAAGGCATGGACTAGCTAGGATGTGACAACTCATCCCCACTCAAAAGAATCTCGTCCCGAGATTTAGGATCCGTTGGGAAGAAGGTGGGATACTCAAGTCGAAGACGATCCTCCCTTTCCCAAGTTGCTTCTTGCTCAGAATGGTTTGACCATTGAACCTTTAGAAACTTGATATTCTGACGTCAAGTGGTACGCCCGGCTTGATCAAGAATACGAACGGGATATTCTCGATAGGTGAGGTTATCTTGGAGATCAAGCGTTTCGTGGTCCACTCCACGGATAGGATCCGAGAAGCAACGCCTGAGTTGAGAAACGTGGAAGACATCATGGACTCTGGAAAGATGCAGAGGTAGTTCCAATTGGTAGGCAACTTCTCCTCGTTTGGCAAGAATGAGACAGGGTCCAATGTAACGAGGAGCCAACTTGCCTTTGATACCGAATCGATGGGTTCCCTTCAAAGGAGTAACCCGAAGATAAGCCTTCTTGCCAACTTCATAAGCCATAGGCTTATGCTTGCGGTCATATTGGCTCTTTTGACGAGATTGGGCTGTTTTAAATTTCTCACGAATAACGCGAACCTGCTCTTCTGCTTCCCGGATCATATCCGGGCCAAAGAGTTGTCTCTCCCCGGTTTCTGACCAGTTAAGAGGCGTTCGACATTTTCGTCCATAAAGAACTTTGAAAGGAGCTTTGCCCAAGCTAGCTTGATAACTATTGTTATAAGCGAACTCGGCGAATGGAAGGCATTTCTCCCAATTCATGCCGAAAGAGATGACAGAAGCTCGAAGCATATCCTCCAGAATTTGATTGACTCGTTCTACTTGACCACTTGATTGGGGATGGAAGGCGGTGCTAAAGGAGAGACGAGTTCCCATAGCATTTTGGAAACATTCCCAAAATCGAGAGGTGAAGAGACTTCCACGGTCTGAGTTAATCTCCAATGGAACACCATGAAGAGACACTATTCGAGAGATGTACAAATCAGCTAGCTGGCTAGCGGTTATACTCTCACGAACGGGTAGGAAGTGGGCTACTTTGGAAAGACGATCGACGACAACGAAGATAGCATTATTCCCTCTCTTGGTCCTGGGAAACCCGGTAATGAAATCCATACCGATTCTATCCCATTTCCATTCAGGAATAGCCAAAGGTTGAAGGGTGCCAGCAGGCCGTTGATGCTCTGCTTTAACTCGACGACAGACGTCGCAATTAGCAATGAATTGAGCGATTTCTCTCTTCATCCTAGTCCACCAAAACCTCTGGCGTAGGTCTTGATACATTTTAGTACTACCAGGATGAATGGTGAGAGGAGATTCATGAACTTCCTTAAGGATCAATCGCCTCAGGTTGCGTACCTTGGGAACCACTAGACGGTCACCAAAGAACACGACACCTTGTTCATCAATGGAGAAACAATCTGTGACTCCTTTCTTGATGTTTCTCTTGATACGGGAAATTCCCGGATCTACCTTCTGTGCCTTGATGATCTGATCTGTAAGGGTAGGTTTCGCCACCATGGTGGAAAGGAATCCTCGAGAAACAATGTGAAGGTTAAGCTTACGAAATTCCTCGTGGAGAAATGGTTGACTTTGTTGTAACATCAGATTGTTACAATAAGATTTGCGACTTTGTGCGTCAGCCATGACATTGGCTTTACCTGGGGTGTAAGATATTCCTAAGTCGTAATCTGTAATCAACTCGACCCAACGTCTTTGCCTGATATTCAAATCCGGTTGGGTGAAGATGTATTTCAGACTTTGGTGATCAGTGTAAATTTCGCAAGGATTACCAAGAAGGTAATGTCGCCAGGTTTTGAGTGCATGGACCACTGCCGCAAGCTCTAGATCATGTGTGGGGTAGTTATCCTCATGTGGACGCAACTGTCGGGAAGCGTAGGCAATCACATGACGATCTTGCATGAGTATGCAACCTAGTCCTTGTCGTGAGGCGTCGCAATAGATAATAAAGTCCTTAGAAAAATCTGGTGGTACAAATGCACGGTGCAGATGTCGAGCGTCTTTTCAGTTCCGAAAGCTGAACTCGCTTTGTGGGGTCCACTTGAACTTTTATCTTTCTTGAGGAGTTCGGTTAGAGGCTTAGCAACCTTGGAGAAATTCTCGTGAAGCGGCGGCAATAGCTCGCTAAACCGAGGAAACTCGAACTTGCTTGACCGATTCAGGTGGAGTCCGATCAAGGGCGGGTTGAACTCGCTTCGGGATTGACAGCAATGCCCTTACCGAGATTACATGGCCTAGATAGGTCACTTACGGTAACGAACTCACACTTAGAGAATTTGGCATAAAGGCGATGCTCTCAAGTTTCATCAATACTAGCCTTAGATGTTGGCATGCTCTTCCTCATTCTTGGAGTAGATGAGTATATCATCGAGGTACACCACGATTTAATTTATCCAAATACTCCATGAAGATCGAGTTCATTAACCGAGAGAAAGTGGCTGGAGCATTGGTTAACCGAAGGACATAACGGTGTACTCGTATTGGCCATAACGAGTAACAAAGGCCGTTTAGGAATGTCCCGTTCTTAATTTTGATTTGATGGTAGCCCAACCTCAAATCCATCTTGAAAAGATCGAGGATCCAGCGAGCTGATCATACGGATCGTTGATCCCGGGAGCGGATACTTGTTCTTGATAGTGACCAAATTGACAGGTCGGTAATCTACAACCATCCGATCCGTTCCATCCTTCTTCTTGACGAAGAGGACGGGGCAAGCCCATGGAGATGAACTAGGACGGATGAAACCCTTTTGCAAGGACTCATCGAGTTGTTTCTTAAGCTCGGCTAGTTCTAGGGGTGCCATCTTATAAGGTCTTCTAGAGATTGGAACGGTTCCGGGAACAAGATCTATCACGAACTCGACATCCCTGTCAGGTGGAACACCTGGCAGTTCTTCTGGAAAGACATCCGGAAAATCACGGACTACCGGAATATCTTCGAGGTCTGGAAGGGGGTTGGCATTTAAAGAGTAGAGCTGACGCTTAGACACTCGGGTTAAAACATTAACTGTCTTGCCCGAAGGATGGGTGAGTTGAACAGTCCTAGTAGAGCAATCAATCTTAGCATAATGGGCTGACATCCAGTCCATACCCAAGATGATGTTTATGTCCGAGGACTTGAGAGCTATTAGAGATGCAAGAAAGACTAATCTATCGACAAGGATTTCATTCCCATGACTTATTCTAGAGGTTTGCCATCTAGAACCAGGAGTCCGAATTTCCATAGAGGTGTGCATGTCACAAAATGTGGTGTTGTGCAATCGAGCATAGCTCTCAGAAGTAAATGAATGAGATGCTCCAGTATCAAAGAGAACAGTTGCCGGATGGCAGTTAACAAGGAGCGTACCGAGAACGACATTGGGATCCTCATGGGTTTCCTCAGCTGAAACATAGTTGACGTGGCCACGAGCAGTGGCAGCTGGTTTGGCGTAGAGCACCTTCCCTGCTGGCTTACCACGGCCAACTGACTTTCCGATCTGACTGGGGTTGTTCTGGAGACACTCACGGATGTAGTGACCCGTCTCTCCACACTTGAAACAGGTTATCACATTGGGACGTGGAGCAGCATTAGCAGCGGGGCCACCATAGGCCTTGGGCGGTGCAAACTGCTGGTTGGGGCGAGGTGCCTCAAAGGATGGCCTCGGAGTGAATCTGGGTGGCAGAGCGGTGCTTGGAATCCAGACCCGGCGCTTCTGAGATCCAGAGCCGGATGAAGAACCAAAGTCACGGGAGTGCTTGCGTGAAGCTTCAAAGTCAGACTGTCCAGTTTCAGCACTGATAACCTTGTTGACTAACTTCTGGAAGGAGGTGCACTCGTGCAGACGAAGATCACGGCGAAGCTCGGGGCTAAGTCCCTTGCGGAACCTTGCCTGCTTCTTGGCGTCGGTAGAAACCTCTTCAGGAGCATAACGTGCTAGATTTCCAAACTCACGGCTGTATGCATCCACAGTCAGTCTACCACAGGTGAAGTTGCGAACTCTTCCTCTTACGATCCATGAGACCTTCCGGATGTGATGCTCACGGAAAGCCGACTGAACTCAGCCGGTAGTGATTTGGCCAACCGGCGCATAGCCTCGAAATTCTCCCACCAAAGGCTAGCAGGGCCTTCGAGGTGGTAGGCAGCAAAGGTAACCTTATCAGCTTCAGCCACGTTAGCAGAACGGAGCTTGTGGGTGATGCTACGAAGCCAGTCATCCGCATCAAGAGGCTCAACGGAATGTTTGAACTTCGGTGGATACAGCTTGACAAAGTCATTGAGTGACACCAGATCATTCCTTGGCTGGCGTGCGGTATTCTGCTCAATCCGCTCCAGCAAGCAATTGGTCTCACGCTTGTTGCGTTCTGCCTCCAACATAACTTCGGCCAAAGAAGGCGGTTGAGGCAGATTTACATTCCTAGCTGCGCTGGCTTCTCCCTGCTCCGGAGCAGCAGGATTGTTGCGGGTGTTGACCATCCTAGGAAACAAAACAACGGTTTAGACAAGGATGGCAAAATTTAGCAAGGAAGTGCGGAATGTAATGGATAACACGGAATGCAGAGATGTTCATCCGTATGACATGGTAATATAGAAACTGCCATATATATACCAACGGTCATACACACCATTCATAGTTTAGTACAAGCCCGACGGAGTACAACTACAGTGAAAGGTGTTACATCTCATCGGAAGCATTCCAAACTCCTATACATTATTTTTCTACACTTCCGGAATGATACACACTAAGTCATATTCCACAGGTCACGCAGGACGGTGGAAATACAACTATTACAATACTAGGGATACTACTACTAACTCAGACAGCTCCGTAGTAGTCCTCATAGAAGTCACCTCCATAGCCTGGAAGCTCAACATGATTATCCGGAAACAGACGGTCCTGTGGAGCTTGTGGACCATAGGGGCTAGGATGAGGTCTTGGACCAACAAACGGTGGCCTGCGGGGACCACGGGGTGGGGTGATGCCTCCCACATCACACCAATCCATCATGTCTGGCAGAGCAGATCTCACAGATACAGATCCTCAGATCCATACATCCAGCTTGCATGGCCAAGTGCAAACCGAGTCAAAGTGGCCCAATGATCGGCACGGGTGTTGAAAAGCTCCATTCTCAAGGCCCGATTCTCTCGGTCCTTATCCTCGAGCATCTCAGCGGTGGTGCGGGTTAGTGAGTCCTCCGATCGAATCAGCATAGATGGCTGAAGATACCCTTGCGCCCACGGGAGCGAAGCTGGCATATAACGGAAGTCGGTGTTCCGAAGCAGGCCAGTCCTGACTCGCATGATGGTCATCATAGAGTATGCAGCATCCTGCACAGCCATCTCAATAGTGACCCCGAGTCCATAGGAGTGGTGAAGAGGCTCAATTGATCCAGGATATGAAGGAAATATCCTGACAGTGCAGAGGTATTGGCTTTGATTAAAGTCTCGGAATTGCTCTTCGACGGTGTATTCGGGATACCAACGGTAACCCGTCTCAATCATAACCGGACTAACATAGCCGTATGACCGGGCACATCGATGCACCTGGTCGATTTAACCACTTGGTTTTGAGCACGAGTGGCCATCTGAAAGCACAGCCACAATGCAAAGACATTAGAATTTCTAGGAAAATCGGACAGCATAACATCTGTAAATGCTCAAGAACAGATTTGAGACATTCAAAATCAGATTGCAAAACCACTCAACAACATCATATCAAGGTTCGGTTCAAGCGATAGCATACTAAAATAGTAGAAACTGAACTAAGGCTGTAACCAACAATCCTATAAGTTACTACAGGTTAGTAACACGTGAACACGATAGAGAGAAGAGAGCCTAGTCCTATACCCACGAGAATGAGAAGAGGATGACTCATATCGAGGGCATAAGGTAAAGGAGTAAAAGAGCCTTACGTCCCTCCCACAATCAATTCCCTACATATAACTAAAGCATTTCTAGACTCGACATCGACCAGTTTGGCTTAGCGAACCTACAGGCAGTCCGCTCGATGCCAACGCTGTCGGGACCCGATTCCAAGTCACATTGACCTAGCCGGTAACACCTCATATCACATTGCGGCCTCACGCACGGTATTCCTACTGGTGTCTCCTTACCATGGCCGGGACCGTTTATGCCTTTTGGCTCACGATATGATAGTGTCGCTAGCATCTACATGACAGAGAACCCGGCGACATGGCTAGTCGTGAACCCAAAGCGGCGCTAACCCATGGGAACAGGCATACATGAATCACATCGAGCATGTCGGTCATCAACGTATGAACTCGGGCTGTAGCTTTGGCTAACAGGACTTGGTATCCCGGCTGTAGCAGGCTAGGCAGGACTCGAATATCATCGCGTGACATTTCCCGAAGGGACGGACATAGGAACGAAGTGAAACACATGCCGCCATCAAGTTTCCAAAGCAGTAGTCTTTGGGCTAGCAGGACTCCGGTGAACCGGGCTGTAGCGGACTACTATCGCTCAGAAGCACGAGACTACATTTCCCCATATGAGAGGCTGCCAAGGATAAACAACTAGATTGTCGGATCCCACTCATACCAAGCATTTCAATCATACACACAATATGCCCGATATGAGTACATACAACATGGCATCACAACAAAACTCTACAACTCAAAGTACTTTATTTAAGAGGCTCCGAGGAGCCATACATAACATATCCATACAGATAGGGGTCACATGACCCAACACTCAAGTCATACAAACATACAAGCACATGCGGAAGCAAACTAGTCTCGAGTACGACTCTAGAAAGAAAGAAAGCTTGATGAAGCCCTTCTATCTACAAAGTGGCCCTTCACAAGCCTTGGATCACCACCGGGTGGCTAGTTCACTCGTCGACGCCAAGGTCTACATAAAACCCATCGGGGGCGGTGTTGTCGCCCGAAAACATTAATTACAAACATGAGTACGGAGGTACTCAGCAAGTCTTACAACAGAATCCTATTATACATGCACATTCTCAAGAAGGTAGTGGAGTTATTGCAGCAAGCCAGCTTTGACTCTTGGCTAAGCTATCCTACGTGACACCACTTGAAAAGCATTTGACGCACACGAGTCCACTAATCACCATCACAATACTCCACCGTGGATCCTCTCTCGTCAACCCATGAGAGGGCCATCCGCGGTACTCACACTTATCTTGAGGCTTTTAGTAGTATCCATTTACTTGTCTATGAACTGTATAGGTGACCAAGTAGTCCTTTACCGCGAAAGCGGCTATTCGAATAGTTTTATACCCTGCAGGGGTGTACTTCTTCACACACGCTCTCACCACTTATCGCCGCTACACGACATGTACTCGGCAACCTTCAAGCGGAAGCCCAGCGAGGGTGTCGGCCACAACCTGACTAAACACACGAGTCCCTAGTCCAGGTTTATCACCTATTCGGGTTCCATCCACAGGGAGTCCGGCCGAGGCTTCCACTAACGGCCCCGAACGATGTGTGCAGGGTTCCCGAGACACCAAACGGGCAAATCGGTACACCGGGCCACGTGCCTACCGCAACACAGCCCACCCCTAAGGTCAGCGCTGCATGCGGCCCCCAGCTTGCTACAAACACCAGAAACTACTTGCAACTCCCGGACTGAGGACAAGAGTGGTTAATAAGTCGAGAGGGTCCATTGGTTTCGGGCCCAATGCGTGGTAGTAGCTAAGTCTTAAATCACACACACAGATCTCAGTTCTTAGGGACGGCTTCAATGAAACAACCCACCATGTACTCCTACATGGCCTCTCATCGATACCTTTACCAAAACGTGTTCAACACTTTCACTCTCAAACCGTCACAACCTTTCACTCCAGTTCATCTTCCCGATGAGCCAGACCTGACACAACTCTAAGCATAGCAAGCATAGCATGGTAGGAATCACAAACATGGCTCAATCAACTCCTACACATACTAGTGGGTTTCATCTAATTCTTGTGGCAATGACAGGTCATGCAAAGGAAGTGGGTTCAACTACCGCAGACACACAACAGTTTGAATCGCGTTGTCTTAATGTAGTAAACAAGAGCAGAAGCGAGAACATGGGTTTGTACCGGAATGATCAATAGGTTGCTTGCCAGATGTAGTGGTAGTAGGATACTGCCCTTCAGACGGATATTCGGGGTTATCCTCGGAGGCAGAACCTATCACGAAAGACACACCGAACATAAACAACACATGACAATATGCAACAATATGATGCATGCTATGACATGGAAATATGAATGTGTGTTGGCCTAATGCAAGCTAGAACAGAAAGGGATGAGCTCATTTGAATCAAAGATTCAAATGGTAGCTCATTTAACATAACCATAAAGGTGCATTATCTTATACTGCTTGAACAGAAAGGTTAACTTGTTTTGTCATGCATGAAACCATTACCAATGGATAGATTGAATTTTTCTGATCAAAATTCATATATAAAACTTTGCATTTGGAGTTACAGATTAATTTCTATGATTTTTTGAAGTCTGCAACAATTTCTGGGATTTCCTGTCTACAAATAAATCCTGAAATTATTTATAGCGTCAGCGGTGCGTCAAAGTGACGTCAGGGGTCAACGGGGGCGTCCAGGTCAACCTGACCAGTGGGTCCCGCATGTCAGTAGCTAATTAGACTAACTAGAATTAATTAAACCTAAACTAGGTTAATTAGCAGAGGGCCCCACCTAGTCAACTGTGTCAGCGGGGTCAAACCCGCCGGTCAATGGGTCAAAGCCTGCCGGCGAGGCCAGACGCGGCGGCGTGCTGCGGGTTTAGCCCACAGGGCTTCATTTGCTACGCGGAGAGCAGCTACGGGCAGCTGGTGCTCGCCCGCATCCAGCCGTGGTGATGGCTTGGCCGGGAGTGGCCGGAGCATCACCCGCGACGAGTTCGGCGGAGGCCGAAGCTCGGGTCAGCTCGTGCGTGTGGCTGCAGTGGCCTAGGCAATGTGGCACTAGCACCTACAGACTCTACGCGGTGCGAGGAGGGTGACGGACACCAGCCCGTGACCAAATGGTCACCGGAGCAACACCGGCGACGTGGTCAGGCGGCGGTGCGTTCGGGCACAAGAGGCGCGGCGTCTACGGTAAGCTAGGGGAGAAAAGGAGAACACGGGGAGGTTCAGCAGCTCACAGAGAAACCGCAGGGATGGTCAGCGTGCTCGGGGAGGGCTCGGTGCGGTCGGAACGGCGACGGCGATCTAGGCGGGGATGATGCAGTGGCTCCGGCGCCGTGCGGCTTGGCTAGTCGACGTAGTCGACGACGGCGAACCGTTCGGACACGGTGAGAGGGCGCGGGGACGGCGTTGGACGCGACTGTGGCGAGCGGCGGCGACGTCGAGGAGGGCGAGAGGGAGGAGCCAGGGGGAGGAGCGGGTGTCTGCGGGGTCGTGGAGAGCGAGAGAGCTCGTCCCACGTCGGCAGCTGGACGAGGGGAGCGGCGAGGCGGCGGGCAGCTGCGTGGCATGCATGCTGTGCTCGCCGTCGAGCAGCTGCCTGCCTGCCTGGCCAAGCCAAGAAGCTCGCTGGCGCGGTGGCTGGGCTGGGCCGGCAGGTGGGCCGCTGGGTGGCGCCAGGTAAGAGTTTTTCGTTTTCTGTTTCTTTTTCTATTTTCTGTAACTTTGTTGCATTTCTAAAAATACCTAGGCAACTCCAAAAATTACCAAACTGCACCTGGTCCTTAGTTGGAATATATCCAGCATGGAACATTTTAGTTTGGGATTATTTGAGCATTTGAAATATTTTATATAATTTAAATGCCCAAATTCAAATAGCTAGAGATTTAATCCAGTGACCTTAGAGTGACCTAGAAATCTTTGCATCACTTCTGACAGTGGTTTAGGACCAAGGCAAAGGTGATGAACATTTTAGAAGGGCATTTCAGGTTCATTGAAAATATTTTTAGTAAACCCTAGTTGGATTCAAAGGGGTTCTGGGGGTTCTGTCTTCCCCATTTCAAATTTCTGATGAAAGATAAACATGATGCAACACACTAAGGCATGGACTAGCTAGGATGTGACACCAGGTCAGAAGCGGCGACGGCGGTCGGGGCAGGAGGCCCTGCGCACCCGCCGTCTCAGATCTTGTCCGACTTACTAGAAAACTTGGCAACACTACTGACGATGGAGGTTAACCCGGATAACCGAGATCAGCATAACGCGGAAGTCGCAAAATTGCGAGATCAGATAGCTCAAGCTAAGGAAGACCTGGCGGCTGAGGACGTCAGGATGGCCGCGGAGCGGATAACATTGGATGCTAAGGCCCAGCGGATTCAGTCGGAGTCTTCCCGGCTCATGCTAGATCAGAACGCTTCAAACAAAGTCATGAGAAGGAGGCATCAGACTCGCCTGCCTTCGGTCTACGAGGCGAGAAATCTCTTTAACACGCCCGGAGCAGGGACCAGTAACTAGCCAGTAGTTAACCAGGTTGAAGCACCTGGGACAGGAACGCCGGCTCAACCGCACACGACGGACCCGCCTCGTCAGAACAATATCCCACCACAGCACATGCCGACGCCACCGGGTCATTACTCTAACCCCTTGGATAACATAATCGCTACAGCGTCACGATTGGCAGCTCTCCCAGTTGAAGGCGAGTCTCCGGCGGCAGTGGAAACGTGAAGGTCTAGAGAGCTTCTTCAGACAGCATTGGTTTAGCAGCGGGCTTATTCTTACAGTCGTGCGAGGATTCATTCAACCCCTCACCCAAGCCGAAGTTATAGCAGGCATATCGAGGAACCAACTGTCTCAAGTGGCGGGCGGAACTGTAACCTACCCCGTGGACATAATGCTCAGAATGTAGTGGATCAGGGTAGAGCACGCCGAGAGGCTGAGCTGGCGACTCAGTACACAGCTCATCAGCATTCTCCAGTTCGCCTGACAACTTCAGTGGAGATAGGTGTAACTTTTAGGACTTTGTGTGTGCCATGTTTAGTGTCGGCTCTGCGTAATGAGCGTTTGCCCAAGGATTTCAAAGGTCCTCGCAAAGTACCTAACTATACAGCTGACTTACCCCCTGAAGCATGGGTCGAGAGTTATGAGATGGCCATGGAACTTCTAGACGTTAGTGATGCTGCGTGTGCCAAGTACTTCACCATGATGTTGGATGGAACGGCTTGTACCTTGTTGAAGGGGCTGCCTGCCAACTCCATTAGGTCATGTGCCGAGTTAAAAGCCCGGTTTATCCAGAATTTCAAAGATACATGCAAGCAGCCTATGTCAATTATGGATCTAGATGCCTATGTCCAGGAAGAGGGTGAGTCAACAACCCATTGGGTGCGCCGGGTCTCAATTACCGTACATTCATCGGATCGCATCAATGCCGGCTCAGCAGTCATAATATTGGAGAAGAATTGTCGATTTACACCTCTTAAGAAGTTAGGATGGCTCAAGCGCCACTGCAGTGACATGGGGGAGCTGATGGCGGGTCTAGTTAAGTATGCGTACTCCGATGGTACCAAGGACCCCAAGTCTAACGATGAAAAGCCGGGAAAGGGAAAGAAGAGCAGCAGCACCAGAGGGCAGCAGCATAACCCGGCGAGTCAGGAAGGCAATGGTAAGCGCAAAGCTGATAATAGTTTGGACTTTGTGGCTAACACCAATGCGCAGAATAATGGCCAGCGTCGTAAGGGTAAGCCGCCCCCACGGGTCGGAGGGCCAGGCTTTAATCTTGAGCAGCTGCTAAATCAGCCCTGCCCGAGGCATGGTACACGGGAAAGACCGTCTGGTCACCTCTGGAAGGATTGCTTCATTATGAAGGAGTACAAAAATTCCAGGCTTTTTCAAGACAATCATGGGCCGGGTGGCGGCCCAGGATGTGGCTCTCATGGACCGGGTTACGGTAGTGGCGGTTCTAACTCTGGATTCCAAGGTAATCAAGGCAATTAGGGTGGTTACCATCAACAGTCAGGTCAGGGGAATCAACAGCAGCAATCTGGGTATCAGAGTAACCCAAAGCATTTGAATAGCGGGCAGTACCACGTCTTCACCACAAGTTTATGCAAATGGGATCAGAAGCTCCATAAAAGGGCGGTGAACGCCATTGAGCCGGCAGTTCCCCATTACTTGCGCTGGTCTGAGCATCCCATTGTGTGGAGTCGGGAAGATCACCCGCCCCGGGTTGATAATCCGGGTCACTTGGCTTTGCTGGTTGCACCTCGGGTCGGAGGATATAAGTTCACCAAGGTACTCATGGACGGAGGGAGCAGCATCAATATCCTTTATTATGAAACTTTCCGTCGCATGGGGTTGACTGACAAAAATCTTAAGCCGTCGAATACTGTTTTTCACGGCATGGTGCCTGGTAAGTCGGCATACCCACTTGGTAAGATAGCTCTGGAAGTTGCTTTTGGAGATGATCATGACTCTAGGTCGGAGACATTGACCTTTGAAGTGGTGAAAATCAAGAGCCCTTATCATGCTCTGTTTGGACGGCCGGCTTATGCTAAGTTCATGGCAAGACCTTGTTATGTTTATCTACAGCTCAAGATGCTGGGTTACAAGGGAATCATCACGGTGCACGGAAGCCGGAAGATAGCTTTAGAATGCGAAGAAGGTGACGCTCCTTATGTTGAGTCTGTCTGTGCAACAGAGGAATTGAAGTTTTATAAGGACAATGTTGACCCAGCAGATATGACATCTTTGAAAAAGCCAACCACTGAGCATGACCCAGTCTTGAAGTTTAAGTCGGTAGATGATACCATGCTTGTTGATTTCGTTCCTGGCGATTCATCCAAGCAGTTCAGCATCGGTGCTAATCTAGATCTGAAATAGGAAAGCGCGCTCATTGAGTTCATCCATGAGAATCGGGACATCTTTGCATGGAAACCTTCTGACATGCCAGGTGTACCGAGGGAACTCGCTGAGCACACTGTTAATATTGATCCCAAGTTTAAGCCGGTCAAGCAGTTTCTTCGTCGTTTCAATGAAGAGAGGCGTAAGGCCATTGGTGAAGAGGTAGCCCGGCTCTTGGTGACTGGTTTTATTGTTGAAGTTTTTCATCCTGAGTGGTTGGCTAATCCGGTGCTGGTACTTAAGAAGAACGGCACTTGGTGTATGTGTGTGGACTACACGGATTTAAACAAGGCTTGTCCGGCTGATCCTTTTGCTCTCCCTCGTATTGATCAGATTATTGATGCTACGGCGGGTTGTGAGCGTTTGAGTTTTTTGGATGCTTATTCTGGTTATCATCAGATCAAGATGGCAGTTAAGGACTAGGAGAAGACAACTTTTATAACTCCCTTTGGAGCCTTCTGCTATGTGTCTATGCCTTTTGGGCTCAAGAGTGCCCAGGCGACTTACCAGTGATGTGTGCAGAATTGTCTTCATAATCAGATTGGGTGCAATGTTCATGCTTATGTGGACGATATTGTAGTGAAATCCAGAAAGAAGGAGACCTTGATAGACGATTTGAAGGAAACCTTTCATAATCTCCGGGTTTATAAGATGATGCTTAACCCGGCCAAGTGTGTTTTTGGTGTGTCGGCAGGCAAGCTCTTGGGTTTTCTGGTGTCTAACAGAGGCATTGAAGCTAATCCAGAGAAGATCAAAGCCATTACTTCTTTGGCTAAACCGGCGTGTGTCAATGATGTTCAACGTCTGGCGGGTCGTATTACGGCTCTAAGCCAGTTCATAAGCCGGTTGGGAGAGAAGGCTATCCCTCTGTATCAGATGATGAAAAAGACAGATAATTTTGTCTGGAGTGATGCCGCTAATGCATCATTTGAGGACTTGAAGAAACAGCTGGTTGAGCCGCCTGTTCTTGCTGCTCATGTTGATACGGAGCCGTTGTTGTTGTATGTGGCTGCTAATGCTCGGGCTGTCAGCGTAGCTACTGTGATGGAACGGAAGGAGGCAGGCAAGGAATATCCGGTTCAAAGGCCGGTTTACTACATCAGCGAGGTGCTTATCGAGTCCAACAGAGGTATCCGCACTGGCAGAAACTTGTATATGAGGTGTTCATGGCCAGTCGGAAGCTTAAGAAATATTTTTTGGGTAATCCCATCACTATGGTTAGTTATGCTCCTTTAGGGGATATTATTTAGAACAGAGAAGCCACAGGTCGGATAGCCAAGTGGGCCATTGAACTTGGACCTCATGGTTTGAAATATATGCCTCGCACGGCCATCAAGTCTCAAGCACTGGTGGATTTCCTCAATGACTGGAAAGAGCTGCAGATGCCTGAACAAAAGGCAGATAACACGTATTGGACTATTCACTTCGATGGGTCCAAGCAATTGGAGGGCTCGGGGGCTGGAGTTGTGCTAGCTTCCCCTCGAGGTGATAAATTTTGTTATGTTCTCCGTTTGATGTTCCCTTGCACTAACAATGTAGTTGAATATGAGGCCTTGTTACACGGTCTTCGGATGGCTAAGGAGATGAACTTAAGCCGGGTGAGGTGCTTTGGTGACTCAGATTTGGTAGCTCAACAAGTCTCTAGTACTTGGGATTCTAAGGATCCACTCATGGCGATTTATTGTCGTGAGGTTGATGCTATTGCGTGTCACTTCAAGGGTTATCAGGTTGAGCATATTGATCGAAGGAAAAACGAGGCGGCTGATGCTTTAAGACGGCTGGGCTCTCAGCGTAAGCCGGTGCCGCCTAACATTTTCTTAGATATTCTGTATAACCCCTCAGTCAAGGTGCCTACGAAGGAAGATCTTGTTATTCCTGACCCGGAAGCACAATTGGTGGCAGCTCTTCATGTAATTCCTGGTTGGACAGTTCCATATTTGGCTTATATGACCCGAGGCGAGTTACTTGAGGATGAAACGTTGGCCAGGCAGATAACCCGACGGTCCAAATCAATGACCATTATCAATGGAGAGCTGCATCATCGCAGCGTTACTGGGGCGTTTCAAACGTTGTGTTTCTCCTGAAGAAGGCTGTGAGATTCTGCGAGAGAATCACGAAGGAGATTGTGGTCATCACGCCGGCTCTAAATCTCTTGTGGCTAAGGCTTTTCGCCATGGATTTTATTGGCTGGTGGCTCATGCTGATGTTGAGGATCTGGTCAATAAATGTGATGGATGTCAGATATTTTCACGATGAGCCCATGTGCCGGATCAAGAATTGCGGATGATTCGAATTACTTGGCCGTTTGCAGTCTGGGGGCTTGATATGGTCGGGCCTTTCAAAAGGTCCAAGGATAAAAAGACACACCTCCTGGTGGCGGTTGACAAATTTACAAAGTGGGTTGAGGCAGAGCCGGTCAGTAAATGCGACACGGCGACGGCGGTTCAATTCATTAAAAAGGTGATTTTCCGTTTTGGCTTTCCCCACAGTATCATAACTGATAATGGCACTAATCTATCTATGGGTGATATGAAAGAATTCTGTCAACGTGAGCATATCCGGCTTGATGTGTCATCAGTGGCTCACCCCCAGTCTAATGGTCAAGCCGAGAGAGCCAATCAAGAGATCCTGAGAGGTATCAAGCCCCGGCTTATGGTTCCCCTACAGAGGACGCCGGGTTGTTGGGTGGAGGAGTTACCTTCCGTGTTATGGAGCATTAATACCACCCCCAACAGATATACGGGTTACACGCCTTTCTTTATGGTTTACGGAGCAGAGGCGGTTCTCCCTAGTGACATCCGTCACAACTCACCTCGTGTGGTGGCTTATGTTGAAGCTAACAATGAAAAAGCACGTCAGGAAGCACTTGGCCTGTTAGATGAGGAGCGTGACATCGCGGTGGCTCGTTCAGCGATCTACCAGCAAGATTTGCGCCGTTACCACAGCCGCCGGGTTAAAACCAGAACTTTTCAAGAAGGCGATCTGGTGCTCCGGCTTGTCCAGGATCAGACTGATATGCACAAGTTATCCCCACCTTGGGAAGGACCCTTTGTGGTCAGCAAGAATCTGAACAATGGGTCATACTACCTTATCGATGTTCGAGACCACAAGGACTCACGCACGTCGGAGGAAGAGACCCGCCGGCCGTGGAATATTGCTCATCTTCGGCCTTACTATACCTGAGCCATCGGCTCTTCTGATGTACATATTTTGATAATGTATATATTATAATCAATATAATAAAGTCGGCATCCCTGATAAAGCAGGGCCTCTGTCATTTTCTCTTTAAATAATGAGTCTTTGGTCATTTGGGGGCTTCCGGTTTATGGGAGAGGCTATGATTATCCTTTGATCCGGCTTAAACGCCATTAAAAAAACTTGGGGGCTTACTACCCAGGTAAAAGGGACCAAAGAGAGTCTGCTGCAAAGCACAACTCAAACATAGGTGCCCACTGAGCACAGCTCAAAAATATTGCTTGGGGGCTCTTTGTTCAAAGGATAAGGGTTTTTATGACCCTTGTAATAGGCTTCAAAGCCAGGCTTGGAAGCCAGGTGTATTCACCTAAAAACCCGGGTTACCCTGCCTTTTTAAGTCTGCCACTCCGCCCAGGTAATCCTGGAATGACCCGTCGTACTTTTGACAAGTCAATCTTATGCAGACCCTGAGCTTGTCAAAGTTAAAACGACAATTGGTTATGTGAGGTCCAGCTTATAAGGTTTGTATGAAGGTTTAACTCAGTGGTTGTGCGGCCCTTGAAAACACTTGATTTTTTAGGCCTGGCAGCCTATGAAAAGCCTTGTTTTCCTTTTTGTTTCTTATTCGAAAGATTTTTTGGAGGTTCATCCTTTATGACACGTTAAAATACAATGAGGCTTATAATGCTTTATGATTACAATTCATCGGTGTTTATTAACCTGGTCTGGCTTTCAATTATAAGTTGCCAGTATGTGATGGATAACATCCGGTGTTTATTAACCCGGCCTGGCTTTCGACTATAAGTCGCCAGTATGTGATAAGATAATATCCGGTGCTTATTAACCCGGCCTAGCTTTGTTCATAAGCCGGCAATATATGACAATTACCAGAGCAGTCGATTGCTCAAATTTTGGGTTATCACCCTTACTACACTGGCTTGGTAAACCAACAGTGTGATCAAATATCACAGATCTTCAATTGGCAGATCAACAGTGTCGTGCAAAGCAAAATATGCACGGTGGCATAGCAGATCAAGAGTTGAAGCTACCCTATTACAAGGCATCTGATGGCCCAACGAGACTAAGCAGTCATCGAAGTTAGCAATACAGTAAAGTATTCTGATAAGTACACCGCTTATGACTATTGGCGGGTTGAAGCCTCAGGATCTTCTTGCACCTCTTCCTCATCTTCACCTCCTTGTTTATCCATCGGCTGGAAGTCAGGCATAGCGCAGTTGATACCGATCAACGCTCTAAACACAGCTTCATCGTCAATAAGATTTGATGGACAATATCAGGGGCAAAGGTGTGCTTATGAATCGGAGGAATAAGATCTGTTGGCTCGTGAACCGGCGTGCCAATTTTCTTGTTGTCAGCATCATAAGTCGCCTAGTATGTGGATAAGCTAGTTTCATCATCTAGCTTGCTTGCTAACGGACGCATAGCTCTTTCTATTTCTGCAAAGTCGTCAGCACTAAAGTTAGATCCATCCTCTTTACCACTGGGGCAGCCGTTGACTAAATCTTTCGGGTCAAGATCGGCCTACCATGCTTGGGCCTGGCTTAAGGCAGTTAAAGCGCCAGCCCTGACAGCTCCCCGTTTTAAGTCATCAATTCTTTTGGGCAGCACTGATAATTGCTTCAAAGTGTCTTGGATAAGTGTTGAAGGATTTTTCTTATGCATCGTAGCAGCGATGGTTCGTTGGGCGCCAGTATATAGCTGCTCTACAAGAGTGTAGACAGCTTTAAGCCGGATACGCATATCTCAGCCCAACTTAGCGCTCCGAGAACCTGTATCAACAAAATTACGGGTAAGCTGGCAGACGTTTCTAATATGATTCTTACAAGTACAAGGGGGGATATGTTCTTACCAAAGATGGCTGGTGACATAAGGTTAATCTGCTGCTTTAAGCCGGATAACTCCTTAGTTACTGGCTTAAGCGCGGCTTCAACATCCTCAGCTCTCTTCAGCAGGGCTAACCTATTTGTATCCCAACCTGCTTCTTTAGCTTTAAAGTTTTCCTTCAATTTTTTCATCGCTGCTAAAGCATTGGTCACTTCATCCTTGGCTTTGATGGTTTCTGCTTGTGGAGACTTGATATTTTCTCGAAGGTTAGCAATTTTGGATTCTCTACTGGTCAGCTCAGCCTGCAAGAGGTAAATAATTCGTTACATGGCAATGAATTTATACGAAGTCCCAATCACAATACAAGTATTATATTTGGCACTTGGGGGCTAATGTCTATTGCTTCTTCAAATACTACGAAAGTCCCAAGCATAATACAAGTATTGTTCTTCGCACTTGGGGGCTAATGCATACTGCTCTTGTCAAAACATGAACATATTGGTTGACCCAGACAAAGGGTAGAAATCCGGCTTATGACATCTACGAACAGTATTATACAATTCCTACAAAATAAGTTTTGACTTAACATAATTGTTAAGCTGACCCTTGGGGGCTACGGATGCAGTGTTTGCTTCTACTACTCAAAGTCCCGGCTTAACATATTTATTAAGTCGGCCCTTGGGGGCTACATATGCAGAGTTGAAGTACTATTATAATCAGTCCTGGTTCATATTCAAAATATGAGTCGGCCCTTGGGAGTTACTGGTTTTCATCTATGCAACTTTTGAAGTTTACAGCACATTCTATTCTGTCATGTCCAATAAACTTGGCGGCTAATGGAGATATATTTATATGAAAGGAAGTGACGGCGTTTACCTCATAGTGATCCTTCATCAAATTCACTAAGTCGGCTTCAAATCACGGCTGGTGTATAAACGGTTCAAGTAGCCAGAATGGAGGTCCTGGGCGTTGAGCTGGGTGTAGCGCTCTAAGTCGACATTCCACTTGCCTTTATCCTCAGCAGAAATTTCTTCTTTGGTACTGTGCCTGGATAAGGCAGTAGGACGACCCGGGGTTGGGAAGCCATGACCAGTAATGGTAACGTCATCATCCTTTTCTGCCGGCTTAACAGGATTGGCTGTTATGATAGGGCTCGGCGGATTGGTATCAGTCGGGTTAGCATTCATTGGGCCAGGATCAACATTGTGGTCTTCTGGTGGCAAGTCATCAACAATATTATCAGCAGTTGGGTGAGAGGATTCTGGTTGTTGTTTTTCCGGCTCAGACGAGTTGGGATCATTGACTGGCTTATTCAGTTTTGCCTTTTACTGGGTTTAGCTTGGCCCCTAAAAACAAGAAATAAAAAGAAGTCAAGGTGATGATCAAAGCACAAAAAATGGAATAGTTGAAAATAAGTCTTACCCAGGTATAGTCTTGAAAGCTGGAATTTGTGTTCCTGTTGACTCGCCAGAGGAGGAGTGAGAAATCCCCTGATAGTTTGAATCAGACGGGTTAAGAGGTTGTCGAAAATAACCTGCCTTGGGGTAAAGTATGTCAGAAATATGTAAGACCTCTGGACGGCGTTTGCGAATCGGAGTATTTGGTAAACCAGAAGAAGTGATCACATTTCCGCTATGCCGGGTTGTGCGGCGAGCTTCATGTTGCTGTTTCTTCAAAAGAAAGTTTGGATCCGAGTGAGCTAGAGGGTGAGAAAATCTTACTTTCCGGCTTGTTCGTCGGGTTCTCTGTGTTCGCAGAGGTTCTGAGCCAGAGGAAAGAATAATTACCTCTGCATCATCTGCACAGCTAGCCTCTCCGTTGTCCTGATAACAATTATTGTCAATTAGATGTATGAAAAAGGAGCCAAGTGAATCAAGTTCTACCTCTGACTCATGATTATCATCATCATCATCACTGTTTAACTCGGCAGACTCGGCGGTTCTCTTTTTGGTGGGCTTCTTGTTGGCCTTGTTTTTAACACGGGGTGCTTTGGTCGGCTTATCCTGCGGTTTCCTCTTCCAAAATGGATCATCATCATGTTAAGATTGAAAAGATCATAAGAGAATATTAAGAATGTGGATTAAGCAGGAGTTGGGCAATTCTTACAGTTGGTGGCTTGTTGATAGTGCAGAAAGGATTAAGTCCAGTTTTGCTGCACTCTTTTACAGGCTCATTCAATAATATTTTGGTGGATTTAGTAACTTCTGCTTCAGATAACTGAATGTCACAATGGCGCTAAGGATCTTTTATATCACCGGTGTATTCGCACATTAAGCCGGAGCGACGGCTTAATGGTAAGATGCTCCAAGACAGCCAACACCGGAAAAAATCGACGCCAGTTAAGCCGTTGGCCATAAAGGCTCTGAGCTTTGAGAAGGCAGGTGCATACTTGGCCCGTTCCTTTGGATCAAGCCATTGGGGAAGTGGATGGTTGTTGCTAAGCCGGTGCTCGCGGTAACCCGGCAGAGGATTTTCACCAGCTGGGGACGTATCTTGAACATAGTACCAAGTCTGGTTCCAATCTTTGGGGTGACTATGCAGCTTGACATGAGGAAAGCTGACATCTTTCCTTTTCTGAATAATGACTCCACCAAGTTCTTGGCATGGCCCATCAACAAATTCAGTTTGGTTGTTTAAATAATAGAATTCCCTGAATAGATCAACTGTGGGTTCTTCTTTAAGATAGACTTCACAGAATACTTGAAAATTGCAAATGTTAGACGCGGAGTTGGGTCCGATGTCTTGAGGGTGCAGTTGGAGGAAATGAAGCACAACACGAAAAAAAAATTGAGCCGGGAGGGCTGAACCCCCGACCTAAGTGATCAGCAAAAACAATTATTTCTCCATCTTTTGGTTGAGGAAGGACTTCATCACCCAGAGCCCTCCAGTGGATATCTTCCTTTTTGGCTAAGGAGCAAGTGGTGACAAAATTATTCAGTTCTTCCTCGGTAATCCGGGATTTGACCCAGTTGCAAGAAGTATATGTCTTAGCCATTTCTTAAAGAAGATTATGCCGGTTTAAGGTCACATGGTTAAGCCGACTTAAGGTTAAAGAATAAACAATAACGAAGCACGACTAGGTATTAAGCTGGAGCTTGATATTACAAGATTACCAAAACACTATTTGCGGCTTAAGAGGGGACTAATGATACCTGGCGGGTTATTATTTTCGAATTAAGCCGCCTATACCAATGTTGAAAGAGCAGATCTACGGATGAAGCAAAATGGCTAAGTGTTCAGAAAAACAGTTTTCACAGATTGATGCTATAATTACAGATCTAGCGCACTTCAGTTAAATACAAAAATATTCAGACCTAAAAGTATCAGTGCTCGAGCAGTTCATGGGTACAGATTGATTTTCATCTACGAAGGAGATATTCTAATAGTAAAAGGGATTGCTACGACCGCCGCGGTGTAGGAGGAGTACCAAGGGAGAATAAAAAATCATACAACCAAGAACAAGGACGACCTTCGATGAACTTAGTGGAAACCCTAATGGATCTATGAGGATAGGAAGAAGAAGAACTAACCAGGGTTGTTGAGCAGCAGAGGTGCGCGGATGACATCTGGTCTGAACAGGTTGATGCAGCAGCCGTTGTCGGAGCAGAGGCGAGGGTCGACGGCGACAGCGGAGCTCGTGTGCTAGGGCGTCGGGAGGAAGAAGACGAGATGAAGAGGCACCAGGGGGAAGTGAAAGAGACCCCCGGCCCTATTTATAAGACGAAATGGATAAATGACAAGCGCGGGAATCAAGGAGGCCAAAAACGGATATGTGATAGTGCAGACGCCTCGATTTTCGGAGATTCATTTAAAATGAGGAGATACATTAAAGATTTTGGCTTTGTGTAAAATTAATGACAGGTGATGTCACGGCGGGTTACCCTGATCCCAGAGGATGACATCATGGCGAGTTACAAGTTCTCGCGAAGGTAATGAAGAAGGAATTTTTCTAAGTGTTGAAGATTGATGTGAACAAGTTCAAATCAACCTAGGGCCTAATGTTGGGGATATAGCTATTGAGTTAATCCGCCCAGGAGGGGCCGGGTTATATTCATGGCGACTCATAAAGACAAAGCCCATGAAGGAGTCGAAGATGGTGGTTCATGAGGATAACTTATGAAGGGCCCAAGGACCAAAGGCGGCTTAAGGCCCATAGGTGTAAACCGCCATATGTGTATAACTTGTATGATAAGGCAATTGTAGTTAAGTCACCAGGTCGGACACGTTTATGAGCCGGCCGGGACTCTATAGGCCACTGGGCGTCAACCTGAGTATATAAAGGGACGACCCGGCGGCGAGTTAGGACAAGAGACCAGAGATCGAAAGCTAGGTCAAGCGTATTCGCTCCCTGGTAATCGAGACATAAGCAATACCACCTCAACTGGATTAGGCCTTTACCTTCACCGCAAGGGGCCGAACCAGTATAAACTCCATGTGTCCTTTGTCCCGCTTAACCCCTTTAAGTTAATCTTATTGTGATGGCTCCATGACTAAGTCCTTACACTAGGACATCTACCGTGACAATCCCACGACACCCTCTGTGACGGTGTCTAGATTGGATTTGATAGTTTTGGAACTTGCGGCGGCTCTAATTGATTTTCGTCAACTCCCCTATGGTTTCTGGAATATTGGGGTATTTATAGAGTAAAGAGGCGGTTCGGGAGGCAACCGAGGCGGGCACAACCCACCAGGGCACGCCTGGGCCTCCAGGCGCGCCCTGGTGGGTTGTGCTCCCCTCGAAGCACCCCCAGGTGCTTCTTCGGCCCACTGGATGTCTTCTGGTCCATAAAAAATCCTTAAAAAGTTTCGCTGCGTTTGGACTCCATTTGGTATTGATTTTCTGTGATGTAAAAAACATGCAAAAAAACAGCAACTGGTATTTGGCACTATGTCAATAGGTTAGTACCAAAAAAATGATATAAAATGACTATAACATGATTATGAAACATCCAAGAATGATAATATACCAGCATGGAACAATAAAAAATTATAGATACGTTGGAGACGTATCAGGGACTAACGTGTTTGTGAGTATACACAAGAGTTATAGTCCCCGAGGATTTGGTTTAACCTATGGAAGACGACCCCTAAAAAATTATTTCTTCAAGTGAATAATTTGATGATGAAATTGGTACGGCCTTTGAAAAAATTGACGTGAAGACTTTGGAGCTTGAAGACTTATGTTTTCGTAGTTTCTTTCTTCTTATTTTGAGTCATAGGAAAAACAATATTGTTAAAGGGGTCAAGTTGAATCATAGTTCACATTTCCAAAGCGGTGCTCAAACCTATACATACACAAGCTGATTTGAGTGAAGCCTTTGGAAATCTCCGGAACAGCTGACGAATTTGCGAGCGGCAGTGACAAAGTTCATCGGGTCGCTGACGAATTTGGTCAGGCTGAGGAGTTCGGATTTCGCCAGTACGATCTGCCTATCGTGAGGAAATTGAGTGCCCCAACAAATTTGAGAGTTTGAATTCTGACCGTTGTTGCACCATGTCCCAGCTACCAAAGTGGATCCTTATCCTGACAACGATCATATTAGAGAAGGGCATTTATGGCAATTCATGTCGGTTGCCCCTGGATATAAATAGCCGCCCCAGAACCACTTGTTGGTTGGTTACTCAGAGAGAACTCGACACTTGTCATTTGAGAGCAACCCATCCTCTGACAACTTTAAGAGAATTCTAAGTGAGGAAAAAGCAACCAGAGCCAAAGTGATTTAGCATCACAGAAAAGACTGATCTGTGTGATCCGACGCCTATTACCTTTGAAGAATCTCATTTTTTTCAGACAATTAGGCATCTTGTTCTGAGCACCCAAGAGTCATTGTGGTGTGCCGGTGAATAAGTCTGTGAAGGTTTTGGAAGTCTACCTTGAAGACTTACCATGAGTGAATGGGCAAGGTCTGTGTGACCTTAGCTTAAGAGGAATATGGTGAGGAATGTGTATTGTGAGTTCATCTCAGCCGTCTCAACCAGACGTATAGTTGATACAGCAACTGAAACTGTTCTACCAAATCATTGTGTCTTCATCGAGCCTACCTGGTTTCAAATTCCTCAACCCTTACCATTATGTTATTTCGCTGCTGAAGAATTTGTGATCCACCTTCTGACGAATTTGAACTCAAGACTTCCATCATGCGTCTTACATTTCTTCAGTTCATATTCTTCATACTTGTATGCTTGTTTGATTGCTTGTTCTTCACCTATATGTATCTTGTAAGCATGTTTTTTGTTTCTGTGATGATTTAGTTTTCTCGCGTTTCTATTTCTTCACTCTGATCTTTGTAAAATTCATCAAAGTTTGACGAATTTCTAAAAATATCTCATTCATCCCCCCCCCCCCCCCCCTTCTAGGAGTAAACTTGCGCTTTCAAGAACCCCAAACAAAGATTGAAGATTGCTATTAGGTCCGTAAGAACTCCCACACGAAGTCAATCTTGTCGTCACCTGCGGACAAGACCACTTGGAATGGCGAAACCTGCACAACACCGCCACCATCAACCAAGCATGCTAGAAGTAGAAGTCATGGATTATGAGCTGAAGCCAAACACGTGATACACACTAGAATTATTTTTTTTGCGGGAACACACTAGAATTTTCTACTTGCTACAACTAATTAACCATAAAAAATTATCTATTAGGTCATTTGTTAGACTCATACATTAGAGAATTGTCCACAAGATATTTAAAGATGTTAGAATAGACATAGACACATTACATGTAATTGTATACATTTTCTCTCCATGAATTTGACTACCATCATTTATGATTTACTTAGCCTGGATGTAATTATGTTCGACAAATTCCTCAGACTATAATTTAAAAAGATAATACAACCTCCAACAGAGTTATACTTTAGCACCAGGATATTTATAGCGATCGACATTTGAAATGCATTACATGTAACTTTCGTTTAGACATTTTGAGTAAAATTATTTTTTAATATTGTTTAACATTTAAAAAACTAACAAAAATTGTATACTAAAGTTAAAATCCACATTAATTGAGATGCAATGATAACAAAATTAAAAATAAGCAAAAATATTTAGTATAAAAGGAGATGGTAGTTAAGGCTGTGGAGGTGTGGTGACGTTGTTGGGGGTGCGTCGAAGAGGTTAAGCCTAGGAACTTCTTTCCGCAAGGTGGTACCGTAAGAGTGGCACGTTATGCTATCCCACAAGAAGTGCTCGTCGCCCACCCCGTTCCGCGCCACATAGGCCGCATTTTCGTGGTGTCAGAGAGCACTGCCTTCGGCGCCGGGAAGAGGTGGAGAAATGACATCACCGGGAAAGAGTCGAATATGCGCTGGAGTTTCCATGGCTCTGTTTGGGAAGGACGGTGAGAGGAGAGTGGATGCATGTGGGAGTGAGAGAGGAAGACAGAAAGCTTGTCCTCAATTTGATGTGGGGAGGGGTCTTTTTTATATGGGGTATTTCATAAATAATATTATTTTATTTTCTTTAGACTTTATCCGAGGTGGCAAGCAGCAAGAGATAGCATGTAGCTAGTGTTCCATGGATAATCTATCCATCACCTTTTTGGCAGAAGTGTTTTCCGAACTGAGATTTTAGCTGCATTAATAAATGTGACTACCCTACAAAAAAACATAACATGCGGCACCAAGACCTCTAGCGCGGTGGGTTCTGGGCTGGCGTGCAACTAGGCATAGGCAAAGCTCCTGAGTGGCCAGTCCAGCGAGCATCACGAGGGCTATATCTCGCTTATCGCGAGACATACCACCGTCTAACCCCCAGCGCTTTTCTAACAGCTCGGTCTAATATTGTAAATTTCTTGAGTGGTTTTGGCCTTTTGGGAAGATTTTATGGATCGGTTTCACTTTTTCCCATATGTTCTTTATCGGTTTTCATCTCTTTTTGCTTATCAATTTTTACATTTTTTTCTTCATTTTTAAAATATATACAAACTTTTTAAAATACAAGTTGACCATTTTTCGTATACGGGTTGAAACTTTTAAGGAACACGTTAAAATATTTTTCCAAAATACATGTTGAAAAGGACGGTGAAAGGAGAGTGGAGACATGTTGAAAATTCTTAATATATATTTAGTTGTGTTCATAAATGCAATGATTTCTTAAAATAAAAGTCAAAGCATTTATCAAGTGCTAGAACATTTCTATTAAATGTCACAAACATAGTTTTGAATGAGGCGAAACTCTTTCAAAAATTGTGTGTCCATTTTTCACATTGCATAATTTTTTTTTAAATGTGACAAACCATTTTTTGGAATGGATGTTCATTTTTAAATGATATGAACTTTTTTGAATGGTACAAATATTTTCTAAAAGTTGCATAAACAATGTAAACATTTTTTAAATCAACGATGAACTCTTTTAAAGATTTAGGTAAAAAGTTTTGTGTTTCAAAATGTAAATAGAAGTACAAAAAACAACTAGCGAACGAAGGTGACTTCACTACTGAGCCGGCCTACTAAATGTTGTGCTTGAGGCGAGGCGGTAACCGCACTCGCTGCAAGCAAGATATAATATAGTGCTGCCCGACGGGCGTGACTTCCATTGTCGGAGCTATACCAAAATCATTAATTGAAAAGTATTCTTTGCAAGCGCCATTTTTTGCAACCTGTGAGTTTTTTTTAGATTTGTTTATTTAAAATATTTTATCTTTTAAACCGTGCGTCTAAATCTTGAACCGTTTCATCGTTGCATTCCTCGCGTCAAGATCTTCCCTAGAACACATGTTTGATAGGTTTGGACGAACCTTTTTTCACAAACTGGGAGCATGCTTTTTTTCCTTTTGGAATAGGCACGGCTGTGCTTCGAACAAAAGCACATTCGTGCCTCTATGAGAAGTAAATTTGTGTCTCTCGCAAAAGAAAACAAATATGTTTCTTTTCCTCCCGAGAGGCTCGACTATGCCTCTTACGGAAGCAAATCCGTACCTCCACGAGAACTAAATCTGTACCTATTGCATAAGGAATAAAATACGGGTTTTTTCGAAAGCAAATCGGTGCCTCCATAAAAAGTAAATTTTGCCTCTCGCAAATGGATAAAAGAAGAAAACGTGTTTCCCCCTTTTCGGAGAGGCGCGGCGCAAGCAAATCCGTGCCTAAAAAAAGTAAATATGTGCCTCTCGCGGAAGAAAAAACGTGTTATTTTTTTCAAGGCTCTCGCGGAAGCAAATCTGTGCCTCCATGAGAAGTAAATCGGTGTCTCTTGCGAAAGAAAAAAAATAGAAAATACATATTTGTTTTTCATTTTCGAGAGGCACGACTATGCCTCTAGAGGAAGCAAATCCGCGCCTCCGCGAGAAGTAAATATGTGGCTCCCGGGAAGATAAAAAAAGAGAACACATTTTTTCATGCTTTTTTTTCAAAACCTAAGAAAACCCGGGGAAAAATCAAAAAGCAGAAAAGAAAACCAAAAAATCATCTAAAAGTCAAGTGGCGTGCTCCCAGCATGACATGTGGCGGCGGATGAGAGTGTGCCAAATGGCGTGCTCTTAGCCCATAAAAAGTGAACCTTGGGCTCCCGAAGGAGCACACCCTGATTAGTTTATATCGAGCTATGCCTTGCCCGTTACGATACAGAGCTCTGGCAGGCTTCTGGGCCAAGTCTTTTTTCTCTATGGTTTAATTACCAGGGGTTTACTGTTTGCAAAGATTTTCTTCGATTTTCTCTTGTGTCTTCGTTTTTTTTCCTTTTTGTGTATTTTGTTTTTATCTCTGTTTTCTTTAGTTTATTTGTTTTCTCTCTTTTTTCCAACACATGAATACATTTTTCGTACAGCTGAACATTTCTATACACATTTAAAATTTCAGAATACACGACTACAAGGTTTTCAATTACTTCTTTTGATAATTTTTCATATGCATTGAACATTTTTATATACATATAAAAATATTTATATACGTTTAATATTTTTGTAATACATGATTAACACTTTTTAATTTTTAATGCACTTGTCGTGGATTTAGTTCAAATTTGAACTCCATGACAAGTATTTTGGAACGAAGGGAGGACAATACATTTTTTGGAATTAAGCTAACATTTTTCCACATTCCATAACATTTTACAAAGAATTCGCATACATTCTTTTGAAATGTGTGACCATTTGTTAAACGTCACTAACATTTTGTTTCATGCTATCAACATTTTAAAAAAAATTACACTTGTTTTACGACGTGTTAACTTTTCCCATATTCGTAGTGAAGATTTTGATAAATTAAGTACATTATTATTTTGGAATATATGTGTTTTTTTAATTTTTTTCGAAAATATTAAAAACAAAACAGCAGTAAAAACAAGGGAGAACCCCAACAAAATAAGCTACTCCCTCTGTCCCAGAATATAAGAACGTTTTTGACACCATGCTAGTGTTAAAAACGTTCTTATATTTTGGGACGGAGGGAGTACTATATATAACAACCAAACTTAGAAAAAACCGGAACTCGTCACCTGAGTCAAGCTGCCTTGATTTGACACGTTCTTCTGTCTCAGCTAGAAGCAAGACATAGACTCGCAAGGCTTCGTCGGCCTTTGATCCTAATTGAGGTGGGCCGTGCTCACCGGCCACAACTCCATCTGCTAGGCCGACAAACCCAGGAAGAAAAATTATGTTTCTCAAGAAAAAAATCTATCTATAATAAAAGAAAAAAAATGCTCCTAGATGCATTAGAATTCCCTCATAAATTCAAAGCCTCGAGTACCAAGGCACAGAGTCTGGTATGCGTGGTTTGGTGCTACTCCTGAGGCCCTTCCCATGCTTCAAGGTCACAAAAATGATATGGCAAAGCAATTAAATTTGAGCTAGGAGGAAATGATGTTAAACACGTGAACCTATGCAAAATGGCTATCAACCAATGCATAAAGAAGTTTATGTGTTAAACAATTAAATGAGGAATGCTTAATTACAAAAGCTAAGCAACTACTCCCTCCGTTTCTTGTAAGTCTGCATATAAAGTTTATAAAGTTTGGTCAAAGTCAAACTTTGTAAACTTAGACTAATTTTATATTAAAAAATATCAACATTCACAATATGAAATCAATATTATCAGATGCATCAAAAAATGTATTTTCATACTATATAATTTTGGTATTGTAGATGTTCATATTTTTTGATATAAATTTGATCAAACTTTATGTGGTTTGACTTTGATCAAGTTTTATAAGCGGAGTAAAAAGAAACGGAGAAAGTAGTTGGTAAAGTATTAAATGCACTTAGCATTAATGCATTCGAAGAGGCCCGATGAACGCTGTATCCCCTAGTACACCCGTGCAATATATGCCGAGCAGAGTGGGGGTGTGGCGCGCACGCAGAAGAAACGCCCGCCGCACGCAGCTTGCAGCATAGCGGGGTTGCGGCACGCGCGCGCGCAATGCGCTAGCATCGTTCGTTGGCCAATCATTGGTTCACGGGCAGGTGCTTTTGAACGGTCTTGTGCCGGTCCGGCACCCGGCACGGCGGGGCCGACAGATGCCACAACGGATCTCGCAGCGGGGTTGATTTCGAGTTGGAAGAAAGAGCTAGCAGAGGATGCACTTGCACGGTTGCATTGCACGCCCACCGGTCCCGGTCTGCCGCGCACGCGAGCTGCTCCGCCGGAGCAGATTCAGGGCGCGGCTCGAGTGCCAACAGGAAAAAGTTGTTGTGTCGCCGTGGTGCGCGCGCAGAGGAGCGTCGCCACTTGGGCAACGGCCAGAGCAGAGAGCACTTAACCGCCTGCCATGCACCCGGGCAACGGCAAACGGGGACGCCAAAGCTGTGCCACCCGCTGCTGCGTCAGCAAAAAACGGCGTAATTGGAGCAGGCGGGAGGCCGCTGGAGGTGGTGGGGGCGTAATGAATCGGACTGACACGGCTCCTTCGCCTGCAATCGTATATCTGACCTAAACCTGTGTCGAGCAACTTGGCTTATTCAGCTCACTCGCTGTGTTTCTTTCTCAGTGGAGTCCATCTTCTGACAAGGCCCATCTCATCTCAGCACAGTGCGCGCCACACAGCGCACACTCATCATCATCACCAACGGCACTCTGTGTCAGTCTCACACTGTCACACACACACACACACACACACACACACACACACCCACCCACCCACCCTCTCTCTTTATACGTACACAACGGAAGAAAATTTCTAGCAGGCAAAGGAGCACCACTTCATCGAGCAGCATGCCCAATGACTGTCGTCTCCATTGCTGCTGCATTTTTTTTTTTTTTTTTTGGCTATAATGCTTACAGTACCTCCCAACAAAACAAAAACTGAAAAGAAAGCAAGCTGATCCTAGCTATGGAATGTACCGCCACGCCACGCCGCCAATGTAAAGAAAGACTATGCTTCCACCTTGCCGTTGATGCCGAGGGTGAAGTATATCAGTACCATCGTCCCCACGCTCGACCTGCCAGGGAGGAACAAACACGGCAGGAGGAAGGAGACGGGTTAGAGAGCAGCAGCCATCAGTGACTCTAAACGAGTTCAAAGGAGGAGAAAGGCGGGCAAACTTCGGTACAAACATCGATCTCCACCGACGTATATATACAATCAGTCTGTCCTATCAAGCTATGAGCATGATACGAAAAAAAATCTGTCATATGAAATGCACAAGTAACCAGTGCTAGTTCATTCAGAAAGGAAGAGTGGCATCTTGGAATGCCGTTGCTTGACCGTGATTGGACGTCGTTCCTGCTAGCTACTGACACAATTGCCATCGGGCAGTTCTTGTATGAATTATCACATGTTGTATTCCTTTATTTGTTTTTGTTTACGCAAAGAATATTTATAGCATGCTATACATACGACCTGTGTGTGTAAAAGCTCAGATCAAACCAGGACATACAAACTTCAGCATAACAGAATGACAAACTCAGCAAGGTGGGCGACTTACAAAGTTGCAAAGAAGAGAAGAATTCTCCGCGGATGGAACGCCGTGAGTCGATTAAATCTCTTGGACCTTCCTTCAACAGAGTCAGTCAGAACAGGTGCGGTGGCAGCGCAATGTGGAGTGACCAAAGTTTTGTTGTGCGCTAGCGGCAACTTGATCTGCTCCAGCTGAGATGGCACAACTGCAGTACAGAGAAATTCAAATAAATATAAGCACCAGTGGTTATTACTGTCGAACTACGGCAGCAGTTGTTCCGAATTGGAAATTGAACCTGTGGATATATATGGTTAAAGCAGTATAGACAGGTTTGTTTGCCAACCATAAAATGGAAGTACAATTTGTTGCATCCTCACAGGATCAAGTCTACCAGCTAACTGTGAAGTTGCAAAAGAAATTTCGGACAGCTTTCTCACTTCAGAATGGTACTTAAGAAATTAGGACATTTTCCCTTTTTTTTTCTGGTCTAGATTCAGGTTAATGCTCAAAATATGTATGTGCATGGAGCAAAAGCGGCTAGGATCGAAAGGATCTTGCAATTATGTGTCACAAAAGAATAAGATGTATGTAATTGTATATTGTATAACCAATAAATGCAAAAATGTACTCCATAATAGTTCCTAAAAACTTCGACAAAAAAACTGTAGTTTGTCACCTTTAATGACAACTTTTTTTGCCAAGTCATCTGGCTCCTGCTCTTCACCGCCCCTCCTCTCCATGCGGTTTGGACCCTTACGCGACAGCGCTCTCTGCAGGAAAAATATGGCAGGTTAAGACCCTTTCAAATAACTACTGTATCCTCATTTTTATTATGTGAATGAATTAGAAGACATACGGTCATCTTTGGACTTCCAGTGCAGCATTTATCAGGTTGTTGAGGCAGGCCCTCGATATCCAATACCACATTTGCTGTCCTCTCCATGCTTGTGATCTAGCTCTGCAACAAAAGTCTGATCAATACAGTGGCATGTACCAAATCTCGTTTTATTGGCCATCAAGAGCTTGAAGCATACTAAAAGTACCCCAGCAACCGATATGATCACGGTGTTGAGTACCATCTAATACTGCACTAAATGGAGGGGTGCACTAACATGCCTGACCTACCACTATCAGTACAATTCCATGAAAAGCAACCATTAATTTGCCAAAGCACCGCCAGACTAAATTCATCAAGGCACCAGACCCACGGCACTGCCGTACTGGGCGAACATGATTTCCAAGAAAAACTTTCTGTTGTACCAGCTATAAAAATTTGCCAAAGCGCCACCAGACTAAATTCATCAAGGCACCAGACCCACGGCACTGCCGTACTGGGCAAACATGATTTCCAAGAAAAACTTTCTGATGTACTAGCTATGAAAATTTGCCAAAGCACCACCAGCCTAAACTCATCAAGGCACCAGACGCACGGCACTGCCGTACTGGGCAAACATGATTTCCAGGAAAAACTTTCTGATATACCAGCTATGAAAGCAAACCAAATTAGGCCGTAATTAATTAGCACCTCTCAGCTACATCTCCAGCCATTACCCAATGCATGTACAACCCTTAATTCTTTAATAGTAACATCTTTCCGAACTAATCCATTTTTCATACATATACAGAGGAAAGGTGATCAGCTGACTCTGTAAGAACAATACCCCCACAAAAATAGCAAGCAGATGTGGTGTGTGTATCGACAGTGCTAACCTGCAGTAAATCGCCGTCCATAAAAAGCATAGCCTAGAAAAGATAAGCTAGCACAGCACACCAACTACATTCATGAAAAAGGAAGCTCATAATAAATGAGTGAAACCTGAGTGAATCTAAAGGGAAAGAGCAAACGGGCAAGAACCACAACATGCCACCAACCGTTGAGTATTATATACATCACTCACAAACAACCTATCTATGGGCAAGGGCTACATCGTGCTTGCTTGTGAAACCTACAGCTTTCCAACCGTGCAAGCAAGCAAGCAAGATCCCCTTTTCATGCAAGATTTCAAGCAGACAGGACAAGTGCACACATACAAAATGCAGGACAGGATCCACATTTGACACATGCTCTGCAGCTAATTAAGACTATTTTGGAGCAGAGCTTTCTTGGCTCACTGCGGCCACCGAGAATATGGTGTGTAAACATAACACTTAACAGCAGAGGTGTCACGAGGTGGGTCAGATCTGATTGAAAGGTACCTTTCAACTGGCTTTCGTGTTCCTCCGGTTGCTTGGAGTCGAGATGGATGTGGATGGACCCTCTCTGATGTGTACTTGTGCTCCAAATTTTTCCTGCAGGTGTGTGCCACAGAAGGTTAATGCCATTCTCCCGGCCATGAACTTGAAATGTACTTATTGAGGAGGATTTGTATTTTGTATAACAATCAGCAAGAGCCAGAAGGGCCCAATATATTATCCAGGTGAAAAGAAAAAGAGGGCCTGAAACTAGAGATTTCTTTTTGATCTAGTTCACTGAAACTAATGAGGAAAAACTGAATCAGCAAGAAAACTGATGCAAATCCAGTTCACTGGTGGAGTGGAGGAACACGAAATTTGATCCTTTTTCTTCTCGCAGATAAAAGAAATAACCCCACAGAATCCCACCCCGCTGTCGAGAACTCGAGACTCGAGAGCGTGTATAGAGGAAAACACATGTCTCAACTAATCTTCTACTCCTACCTAACAATGCAGCCCCCGCATCACCCGTGGCCTCTGATCGGCGGCGGCTAATAAGAACACTGACCACCTACTACTCCCCAGACCCAAAATGTCCCTTGGTTTAACCGCCGGCGACCGAGAGCCGGAAATCCCCGTCGCGCCGCCGTAAATCCGAAAGAAAACGCAGGCGGGCGGGCAGGGATATCATCCAGTTCCGAGTGGAGAAATTAGAAGGCGAAACCGGAATGAGATTGCTGCGGTGGGGAGAAGATGAAGAGAGAGCGTACCTGGTTCTTGTTGGATTCTCCTCGGATTGCTCGGTCGCGAGCTCCTGGCAGGGATCTCGGTGGGGAGAAGATGACGACTGACGCAGTCTGGGAGAGGAGAAGAAGCGGCAGGAGTGGCGGGGGTGACGAGCGAGCTGTGGGGGAGGGAGAGAGAGGGGAGGAGGGGAGAGGTGGGGTGGTGGTGGACTGAACAGACTGGTGAGTTGGGGGACTGGTAACTGCTCGATGATGTGGTGGTTCACGAGGCGCGCGCAGGGGTGGCGTCTCGGAGGGTGGACCCAGTCCACGCACGGCACCAGAAGCGGGCACTCTGATCTAGCGGGGGCCTGGAGCATGGGGACCTGTGGACAGGGTCCAGGGCGTCGTCTGCCATGTGGGCCCACACACGAGGGGGCGCGCTTGCCGAGTCTACGGTCAGCGGCGCAGGCCACGCAGCGAGCAGCGAGCAGCGGCGTGGCGGAACGGCCTCGACTGTTGTCGCGTTGCCGGGAACGTGCATATCATCGGCGCGTCACGTGGACAGGGCATCGGCGTCGGCGCCCCACCGCGGCGCCACGGGTGCCTGCCGGTAGCGGACGAACGCGACCGCTGTTCCGCCTCGGCGACCGTGCGCGCGCGCGCGTGCCATGGTCGTTGGCGAGCGTGCAAGGTCCGGCGTGGTTGGACCGCTCGAGCCTTGTTGGTTGGCCGCCGCTGCTCGGCCGGTGACGGTGACGGTGACGGTGCCATGCCAACCTGTACGTACGTACGAGGTCGCCGTCGGTCGACTTCGCTCACGGGCGGGCGCGCGAGATCCAGCCATGATCCGTCCCACGTTGCAGCCCGATGATGTGGACGAGGGGAGATGGACCATGGTAGTGTAGTACTGTTACTGTACAGTACGGTAGTATACAATGCATGCACGCAGGAGCGCCAAAAGAAACTGAACTCTCCATCGGCCACGATCGCCGCATCAGAAGTTGCGTTCGGGGACTGAAGAACGCACATGCGTGTCTGCTCAGCGAAGGCCGCTCCAGACCCACTGTGTTTTGGAAGCGTGCACGACATTTCAGCAGACCAAATCCAACGCCAGTTTTCTCGATCAGATGAAGCGCGACTCGACCGATCGCAGCCTCCGTCGGCCGGACACGGCCAGCATGCGGGTCACTCTCTTTACAGTAACTCCAACGCGTCTGACTGTACGTGCGGAATCGTGACCCGATGCGTCCATCTAAACGTACAAGTGTCTATTTTTTTTGTCCACGTGTGATCCATTTCAAACCTAAATTTAAGCTCAGTTAGCGTCAGCGCGGACATGATATGGACGCATGGGACACCTGCCCTTGCCTTCCCCCTCCCCCTTCCCTGGTCGGTCAGTCGATGGCACATTGGTCATTCCTCCTCCCTCTCCTATCTGCAGCCGACACTCGGCCACCCTCGTCCTCTCCCGCCATCGCCCAGTTCCGGCCGATGGGACACTGCCCAGGCCACCGCCCTTGCCCACACATCTCCCCCAGCAGCACGCCGCACCCTGACGGCTGAACTTGCCGCCGTTGATGGCCTGTGCAGCCGCCACCGTCGCACCCGCCACGACCACGCCACCCCCGCCATTCGCCGTTGCTGGAAATGCTTTGATCCCGGTGCCTCTGCTGCAACTGTAGCCTCAACGTCGACAAGCCTGCTGCCTGGACTGGGGGACGGGCGGTGCTCTTCACCGGCCGGCTTCTTCCACCACGCTCGCAAGGTGTTCTATGTTTTACCCGCAAGGTACAAATGGATAGTGGATATGAGTATTATTTTTTTCAACAACTTCATTTCTGATTCGGACGATCCGTCGCCGGACGATGAGGAGATGGTGGTTGTTGTGTTGGTCGTCCATGACCACATTGCTAGCCAATGGCCGATGTTTAGGGGCTTGATCACGGGCCATGTTTCGGCATTGAATTGCAACAGGGACATGGGCCATTGCCTACTTTGGGATGACTACTTTGCGTCTGGTGATCAATTGTTCAAACATAAGTTATTCCGAGGTCGCTTCCGGATGGCTCGATATGTGTACAGTTGTATCCGGGAGGGGTTTGTGCCTACGATGATTATTTCGAATGCAAGTCAGATGCACTCGGAAAAGTTGACTTCTCCTCTTTCCAGAAATGCACCGCAGGTATTCGGATGCTTGCATACAGAATGCCCGATGATCTTATTGATGAGTACGCCCGCATGAGTGAATCCACCTGCCTATATTCCATGTACAAGTTTTGCACAAGGCTGTGGTACAGTGTTTGGTCCGGAGTACTTGAGAGAGCTAACTGCTGCAGACACAATCCGGTTGTTGGAAATCAATGCAGCTAGAGGCTTTCTGGGTATGCTTGGTAGTATAGATTATATGCACTAAAAGTGAAAGAAATGTCCATTCGCTTGGCAGTGGAAGTATAGGGGCCAAGTGAAATCTTGCACTGTCATTCTTGAGGCCGTGGCTTCACAAGATCTCTGGATTTGACACTCTTTTTTCGGCATGCCCGGCTCCCACAACGACATCAACGTGCTTCAGCGTTCTCCGGTGTTCGAAAGGCCGACATAACGCAATTGCCCAAATGTCAATGTTGAGAACAATGGCCACCATTACAACAAAGGATACTACCTAGCTGATGGTATCTTTCCTTAGTGGACTATCTTTGTGAAGACAATTTCCAACCCGGTAGGAGAGAAGAGGCAGAAATTTGCCCAAGCACAAGAGAGTGCTAGGAAGGATGTGGAGCGTGCTTTTCGTGTTCTTCAATCTTGATGGGGCATCGTTCGGTATGTTGCTAGAACTTGGAGCACCAAGAAGTTGTGGGAGGTGATGTCTGCTTGTGTGATCATGCACAATATGATCGTAGAGGATGAGCGTACGGATCAAAACTATGACCAAGGATTTCAATTTCAGAGTGAAAATGTTGTGCCTGAGCATGTCGGAGCAGCAACGTTTGCACAGTTATCCATTTTCATCATGAAATGCATGATTGAAAAACTCACATTCAACTACAAGATGATTTGGCTGAGCATATATAGGCTCTCCTCGGCAATCAATAGATGTATTGACTCATTTATTTCAAACGTACGTATTTGTGCCCTCGCTGGCGTCGGCCCGGTCAAGGATGCCCGAGTCAGAGGTGCGGGCTGCACGACGCGTGGGAGGCCCTAGCGTTGGCGATGCGTCGGCGAGGTACTGGGAAATCACGTGCGCTCCTGTCAATCCCGAGGACGCGCAACGACGGAATCTGATGTGCAATGGCTCGAGCGGAAGAACACCAAAGCGCTCCGGCTTGCCATCGAGTTGTCGGAGCGCAAGGCGTCGGTGGAGACGGCGGTGAAGGCAAAGAGGCACGCCGAGGAGCAGGAGCGCTAGCTCTGGAGGCTTGCCGGGGTACAGATGGACCTGTCGGACGACAACAACAACGGATCAAGCTCTGACGACAACGACGACGACCCTCCCGCGGCCGACGCCTACACCGATGGCCAAAGCAACATCGCCGACCGCAAGGGGAAGGAGGTGGCCAGGGAATGGTGATTTCCTCGGCCATTCCTGTTTAATTAGGTATTTGCTCGTATGTTACGTACTGTCATATTTTAGTTGTCCGATGATCGTTTATGCATGAATTTTGCCCCATTTAAGTAGATTTGATGCTAGTTCGTTGATCTATGTAAATTTATGTTCATACATGCATGTCTGGCATAAATACAACAGATCCAATTTGAGATAAACGCATCAAAATGAGAAGTGTCCGGTCAGTGCCCCAGACACGTCCGAGCACATTGGCGGAGCGTTTGAGGGGCGGATTCGGAGTACGTGGGTCGTGGGGTAGATCAAATTTCCTGATTGATTGAGCCATCGAGTGATTCGCGCTCACGGGCTCTCTGGCCCAGTTCTTGGCTTGGCCTTGTGGATGGGGGTCATGCGGTGCATTCGTCGGTAGCGTATCAAGTACAGACAAACCCACACCTTCCTGCCTGCCTGCCCGAGATGTTCCAAAACACATGACTGCATTTATTTATTTTTCTTGCTTTTCTGGAAGGGCAACGTCCTGGCTTCTGTATACCTCGGCCGCGAGGTGGCGACGAGGCTACGGTCAGCAGGTGAATAGCGGCGTGGCGGGGCGGAACAATCTTGGCGTCGACTGACATCGCACCGTCACGCGGCGTCGGCGTCTCGCCGCGGCGCCGCCACGGGTGTCACCAGCGGACGAGCACGGCCGCTCCCGCCTGCCCGCCCGTCGTCGCGTGGCGTGCCCGCCTCGCCTCGGTGCATTGCATCGATCGGGATCGAGTTGCTTCCGCGGCTGGGCTGGACGACAAGGCCGCACCCACCGCTTTGGCGCGATCCGGCCGGATTCCGTTAGCTTCGCCGGTGACGCCTCCCGCTCCGCCACCGTTTTTCCAACCGACGGTTCCGTGTACGATGATGCGACGGGTCCGGTGGACAGTGCACAGTCCCAGATATGTCACGCTAGAGGGAATGCCACTCATGTCCTCGTGTCGGCCGTACGAGGTCACCGTCGGTCGACTTCAGTCACGGGCGCGCGCGCGCGAGAGATCCGCCTGTCCCTCCGTACATCGACGCCCGGATGCCTGGCCTACACGTACAGGCAGCCACGTACGTAGCCCTGCCATGTCTGGATCGCCGCGGCATGAGCGCGCGTCCGGGTCAGGTGCTGTCCATCGCGACCTGTGCTAGCACCGGGCGAATTTTTAGAACGGCACGCGAAACCATTCGGTGTGTTAGAGCGTCTACATCCGCGCATGTCACGAATATGACCTCTTAAACGTTCGTGGACGTGTCTGGTACTTCTTAAACCGCGCCGTCCACATCTGTATATCTCATATCCGATACCTTATATCCATACTAATCCACGCAACGTTGATTAAACTACGTATAGCAGCAAACGAACATAGGCAAGCACAATATGTTCATCAGAAAAATCAAGACTGAATGTTTAAAGGACCACCAAAGTTCACATAAACGACAGACAACTTCGAACTACATCTAAAATTTGAAATTAAAATGAAGAAAGTGGATCTTCACCACTTTCGAGCCGTCCCTTTCCCCTTCTGATCGCCGGCGCAACTGTAGCTGTCGGCGGCTGGTAGAGGATCGTCCGTCGGACGAGGAGCCGTCAGAGGAGGAGGAGGAGGAGGAGACGATAATGAGGCCTTTGAGGCGCTGGACTGCCCGGTCCTGTTGGCGCTTGAGCTTCGCCAGCGAGCCGCCTCCATCGCCTTCTCCTTGGCCTCGCGCTCGGACTTCTCGATGGCAAGCCGGAGTGCCTTCGCGTTCTTCTGGCGGATCAGCCGAGCGTCCATCTCTGCCATCGTAAGCGACCGGCGGTAGACCCACGCGAGGAACCGCTCGTCCTTGTCGGGCTCCGCCGGTAACCCATTGCGGTGGCAGACAGAGCTCAGCACCGCGTCTCACTCTCTTGCCCGCTGCCTCTCGTGGCGGGTGGCGCGCCTCTGACTCCGGCGTGCACGTCCAGGGTGGCGGGGCGGGCACAAACACACACTGCTGCTCCCGTGGGGGACTAGTAGCCGGCGGGGGCAGGGGACGTCGTTGGCGAGGTGCGGACTGCCCAGCCCGCGAGGAGCCAAGCATGGACCGGGAGGAGCCGGCGCTGCATACTCGCTACGCCGGCGAGGGAGAGGCGAGGCGGCTGATTCAGAACTGCCATCCGTGTCCACCTTGGACCTCTCAAGGGCAATGCAGAGGGCCAACTCGTCGTCGTAGTCAGAGGAGGAGCGGTTGTCGGTGCTCGACATGGTTGCCGCAGTCGTCGGAGTGGATCGAATCGAAGAAATCGGAGGGGAGAAGAAGAGACGGATTAAGGTAGAGTTTTTGGATTAGGGATATTTGTGGGAACGGAGTGGGGTCAGACTCCCCGGGCAGCCCCATATCCGCTCTATATTTGGGATGGATATATGGGGCGCCGGACCTTCCGGGCGTTTGATGCCCGTTTTCAGGCGCCCGGCTGGGTCAGATTTTCGTGACTAGTCAGTGATCAGGCGAGCCGCCCGGTCATTTGAGGCCGGTTTGGGGCGCCCGGCTGTAGATGCTCTTATTCGAGGCCTCCATGCTCGGTCCACCATGATCGCTTTGGGCATGAAATTTTAAAAGCCTCCACGCGAGCACATTAACCTCATTAAGCCGAATGAAAGGGCGGCCAACCAGCTATGCCACATGTCTTATGCTGGTATACTAGTTTATGGCATCAAAGAAAGCATTCTTATAGACTCTTCTAGAGTATGGAAAATATGTCTTGCAAATTGGGTTTATTAATAAGCTCACGACATGACCATCATTGTCCTTGTATATTTAAGAATAATAGCACTAATCATTGAAGAACATAAATGATGTTGATTCTGCCTTTCATACTACATTTTTCTTTACTAAAAGGATTGTGCGTGCTTTTACTGCGACGTTTGTGTTGTTGCGATTTCAGAATTTTTATTTGTTTTGGCATGTGAGGGAGATGATAGTATATGCTCTTTTTATATAATGCGGTGTTTTGGTGAGCCCTTTCTAGATGTATTCTGTGTTATCTGCTAATAATCAACCTACATGTATGTGGGAAAGTTTGTTGCACTCGCGACCACACGTAGCTTTTTTAGATATAAGCTTTTCTAAAGATTTCAGTATGAACTACATATGAAGCAAAATGAGTGAATTTATACTCTAAAATATATTCATAGACATCCATATGTAGTCCGTATTAAAATATCTAAAAAGTCTTATATTTTAAAACGGAGTGAGTATATTGGTGCTACGGTGTCATACGTTGATGATTCTTTTTTGTCAGGTGATGAGTGGGTGCATGGTACGCATGTGTTTTCTAGGCTGGTTGTTCACTGTTGATTCAACAAAATTGACTCGGTAAAAGTCATGAACCAAATTTAAAATTGGACACCTCAATCGAAATCGTCGACCAAGTCCAAATTATGAACCAGATCCGAAATTCAACACATCAATCGAATAAAAACTATAAATAAAATTTAAAATAACCTCAACCAAAATCATTGACCCGGTCAAAATCATGACTTAAATCTGAAATTAAACACCTCAATTCAATAAGAAAGCTCATGGAGCTTAGTATATTTACTAGAAGAGTGGAGCGCGCTTTGATACGCCGTTGGTGTTGTTGGATTTTCATAATTTTCTACTCCCCCTGTTTCAAAATAAGGTGTATTAGTTTTTTAAAAGTCAATCCTTTGACCAAATTTATTGGAAAATATATCAATATCCACAAATCGATATCATTAGATTCATCATGAAATCAACATTCATATTTTATTTACTTAGTACTGTGGATGTCGATATTTTTGACTTCAAACTTTGTCAAACTTAAAGAGGTTTGAATTTTTAAAGAACTAATAGACCTTATATTTAGAAACAGATGGTGTATTTGGTTAGTAATGGGGCGGGTGATGGAGTATTTTTCGTTTTATTTGTAATATGGTGTTTTGTTGAACCTTTTGCGGTGTTATTCTGCGTTATCTGCTAATCAACTCATAGTTATGTGGGGAAATTTTTTAATTTTGATGGCTGCATGTACTATATTGGTGCTACGGTACCACATGTTGACCTTTTTTCAAGGTGGCGAGAGGGTGCCCGACATTGATAATTTTTTAGGCCGGTTGCTAGCGATTGATTTGAAAATTTGTTTACCAAGTCAAAATCGTGAAGCAAATCCAACTTAAATACCTCAATCGAATGCGAGAGGTCCAAAATAAGATAGCATAGTGAATTAAAAGAATTGAATGGAAGAGCTCCTTGAGACAAGTAATATTGTTGACCCCGTCAAAATTAACTGACCCAGTTTCAAATTGAAGACCTCAATCGGCTTTGAGACCTTAAAATTTAGGGAGCATAGTGTATTAACTAGAAGGGTTTGACGCGCTTTGCTGCACCGTTGGTGTTGTTGGGTTTTCATAATTTTTTACTCCCTATGTTTCAAATATAAGGTGTATTAGTTTCTGAAAAGTCAAACCTCTTTAACTTGACCAAATTTATAGAGAAATATCCATATCAAATAATAGCACTTTAAGGTGTATATGAATATTCGTATATCAAATTGGCATCATTTGATTCATCATGAAATGAATTTTCATATTTTATTTAATTAGTACTAGCACATATGCCTGTGCGTTGCAATGGAAGAAAAAAAATAATATACATTTAAAATTAGTGAGAATTGTATGTACAAGCAAAATCCTGTGTGCATGTGAAAAAGGAACATTTAGCTTCTTGATTTCGCTGGTTGTGAAGTAATCAGTCCGCTATTTTACTATCATTGATCGAGGGCATTTACGAGTTTTGTTACGGCATCGTACGCCAAAGAAGGCCCATGAATTATTTAATCTACTTTTTCTTTCAATCGAGGAGATTTAGGGCCTGTTCGGCAACTCCCCAGCGCCAAGAAATCCTCAAATCTGGCTTCCCGATCTGGCTTCCAGCTTCCCGACGAAAATTAAGGAACAGGAAAACCGTTCGGCACTAGAACTCTCCGATCCAGTCGCTCGTGTTGGGCTTCTAGCGGCCTAGCCCATTAAGCTCATTTCTGGCCTGGTAGGGACGAACTGTTTCGTTTCTTTCATCGCACGAACCGTTTTCTTCCACTTCGCGTTGGCAGCTCTCTATAAATAACGTCAACTCCAGGATTTCCGATTCTGGGATCGCCGAAACCGCCGCTCCGCTTTTTTGCACGTAGACCCTGCTTCGATCCGGGAAGTCAGCTTCTTGGAGCCGGACCGTTCGGGCCAGCTCTGCTCGCGGATTCGCGGAAGCTGGGAGCTGGCGAGCTCACGAACAGGCCCTTAAGGTATAAAGTTTCTAAATATTGTAAGAAATGAACCATTTTTAAAATCCTAAACAGGTTTTCAAAAATTATGTGCACTTTCAGAAAAAACGCGATCAAAATTTGAAACAGAAACATCTTTTAAAATTCATAAACTTTTTTTGAAAATACAAACTTTTTTTATTAAAAACATGGACATTATTTGAATTTGTGAATATTTTTAAAACGGGAAAATGTGTTGAAAATTTATATTTTTCCAAAATGTGTATCTTCTATACACGAACATTATTTTGAATTGTGAATATTTCACTAAATCAAGAATATTTTTCAAACTTGGAGCATTTTTAAAATGCCATTTTCTTTTAGAAATCTCGAGCAATTTTGTGAAACAATATTTTCTATTGAAAAAATGGCAAACTTTTTTCAAGTTCCGAATATTTTTCAAAGTAGCAACAAAATTTTGGTATTCTGTAAATTTTCCAAAATTTGTATTTTTTTTAGTTTTGAACGTTTTTTGAGAATTCTAATTTATGAAATAAATTCTATAAGAAAAATAAACTTGGAGGGGGAAAAGAGATAGAGGAAGGAGAATAAAAATAGAAGAAAACACAGAAACAAAGAATAATTAGCCAGCTCATTATTGTTTGTCCTGTGCGAAGCTCCGGCTATTTGTGGCCCTATGCGGAAAATAGAATTTTCCCAACCGCATGGGCAGAAAAATAAGTGGGCTGGCTTCTCTGGGCCACAGGGCGCGGCCCATGTACAAAATTCTGCAAGTCTTTTTTTTCCAGCAGACGAATGCATAAGAATTTAGTACCACCTTAGATGATTTTTTTTTTCTTTTCAACGATGAACGGATGAAAAAATTGGCGAAATGCACCTTGCTTTATTAGTAGGTATATAGATTGTGATTGTCAATATTTTTGAATATAAACTTGGTCAAAGTTAAATAAATAAAAATTACACCTAATATTTCGGATCTGAGAGAGTATTTGGTTTGGCTAGTGGGGGAGATGATGGAGTGTGTTTTTCATTTTATTATTTGTAGTGCCTATTATGGTGGGCCTTTTGTGGTGTAGTTCTATGTTATTTGCTAATTAACCCATACTTATGTGGGGAATTTTTTTGCATCGGTATTTGTATGTCTATTTTGGTGCTGCAATATCACAGGTTGACGCTTCTTTTATATATATATATATAGGCGTGAGAGAGTGCACGTGATTGATAGGTTTTTATCGGCCAGTTGATCTCGGTTGATTTGAAATAATTGACCTAGTAAAAATCATGTACCAAATCCATAATTAAATACCTCAATTGAATGAAAAAGTTCCAAAGTTAAGGAGCATTGTGAATTAAAAGAATTGAATGAGAGATCTTCTTAAGAAATTGTTGATCCAGTCAAAATTGGATGACCCAGTTCTAAATTTGAGACCTCAATTGATGGTGAAAGCTTAAAATTTTGGGAGCATATATAGTAGTGTACATAGACAGATAGATTTGATATACTCGTCTAGAACGTGTTTGATCTGATTTTGTGTATCATAAGCTCCTATTGGAATCTAAAAAAATGGTTGTGAATGAAATTAAACTTAGAAATCTAGTTAACTTAGATTTTAAAATGCAGGATGTCCATCCGAGAAACTTCCAATAAGAGAAATATAACAGCAGCATACACTCTAGTGTAAACAAAAACGTCATATATTTTGTTACAGAGGGAGTATTTAATACTCTGCAGTGCGATGAGGGACACCACGTGTACCCGTCGACCTGAATGCACCTAATAGATGATCGCTAAGAAGATAAACTAGTAAGACTTTAGTTAAATGGGAGAAAGCCGACAAAACTTTTGATAAATGAGGTAATATGATAACTGTTAAATTCAAAGCGGGGGCAAAAAGTAGAATTCACTATGAAAAATATATGGGAAAAAAGTATAACAAACTAACTAATGACAACATTTATCAGATAGTACTTGTGTTACTGCAGAGAGGTGTTTCAGAGCATTTCATTTTTGAAAGAGAAACAGAAACATTTGTTTGAAGTTTCAAAAAACTCCACAGATGTATTCTAAATTCAGTTATACAATGTACGAAAGGAAGCATTTCGATCATACAAACAAGCACATAGCAACTCTATGCACAAGTGTTATTCCGTGATCAAGCCAGCGAGTCCCGACGGACATGTGTCCTTACTCATGAGCATCACATTCTTCATCTGAAAAACTTTGAGAAGGCAGAAGGGAGATATATCTGAAAGCTACGGGACGCAATTTCTTCAGAAACAGAGACAAGTTGCAGTGCTTTCTTTCGCATGTCAATAGCAGCCAACCATGCCACAGGGTTCCTTGGATCAAGGGTCAGCTTGGACATCATGTAGAGAACACATCCTCAATGCTCAGGACGGGAGCGTAGCAGATCAGCTGCCTCAACGATGGCTTATCCACCTTCTCACCATCCTGCGGACCAGGGAACAAACAGGAGTATACTTCATCCGTCATGGGGATCTCATCCGTGTCTACTTCAAAGCAGTCGTGCCAATCCTCTGAAGACAGCCTCCGGCTCCAGAATATCACCTTTCATCCTAAATCCGTGAGTAAATAGCATAAAACTACTACTTTACATGCTAGGGTTTCAAAAAACTACCGATTTTTATTTTTCTCACATAACTACCAAATGAGCGGTTGGCTGTTTCAAAAAACCCAAAACATTTGTTGTTAGCGATTTAAACTGTTTTATGATAGGTCGGGCCCACCCGTAAACAATCCGTTTGTTTGACCGTTTTGTTTAACTGTTACCTTACATGTGAGACCTATGTGTAAGTTGTCTCTTCTTCCTCTATCTTCTCTTCTTTCGTCTGTCTCTTTCTTCTTCCTCCCGACTACCCCCACCCGCCGACGGCCACCTCCACCATCCATCACGCGCTAAGACAAGGACGGCGGCAGGAACTAAGGCCGCGCGGAGGAGAAGTTGAAGCGCAGGAGCACGAGCTGCTGCCATCCGTGTGCCATGGCCAGGAGCGCGCCCGCGATGCTGAGGTGCAAGGGCCGCCGCCAACAACACAAAGGAGAGTGGGTCGCCACCAGCCACGGCAAGGAGCTCGGGCCGACACCAGCCACGCCATGGCCAGGGGCTCGGGCCGCGCGCACAGGAGCACGGGCCACTGCGCGCCATGGCCAGGAGCAGCAGCAACGATAGCAGGGAACTCCGCCACCCAGTCTATCGCCCGCCTCGCGCCGAGGAACGCGGCGGTCGAGCCGCCTCCTTTCGCCTTGCCGGCAACCTGGCCGCCGGGGAGCTGCCGGCGTCGTTTCTCTAATTGAGGGCCCGATTACTTTTTCTAAAAACATCTAGGGACCTGATTGCTTTTTTCTGAGAACTTACAAGGGTTGTCTGTAAATGTGTAAAAGAACATATTTTTTATATTAGAGTATGACAAAGGGACATCGACATGTGGACCCCACATGTAAGGTAACGGTCAACCAGACGATCAAACAAACGGTTTTCTTACATGTGGGTCCCAACTGTCATAATCGCGGTCAATTTTAAAGCACTCTATGATTAGAGTTTTTTAAAACAGCCAACTGCTTATTTGGTAGTTATCTGAGAAAAATTAAAAACTGATAGTTTTTTGAAACCTAGCGTGTAAAGTAGTAGTTTTATGCTATTTACTCAAAATCCGTGGTGGCATAACCCAAGCTCACACCATGGACACTCCGATGGTAATCCACCTCGACGAACTTGATCAGATCGCCGTCGACGCAGATGATGTCACGGCACAACGTCGCCGAGGATTTCCCGAAGTGGTCCTCGTTGCCCGGCATAGGGTCGGGCAGCTCGATCAGACTTACGACGGGTTCCTCTTCCTCCTCGTCGTTCAGGAAGCTGCAGACTAGAATGCCCCACCAGAGATCGACCCAGCCCAGCGAGTCGCGGCCGATGGTGATCACCTTGTCGGAATGTCGGTGCTGTGGTTCCTTATGGCGTTCCAGTCGGTGTCGGAGTCGCAGAGCAGCTGGGCCAGCTTGGTGCTCCAAGCTCCGGTCTTGGAGGAGTAGAGGAAGAGCTCACACTTGAAAGCGTCCTCGATAACCCGGAGGCAGATGTAGGCGACCACTAGGTAGCCGGAGCCCTCGCCGCCGGCGGTGGCAAGGGGCAGGATGCCGACCGACATGGTGGGGTGGAAAGAGCGCGAAGGGCGCGTCAGGACCTCTAGAGACGGGCTCCCATGGCCGGGACCGTCCGCCCTGTACACCAAGTAGAGCCCTGGTTTGTACCTCTCCAGGACGATGTAGAGGAGGACCAGGTCGTCCACGACACCGACGACGCAAGCGTGGTGCGGCACGCCATCGTTGTGCAGCCCGCGGCACCGGACTGAGAAGGAGGAGACGTCCGGCGGGTCGAAGAGCAGGAACGAGACCTCGACCTCCACATCCACCGCCGCCCCCGCGTCCTTTTACCAGGGCCGTGGCGGTGGTCGCGGAGGAAGAGAATTCTTTGGCAGAGGCCAGGCTCCTCCAGCGGTGCGTGGCGTCGCTGGCGCTGGCCATGGCCAGGGTGTCGAGGAGGATCCAGTCGGGATAGGTCGTGGATGACTCCTCCTTGACCTTGTGCTCGACCGCCGGCGGCGCCGAGAGGTCGTCGGAAGACGAAAGCATGGTGTACGCGCGGACCTGGGATTTAGAGTGTTGTCCGGATATTTTGTGTCGGTTAAATAAGGGAAACTAAGCCTTGACTGGACTTGGAATCGGACTCCTACTGTCCAAGTCCAACGAACGGAGTCAGCGTATAGGTATGTCTCACTTCACGCAGACTCCGTCGTTGAACGGAAAGCCTGGACTGGACTTGGAATCGGACTCCTTCGCCGACCTCGCCGCACAGCAGTCCGGCTGCTGGGGAGTGAAACGTGCGTAGATGAGATTCTTCAGATTGTTTTCTTCTTCTCTTTCCCCACCAATCCTTCTTGCCTCCCCTCTTGTGTCTCTCGATGCTACTATATCTATATGCAGATTTTGACATGCCTTTGGTTTGTGTTGGCAGGAACTCCAGTTCACGCTCTGTTTTGGTGGATCTCGCTACGGTCAGGAGGTGTTCGACGAAATGCAAAGGCAGAGAAAAAGTAGAGATGAGACATAGGTTCAGTTTTCTCTTCAGGCAACGAATGCCTTTCTCTCTTTTGCACTGGCCAGCAACATGGCCGGCTCCCTCTCTTTCGTGTGCAGTTACACACACACATGTACGACATGTAACCATGCTCAGACATCCTCAGCACACACTACAGTGCAGGGACACACACAGCAGCCTACTGTCAACTCCGCATGCTATTACACACGAGCATGGTCTACACTGTGTCTAGATTGCAACAAGGATTACATTAACAGTTTCAACCGGGCTTGATTTTTTTGGTTAAGATTCAATGATGGTTTGGTGTTACTCTATTTTTACTATTGTTTCCTTATCAACATTTTCACTGCTGTGGTAGAGAAACATTTATCTATTACGTACTTCTTCGTTGACAGCCGAATGTGCTGTTTGAACTGTTTTCCCTAGATGAAGGAATTACAGTTTGCATGTACTATTTTTTTACTGTTAGTTTCAGATTATCCCCTTTCCTGTGTGCATTTACTAGATGCTTAAATTAATATATGAATCATCTTCGGTCCAGCAAAATCTGTTTGGCAAATTAAAATTTCTCATCTAGTGTTCAATTATTTTCTCAATTTATTTGCTGCTCATGTATGTGTTAACCTGTACTGAGATTGTTTATTATATACTCACTCCGTTCCAAATTACTTGTCATGGTTTTAGTTCAAATTTGAACTAAAACCATGACGAGTAATTTGGAACGGAGGGAGTATATGTCTGTGTCCAGCTTCTGTAATGTGATGCATCTATTTAAAGAATCTGGCTAAAATTTACTACACTTGATGTAAATCCAAAGATTAGATACTTAATAAGGATCCTTGAACTTAGAAAGTCATTACAGCGGGGAAGAGATTAGGGAAGTCATTCTAGGTAACACACCTGACTTGGATCAGCTCAAAATTGCTATTATGAATATAGTTTATTTCACATAGATAATAAGCTATTTGATGCAGTTCTTGTCTCTGGAGACTTCTCAAGTGCAACAAACGGGTATCATGAACTGTACTTAGAGATGATAAAGAAAGATTTATTTTTGGAGGGAATTGGAAGATGGATTGGTGTGCAGATGTTTTAACAGCGGAAGCCATGACACTACGTTTTGGCTTATTACTTGCACAAAAGGCGGGAAGCAACCAACTTGTTGTTAACTTCGACAATATGGAAGTAATTGACACGATGGAGAATGGAGGACATACAGCGGGAGCGGCGGCAGCTGTGTTTGACGATTGTTATTTTATGGCTTGTGATTTCCGTTAGTTAGATTTGAACATTGTAATAGGAAGGCAAATAAAGTAGCTCATGAAATTGCTAGAGTAGCTAAATTTTCTGAGACAAGGGATTGGTTTGAGGAACCTATGGACGATATTGTAATTTTTTTATAGATGATGTAACCATTATTACTAATAAATAAACAGGATTTTATTTCAAAAAAAAGGGGGTATCATGAACCATCAACACCGCCTCCAGCTGACACCACCCTGGGCTCTGGGAGTACACCGGGCCACCGACAACTTCTTAGGTGATGGCAGCGGCCGGGGCCAGTCTTCTTCTTGGCGCACGTCCGTTACCTCTCCAAGATCTACTAGCTTGGTGACAGGTTGCTCATCCTCTGATGCTCGCTTGCTCACCCTGCTCGGCGTCTACCACCTTGCCATCATCATTGTCATGCTACCTCTGGCTGGCCACTGGGATGGAGTTCTCATGTGGAGTTGTTTGGATGTGCGTGCAGGTGCAAGAAATTCAGGAAGTTGGGCAAAGCAGGGTCGTTCTGGAGGCCATCACTGTTGCGCATCGTCGTCCGGGCCAAAATCTTGTCAGATTATGCGTGGACATCAGCAACCTCGAAGCATGCTACCTTCTTGGAAATTGTAAGAACAATTGACACAATTATTAATCATGTTCCCTTTCTTTCTTTTGTGCTTAGCGAATGTAACTGGTTGATATTTCTATTGTTTTTGGTGTTGTCAATAGATGCGATTGTATTTCTGGGGAGCCGGGAGGCAGGAGCAACGCTGGTGATGACCGCGACGGTGGGTGACACCGCCAGGAGGCAATGCACTCCCTGGGTGTCGCTCAATTCATCGGCATTGGTGCCACCAAGGACGATCACAACAGATGATATTTTTCCTTCGTTTTTCTTTCTAACGGTGGTGGATTGTTTGCTCCTTGATGCGTGGATTTTCAAATGTAGGCTGCTGGTGAGGAAACAAAGTTGGTGAAAATGTCAAAGCTGGACAAAATAATAGAAACATTAAGCACAGAATGTGCTGTACCTAAATTAGCTGCCTGGAAACATAGGGCCTGTGCTAAATGACTGAAGGGTGAGCAACAACTTCGAGCCAAGAATTGGAGACCGGCGAGATAGAGTTGGCGCAAGTGGAAAGGAAGGCATTGCACTGGAGGGTGGCACAGGTGGTAATGGAAGAGGCGACGATGAGTATTGCGTCAGGCGGCAATCAGATTTAAGCATGGAAGATATGGGCATCGATATGAGGGAGGGCGAGAGCTATAGGAAAAGGGAACTGGTGAAGAAAGAACATGAGAGATTGGTGTGGGTCAGTGGGTGTTATCGGCCTGGCTAGGCTAACGTGGTACATGCGAACTTTTTTCTTTTCTGAGTTGTACTAGGCTAAATCTCACTATATTCGTACGTGTTCATATGTCATTTCTTTTTGAAAACAAAATAAATAATGAAAATGTAGAATAATGTAAAATCAAAATAAGCATGTTCATGAATTCAAACTCATTAACTCTTTTATTTTTTGTTACATATATATCCTTGTCATTTTGATGGTAAAAATAATAATAGACAAACCACTGTTTTGGTATTATTACACATTCTTTATTTGTACTCACATATGCACTTATGAAGCACCCTTGACTAGTTATGTTTAAAAGAGAAAGAATAAAGCAAAAGGAAACACACAAAAACGGAAAAACCTTGAAAATAAAAAAGGAAAAACAGGAAAGGAAACGGAAGTTATTGACGACCCGATATTTTTTTTTGAACAATTGACGACCCGATTTTGGCTGGGCTGGCTTGGGCGTACGTGATCGAAACAGATGGCCTCTCCCATCAGCCGGCATCGTAGGAACCTGTTTCGATCAGTATAAACACCCCGAGCGAGACCCCGTACAAGCACCCCGTCCGCCGTATAAACACTCCGCGCGCCGTCAGCTCGCATCGTAGGAACCCTAATTGGTGCTAAAAGATCGGCGGCGGCGAGTTAGAGAAGAGGCAGCGACGGCGAGTTAGAGAAGAGGCAGCGACGGCGAGAGGTAGATCGAGGTGGCGATGGAGTATGGATCACCCAACAAGCCGTCGTTTCCGACAGTGGGGAAGTTGGACGACTCGTCATTGCCGGCGGTGATAACAAGACACGGGATACCCAGAAGCGCCCTAACTGATTTCTTACACATCAAGGCAGAGTTGCAGAGGCAGACAGGCGTGCTCATCGACAGGGCATACGATGATATTGTGCTTCGGGCTTTCGTTTACCTTGTATATATGCTCGTCAGCTCGAAGTATGGATTTGGAGATCAAGACAAGCACGCGCGATATCTTTAGCCGCTATTGTGGCCCCGTCCCGCGGTGGTTCAAGGAGAAGGTAGATGAGACGGTTGATGATGGTAGGACGAGTGATTTCGACCGCGCTGTGTCGGCGTTGGCCCGGCGGATATGCGCGCCTCTAGGAAACCTCGCGGTTCTGCTCTGAAATGAAGAAATAGAAGGCCAGTATGAACAAATTCGGCAATTGTCTACAATTGCAGATGTCATCCAAGGTTTATGGGCCGCGCTGAGGATGCCACCCAAGGATGAGTTTTTGGAGCCCGGATCAGACTTCATTGACTTTCTGTTTCCGACAGTGGTAATGCAGTGGCGATGCAGAAGCGCTCTAATTGTTTATTCACGCATCAAGAAAGAGCTGCAGAGGCATGTGAGCGAGCTCATCGACAGGAAGACAATAGTGACGAGCTTCATGTAAAACATAGGGTTTGGGAAACTGGCTCGACACCCTAAAACGGGGTGTGGCTATCTCATTATATAGACGTATCAAGAGGTACAATACAAGGCATATACAAGACTACGTACATACAGTCTAACACCCTCCCTCAATCTTAACTGTAGCCTGAAGTACAAAGTAAGTTAAGATTGCGCCTACAGCCTACAAACTGTGGTTGTGGAAGAGGCTTCGTGAAGATGTCAGCAAGTTGATCTTTGGAGGAGATGAACTTGATACAAAGTAGTCTCTGTGCAACACGTTCCCGAACAAAGTGATAGTCAACCTCGATGTGTTTCGTCCTAGCATGAAACACCGGATTAGATGAAAGGTATGTAGCGCCGATGTTATCACACCACAGAACTGGAGGATGACCTGGAGAGACTCTCAACTCCCGCAACAAAGACTGTACCCATATGATCTCAGCGGTAGCATCAGCAACAGCTTTATACTCAGCTTCAGTACTGCTACGAGACACGGTGACTTGCTTGCGTGCATTCCAGGCGATCAGGTTAGGACCAAAGAACACTGCATATCCCCCCGTGGATCGCCGATCATCAGGACTTCCAGCCCAATCCGCATCAGAGAAAGCCGAAAGTTCACAAGATGGTGCAGACTGAAGGAGCAGACCATACGAAGCAGTAGAAGAAACATAACGTAGGATGCGCTTAACTGCCGAGAGATGAGTGGTACGAGGTGCATGCAGATACTGGCACACACGATTGACTGCATAAGAGACATCAGGTCTGGTGATAGTGAGATATTGCAGACCACCAACAAGACTGCGATACTCAGTGGCGTCATCAGTGGAAAGAAGGTCTCCATCAAGGGCAGACAACCGATCAGTTGCAGACATCGGAGTGATAGCGTGTTTGCATTGGAGCATCCCAGCACGGCCAACAGATCCATGGAGTACTTTTTCTGACTCAAAGTCAACCCAGTAGAGGACCGTGACACCTCCAATCCAAGAAAATAATGCAGAGCACCCAAATCCTTGACAGCAAATTCCTCACCTAATACAGACACAAGGCGATCGGCAGCAGCATTGGAGGAACTGACAAGGATGATATCATCAACATACACCAAGAGATACATCGTCACCTCAGGGCGCTGAAGGAGAAACAGTGACGTGGTAGCAGTTGAGGGAATAAACCCAAGAGCCCGGAGAGCAGAACCAAGACGAGCATGCTATGCACGAGGCGCCTGTTTGAATCCATACAACGCCTTGACCAGACGACAGAGATGATGCGGACGTGTATGATCAACAAAACCAGGTGGTTGACGCATATAAACCTCTTCCTCAAGAACTCCATGGAGGAAAGCATTCTGCACATCAAGCTGACGAAGCGACCAACCACGAGTAACGGCAAGAGACAGCAGTATACGAATAGTAGTAGGCTTGATAACTGGACTGAATGTGTCTTCATAATCAAGACCGTACCTCTGCTTGAAACCCTTGGCAACCAGCCGTGCCTTGTAGCGCTCAATAGAACCATCTGCATGTCGTTTGACCTTAAACACCCACTTGGAGTCAATGATGTTGACGCCAGAGACCGGAGGAACAAGCTGCCAAGTACCATTTTTCAGCAAGGCCTGAAATTCCTGCTCCATCGCAGCACGCCAGTGAGGAATACCCAGTGCAGCCTGAAAATGATGTGGCTCTGCCGTGGGATCCGCAGCAGCATGAGCCACACATGCAACAAGCCACGCCACCGTCCCGTCTTTGCGTTCCTTAGGGCAAAAAACACCAGACCGGTTGCGCGTGTGTGGTCGATGATGAACCACAGCGGGCGGTGCTGGCACCACGGGGCTTGCCACAGGCGACGAAGGCGTCGTGGCCGAGACGGGGCTGGAGGAGCCAGAGTCAGCAGACTCAGCACCGGGCGACGTTGCCAGGACGGGGCTGCCAAACCCAGGCGACAACGCAGCCGAGGCGGGGCTGGCCGGCACAACTTCCGTGGCTGCTGGGCCGCCTGCTGATGGGCCGCTTGCCACTGGGCCTGGCGAGGGCAGCGCTGTGGCTCTGGCGGGCGAAGCGGGCTGGGCAGGCGACCCGATCGACGGGCGGGCGACCGGCGCTGAGCGGGCGAGCCGGCCGACGGGCGGCCGAGGCGGGTGCAGCCGCTGGCATCGCCGATGCCAGCTGGGCGGCTGTGGACGATCGGGCTGACGGCTGGCATGACCCACCATGCATGGGCCATGCATAGGATCAACGTGGCCACCATGAGTGTCGTCCATAACCTCATCATCCAAGAGTTCAAGGCGGGCACCGCGTCCAATACCTGCAGCATGGTTAGGAAGCAACACAGGAGCATTTGCAACATCCACAAATTGGTCAGGCGAAGGTGTAGTGGAGTGCACAGGTGGTAAACTAGTAGTAGAGTGATTCGGAAGAGCACGAAACGGGAACACATTCTCATCAAACACGACGTCACGAGAAATGTAGACACGATTGGTGGGAACATGAAGACACTTGTACCCTTTGTGAAGAGAACTGTACCCAAGGAAAACACACTTCTTAGACCGAAACTCTAATTTACGCTTGTTGTACGGCCGCAAGTGCGGCCAACATGCGCACCCAAACACTTTGAGAAACGTGTAGTCTGGAATATCACCGAGTAAGAGTTCAAGAGGGGTTTTCATTTTCAGTAGTCGTGAGGGAAGCCTATTTATCAAGAAACAGGCGATGGAGAAGGCATCACTCCAGAACCGAAACGGGACGAAGGCATGAGCTAGTAAAGTAAGTCCAGTCTCTACAAGATGACGATGCTTACGTTCAGCGGTGCCGTTTTGCTGATGTGTATGAGGACAAGACACGCGATGCGAAATCCCAAGCTTATTAAAAAACGAGCTGAGGTTGTGATATTCACCCCCCAATCGGATTGAACATGAATAATCTTATGCTTAAGGAGACGCTCAACGTGTGCTTGGAACTGAATGAAAACATTAAACACATCAGATTTATGCTTGATAAGATATAGCCAAGTAAACCGACTGTAAGCATCAATGAAACTGACATAGTAATTGTGACCACTAACAGATGTTTGGGCATGACCCCATACATCAGAAAACACAAGCTCAAGAGGATGTTTCACAACACGACTAGACTCTGAAAAAGGTAGTTGGTGACTCTTGCCCTGCTGACAGGCATCACAAATAGTTTCAGCACTCTTATTGGACACAACTGGTAGTTCATGGCGATGCAGCACATGACTAACTATAGGAGCAGCAGGATGTCCAAGGCGCGCATGCCAGTGCGTAGGCGACACACGAACACCACTGAACACCTGAGGAGAAGACGGCGTAGGAGATGCAGACGGTGCGTCAAGTGCATATAAGCCAATGCAAAGACGACCACTAAGCAGAACGGCCCTCGTGTCCCGATCCTTGATAAAGAAACGAAAAGGGTGAAACTCAGCAAGGACATTATTATCACGAGTAAGTTGAGGAATAGACAACAAACTACGCGTAGCAGAGGGAACTCGAAGGACGTTAGAAAGATGCAGTTTACGAAAATTGTGTGCAAGAAGTGATGCCTGACCAACATGGGAGATGCGCATACCTGCTCCATTGGCGGTGCGCACCTGATCATGTCCACGATACGGTTCCTGAACGGAGAGCTTGCCCATCTCGCCGGTGAGGTGATTCGTCGCTCCTGTATCCATGTACCACGCCGGATCAAGGGAGTATGACTGGGTGCGCCGTGGTCGTGCCCTGTAACCGCAGCTGCAGCCTGCTTGTCATTCCCTTTTCCATTGTTGCCAAGGCCAAGGAAGTCTTGCTTGTAGCGTCTGTGGCAGCGAGAGGCGAGGTGACGATCTATGCCACAAAGCTGACAAGCCTGAGGAGCGCCGCAACTGGAACAACAAGCAACTGGGCGACTCCCTCCTGTGATAGTCGGCGCGTTGCCCCGCGAGGCCTGCGACGGGGAAGCCGGTGGTTTGCCACCTGATGGGGCCGGCTTCTGAGGTTTGCCGCGTGTGGCGGCGTTGGCGGAGACGAAGCTGGGGGAAACACGACGCGCCTTGATGCGCTGCTCACGCCCAAGGAGGCGCGCATAGAGCTCACGACGCGGGAGTGTATCATCTCGACCATGGACGTTCTCAATGAGATTATCATAATCATCATCGAGCCCGTTAAGCACAAAGGTGGTGAAGTCCGCGTCCAGAAGTGGCTGACCAACAGAGGCCAGGGTGTCAGCGAGGCTCGTCATCTTGTTGAAGTACTCCATGATGCTGAGATCGCCAAGTTTGGTCTCACCCAGCTCGGTGCGTATAGAGTGCGCACGCGCCTGAGACTGAGAGGCGAAACTGGTGTGGAGGGCCGCCCACGCCTCCCTGGACGTAGCGGCGAAGATGACCATCGACGAAACACTCGGCGTGAGCGAGGACTGGATAGCAGAGAGAATGGCCTGATCCTGCGCCACCCACGTGTGATATGCCGGATGGTGAGGAGGTGGGCACGGGATGGACCCATCAACGTAGCCCTCCAAGTAGCGGCTGTGGAGGAGAGGCAAGACCTGCGCACGCCATGACAGGTAGTTGTCCGGCCCGAGCTTCACTGGTAGCAGGTGCGAAAAATAAAACGGCGGCGGCGCGGCGGTTTGAGCAGTGTATGCCTGCGCCAGTGATGCATACGGATCCATGGACGGATCCATCTCTGGACGAGGGATCATCGCGTAGGGGTAGCCGGGCGAGGGAGCAGCCAGGGCGCCCGACGCTGCAGGAGGGCCGTAGAGGCCGGGCGCTGCAGGGGCCGAGTCACCGTGCCCGGGAGCTACGGGAGCACCATACGGCGAGGCAGCCGCGCCCCCATAGGACTGTTGCGGCGGCGCGGAGTAGTAGTGGTGTGGCGGCGGCGGCACCGCCGTGTAGGGGTGCGGCGGCGGCGCAGCGGGGGCCGATCACGGCCAGGGGTGTGGCGACGGCGCAGCGGGGCCGATCCCGCCGAGAGACTACGTTGGCGGGGGGCACCGTGGCGCCGTGCCACGGGTTGCTCGGCAGAGGAGGGCCGCAGAAGCGGCAGCGCCGCAGCGCCGGGCGGGCGGCAGATCGCCCCCAAGCCCGGCGCTGCGGGGAAGCGGGCGGCGGCAGGTGGCGCCGTCGTCGCCGCGAGTGGCCGGGAGGCCAGGAAGGGCGACATCGGGGCTAGGGCCGGCGCGGCAGCGGCGGCGGTCGAGATCGGCGCGGCGGCGGGAGGTGGTGCAGTGGAAGACATCGTAATCTAAACTGATACTATGTAAAACATAGGGTTTGGGAAACTGGCTCGACACCCTACAACGGGGTGTGGCTATCTCATTATATAGACATATCAAGAGGTACAATACAAGGCATATACAAGACTACGTATATACAGTCTAACACTTCGGATTTTCATTTATGGTGTACGCTCAGGATCCTCCGCGAGTATGGAGGATGCAATCAGGACAAGTGCACACGATATCTTCAGCCGCTATTTTGGCTGCATCCCGCAGTGGTACAAGGCCAAGGAAGCTGAGAAGCGTGATGAGACCGAAGATGAGACAGATGATGAGATGGAAGATATGAACCTCAACGTGTCCCTGTTCTGCGAGGATATATGTAGGCAGGTAGAAGAGCTCCTAGTTCTGTTCTCAGTGGGAAAAGGAGAAGACAAAAGTCAACAAATACAACAATTGATTCGGATTGCACATCGCATCAAGGATTTCAAGCGCTATCTGGAAAAAGTGTGTTCGATGCCAGTGGAGGAGGAGGAGGACATCGTGGCAGAAGGGAAGGAAACTGAGGGAGAAGCGGTGGTCAGACGCACAAATGTGAGGAGCTTGGAGGAGAAACAGGAGGAGGAGATGAGCTCAGTGAAGAAACATGAGGAGGAGGACAATGAAGAGGAGTCGGAGAGGGCAGGGGAGGAGATGAGCTTTGTGAAGAAACATGAGGAGGAGGAGGAGGAGGAGGAGGAGCAGTCCAAGAGGGCAGGGAAGGAGATGACCTCTGTGATGAAACATGCGGAGAGGAGGTAGGTCACTCGGAGAGGGCAAGGGAGGAGTAGCAGTGGCAGTGACAGAGGAGAAGGAGCAGCAGGAGTTCAGGAGGCGCCCTGGATCCAGCACTACTGCAGCACTGCAATGGCAAATCCGCCCATGTTGTGAAGCTAGGGCTATCTGAAGGAATAAGTCGTATCATCTCTACTGGTTATGTCCGTGTTGTGAACCACTATACTGTCAAACTATGCGAACAATGCGATCTATCTGTTTGATGTAGTGTTAAAACTATGTGAACAACGTGACCTATCTGTTTGATGTATTGTTAAACTATATGAACAATGTCTGTACCATAGCACCATGGATGACTGTCTAAGTTCTGCATCAAGAGTTATGCACTTTTGTGGAGTAAATTGCATAAAACCACCACTTTGAGGGCTAGGTTTGCGAAAAACACTAGGATACAGATTCGCTGCAGAAAGCACCACATCTAGCATAATTGTTTTGCAAAAACCACTGATCGGCGGATTTGGCTCGGTTAAGTGCGTTTATGACAGATGGGGCCATGTTTTGCCTACGTGGCGTAACCTTTCGTGCCAGGTCAATTTTAATATAATTTTGCAAAGTGGTCCATAGATTTTACAGAGACACCCCTAAATCAAAAAGAAAAAAAGCAATCAGCCCACGTTCATCCTCGCAACTGGTTGGGGCGGTCAACGCAGCCAGCGCCGGGCGCCTCCTCACGCAGCAGGCCAAATCGGGGGGAGGGGGCGGCACCCCTCGCCGGATCCGGCAGCCGGCGTTGGGCGGCTCTCGCGCTGGAGGGCAAATCGGGGTCGTGGCGTAGCATCCCTTGCCGGGTCCGGCAGCTCGCACGGGGCGTCTCCTCGCGCGGGGCCCAAATCAGGGCCGCGACGCGGCATCCCTCGCCGGATCCGGACAAGGTGGCGGTGATGCGGGCCAAATCGGGGCGACAGCGCGGCATCCCTCGCCGGAGGTGGCGGCGCCTGGAGCACGTGCACGCACCAACGTCTGCGGCTCGCGTGGTGGTGCGCGACCGCGTGTGGTGCATCGAGGGCACCACCACCGTGGTGGAGTGGAGTGGGGAGCGCCGGGGCTGGCTCGAGGTGGGCCCTTACCCGCCTGGTCTCGAGGCCGGCACAGCGTGCGGAGTCGAGCGGCGGCTGCGGCAGGTGCGTGGTGGCGACCGGCGCCATCGAGTTCGAGGAACGCTGCGGCGGGCACGCGTTGTGGGTGTTCGACTTCAAGTCCAAGAAATGGACTGTGGTGCCCCCTCCTCAGCAGTTTGCCGGCTTCATCTGCTCCGACGAGCTAGCACTTGCGGCAGAGTGCGGGATCCTCTCCTCGGACGGCTGCGGGAGCGAGGAGACGGGGGAAGGGCCTGGGTGGTATGGGGAAAGGATGTTGGGGGTGTTCTTGCCTTTGACCCATCTAGCGCTCTTTTTGAGAAAACGTTACGCCACGTTAGCTTAAAGCGGACCCCATCTGTCATAAACACACTTAACTGAGCCAAATCCGCCGATCAGTGGTTTTTGCAAAACAATTACGCTAGACGTGGTGCTTTCTGCAGCGAATCTGTATCCTAGTGTTTTTCGCAAACCTAGCCCTTAAAGTGGTGGTTTTATGCAATTTACTCTTCTCTGTGCCGTCAGCCTTAATTGAGTTTTTAGGATCCTTATTGCTTTGCACCTATTACGAATTTTTGCATGTTGGTTTGGTGCATATCGAGTATATTACATTTGATTGACAAGAGAAGAAAGAGTATGAGTAGCTAGCTTAAGCACTTTTGATAATCTAGCTTCATTGCTCTTTTGTGTGTTCTGTTCGTTCTTTGAACTGTTTATTTATTTATTTATTAAACCTTACTTTAGGACAAGTACCTGATCGTGTGCATAATATGCTGCTATCTGGTAACTAGCAGGTTAGTGGTTCCCATCCTAGGTTGATGTGGTGAGGCCGTCCCGTATATAATGGCACAAGTGATTTTGTACTTTTCAATCCGATTAGATGTGACACAGTGCATGTTGTCGTTTTGTCCTTTAGTTCATCACATGCAGTAGATTACCTTATGATTCTAGTTTGTTTGAAATTAGAGAAACATAACGAAATGTGCCAAGTAATGAGCCTCTACTAATAGTCGCAAAAAATGGGCCTCTACTAAAACAAATTATTTGTGGGGCTGTCCTCTGCTTTCTATCCTCTGTGTGCCCACGGGCATCGATCCATGGTAACAGTTTGGCATACAACACACTGATTAGTGCCACCGAACATGTAACAGAATTTATATTTGTAATAAGTATACAATATTTATAAACCCAATTCTTGTATGTTGGGAAGACATTTCCCCCCATCTCCGGTCCGCTGGAGTATGAGTGCTAGAGGGACCGGTGTGCCTGCCGTGGGAACGAGAGAATAAGGGAGGTTGAGACCCGCCTCGACACTATTAGGGAAAACCTTATACACAGAATCTTACCAGCAGTGCGGTATGAAAACAAACGCTACTGCTACTTAGCGGTAGCGCGCTTCAGAAAAGCACGCTACTAATACCCAGTTAGCAGTAGCGCGCTAGGGGAAAAGAGGCTACTACTACAATCGCCAGGGCGTTGCCTTCAAACTATGTATTGTAGTAGCGCCTTTCCCATAGACGCGCTACTGCTAATGTACTTAGCAGTAGCGCGTTACGCCAACACCCGCTACTGCCAAAGTCTCATCCCCTCTCGCGCCAAAGTTTAGTCCCATACTGCTAAGGAACAGGGTGTTTACCACCTTAAATACGTTACTTCTCAAACCATCACAAGCACTTGGTCTTCAATGAGCTCTATGTGTAGGATCTGTTGAAAACCGGGAAAGATTCCTATTGACAATTTAGATTCTACACAAAATGATCATTGATGACTAATGTATTTTTAATTTTTTTACATGCTTAGCCTTAGCAGTAGCGCATTTCGCAGAAGGGTGCGAAACACGCTACTGCTACAGGCATAGCAGCAGCACGTCTTCTTATAAAAGCGCTACTGCTATGGAGTTTAGTAGTAGCGCTTTATCATATCAAGCGTTGCTGCTAAGTTCAATTTTACCTTCCCCAACCAGCCGCCCCCACTCTCCCTCTCCACTCTCACTCCCCCGCACCCCGGCCCCGTCGTCCACCATCGCCGCCATTCCCCGACCACCGTCGTCGCCCGCCGCTGCCGACGCTCCTGCTCCTCCTCCACTGAGGTAATCCCTCCTCCCTACTGCGCCGCTCCCTCCTCCCTCCTCCTCCGGCCGCCCCTCCTCCCTCCTCCCTCCTCCTCCGGCCGCCCCCTCCTCCCTCCTCCTCCGGTGCTACCTCTTGAGCATGCATTGGTTTTCTCTTGAAGAGGAAAGAGTGTTGCAGCAAAGTAGAGTAAGTATTTCCCTCAGTTTTGAGAACCAAGGTATCAATCCAGTAGGAGGTTATGCGCAAGTCGCCTCGTACCTACACAAACAAATAAGAACCTTGCAACCAACGCGATAAAGGGGTTGTCAATCCCTTCACGGCCACTTGCAAAAGTGAGATCTGATAGAGATAACAAGATAAATATTTTTGGTATTTTTATGATATAGATTGGAAAGTAAAGATTGGAAAATAAAAGACGGAATGAATAGTAAATTGATAGGAAAACAATATGATGGAAAATAGACCCGGGGGCCATAGGTTTCACTAGTGGCTTCTCTCAAGATAGCATAAGTATTACGGTGGGTGAACGAATTACTGTCGAGGAATTGATAGAAAAGTGCATAGTTATGAGAATATCTAGGCATGATCATGTATATAGGCATCATGTCTGTGACAAGTAGACCGAAACGATTCTGCATCTACTATTATTACTCCACACATCGACCGCTATCCAGCATGCATCTAGAGTATTAAGTTCATAAGAACAGAGTAACACATTACGCAAGATGACATGATGTAGAGGGATAAACTCAAGCAATATGATATAAACTCCATATTTTTATCCTCGATGGCAACAATACAATACGTGCCTTGCTGCCCCTGCTGTCACTGGAAAAGGACACCACAAGATTGAACCCAAAGCTAAGCACTTCTCCCATTGTAAGAAAGATCAATCTAGTAGGCCAAACCAAACTGATAATTCGAAGAGACTTGCAAAGATAATTAAATCATGCATAAAAGAATTCAGAGAAGATTCAAATATTGTTCATAGATAATCTTGATCATAAACCCACAATTCATCGGATCTCGACAAACACACCACAAAAAGAATTACATCGAATAGATCTCCAAGAAGATCGAGGAGAACTTTGTATTGAGATCCAAAGAGAGAGAAGAAGCCATCTAGCTAATAACTATGGACCCGAATGTCTGTGGTAAACTACTCACACGTCATCGGATTGGCTATGGTGTTGATGTAGAAACCCTCCATGATCGATTCCCCCTCCGGCGGAGTGGCGGAAAAGTCTCCAAGATGGGATCTCACGGATGCAGAAGGTTGCGGCGGTGTGCTCTCGGATGTTTTCAGGGTTTATGAGTATATATAGGCGAAAGAAGTAGGGTGGGGGCGCGCCTACCCCCTGGGCGCGCCCTCCTGCTTCGTGGCCTCCTCGTTTCTTTCTTGACGTCCACTCCAAGTCTCTTGGATTGCGTTTGTTCCATAAATAACTCTCCCGAAGGTTTCATTCCGTTTGGACTCCGTTTGATATTCCTTTTCTACGAAACACTGAAATAGGCAAAAAACAACAATTTGCACTGGGCCTTCGGTTAATAGGTTAGTCCCAAAAATAATATAAAAGTGCATAATAATTAAAGCCCATTAAACATCCAAAACAGATAATATAATAGCATGGAACAATAAAAAATTATAGATACGTTGGAGACGTATCATCCGGCCGCCCCCTCCTCCTCCGGCCGCCCCTTCCTTCCCCCTCCCTCCTCCTCCGGCCACCCCCTCCTCCCTCCTCCTCCTCCCCTTACACTCCTCCTCCTCCCTCCTCCTCCCTCCCCCTCTCTACTCCCTCCTCCTCCCTCCTCCCCCTCCTCCCACCTCCCCCTCCTCCCACCTCCCTCCATCTCTCTTAAACCCTAAACTTTTTTTGTACTGTTCTTGTATAATGTAGTTTTTTTACTGTTTTTAGTAAGAAAATTAATTACTTTTATTTATAGTAAGTGCTTAGTTGAACTAGTTGAATTAATAGAACTATTTTATTTTAGTAAGAAAATTTATGTATATGAGATTTGATGATCTAATTAAAATTTTACTATAGAACTAGTTTATTTTTAGTAAGAAAATTAATAGAACTAGTTTATTTTTAGTAAGTGCTTAGTTGAACTAGTTGAATTAATAGAACTAGTTGAATTTATGTCATTATCACTTTGTCATCAAAGAATGCTATATGAGATTTGATGATCTAATTAAAATTTTACTCGGTGGAATATGTAGGATTTGTACAGTCGTGTCTCCTTGGAGTGATCGTCATCCGAGCTACCTCTACTTCCTCTACACCCGAGTCGGTGAGCTAAAAGTCCACTCCTCGGTGTGTTGAATAGAGTAGAACTAGGGTATTTAGTCGGTGAGCTCAAGTGCGAATGCTTATGATAATTGATCCGAATGGAATTGCCAGTTTAAGCATGCATCATTGTATGTGTATGAACATCTTTGTATCCTGGGAAAATCCGAGTGGCCTATGTTTTGCCGGAGTGTTGATTCATTTCCGTTCCGGAAAATTTCAGGCGCTTGATATGTCCTATTTTAGCAAAGGTCATGCCAGATTCTTTCGTGAATTTAAGCATGACTTGTGCTAGAATATGTAGGAAATATCGAGTGCCCCGGATTTGTGTGTTGAGTTTCCTGGTAGTTGCCTTCGATCGATTTTCAGTTATTGTTTCAACTATGAACATAGGAAATGTCTGACGACGAAAATAATTTCAGTATTTGCGAATACTGCGAAGACGAGCGCGACCTGTGCGACATAATCTTCCTAGTTGATGATAGGCGCTTCAACATCAAGCTGGACGAGAACTTCGAAGTGGATACAGTAAGTCACAACGACAAGTCCTTTTTCGTAATTAAGCATGATTCTACTTCATTTGCTTCAACTTATAATTTTTTTTACTATTCTACTAGAGTATCCCCTGCCATGCAATAGTTTTTATCTTGGATAAGATAGGTTTCAGGCCTATGAAAACTATGGAGGTAAAGATAGTTCCTTGAAGACCGAGCAAGGTTATACTTTCGACGCAAAATTATACAATGTAGACACCTACACCTATTTTGAATGCAAAACTTGGCAAGCACTATGCAAGGCTTATGCACTTGAGCCTGATATGGTTATCACCTTTGATATTCGTCCGGAAGATGATATTGAAGGTAACAGAGACATCTGGGTCGATGTGCAGACACCTCCAGTTATACCATTATGTGAGTTTATCAACCATATTTATGTCTTCGATATTGTTTATTCAAAAATAGTTGAAAACTAATTTCTATTGACAGCTTATTTCCATTCAAGTAAACATGTCCGACGCTTGGTAGACATGACCGTCCACTACCCCGGGGCTGAACTAAACTGCGAGGAGATAAGTCATTATGTTTCATGGCTTCAGGATCTTAATGATGTCAAGACAAATTATTTTCCTGAACTTCAAAATCTTTACTCAAAACGTGCGACCAATAGTGTTCGTATTAAACTACGATCACATCTATTTAAGAAAGATGGTAAGATTTTTACTATTTGTCCTCAGTGCATCTTTTGCATGCATTATTTTTGCTAAGTAGGTTACTATACGATGTTCTTTAACAGGGACTCCCGATGATAGTTCTGCCTCAGTGGATCGAGACTAAAGGTCGCATGTCAATGGTTAGCTTACGACCAAGACATCCTACATTGCACATGAGTGCATTCAGGATTTCTAAATCCGAGGAATGCTTAAAGTGAAAGACTGGAGCAGAATTGTGAATGATCGCAAAGAAGTACTAGGGGGCAGCAATCAGAAGCGCATCCCACGATTAGGAGAAAGGTTCATCTTCATACATCAATATAATGAAGAAGGAGCGCTACACATGTTCTATGCTATTTTACCTGAGAGAGAGCAGCATGAGTGATTAGCTAGCTAGAATAAGTTTGAAGATGATGATGTGCTACACTATCACTACTAGGGAAAACCTTATACACAAAATGTTACCAGTAGCGCTGTACAAAATCATACGCTACTGCTACTTAGTAGCAGCGCGCGTAAATAAACCGCGCTACTGCTATGAATTTAGCAGTAGCGCGTACTAGCAAAAAGCGTTGCTGCTATGTTTGAACTGGGCGCACATGGCTAGCCCAACCTAGCAGTAGCGCGTATACTGGCACAGCGCTACTGCTACTCTCCTTAGCTGTAGCGCGCTTACGTGTAAGGCGCTACTGCTAATGGAAATAAAATAAAGTGAAAAACAAGTAGAAAAGTAAATGAAAATGAAAGAAATAGAAAACTAGAAAGGAAAAAAATAAAATGTAAAGAAAAATAAAAGAAAAAAGGGAAATAGGAGAAAGGAATAGCAGTAGCGGGTTTCAGGAAACGCGCTGTAGCTAACTTAGCTATAGCGCGTTTTCGGAAACGCGCTACCATTACGTTTCACTTAAACAACGGTTCCCCCCCGCCCCCCCGGCCACCACACTTTTTCCCCAAATCCCTCGCCCTCGCCACCGTCTCCCCAATTTGCCGTCGCCCCACTTCATGCCGTCTCTTGCCGGCGCCAGCGCGCCAGAACCTCACCGTCTCCCGAGGCCGCCGTCATCCTCACCTGCCGCCCGAGGCTGCCCTCAGCCTCACCGCCGCCCCGAGGCCGCCTCGACGCCACTGTCGGCGCCTGCACCTAACCGCCGCCCGAGCCCGCCCAGACCGCCGTTGCCCGTGCCCGAGCCCGCCTCTCCGCCCTGCCTCCGTCACCGAGCACCTCCCGCCACCGTCTCTTCCCTCTCTGAAGTCCCCACCCTCCCCTCCTCTCTCTCTGCATTTTAGAGAAAAAATTAGTAGAGAAAAGTTTGTTTATAGCAAAAAATTTAGTTTAGAGCAAAGGATGTTAAGTAGTAGATTTTAGAGCAAAAATTAGTTTAGAGCAAAAAATTTGGTTTACAACAAAAGTTAGTTAGGGCAGTAGGGTTTAATTAGGGTAGATGCTACTTGTATAGTATATAGTGATACTAGTAGATGTTAATTAGGTTAGGGCAATAGTGGTACTAGTAGATGTTAATTAGATGTTTTTCAGTTAGGGCACTAGAGTTTTGCTAGGTTAATTAGGTTAGTAGTGCTGCTTGTAGTAGTGGTACAGTAGGTTAATTAGGTGATGTCAAATGAATAACCTAAATGAATGAAATTAGTAGTTAACTGGATTTTTTTCTTTCATCATTATAGAGCACTAAAGTTAACTGAATTTTGTTCTATTAGTAGTTAAATGAATTTTCTTCTACACTTTGTTTTTGAATTAGCTTGTGAAATTTGGACATGTGGTTGCTCGTGTATATTTGGACATGTGTTGCGGTGTCGAAGAGGGATATTTGAACATTGTTTCCAAGGAATGATGCTGAGTGGCCTATGTTTTGCCGGAATGTTGATTCATTTCTGTTCCGGCAAATTTCAGGTTCTCGATTTGTCCACTTTTTAGCAAAGGTCATGCCGGAATTTTCCGTGAATTTCGGCATGACTTGTGCTACAAACTAGGACATATCGAGTGCCCGAGATTTGCTGCACCAGGAAGGAGTCAACATTCCTGCAAAACAATAGGCCTTTTTATGTCATTATTCATTTTATTAGGTCTAGAATTAATTGACTAGATTTAATCATAGGAAACATGGCTAGCAACAATGAAGGACAGGGTTCTGGTGATTGCGACGACGTCTACCGGGCGGCAGACGGATTTTTTAGCCTTACCGACGATCAACCGATGTTGTTGCTAGGCCCACCGGTGGCATCGGGGACTGAGATCGACATGCAGACCGGCGCTGAGACTCAGACCGGCATCGAGACCGGCACTGAGACTGAGATCGGTGCTGTCTCGGGGAGCGGAGCCGTTGTAGAACCGAAAGCAAAGAGGCAACGACTTCCTAACAAACTCAGGACTACTAGACTGGTGGTCACAGAGGTGGACGACGGCATTTTTGAGCCAAAGGCGCCCGAGGAAGCGCGTCGATGCTACGGCAATCAAATAGGCTGCATCGTACGGACAACCGCCACCATCAACGATGAGAAACTATAGAAGATAGAAAATATGAGGAGCTCCCTCCTAAAGAAGTTTCACCAGATATTCTTGTTCCCCGGCTGGAATGAGAAGGATTATGAAGATCCAGACGAGGACCCGGCAATGAAGAAGATAAACAAACACGCCATGACCAAGTTTAGCGACGCGTTGGCCGCCTGGAAAAGTCGAGTGAAAGCAAGGATCATCGACAAGAAGGAACCCTACTCCGAGATTGTAAAGGATAATCCGACAATCACGGAAGAGCAGTTTCAAATATTCAAGGAGGCTTGCGAGGCCGAAGCTGCCAAAAAAAGTCTAAGTACATGAAGGGGCTTCAAGAGAGGAACATTGGGAGCCACCACCTCGGAAGCCGTGATTACGAGGAAAAGAGGTCCAAATGGGCCAAGGAGGACGCGGAAGCCGCGAGTCTGGGCATCCCAGACCCCTTGGCGGATTTCACCGTCCCGCAGGAGCGTGACGTCCTGAGGGCCCGGCACCGTTGGGACCCAGTGAAGAAGGTTTATGAGACAACACCGGTCATTACGGAGTTCATGAGACTGCTGGCAATTTTAGTTTCTGATCAATTCGACTGCACACGTTAGTCATATTTGTAAACGATCCTTGTGCCTTTTGCAGAGAGAGCAGCACCGGATTGCGGCCGAAAGCGACTCACCGTCTGAGGCATTGGCGAGGCCCAAGTGGGACACTCCATTCAACCGGGCGTTGAAAATATTGAAACGACAACCGGTGGATACTCGACCGTCGTATGGACGCGTGCACGGTGTCGGAGACGACGCCACGTGGAAGAAGTACTACTGTGAGACCATGGAGGAGAGAAAGGAAAGACGGAGGTTAACTGAAGAAAACATCGACAAGAAGGTTGAGATTGCGGTTGAGAAGAAATCATCTCAGACAGTCGCAACAGTGGTAGCTGCCGCAAAATAGGTGGTTGCAGATTTGTCTACTTCCTTGGTTCCGGCCGTTTTCACTTGGACAAGGCAAAATCCAGAAAAAATGCAGAGGACTTTCCCCTTGCTGACTTCTTGGGAGCACCTTCTCCCGCACCGGACGTGCTCGGCGGTGCTTCTTCTTTGGCTGAGCTCGACGCCCTCACGGTATCTGTCACACCGGCCCCCTTCAATATAAATGTATAATCTCCCGGTTTCGTTGCCTTTCGGATGTCTCACGTCGCAGACTTTTCTTTGCAGGCCGACGAAACCCCGTGCACCATATTGTACACCATCGGCGACCAGAAGGTGGACGTGGGGAAGGCGACGATAATGGAGCCGAAGGAACCATTGTTCCACAGCCGCCGATCCCCGAACGTCTTCAAGGTTTCCGTGGCGATGTCGAACCGGCCACGAGAATTTGCCTCCTCAATACTACTGGTGGATGGCGAGGAGACACCGCGCGGCTTGGTGATTGTTGCAATGGGTGGGTCCTGCTGTGGCCAAAGAGTGCGCTTGCCCGAGGCGGTCGGGAGCACACCCACGAGCACGCAGCCTCAGTAAGGTATGAAAATCAACACCCCACCTACCCAATTAGCGTCGGGTGTCGCGTTGGGTGATAGTGGACAGGGTAAGGAGGAGGCTCCATTAGTCGCTGATGACGTCACCATGGATGAGGATGAGGACGACGGTGGCGCTGAACAGTATGACTATACTGGCGCCTCCTCAGGGTTTGAGCGTCATGAGTCGGTGCCTGAATTGCCGTCTCAACGTATTATGGATGACCTTCCGGTAGTAAAGAAGTCTAGGAAGATAGCGAGGAAAGGCAAAAAAGTTGATTCTATGATCCAGCCGCCTCAGCAGCCTCGGCTTCAGGACCTTATAGATATCCCCGATGCGGATAAATGACATATCCTCGGTCAACCAATCCTACATGCAACAGCGCTAGGGGTCAGATTCGGCGACCTAAGGAGACTTCATGACGATGTGCTGCGGGTAGAGAAATGCCTCATCGCCTCGACAGATCCAAGATACCCACTCTACGTGGTTAACGTTCCGCGGCAAATGTCGTACGTCGACAGCTTCCCCGCGGATAAGTTCTTCCTCCGATTCGATTACATATTCGACATGTTACACGTGAAGAAGCTGGATTTTACGTTTGTCCGCCTTTATGCCTTGCACATGAACTACATCATCGGGGTTGAGCAGATATCTCATATCTGTGTCGCTGACCCGTACTACATGCACGAGGGCTTCTTGGGAGTCCGCACAGAGCACTGTGTATACGCGAGGGAATACATCGTCAATTTCATGCTCGCCAATAAGGACAAGGGGGCGATTCTCGTGCCTTATCATCCCGTGTAAGTCATTCGCGCTGCTATCCTTCCTTCGATTTCAATCATTCATTTGCACGGTGGAGGCTAATTAATTTGAGGTGTACTTATTTTGCGCAGCGGCGGGCGCGCCGTCCTCATCATCCTATACCCCCGATTCTCCCACGCTCTTTACTTGGACTCGTCGAAGAACATTCACAAAAAGGATTACACCCACATCAAGGATGTTCTCAACAATGCTATGTTTTACTACCAAGCAAGGGGTGGAGAGGCGAGGGACAAGAAGAGAAGGGGCGGCAGGGTCGCCTTCGGCCATAAGACCGACTTCTGCTGCATCCAGCAACCGAACGATTCTCTTAATGATGGATTCTATGTCCTACACCACATGCTGGAGTACAGACGGGATCACCAGAACCTTCGCATGTCACCTAGATCCGGCGATGCCCATATTCTGCAATGGGCAAAGAACGTAGGAGATATCGAGGATCATCGACTTCGAGCCGAGTTCTATCACATCCAGCGCGAACTTGCCCAAATCATCATGAAGGAGGTCGTCGGAAAAACAGGGATGTTCTACGAAGAAGGACAAATGTCGCGGGAAGACGTCCGAACATGGGTAGCCGCTCAGTGTCTCGACCTGAAGCCTTTCACTAGGCTCGGGGACTATCTCCCTGACATGGATGGATGGAACGACATGTTGGAGTGATTGTCGATATATGACAATGTGTCCGTTTAGTCCATACTTTCTATATGACAAAAATTTGAGTTATGCACGGTGAAACTTTATTTGTGATGTAATTAAACCGTCCTCCTCCTCGACTAGCAAAATCACTCTAGTTAGGGCATTTTGGGATACGACGAACTTTGTTATTTATGCTTATGATATGTTGTTTCTATTTTTGCCAAGTGTGTCTCTTTCTGTTGCTCAACTATATATGTTGCATATCATCGAGTCATGTGACGATGCAGGTGCATAGATCATCGATGGTGAATAAGTGCTACGCCAGGAGTATATATACGACAAGTGGCCGAAGTGTCAGGCCCAGGTGTACCGCTTTCCGGTTTCCGAGCGACAGGCAGTAGTTAGTTTAGGTTCACACTAATGCGAGAGAGGGATACGAACTCATGTACTCAAAGTGATAGCTCTTCTCGCGTATATCATTGTTTAGATGGATGATGATGTATTTGCAAGTAATCGAGACTTGTATCGCTATTTTCGAGATGATGACGAGAGACCACTTTGTGTTGGATGATGATTATGATGATGACATGATTTGATGAGACTAATTGTATGTATATGCTATGATTACATTTGTATGTGTATGATATGCTAAAGATTATTGTAAGCCTATTCAAATACAAAACAAATACAAAAACAAATATGTAGGGAAAAACGAATAAAACTAGTAGTAGCGAGGGGGAAAATTTAGCAGTAGCGCCGCCTTACCAGTAGCGCTTCCCAGTAAACAGCGCTGCAGATAATATCAGCAGCGCCCTTTTCTAAAGAGCGCTACAGCTATTCATGTATAGCAGTAGTGTGGGACAACAGGCGCTACTGCTATACATTAGCTGTAGCGCCTTATTAGTAGCGCCGGTCCCCGCGGTACTGAGAGGCCCAAAACCCGCGCTGCTACTAGGCTTTTCCCTAGTAGTGCATGACGATAATGATTAAATAGCTAGTGTTGGTGGTAATAACTATGATGATTATTATTAGCTAGTGTTCGTGGTGATTAGAGAGCTACACTATGACTATGATGATTAAATAGTGGTAATGACTATGATGATTATTAGCTAGTGTTGTTGGTGATGATATGATGTAAGAATTTTTATATTAATATAATGACGATGATGATGATGATGAGTTATTATATCATTGGGTGAAAGAACCGTGGATTGGTTTCAAGTGGATGGATCCTAAGTGATCAAGTCATGGATTATCGTGATAATCCATGACTTGCTCACTTAGGATCCATCCACTTGAAATTAATCCGCGGTTCTTTCACCTAGTGATTTAGTAACTCATTATGATGTAAAAACAATCTCTAAATTGCTACTGTATGAAAACTTGTGTAAAGGTGTACGAATAACGACATAAAAAATAGAACACTGAATAGTAGTAGCGCGAGCTTTGAGATGCGCTACCAATAATTACCAGTAGCGCGCGATCCACCATGCGCTACTACTAAGTAGATATAGCAGTAGCGCGTGTCAACATACGCTACTGCTAACCTTTAGCTGTAGCGTCGTAGCAGTTGCGCAGTTACCCGCACTACTGATAGGCTAAAAACCCACGCTACTGCTAGGCTTTGCCCTAGTAGTGCGAGGCCGACATGGCGGCGGCGGATGCAGGGGCGCGCGTTGCCATAGAGGACGAAGCCATCCATGCCCGCATCCTAAAGAAGCGGCAGTGGAGAAACACGCACACCCTTACCCGAGAGAAAAATCAGGCAGTTCGTGCCATGGCCGGACTGCCGCCCAAAGAGGAGAACGAGGACAATGACGGGTGAGATTGTGCAAGCAATGGTCGAAATAAGTTTCATAGATAGAGAAATCGTCCATGAAGACTTCAATAATCTTCTCATAGAAATCAACAAAAATGACATACACATAAATCCTTAAAAAGTAGTAAGTGCACCACAAACCTAAATGCACACGGCTATAAGCATAAGTTCCAAAAAGACAGATAAGTATTATTTGGGAAAAGTTAGAATAGCCATCAAGATAAGAAAAATGTGAATTCTTTGATGATCTTTTTAACATTTGAGTAATAAAAGACAAAGGATAATGATCTTTTTAGTAGCCTTGTTAAATTTCATATAATCAACGCACATCCTATAATCAGTAGCAATTCGTTGTGGAATAAGTTCATTTTTATCATTAGGAACAATAGAAATGCCTCTCTTCTTAGGGACACAATGAACAAGACTTACCTATCTACTACCAGATTCAGATATATGATAGATTATACCAGCTCCAGGAGTTTAAGAATTCCATTGCTTACCACTTTCTTTATTTATTTTTGATTTAATCGACATTGATAATCAACGGTAGGTTTAGCATCTAGCTCCATATGAATTTTATGAGTTCAGAGCTAGAACTGATACCTTCTGACACCATATAAAGTGTAACCAATAATAACACAATGATTCCTGAGAATAGATAGCAATTTTTCTTCTTCGTAAAGATTAGAATTGATAATAACATGATATATCTTCCCTTCATCCAAATAAGTAAATTATAGTGCGCCAAGAAAGTGATTTAATTTCATACATAGGATCAGCTTTGGGAGGAGGTATAGGCTCTATCAAATTATCAGCAACAGACTATGTTTAAGGGCATGTAGCTGCCTAAAGATAATATCATCTATTTCATTCCTCTCATGCATATTAGTTAAACTTTATTGCTCCAACAAGTATTGTTCTAATAGGTCACTAGGAGGTATGCCTATAGTAGTAATTCTTTCTATCTCATGTACATGAGGCAAATGTGCAGCATGATGTTGTGTAGAGAACATAGAAAAGTTAAATTCAATTTCATCTCCGCCAAACTTAAGATAAATTTTTTGTTTATGGCAATCAACAACAGTCCCTAAAGTATTTAAGAAAGATCTATCAAATATTATGGGACCAAATATATCTTGTTTAGTTCCAAGTAGTATGAAGTAATCGGAAGGTGTTCCGGAAATCCAATTCAGCTCTTGGGAGCATATGCTCCTGCCCATCAAAAATGTTTTTTGCAAATGCAATAAAATAAATCGATGTGTTCTTTGTCACACAAAATTTCACCTGTAAATTTTTAGGTGGAAAGCTTAAGTTTTTTGATATGTAAAAAAAAACAAGTCGAACGATAAATATTACCTCAAAATGTTACACTTATTTTTGTTTTTGACCAACGAAGCACTGTCGGCACGTTTCGCATGAAAATTGTCAAGCACGCTTGTGACACTAACAAGAACATCTACAACAGGATGAGAATTTTTAAATTTTATTATTTTAAATTTACTTTTAGTTAGGGAGCATATGATGATATGCACCCAAGAGCCAAAACGCCCTCGCGTAGGTGTTCGAACTAAACAAAACAATTTGTTGTCCCATATTCAATGGTGCGAAATCCGGAGGCACCTATTCGACATGTGTTACTTCGGTGCTTGTAGTCGTCGCTAGGTGGTCTTCGAATCTGGATGTAATTTTTATTTTTGGTATTCGTCGTATTGCCATGATTGAAGATGAATAGATTGGAAGTTTTTCCGTAAAAAAATGGCGATCAAAGGCACATGTGCTAGCTTGGGGGCCGGTGGCTCAATTCGATTCTGGAGCTTCCATTCTCGCCAACAAGTTCACTCTTAGAGATTTTCTTTCTACTGTTTTTAGTTGGTTGTTTTGATTTTCAGTTGGGTTTTCTTACGAAAAGACCTCATGCTTGAACTTGCAATAAATTTAGGATTCATATTATTATAAGGTTGAAAAAAATACAAAATTATAATATGGTCATCAATTAAAAATAAGCATCAAAATCAATGGACATTCACATATTTAGGAATATTTGTGAATTTTGGAAGGTATCTTAAATTTCCATGAAAAAATATATTAGATTTGTCATGGCCACAATAAGGAAAGAGTTTCCATGGGTAGATATATATATTTTTTGCCATGGAATGTACAGTAGATTTGCCATGGACACAAAAAAAGAGTCACCGCAAGCGTAGCACCACACTGCCGACAACCGCTCCACCCAACCCACAACTCCTTTCCCCCGCATCCGCACATCGAGATGCGCCCGAGAATCTCCTCGACGCATCCATGTCCCAGGAGCCCGCCATGCCACGCGTCACCCCCCCCCCCGCGGTATATCTGCTCGGGGTCCACGGGCCGTCGCCGCAGCTCTCCATGGTTCTCAACGATGAGTGAAAAGTAGTTGAAATACCTTTTAATCTAGAAGAAATAAAATAGATGATACACATCATGAAAACTTTAGTGTGAACACTATGGCAACTTCAGTGTAACATCATGACAACTTTTGGCCCAAAAAAGTCATCGAAACATATCAATATGGGTTCTAGTTTTGAAAATCTCGTCGTGGCAGATTTAATGATGAAAACGGATTTTAATCGGATCTTTTATTTAAGATATTAAACATTTAAAAGTTTAAAAAACCAAAAAGATTCCGGTGACGTCATTTGTTTCGTTGTGTATGCATGCATGCGATGATGTGGCAAGGTGTGTGGTGATGGGGGTGTTCGGACCAAGTTGAGGTTAAGATTTTGTGTTGTTATTTTTCTGGATACTAGTCAATGTGTACGCGCAATGCACATTAATTTGGAAGTATACTAAGTGTATGCGGATATTAATTAGGATATTATTTGAGTGTTATTATGTGATTAGCACTATATTTGGCATGAAATTAACTGCATGCTAAACGTGTTGAGCGCTTGACATTCGAGCAGTCTAGGTCGTTGGATTGACATGATTTGATGGCCGAGATTAATTAGATCTGCCCCTTTGGGTCTTTTTATATTGGTATAGATATAGATAATTGGTGATGTATATGGAAAGATTGAAGTCTGATTTGTGATTTGCTGGGTATGTGGCAGCCAAGGTAAGGAAACTTCAGATTTGTAAGAAAAGAGTGGGCAAGCCTTTGTCGGGGAGTGGTCGAGAAGAGACGAGTACAAGAGGAAGGTGGAAGGAAGAAAGCGCCAGAAGCGCCAGGTGCGAAGATAGGTCATCAAAGAATTCCACAACAGAGCAAAAGAAGAGAAAGGCAAGGCTCGCAAAGAACAAAGGCTCAACCATCAGATCCAACACAAATGCCCTCAAAATATTTAGAGGCTTGGATTACTCTCTTTAGTAAAAGAAAGGAAGCACAATGGGTGTTGCTCTATTTCTTATTAGTAAGGTATTCTTCTTCATTTCAGTATTATGGGAGAGTCGATATATTTGGGCACATCATAAAAAATGGTAAATTGGAAAAAGTCAGATGGATGTGGGGTATTGTTAGAAAATCGCTGGAGGGGTGAAGGCATCATAACGATCGATCGATGGGAAGGGAGCGAACGAATGAAACGACCTACAGACTCTCATTTTGGAATAGACAGAAGAAAAAGGAAACGAATAAAACAAAAGGAAACACATAAAAAGAAAAAAAAACTGAAAATTAAAAAAAGAAAAACAGGAGAGGAAAGGGAAGTTTTTGCCGAGCCCTATTTTTGGCTCGGCTGGCGTGGGCGTGATCGAAACAAATCGAAATCACTAATTGAGGAGCGCTCCTCGCAACGATTAGTCGGGGAGCGCTCCCCGCGCGCCAAATGTCACGCATAGAGCGGTCGGGAGACTTTTCCAAGGCGCTCCGCGCGCGACACTTGTCGTGCGCATGGCTTCTCCCGTGTTTCCGGTTGTCAGGACCCCGATTCCAGGTCACATCGACCTAGTCGGTAACACCTTATATCACTTTGCGGCCTCACGCACGGTATTCCCACGGGTGTCGCCTTACCATGGCCCGGGACCGTTTGTGCCTTTTGGCTCATGTATATGATAGTGTCGCTAGCATCCACATGACAAAGAACCCGGGCCGACATGGCTAGTCGTGAACCCAAAGCGGCGCTAACCTATGGGGACAGGCATACATGAATCAAATCGAGCATGTCGGTCATCAACGTATGAATTCGGGCTGTAGCTTTGGGCTAACAGGACTCCGTATCCCGGCTGTAGCAGGCTAGGCAGGACTCGAATATCACGCGTGACATTTCCCGAAGGATAGACATAGGAACGAAGTGAAACACATGCCGGCCAGTCAAGTGTCCAAGCAGTAGTGCTGGGCTAGCGGGACTCCGGTGAACCGGGCTGTAGCGGACTACTATCGCTCAGAAGCACGAGACTACATTTCCCCATATGAGAGGCTGCCAAGGATAAACAACTAGTTTGTCGGATCCCACTCATACCAAGCATTTCAATCATACACGCAATATGCCCGATATGAGTACATACAACAAGGCATCACAACAAAACTCTACCACTCAAGTACTTTATTTAAGAGGATCCAAGGAGCCATACATAACATATCCATACAGATAGGGGTCACATGACCCAACACTCAAGTCATACAAACATACAAGCACATGTGGAAGCAAACTAGTCTGAATACAGACTCTAAAAAGAAAGAAAGCTTGTCGAAGCCCTTCTATCTACAGTGGCCCTTCACAAGCCTTGGATCACCACCTGGGTGGCTAGTTCACTCGTCGATGTCAAGGTCTACATAAAACCCATCGGAGGGGGCAGTGTTGTCGTCTGAAAAACATTAATTAAGGAAACATGAGTACGGAGGTACTCAAGAAGTCTTACCACGTAATCCTATCATACATGCACATTCTCAAGAAGGTGGTGGAGTTATTTGCAGCAAGCCAGCTTTGACTCTTGGCTAAGCTATCCACGTGACACCACTTGAAAAGCATTTGCCGCACACGCAGTCCACTAATCACCATCACAATACTCCATCCTGGATCCTCTCGTCACCCACGAGAGGGCCATCCATGCACTCACACTTATCTTGAGGCTTTTAGTAGTATCCATTTACTTGTCTATGAACTGTTATAGGCAACCAGAAGTCCTTCTCCGTGAACACGGCTATTGAATAGATCATATTAACCCCGCAGGGTGTACTTCTTCACACACGCTCACCACTTACCGCCGTTTACGATATGTACGGCAACCTTCAAGCGGAAGCCCAACGTGGGTGTCGGCCACAGCCTACCTAAACACTCAAGTCCCTAGTCCAGGTTTATCGCCTATTCAGGTTCCATCCGCAGGAGTCCGCCGAGGTTTCCCATACAGCCCCGAACGATGTGTGCGGGGTTCCCGAGATACCAAACGGCACTCAAGACACCGGCCACGTGTATCTACCGCATCATAGCCCACCCCTAGGGTCAGCGCCACGCACGGCCTCCAACACATATCCTACAAACACCAGAAACTAGTTGCAACTCCTGGACAGAGGACAAGGGTGGTTAAGAAGCCGAGAGGGTCCATTGGTTTCGGGCCCAATGCGTGGTAGTAACTGTTTCATGGATCACAAAGACAGAACTCAGTTCTTAGGGACGGCTTCAATGAAACAACCCACCATGTACTCCTACATGGCCTCTCATCGATACCTTTACCAAAACATGTTCAACACTTTCACTCTCGAACCCAACACAACCTTTCACTCCAGTTCATCATCCCGATGAGCCGACCGACACAACTCTAAGCATAGCAAGCATAGCATGGTAGGAATCACAAACATGGCTCAATCAACTCCTACACATACTAGTGGGTTTCATCTAGTTCTTGTGGCAATGACAGTCATGCAAAGGAAGTGGGTTCAACTACCGCAGCACACAACAGTTTGAATCCGTTGTCTTAATGCAGGAAACAAGAGCGAAGCGAGAACATGGGTTTGTATCGGAATGATCAATGGGTTGCTTGCCTGATGGAGTGGTGGTAGGATACTGCCCTTCAGACGGATATTCGGGATTATCCTCGGAGGCAGAACCTATCACGAAAGACATACCGAAAATAAACACACATGGCAATATGCAACAATATGATGCATCCTATGACATGGCAATATGGATGTGTGTTGGCCTAATGCAAGCTGAAACAAAAAGGGATGAACTCATTTGAATCAAAGATTCAAATGCTAGCTCATTTAACATAGCCATAAAGGTGTATTATCTTAATCTGCTTAAACAGCAAGGTTAACTTGTTTTATCATGCATGAAACCTGTACCAATGGATAGAATGGATTTTTCTGATCATTTTTCATATATAGATCTTTGCATTTGGAGTTACAGATTAATTTCTATGAATTTTTGAAGTTTGAACTATATTATGGAATTTCCTATAATAGAATAAATCCAGTAATTAATTTACTGCGTCAGCAATGCGTCAGAGTGATGTCATAGTCAACGGGGACGTCCAGGTCAACCCTGACTGATGGGTCCCGCATGTCAGCATAATTAGTTTAACTAAATATTGATTAAAACTAATCCTAATTAGTTAACAGGGCTTGGCCCCACCTGTCATTGACCCAACAGAGTCAACCAGGGCCCACCCGTGGTCAAAGTCAAAGTCGGCTGCACCAGCGTTTAGCCGCCGGCGAGCCCGACGCGGCGGTGGAAGTGGTTTTGGCCGTTCCGGCGACCAAATGGGCCGCGGAAGGCATCTAGGTGGAGCTGGGGACAAGCCGCAGCTCTTGGTGGGGTTAGTTGAGGTCGGGGGCGGCTGAAATCGGCGCCGGCGACGACCTAGGTGGCCGCCGGAGTTCGGTTGAAGGCGAACTCGAGCTACGGTGCGCGGTGAGGTGCGGGGAGTGGTGAGTTAGACCCTACGTGATGTGGTGAGTGCGATGGACACCGAGAGGTGGCCGGAGGATGGCCGGGAGCACGTCGGCGACGAGCTCCGCGGTGGCGGGTGCGGTTGAGCTCCGTGCGTTCACTACACAGCTCGGGAGTGAGAGAGGGAAGGAGGAGAAGGTAGCTAGGCTCACGGGGCACTCGGAGAAGCACTCGGTGCGGCCGGGCACGGACTGATGCGACGGCGGCGTTGAAGGGGATCTCCGGCGACGGCGGGGTCGGGCGAGGTCGGTGCAGTGGCCTCGGGCTACTCGAGCACGCGGGGCTCGGCTAGCTCGACGTAGAGGAGGGCGGCGGAGCTCCTAGACACGGCGAGACGGAGCACGGACGGCGGGGAGCGCGATTACGGCGACGGCGTGGCTGCGGTGGCGTCTGCCATGGCTGGGGAGCGCGAGAGGGAGGAGCTGGGGAGGAGGAGAGATGTCAGCGGGTTCGGGGGAGGAGAGGGGGAGTGATCCGCGTTGGCAGCGCGATGAGGGGAGCGGCGAGGCGGCGACCAGGTGCGTGGCACCCATGCGGTGCTCGCCACCGAGCACCTGCCTGCCTGCCTGGCCAAGCCAAGCAGCTCATTGGCCATGGCATGGCTGGCTGGGCAGCAGTGGGCGGTTGGTAGGCGCCATGTAAGATTTTCCAATCTGTTTTTCTTTTTCTATTTTTCTGCAACTTTGTGGAGTTTTTAAAAATACTTAAACAGTTCCCAAATTCACCAAACTGCTCCTGGTCCATAGTTGGAATATTTCCAACATGAAACATTTTAGTTTGGGAATATTTGGGCATTTGAAATATTTTATATAATTTTAAATGCCCAAACTCAAATACTTATGATTTAATTCAAAGACCTTAGGATGACCTAGAAAATTGTGCACCACTTTTGGCAGAGGCTCTGAACCAAAGCAAAGGTGATGAGCATTTTAGAAGGGCATTTCAGGTTCATTGAAAATAATTTTAGTAAACCCTAGTTGGATTCAAAAGGGGTTCTGGGGGTTCTATCCTTCCCATTTCAGATTCAAATGAAAGTTAAACATGATGCACACACTAATGCATGGACTAGCTAGGATGTGACAACTCACCCCCACTCAAAAGAATCTCGTCCCGAGATTTAGGGTCCGTTGCGAAAAAGGTGGGATACTCAAGTCGAAGACGATCCTCCCTTTCCCAAGTTGCTTCTTGCTCGGAATGGTTTGACCATTGAACCTTTAGAAACTTGACATTCTGACGTTGAGTGGTACGCTCGGCTTGATCAAGAATACGAGCGGGATATTCTTGATAGGTGAGGTTATCTTGGAGATCAAGCGTTTCGTGGTCCACTCCACGGATAGGATCCGAGAAGCAACGCCTGAGTTGGGAAACGTGGAAGACATCATGGACTCTGGAAAGATGCGGAGGTAGTTCCAATTGGTAGGCAACTTCTCCTTGTTTGGCAAGAATGCGAAAGGGTCCAATGTAACGAGGAGCCAACTTGCCTTTGATACCGAATCGATGGGTTCCTTCAAGGAGTAACCCGAAGGTAAGCCTTCTCGCCAATTTCATAAGCCATAGGCTTATGCTTGCGGTCATATTGGCTCTTTTGACGAGATTGGGCTGTTTTCAATTTCTCACGAATAACACGAACCTGCTCTTCTGCTTCCTGAATCATATCCGGGCCAAAGAGTTGTCTCTCCCCGGTTTCTGACCAGTTAAGAGGCGTTCGACATTTCCGTCCATAAAGAACTTCGAAAGGAGCTTTGCCCAAGCTAGCTTGATAACTATTGTTATAAGCGAACTCGGCGAATAGAAGGCATTTCTCCCCATTCATGCCGAAGGAGATGACAGAAGCTCGAAGCATATCCTCTAGGATTTGATTGACTCGTTCTACTTGACCACTTGATTGAGGATGGAAGGCGGTGCTAAAGGAGAGACGAGTTCCCATAGCATTTTGGAAACTTTCCAAAATCGAGAGGTGAAGAGACTTCCACGGTCTGAGTTAATCTCCAATGAACACCATGAAGAGACACTATTCGAGAGATGTACAAATCAGCTAGCTGGCTAGCGGTTATACTCTCACGAACGGGTAGAAAGTGGGCTACTTTGGAAAGACGGTCGACGACAACGAAGATAGCATTATTCCCTCTCTTGGTCCTGGGAAACCCGTAATGAAATCCATACCGATTTTATCCCATTTCCATTCAGGAATTTCCAAAGGTTGAAGGGTACCAGCAGGCCGTTGATGCTCGCTTTAACTCGACGACGACGCCGCAATTAGCAATGTATTGAGCAATTCTCTCTTCATCCTAGTCCACCAAAACCTCTGGCGAGGTCTTGATACATTTTAATACTACCGGGATGAATGGTGAGAGGAGAGTCATGAGCTTCCTTAAGGATCAATCGCCTCAGGTTGCGCACCTTGGGAACCACTAGACGGTCTCCGAAGAACACGACACCTTGTTCATCAATGGAGAAATAATCTGCGACTCCTTTCTTGATGTTTCTCTTGATGCGGGAAATTCCCGGATCTACCTTCTGTGCCTTGATGATCTGATCCGTAAGGGTAGGTTTCCCTACCAGGGTGGAAAGGAATCCTCGAGGAACAATGTGAAGATTAAGCTTACGAAATTCCTCGTGGAGAAATGGTTGACTTTGTTGTAACATCAGATTGTTACAATAAGATTTGCGACTTAGTGCGCCAGCCATGACATTGGCTTTGCCTGGTGTGTAAGATATTCCTAAGTCGTAATCTGTAATCAACTCGACCCAACGCCTTTGCCCGAGATTCAAACCGTTGGGTGAAGATGTATTTCAGACTTTGGTGATCAGTGTAGATTTCACAACGATTACCAAGAAGGTAATGTCGCCAGGTTTTGAGTGCATGAACCATCGCTGCAAGCTCTAGATCGTGTGGGATAGTTATCCTCATGTGGACGAATCGTCGAGAAGCGTAGGCAATCACATGACGATCTTGCATGAGTATGCAACCTAGTCCTTGTCGCGAGGCGCCGCAATAGATAATAAAGTCCTTAGAAAAATCTGGTGGAACAAGCACGGAGCAGATGTCAGCGCCTTTTCAGCCTCGAAAGCTGAACTCGCCTTTGTGGCGCCCATTCAACTTCTTATCTTTCTTGAGGAGTTCGTTAGAGGTTTAGAAACTTTAGAGAAATTCTCGATGAAGCGGCGGAATAGCTCGCTAAACCGAGGAAACTCGAACTTGCTTGACCGATTCAGGTGGAGTCCATCAAGGACGGCTTGAACTCGCCGGGATTGACAGCAATGCCCTTACCAGAGATTACATGGCCTAGATAGATCACTGCAACCAGAATTCACACTTAGAGAATTTGGCATAAAGGCGGTGCTCTCAAGTTTCATCAATACTAGCCTTAGATGTTCGGCATGTTCTTCCTCATTCTTGGAGTAGATGAGTATATCATCGAGGTATACCACGACGAATTTATCCAAATACTCCATGAAGATTGAGTTCATTAACCGAGAGAAGGTGGCTAGAGCATTGGTTAATCCGAAGGACATGACGGTGTACTCGTATTGGCCATAACGAGTAACAAAGGCCGTTTTTGGAATGTCCCCGTTCTTGATTTTGATTTGATGGTAGCCCAACCTCAAATCCATCTTTGAAAAGACTGAGGATCTAGCGAGCTGATCATACAGATCGTTGATCCTGGGGAGCGGATACTTGTTCTTGATAGTGACCAAATTGACAGGTCGGTAATCTACAACCATCCGATCCGTTCCATCCTTCTTCTTGACGAAGAGGACGGGCAAGCCCATGGAGATGAACTAGGACGGATGAAACCCTTTTCAAGGACTCATCGAGTTGTTTCTTAAGTTCAGCTAGTTCTAGGGTGCCATCTTATAAGGTCTTCTAGAAATTGGGACGGTTCCGGGAACAAGATCTATCACAACTCGACATCCCCGCGGTGGAACACCGGCAGTTCTTCTGAAAGACATCCGGAAAATCACGGACTACCGGAATATCTTCGAGGTCCGGAAGGGGTTGGCATTTAAGGAGTAAAGTCGACGCTCGACACTCGGGTTAAAACATTAACCTGCCTTGCCCAAGGATGGGTGAGTTGAACAGTTCTAGTAGAACAATCAATCTTAGCGTAATGGGCTGACATCCAGTCCATACCCAAGATGATGTTTATGTCCGAGGACTGGAGAGCTATTAAAGAAGCAAGAAAGACTAATCTGTCGACAAGAATTTCATTCCCATGACTTATTCTAGAGGTTTGCCATCTAGAACCAGGGGTCTGAATTTCCATGGAGGTGTGCATGTCACAGAATGTGGTGTTGTGCAATCGAGCATAGCTCTCAGAAATAAATGAATGATATGCTCCAGTATCAAAAAGAACAGTTGCCGGATGACAATTAACAAGGAACGTACCGAGAATGACGTTGGGATCCTCATAGGTTTCCTCAGCTGAAACATAGTTGACGTGGCCACGAGCAGTGGCAGCTGGTTTAGCATAGAGCACCTTTCCTGCTGGCTTACCACGGCCAACAGATTTTTCGATCCGACGGGGTTGTTCTGGGACACTCTCGGATGTAGTGGCCCGCTCTCCACACTTGAAGCAAGTTATCATATTGGGGCGTGGAGCAGCATTAGCGATGGGGCCTCCATAAGTCTTGGACGGAACATACTGCTGGTTGGGGCGAGGCCTCAAAGGATGGCCTCTGGGTGAACACTGGGTGGCGAGCAGATTTGAATCCAAACCCGCGCTTCGAGACCCAGAGCCGGATGAAGAACCAGAGTCACGGAGTGCTTGCGTGAAGCTTCAAGTCGGTCGTCCCAGCCAAAGACCGATAGCCTTGTTGACTAACTTCTGAAAGGAAGTGCACTCGTGCAGACGAAGATCACGGCGAAGCTCGGGGCTAAGTCCCTTGCGGAACCTTGCCTGCTTCTTGGCGTCGGTAGAAACCTCTTCAGGAGCATAACGTGCTAAATTCCCAAACTCACGGCTGTAAGTATCCACGTCAGCCTGCCACAGGTGAAATTGCAGAATTCCTCCTCTTACGATCCATGAGACCTTCCGGGATGTGATGCTCACGGAAAGCGGCACTGAATTCAGCCCAAGTAGTAATTTGTCCAACCGGACGCATAGCCTCATAATTCTCCCACCAAAGGCTAGCAGGGCCTTCGAGGTGATAAGCGGCAAAAGTAACCTTATCAGCTTCAGCCACGTTGGCAGAACGTAGCTTGTGGGTGATGCTGCGAAGCCAATCATCCGCATCAAGAGGCTCAACGGAATACTTGAACTTCGGTGGATACAGCTTGACGAAGTCATTGAGTGACACCAGATCATTTCTTGGCTGGCGTGCGGTATTTTGCTCAATCCGCTCTAGTAAGTGATTGGTCTCACGCTTATTGCGTTCCGCCTCCAACATAACCTCGGCCAAAGATGGCGGTTGAGGCAGATTTGCATTCCTATCTGCGCTGGCTTCTCCCTGCTCCGGAGCAGCAGGATTGTTGCGGGTGTTGACCATCCTAGGAAACAAAACAACGGTTTAAACCAGGATGGCAGAATTTAGCAAGGAAGTGCGGAATGTAGTGGATAACACGGAATGCAGAGATGTTCATCCGTATGACATGGTAATATAAAAACTGCCATATATATACCCACGGTCATACACACCATTCATAGTTTAGTACAAGCCCGACGGAGTACAACTATAGTGAAAGGCGTTACATCTCACCGGAAGCATTCCAACTCCTATACATTATTTTTCTACACTTCCGGAATGATACACACTAAGTCATGTTCCACAGGTCACGCAGGACGGTGGAAATACAACTATTACAATACTAGGGATTCTACTACTAACTCGCACAGCTCTGTAGTAGTCCTCATAGAAGTCACCACCCAAGCTCGAAGTGGAACATGATCATCCGGAAAGCAGGCGATCTGTGGAGCTTATGGACCATAGGGACTCGGATGTGGCCGTGGTCCAACAAACGGCGGCGACGAGGTCCACGAGGAGGAGTGATGCCTCCAACCTCACGCCACTCCATAAAGTTTGGCAGACCAGCCCGCACAGGTACAAGTCCTCATGTCCATGTATCCGCTTGCACGGCAGGTGCAAACCGAGTCGAGTAGCCCAAAGGATCGAACGGGCATTAAAGAGTTTCCATACGCAAGGCCCGGTTTTCACGGTCCTTGTCTTCCAAAGATCTCCGTAGTAGTGCGAAGGAGTGAGTCCTCAAGGAATGCATCGCTGTACAAACCCTGAAGGTAGCCATGCGCCCCAGGGAGGGATGCTGGCATGTAGCGGAAATAGGTGTTGCACAACAAGGCAGTTCTGGCTCGAATAATAGTCATCATTGAATAGGCTGCATCTTGCACGGACAGCCCAATAGTGATCCCAAGTCCATAAGAACAGTGGAGCGGTTCAGTAGCTCCGGGATAAGATGGATATATCCTGACCGTGCACAGATATTGGCTTTGATTAAAATCCCTAAACTGCTCCTCGACGGTATATTCAGGATACCATCGGTAACCGGTCTCGACCATCACCCGAACCAACATTGCCGTGTGACCACACACATCAATGCAACGGGTCAGACGAACCACTTGGTTTTGGGGACGGGTGGCCATCTGAAAGCACAACCACAATGCAAAGACATTAGAATTTCTAGGGAAAATCGGGCAGCATAACATTTGTAAATGCTCAAAAACAGATTTGAGACATTCATAATCAGATTGCAAAACCACTCAACAACATCATATCAAGGTTCTGGTTCAACTGATAGCATAGTAAAAAGTAGTAGAAACTGAACTGAGGATGTAACCAACAGTCCTATAAGTTACTACGAATTAGTAACACGTGAACCTGATAGAGAGAAGAGAGCCTAGTCCTATACCCACGTAGAATGAGAAGAGGATGACTCGGATCGAGGGCATAAGGTAAAGGAGTAAAAGAGCCTTACGCTCCTCCCACAATCAATTCCCCTACATATAACTAAAGCATTTCTAGACTCAACATCGACCAGTTTGGCTTAGCGAACCTACAGCAGCCCTGCTCGATACCAACGCTGTCAGACCCGATTCCAAGTCACATCGACCTAGTCGGTAACACCTCATATCACTTTGCGGCCTCACGACGGTATTCCCACGGTGTCGCCTTACCATGGCCCGGGACCGTTTGCGCCTTTTGGCTCACGATATGATAGTGTCGCTAGCATCCACATGACAAAGAACCCGGCCGACATGGCTAGTCGTGAACCCAAAGCGGCGCTAACCTATGTTGACAGCATACATGAATCAAATCGAGCATGTCGGTCATCAACGATGAATTGGCTGTAGCACTGGGCTAACAGGACTCGTATCCCGGCTGTAGCAGCTAGGCAGGACTCGAATATCACCGCGTGACATTTCAAGGGATGATATAGGAACGAAGTGAAACACATGCGGTCAGTCAAGTGTCCAAGCAGTAGTCTTTGGGCTAAGGGACTCGTGAACCGGCTGTAGCGGACTACTATTGCTCGAAGCACGAGACTACATTTCCCCATATGAGAGGCTGCCAAGGATAAACAACTAGTTTGTCGGATCCCACTCATACCAAGCATTTCAATCATACACATAATATGCCCGATATGAGTACATACAACAAGGCATCACAACAAAACTCTACCACTCAAGTACTTTATTTAAGAGGCTCCAAGGAGCCATACATAACATATCCATACAGATAGGGGTCACATGACCCAACACTCAAGTCATACAAACATACAAGCACATGCGGAAGCAAACTAGTCTGAATACTGAGACTCTAAAAAGAAAGAAAGCTTGTCAAGCCCTTCTATCTACAAAGGGCCCTTCACAAGCCTTGGATCACCACCGGTGGCTAGTTCACTGCCGATGTCAAGGTCTACATAAAACCCATCGGAGGGGCAGTGTTGTCGTCTGAAAAACATTAATTACAAACATGAGTACGGAGGTACTCAAAGAAGTCTTACCACGTAATCCTATCATACATGCACATTCTCAAGAAGGTGGTGGAGTTATTTGCAGCAAGCCAGCTTTGACTCTCGGCTAAGCTATCCTACGTGACACCACTTGAAAAGCATTTGTCGCACACGAGTCCACTAATCACCATCACAATACTCCACCGTGGATCCTCTCTCGTCACCCACGAGAGGGCCATCCGCGGCACTCACACTTATCTTGAGGCTTTTAGTAGTATCCATTTACTTGTCTATGAACTGTTATAGGCAACCCAGAAGTCCTTCTCCGTGGACACGGCTATTCGAATAGATCATATTAACCTGCAGGGTGTACTTCTTCACACACGCTCACCACTTACCGCCGTTTACACGACATGTACTCTGCAACCTTCAAGCGGAAGCCCAACGTGGGTGTCGGCCACAGCCTACCTAAACACTCAAGTCCCTAGTCCAGTTTATCGCCTATTCAGGTTCCATCCGCAGGAGTCCGCCGAGGTTTCCCATACAGCCCCGAACGATGTGTGCGGGGTTCCCGAGATACCAAACGGCACTCGGTACACCGGCCACGTGTATCTACCGCATCATAGCCCACCCCTAGGGTCAGCGTTACGCACGGCCTCCAACACATATCCTACAAACACCAGAAACTAGTTGCAACTCCTGGACAGAGAACAAGGGTGGTTAAGAAGCCGAGAGGGTCCATTGGTTTCGGGCGTGGTAGTAACTGTTTCATGGATCACAAAGACAGAACTCAGTTCTTAGGGACGACTTCAATGAAACAACCCAGCATGTACTCCTACATGGCCTCTCATCGATACCTTTACCAAAACGTGTTCAACACTTTCACTCTCGAACCCAACACAACCTTTCACTCCAGTTCATCATCCCGATGAGCCAGACCTGACACAACTCTAAGCATAGCATGGTAGGAATCACAAACATGGCTCAATCAACTCCTACACATACTAGTGGGTTTCATCTAGTTACTGTGGCAATGACAGGTCATGCAAAGGAAGTGGGTTCAACTACCGCATCACACAACAGTTTGAATCGCGTTGTCTTAATGCAGTAAACAACAGCAGAAGCAAGAACATGGGTTTGTATCGAATGATCAATGGGTTGCTTGCTCGATGGAGTGGTGGTAGGATCCGCCCTTCGACGGATATTCGGATTATCCTCTGAGGCGTAACCTATCACGAAAGACATACCGAAAATAAACACACATGGCAATATGCAACAATATGATGCATGCTATGACATGGCAATATGGATGTGTGTTGGCCTAATGCAAGCTGAAACAAAAAGGGATGAACTCATTTGAATCAAAGATTCAAATGCTAGCTCATTTAACATAGCCATAAAGGTGTATTATCTTAATCTGCTTAAACAGCAAGGTTAACTTGTTTTATCATGCATGAAACCTGTACCAATGGATAGAATGGATTTTTCTGATCATTTTTCATATATAGATCTTTGCATTTGGAGTTACAGATTAATTTCTATGAATTTTTGAAGTTTGAACTATATTCTGGAATTTCCTATAATAGAATAAATCCAAGAATTAATTTATCGCGTCAAGAATGCGTCGAGTGATGTCATAGTCAACGGGACGCCCAGGTCAACCCTGACCGATGGGTCCCGCATGTCAGCATAATTAGTTTAACTAAATATTGATCAAAACTAATCCTAATTAGTTAACAGGGCTGGGCCCCACCTGTCATTGACCCAACAGAGTCAACTAGGGCCCACCCGTGGTCAAAGTCAAAGTCGGCTGCACCGGCGTTTAGCCGCCGGCGAGCCCGACGCGGCGGCGGAAGTGGTTTTGGCCGTTCCGGCGACCAAATGGGCCGCGGAAGGCATCTAGGTGGAGCTAGGGACAAGCCGCAGCTCTTGGTGGGGTTAGTTGAGCTCGGGGCGGCCAGAATCGGCGCCGGCGACGACCTAGGCCGCCGCCGGAGTTCGGTTGAAGGCGAACTCGAGCTACGGTGCGCGGTGAGGTGCGGTTAGTGGTGAGTTAGACCCTACGTGATGTGGTGAGTGCGATGGACACCGAGAGGTGGCCCGAGGATGGTCGGGAGCACGTCGGCGACGAGCTCCGCGGCGGCGGGTGTGGTTGAGCTCCGTGCGGTCACTACACAGCTCGGGAGCGAGAGAGGGAAGGAGGAGAAGGTAGCTAGGCTCACGGGGCACTCGGAGAAGCACTCGGTGCGGCAGGGGACGGACTGATGCGACGGCGGCGTTGAAGGGGATCTCCGCGACGCTGGGGTGGGCGAGGTCGGTGCAAGTGGCCTCGGGCTACTCGAGCACGCGGGGCTCGGCTAGCTCGACGTAGAGGAGGGCGGCGGAACTCCTAGACACGGCGAGACGGAGCAGGGACGGCGGGGAGCACGATTACGGCGACGGCGTGGCTGCGGTGGCGTCGGCCATGGCTGGGGAGCGCGAGGGGGAGGAGCTGGGGAGGAGGAGAGATGTCAGCGGGTTCGGGGGAGGAGAGGGGGAGTGATCCGCGTCGGCAGCGTGATGAGGGGAGCGGCGAGGCGGCGACCAGGTGCGTGGCACCCATGCGGTGCTCGCCGCCGAGCACTGCTGCTGCTGGCAAGCCAAGCAGCTGTGGCTTGGCAGCTGGGCTGGGCCGGCAGGTGGGCCGGTTGGTAGGCGCCAGGTAAGATTTTCCAATCTGTTTTTCTTTTTCTATTTTTCTGCAACTTTGTGGAGTTTTTAAAAATACTTAAACAGTTCCAAAATTCACCAAACTGCTCCTGGTCCATAGTTGGAATATTTCCAACATGAAACATTTTAGTTTGGGAATATTTGGGCATTTGAAATATTTTATATAATTTTAAATGCCCAAACTCAAATACTTATGATTTAATTCAAAGACCTTAGGATGACCTAGAAAATTGTGCACCACTTTTGGCAGAGGCTCTGAACCAAAGCAAAGGTGATGAGCATTTTAGAAGGGCATTTCAGGTTCATTGAAAATAATTTTAGTAAACCCTAGTTGGATTCAAAAGGGGTTCTGGGGGTTCTGTCCTTCCCATTTCAGATTCAAATGAAAGTTAAACATGATGCACACACTAATGCATGGACTTGCTAGGATGTGACACCGGTTTCCGGTTTCCCTTTCTGGTTTTTCCTTTGTTCACTTTAGTCCTTATACTTTCAATGTTCTGTAAAACCTTTTGATCTGTTTTGAGATATGTTTCTATCTTGTGTGGGCGAACCGTCGTGGAGCACTGTTCTTTCCTTGTCGTCGTCTCCGCCCGTCGCGGCTGCCGCTCTTGTCGCGTGGTTACGGCGGCCCCTGTCCCGGCCGCCGCGCTTGTTGCCTGCTCTTACGGTGGTCCTTCTTTAGCGTCGACCGCGCTTCCCCGTTCGCGTGATCGCCATTCCCTACCGGTTGCCTTCGTGGGTTCCCTGTTTCCCTTTCTTGTTTCTCTTTTTGTTCCCAATATATTTCCGGGATATGGAGATTTATGGGATAGTTACGGGTGGGGACTACCAACACTATCAGATGTCAAGTTTCAACTAGGTTTTGTGGGATTAGTTCTTGATAATCATTGTGTTCCTTGCAGTTATGGCTTGTCCTTTTTGCCATATGCCTGGTGGCCCGTGTTCTTCTGTTGATTCTTCTGTAGATGGGTTCAGTGTGGTCCTGGATCGGCGTTATTGGAGGCGTGTTGTAAGAATATCATTTTATAATTGTTCAACTTTTGGCACACACGCTTATTTCTTTTGGTGCTGCTCATGCTGTTTAGGTTTTGATTATGATCCTTGTTTTGATTTGTTGCGCCGTATGTTCCGTGCAGTGTTAGAGCTCATCTTGCTCGGTACATCAAGGAGTGTAGGGCTTTAGCCATAAGGAGGGGTGACGAAGATACTGATCTTGCTTTTCAGTGCAATGAGGGTTATTTGTATGGTGTTCTGTTTAGTCATGGTCGGTTGAGGAGCAAATTCCATGGTCCTTCCTGGGAACGATTGGTCAGTGATTATGGTGTTCGTCCTCATGATATAATGACCACTAGGCTTGAACATTATGGAACATGGATTGGTATTGATTTTTATCGTGTTGGCCGTGGATTGTCTCGTTTACTGTCTGTTGGTAAGGTTTATTTTTAAGGAAGTTTTTAGCTTGTTTTATTGCACATGATGATTTTTCTGTTCCCTTGAGCATGTGTAATTATATTTTGTAGCTCTTGATGGTTTGAGCGACTCCGAGATAGAACTTGTTGGGAGTTGTTATTACACCCGTGGTGTTTTTCTTAATTATCAGCAGATGTATTTCATGAGGTGTCCACTCTTTGATGATGTCTACATACCGTGTTGTCCTTTTGTTCACAGGATTGATACCATGAATGTTAATGGTCATCATATGGTCCGATTTTTTCCACTGTTTTCTTTGTTTCTGTTTATTTATTTATTTTTATTATCTCTTCTATTTATAGTTTTGAATTTTTGTTCTATTTCTGATAGCTTGATGTTTTTTGTCAGGTTATTCCTGGTATTGTTGTGAGGAGTTTGAAGGAGTTTGTGACTTTTCCTAGGACTGGCGTATTAACCCTTGAAGTTACTTTGGAATCTGGTGATGATGATATATATATGTGAGCACTCCTTGCTCCTACTTCATTGGCTTGGGTAGTAGAATGGTGTTCAAACAGGAAGGTTTCAGTGATTTTCTCTAGGCATCGTCTATTGAAGTAAACAGCTTGGTGCTGATAACTTTCAAAGAGCGTGATGGGAGGCTTGTTGTTATCTTCAATCTTCTGCTACAGTGATGTTAGTTATAGCCTTTGAACATAAATGGATTTTGTTTAAAAATCTATGCTACGGTTTAATGTTGTCTAGATATATGAAAGATATGAACCTAAGTGTTCATTGCTGTTGTATGTTTGTAGAAGAGGTATGGCTGTGCATCTCTTTTAAAGATGTTCTTTTGGACGGATGTTATTTAATTGGGGTCATAGTTATCAATACAGTAGAGGCACATGTGTTGTTTACTCTGAGGCACGGCTGTGCATCTCTTTTATGTGAGGCACGTGGATTAAGCAAATGAAGGCACGAAATTGAATCAGTGCAGGCACGGTCATAAGGAAGCACAGGTATACTGAGAGGTACGTGTGTTCAGCGCCAAAGTTGTATGGGAGAGATACTATGGGTTTCATGCGAGAGGCACGTGTGTGTGTAGCACGTAGAGTTACTGTTGGTTTTATGTGAGGCACGTGGATTGAGCAAAACAGAGGCATGTAATTATAGTCAGTACAAGCACCGTTGTGGAGGTACGGGTATACTGAGAGACGCGTATGTGCAGCACCAAAGTTGCATTGGCGATCACGCGTGTGGAGCACGTAGAGTTACTGTGGGTTTCATGTGAGGCACATTGATCAAGCAAACAGAGGCACAGAAGTGCAGTCAGTACAAGCACGGTTGTGTGGAGGAACGGTTTTGAACCCTCTTGCTGCTGTCAAGATTCTAGAGGCACGTATGTACGGCAGTAGAGGCATCGGTCTAAATATCTGGTTAGAGGGGCTCGGTTAATGATGCACATGTGTGTAGTCTCTAGGGTCACGGGTGCGTGGCACCACAGACATGGATTGAGTAGACACTTAGTGAGTCACGCTTGTACATAGGTCAGTTGCACACAGTAGTGTAGTTTTGTGGCATTGTGCAGAACTGGTGTACGGAGAGGAACCTATGTGCAATAGCAAGGATGTTCTGAATGGACGGAGCGGTGTTTGATGTGAAATGGAGGCAACGATTTTTTTCAATGTGGTTAAAGTAACAAAGTTCTCGTCGCTTGTGACTGTGTACCGAATGATCTTCTGCAATATTTATGAATTGTTCACGCCAATGTTTAATAAGCATTGTACTGAAAGTTTACAACGATATCATCACATATTCTTGTAAATGCACGATGCATCTTGCAAAGGTTGAGTATGAAAATTATAATACAATATCATGCGAGATATCTCTCGTTCTATAATCATGGATACAATATATGCTTGCTCAGTACTGGGACATAACTTACTAATTGCATTTAGACATGCAAAATGTAGTATGTATTTGTACATGAGCACACCACTGTGTTCAAAGTTCAAACGTAAAATAGTAATACAATACACACAACATCTTTGAGCAACAACAAACATATTTACAACATAGGTTCATACAATCCAAATTATTATAATAGTAGTTCCTACTAGTTTAATGTAGACATCCATTTTCTAGCAATTTACCAACCACTGTTTCCCTTCCGGCGCTTCCAGCCGCTGGAAGATCCCTCGTCATTGCTCTTACATGGGTGGAGTATTTCTTTCATTAGTTGTTGGTGGACGAGACGTAGCCCGTTATTGATGATTAGGATTCTATGGTACAACTCGTAGCTAACATACCCGTCCTTTGCCGCGTACTCAAGGTGTATCGGGGAAAGTGGCTTCCACTCCCAGAACTGGTGCTTCTCCTTTGGGAACGATTTCTTCATGTTCTTTTATGAGGGGTCGATGATGGCCGCTGCAAGGTCACCCATGGAGTCCCTTTCTCCACCACCCTTGATGCAGAATAGCCTCTGGATGTCGACGTGGTGCTCGTCTGGAATTTTGATGCATGCACGGGCAAGCATGGTCTTGTCGTTCCTGGTGTCGACGCTAGTGAAAGTTACCGCTTTCCGTTGCAGGAAGTCAACTAACGCCTGGGAGCGCTCGGATCTGCAGTAGTGGTATCCAAGGACATGCTCGCGCATGGCAAGTTGGACGGCAGTGATCCCTTGTCGTATGTAACTACTCTTACGTGTGTACTCGAGGTCGAGGCTGACGAACTTGTTCTTCTGCTCCTTTAGCCATTCTTCTTACTTGTTGATGATCCGCTCCACGGTCCTTCAGTCGTTGGTGTACACCACCTCGAGTACGGTTGTACCGTGGGTAGTGATGTGTTCGGTGAGTGTTGTTAGTTTCCCGTCGTCCATGGCTGAAGGTGTGCGGTGGTGAACTGCGGCCGGCGAGAAACTTTCGAGGAAGAGGATGAAATGGAGTCGGAAAAGTGAAAGGGTTCTTTTGTTGTGCAAAAAAGGAAACCGCCAAAGAGCAGTTGCTAGTCACGCTGCGGTTCCAGGCGTAGAATTTCGGAAACAGGGGTTTGTTTTATCTGTTTTTTAAAGATTTTCACTTGTCTTGTTCATTGAATTTTTTATTCGTTGCGTGCTGCCTGCGTGATCCAACTTTGGCTGTGAAAGTAGTCGTGTAAACGATAGAACACTTAGCAGATGCATGGCCGTGCCTTTGTTGTGAAAACGTTTTTTCAATTAATAATCTTCCTTGGTTAGGGAGGCACAGTTTTTATGTTATTCGGTGCACAAGTGTGTGTTTAGGAAAAGTTGAAGTAAATATAGTTTGGACTTGAAAATGGAGTCCTGTTTAGTTTTTAATTGAGATATGTTTCACTACATGGTTTGAATAAGTTTGATAACATGGAATTGCTAGAGAGGTTTTGAATCACAAATTGATTCTTGTTTCGTTTGATTTTTGAAAATGAATCTTTTTGTTTTTTGGTTTTTTGAATTGTGAACTTTTCAAAGGATAAGAACTACATTTTTTCGAATTAATCATTTCGATAGTTCAAACAGCATTTGTTTCAAAGGATCATTCCGATGGTTGAAATAGCAAGTTGAGTATCCGTAAGAGCTACATAAGTTGCAAAAGATCATTCTGATAGTTCAAGCAAGCACATGGTACATAATAATTAAATTACTCTACCATCCTAACTAGCAAACTTATAGTAATCAGTGTTTTGCTCCTGGAGGCATCATCATGAAACGAGCGTTGAACATTCTAGGAGATACACTGTTTGCTTCCATTTTAGGTGCTGGTTCCGACGGAATCTACATAATGTGCTGAATGATGATGGACACAGAACGGTCATGGCGCTCTTTGAAAGTGATTAGAAAAACGTTCTTTTCAACGAAGGATGCAGCTGATATGAAGTCTCTGAAAGAAGACTTTTCTATTACCATCCTGCCGTCGTTTTTGGAGATGTGGTACGTGAAGGAGTGATGACATGTGTAGGTTCATCAGGAGCTTCAAGGGTTACCCTGCCATTGGTTGGCATGTCCACCCATCTCTTCAGTGTTGAGACAACGCTCCTCGAAATTTTCTAGAAGAAAATCGAAATTAAATAGAAATTAAAATCGTTGATTTGTCACTTGGACAAGAAATAAAAGAATGTCTGAATATGGTGAGTGCACAAACATTAAGAAATTCCATATTGGAAGTAATATAGTTCCTGGCATGTTCAGGTTTGTGTGTAAACAGATAAAACAACATATTAAGAGAACAACAGAAGTTTTGTTGTTTTAGGTTTGAATAAATAGGTTCTTTATAATTTTACATATAAGCAATATTACGTCAGTATTGTTTATATTACATATGAGCAAAATACATTTTGTATTTTAACAAGGACAGTTGTAACCAACCATGATGTAGTCTTTGGTGTTAGTGTGAGTCAAGACATGGACAAATGGACGGCAACAGATGAAAGTATCTCCGAAAAGGCGTTGTAGAAAGAATCGTGTCTGGTCATAGGTAAGCTCAATATCCTTAGAGTAGACACAGCAGTGAACATGGTCGAAATCGTCAGAAGAAAGATCGTCGAGAGCTAGAAAAAGAAAAATCTTTTAAAGTTAGATAAAGTTGTATCCAAAACGGGGTTAATATTATTCAGTTCGATTCATGCATATAAAATTACAGCGAAAGAAGATAAGTTTGTAATATAAAAATATAAGGAAAGAAGATAAGTTTGTAATGTTTGTAATATTAAATACCTACCAACGTGGGGTAATGGAAGCAGCCTTTTGTTATCTCGATATGTTTGTATTTCGAGATTGAGACCCTCGTCTGGTTCAAATTCTATGCGGTCTCCAGCACGAAGTTCATAATCAGCCGCAAACATGTTCCACTCACCACCGCTGAACTTTGTGTAGTTCGCCCTATGCTTAAACAAAGCATTGTAAGACCTTCCTTCATGTGTAAGAAGGGCTGGCTCTACCTACTGTTGCTGCAATTTTCTTGCTTCTTTCTTCCTCTCTTCAATGTATTCAGCGAGAAAAGCTCTCACATTACAAGGTACATATTGGAAAAAATAGTGCAAATAACAACCTGTAAGTATAAATTTGAACTCGCATACTATTAATGTTAAAAGTTTTCTTAAATTGGATATGAAGTTTTGATAAGAATTACAGATAACAACATAATTGTATTGTAAATTAATGGACACAGATTTTTGGCATATGTTGACTAATTTTAATTAGAACTGAAGATGCATTATAGTAATCAAGGCATAGGCAGGCAAAACTAATGGACTATATTAATCAGGGCATAGGCAGGCAAACTAATGGAAAATGAAAACACAAGGCAGGTGCGAAGAACTGGCAGCAGGGGGACCTAGTGTAGGTGCAAGGGGTATGAGTGACAGTAACGATTTTTATTGTGTTGTAAGCAACTAATTTGTTAGTGATGCTTACTAACCATGCGTCTCCAGCAATTTTCATCAAGAATAACCTCAAACTCCTGGAGAACTTCAGGGTGTGGTTCGCAAGCGCCGCCTGGTTGGCGGCAGGTAGGGCAAATCATACCTAAATATTTTAAAAAAACTATGTTAAGAAAACAAGAATATCATAACAATTTAAAAACAAGCTTCAACGTGGAAGGTAGACAACGACTAGCTTCAAATATGTTAGCCATATTGAAGACAGGAAACAACTAAAAATTTACCATAAATCTTCTCATCTACTCCTTCGAGAAAAGGAGCATGACAGAGTTTATAACACTTGTTTAGATTTTCAAATGGTTTTTATATTCCTTTAGAGAATGAAGTCGTTGTACCGGATCTGATGCTTCAATAACTATCAAATGAAAAACCTAAACGTATAACGTAAATACGGCTCGGAGCATGCTTCTTACGCATATGCTTTTTATCTGGGACAGAAGAAGAACGAGGGTTGACGAAGGAGATTTGGGTAGGGGAAGCTTAGGGCAAGCAGACGGCTAGCAAAATCTACGAGAGAAGCACGGCTTGGAAGTTATTCAAGAGAACCAATAAAAACTCTAGAATAACTTGTTTGAAATGATACTATGTGTGGGAAAGAAGCACAAACCCTAGAAGTAGGCGGACGGATAAGGCAGATGGCTTGTGATGGGAAGCTTAGGGCAAGCACCCACGACCAGCAATCTATGAGAGAAGTATGGCTTAGAAATTAATCGATTGTGTGCGGGCTAGAAGCACGAACCCTAGAAGCAGGAGATGGAGAAGAAGCACGAACCCTAGAAGCAGGCGACGGAGAAGGCAAATGAGTTGTGTTGTGGCTGAGGGACTCGGAGCTTATAGAAATATAAAGGAGACGGGAGAGAGCAAGAGTAGGGTGTAGACCCTACGGGTTCGGGAGACACGTAGACATGTCCGAGACGGCTCTCCGGTCAATAACCAACAACGGGATTTGGATACCCATGTTGGCTCCCACATGCTCCTCGATGATCTCATCGGATGAACCACGATGTCGAGGATTCAAGCAACCCCGTATACAATTCCCTTTGTCAATCGGTATGTTACTTGCCCGAGATTCGATCGTCGGTATCCTAATACCTCGCTCAATCTCGTTCATCGCAAGTCACTTTACTCGCATCGTAATGCATGATCCCGTGACCAGACACTTGGTCACTTTGAGCTCATTCTGATGATGCACTACCGAGTGGGCCCAGTGATACTTCTCCGTAATACGGAGTGACAAATCCCAGTCTCGATCCGTGTCAACCCAACAGACACTTTCGGAGATACCTGTAGTGCACCTTTATAGTCACCCATTACGCCAGACGTTTGGTACACCCAAAGCACTCCTACGGTATCCGGGAGTTACACGATCTCATGGTCTAAGGAAGAGATACTTGACATTGGAAAATCTCTAGCAAAACGAACTACACGATCTTGTGCTATGCTTAGGATTGGGTCTTGTCCATCACATCATTCTCCTAATGATGTGATCCCGTTATCAATGACATCCAAATGTCCATAGTCAGGAAACCATGACTATCTATTGATCAACGAGCTAGTCAACTAGAGGCTCACTAGGGACATATTATGGTCTATGTATTCACATGTGTATTACCGTTTCCGGATAATACAATTATAGCATGAATAAAAGACAATTATCACGAACAAGGAAATATAATAATAATCCTTTTATTATTGCCTCTAGGGCATATTTCCAACATTGTTGCTGTGACCTCGAGCTGCAACGTTGGCGGAGGATTTGAAGGCACCTTCCCCTGTCCCGTGGAACATCTCAACGTGTTGGTCAAATTTTGCAACCATGCTGAAGAGGTCATCCACCGAGAGGGGTTCGGTGCGTACGTCCAGCACTGAGATCAGCGATTGATATTCCATGTCGAGCCCTGCAATGATAAAGGAAAGAAGTTCTCCTTCTTTGATGGGTTTCCCAGCCGCAGCTAGTTCATCAGAGAGGGCCCTCATCTGACCAAAATAGGTTGTGGCACTCTGTGAACCTTTCTGAGCATTGGATAGGGCTATGCGACAGTTTTTTACACGGGAGAGAGATTGTGCGGTGAACATCTTTGCTAGGGTTGACCATATGGCGTGGGAAGTTTCTAAAGAAGCAACCTGGATGAGTACCTCCTTTGAGAGATTTCGAAGGAGAAAGGCTACAATCTGCTGATCTTGAATCAGCCATGGGTTATAGGCAGGGTTTGGAACAATCTACTCCTTTCCTTCTGAGTTTTTGGTGATGATGGTTTTGGCTGGCTCGGGTGTGGTTTGATCTAGGTACCCATATAGTCCGGCGCCCATGATTTGGGAGCGAGCTTGGGCTTTCCATAGGATGTAGTTGGTTCTTGTGAGAGGCTCAGATGTGGTACTGGACAGGCCTATGGATGGAACTTGGGTGGAGGAAGACATGGTTTGGTTTGGTGGAGAGGATGATCAGGAGATGCGGCAGGGAGGAAGATAGATGCTAGATGTGGCGGAAGAGGGAGGCTCTGATTACCATGTGAAATATTGTGGAAGCGTCTCAATGCCCATACACGAGCACCCGCATGATTTATATTGATATGGTTGTTTGGGTTACAAGTCAAGGTTGTTGGGAAACAACCGCAAGAGATATACATGAGGTTTAAGATAGAGATAAGAAAGATCTAAACTAATCTCTAGTTGCAATAACAGCCAATACATATGGCGCATATATAACCTCCTGAACATATATTCTTAACACCACCAACTAGCAATTAAGCCACAAGCACGAGCAAACTATGGAATTGTATTAAGAGAGCAATGAAGTATCAATATGGTTACCCAATTATAAGAACTCACTAAATTAAAACTTCAGGATTATTTAGTTGTCTTAATACAGGTATGCAAAATCATATGTATGAAGTTCAGGAACCAAATTAATTAATTAATTAATCAAAGTTTAAAGGCCATGATTTCATAGAGGAAGGAATATTTGGACCTCAGGCAGCTTACATGATTGGAATGGCTTAACTGGGAAAGTAACCCTAGTTCATACGGTCATGCCCTTAGTTAAGCTAAACAAATTTTCTCTTCTGTTAGAACAGTTCCAATATGTGCTCTGAGATATCTTATCATGTATCCTTTATATTGATCATTGGATGTCTTTCCTAGAAGCAACCAGCACACCAGAAAAATGATTAACCTGTAAATTCAAGAAGCCCTTGTCAAATAATCTACTCAACAAGCAACAAGAATTACTCTGAAACACTAAAAGATGGCAACCTATGGCATTTAGGTATCTCTATTATACAAGAAAAATTATAGCTCAAAATTCTACTACTGATCACAGAAAGACCGAAACAGAGTAAAACAGATATATTGATGCAAGAGACACGATAGCATTGGCTCAAACTTCTCTATCCCTTTTCATACTTGAGCAGTTGCTTAGTATGTGTCTAGTCTCTGGACTCTGGAGGAACGAAAAATATACATACTTATGCTCTGTTTCTGTGATAACTTGTTTGATGCAGGTTGACTGTAAAGCTTCTTTGATCGTATGGTGCTACCTTAAATTGATAGATTGACCCTTGATAAGTATGCCTTCTCATTTGTTATGCTTAACACTTACACTCAAAATCTTATCATAAGTCGGTTTAGTAGCCGGGACAAAGGAAACAGTCAAATCTGCTGTTAACATTTGTTCATGGCAACTTAGCCACTTGGCAGCAAGTCATTTTCACAACAACACTTTTAGCCATTAGGGTCCTTCCCAGCGACCAACCATATTTTACATCTGAATACAGCTCGACCATCGGTCCTCAATGGAAGGAAAGTCAAATGCTCTTTCACTAAAATATATCATGGCAACTTAGCCACTTGAAAGCAATTCATTATTAGAACTATACAACAATTCCATGTTCCCCTTAAGTCTAAGCAACTTGCCACGACAGTCATCAATCTATGAGTGGCATTCATCGTCTGCTGAGAATACATGAATCATGTTTTTAATCTCAATCCAGCTCAGGCCAGGTTCCTTCTCAACCATCATCCCTCTGATCATTTTCCTAATTTTAGCTACAACGTCCCATTTTCCTGTAGCAGCATAAAGGTTTTAGGCATTAGGCCTTTTAGGCAGGGGAGTGTGGTACCTCTTCGTCGTATCTACTTTTCCTAATGCTTCTGCTCTTGTTTTGGACTCTAATTTGCAGTATTTGAATGAAACTAACTCAGACTGACATTGTTTTCAGCAAAACCACCATGGTGTTGTTTTTTGTGCAGAAATAAAAGTTCTTGGATTGAAACAAAACTTTTTGGAGATTTATTTCAGAATAAATAAAAAATAACGGGACCAAGAACCACCGGAGGGGGTGCCCTGGGTGAGCACGATACACCAGGGCGCGCCTGGAGGGGGGTGGCGCGCCCTGGTGTGTTGTGCCCATATGGTGGCCCCCTGACCCTAATTCTGACGCTATAAAATCCTATTTTAGGAGAGAAAATAGGGGAGGAAGTTCCATCGCGTTTCACGATATGGAGCAGCCGCCACCTTCTGTTCTTCATTGGGAGGCCAGATCTGGAGCCCGTTCGGGGTTCCGAAGAGGGGAACCTTCGGTCTTCGTCATCACCAACCCTCCTTCATCACCAATTCCATGATGCTCCCCACCGGGAGTGAGTAATTCCTTCATAGGCTCGCTGGTTGGTGAGGAGGTGGATGAGATTCATCATGTAATCGAGTTAGTTTTGTTAGGGCTTGATCCCTAGTATCCACTATGTTCTGAGATTGATGTTGTTATGACTTTGCCATGATTAATGCTTGTCACTAGGGCCCGAGTGCAATGATTTTAGATCTGAACCGTTTATGTTTTCACCATTATATCTATGTTCAAGATCCGATCTTGCAAGTCATATTCATCTATTACGTGTTACGATCCATAAACCCGAGGGTGATAGTAATTGGGATACTTTCCGGTGATGACCGTAGTTTGAGGAGTTCATGTATTCACTATGTGCTAATGCTTTGTTCCGGTTCTCTATTAAAAGGAGGACTTAATATACCTTAGTTTCCTTATGGACCCCGCTACCATGGGAGGGTAGGACAAAAGATGTCATACAAGTTCTTTCCATAAGCACGATAACTATTTACGGAATACATGCCTACATTATAATTATGAACTGGAGCTAGTGCCGTATCGCCCTAGGTTATGACTGTTATATCATGACTATCATCCAACGAATGCACCGATCCAATACCTATGAATTTTCCACATATTGTTCTTGCTAAGTTACTATTGCTACCGCTACTGTTACAACTGCTCCAAAATCATCACTACCTTTACTATTGCTGTTGTTACCACTGCTATTAAAACTATCATATTACTGTGGGCTACTGACCATTTTGCTGCAGATATTTAATCTCCAGGTGTGGTTTAATTGACAACTCAGCTGTTAGTACTTGCAAATATTCTTTGGCTCCCCTTGTGTCGCATCTATAAATTTGGGTTGAATACTCTAGCCTCGAAAACTGTTGCGATCCCCTATACTTGTTGTCGTGGTAATCTCACGACAGATGCCAGGGGTGGCTTATCGTGGGTGGAGCAATGAGGACATCGTCGGGTTCCGGAAGCAAGAATGAGCACGAGCTCGGGAGCACGAGACGTACCCAGGTTCGGGGCTCTCCGGAGAGATAACACCCCTAGTCCTGCTGAGATGACTATGATCAAGAGTATACAGAGTTGCTCTTAGAGTTGTGTTGCTAGAGGAGGAAGAAGGTTAGATCTCTCCCTCTTCTCCTTGCTATGGTGTGTGTGTGTGTGGAAGGAGAGCTGAACCCTTTGCATGGGTGACAAGCGGTTTTCAGTAAGGTATTCTCTGCAAGCACTGAAATTATCAGTAACAGATAGTTGTGTGATAAGATAATTTGTAACGGGTAACAAGTAACAAGAGTAACTAAGGTGCAGCAAGGTGGCCCAATCCTTTTTGTAGCAAAGGACAAGCTTGGACGAACTCTTATATAAAGGAAAGCGCTCCTGAGGACACATGGGAATTATTGTCAAGTTAGTTTTCATCATGCTCATATGATTCGCGTTTGTTACTTTGATAATTTGATATGTGGGAGGACCGGTGCTTAGGTTCTTCCCTTCCTTGGACAAGCCTCCCACTTATGATTAACCCCTCTCGCAAGCATCTGCGACTATGAAAGAAGAATTAAGGTAAACCTAACCATAACATGAAACATATGGATCCAAATCAACCCCTTACGAAGCAACGTATTAACTAGGGTTTAAGCTTCTGTCACTCTAGCAACCCATCATCTACTTATTACTTCCCTATACCTTCAACTAGGCCCAAATCATGGTGAAGTGTCATGTAGTCGACGTTCACATAACACCACTAGAGGAAAGACAACATACATCTCATCAAAATATCAAACGAATACCAAATTCACATGATTACTTATAACAAGACTTTTCCCATGTCCTCAGGAACAAACGTAACTACTCACAAAGCATATTCATGTTCATAATCAGAGGAGTATTAATTATCATTAAGGATCTGAACATATGATCTTCCACCAAATAAACCAACTAGCATCAACTACAAGGAGTAATCAACAGTACTAGCAACCCACAGGTACCAATATGAGGTTTTGAGACAAAGATCGGATACAAGAGATGAACTAGGGTTTGAGAGGAGATGGTGCTGGTGAAGATGTTGATGGAGATTGACCTCTCTCTCGATGAGAGGATCGATGGTGATGACGATGGCGATGATTTCCCCCTCCCGGAGGGATGTTTCCCCGGCATAACAGCCCCGCCGGAGCCCTAGATTGGTTCTTCCCAGGTTCAGCCTAGAGACGGCGGCGCTTCGTCCCGAAAGCTTCCTTCTCATTTTTTTCCATGTCAAAACACACCATATAGCAGAAGATGGGCGCCGGGGGCCTGCCAGGGGGCCCACAAGACCGGAGGGCGCGCCCTCCATCATTGTGGATGGGAGGTGGCCCCCCTCTGGTGCTTTCTTCGCCCAATATTTTTTATATTTTCCAAAAATATTCTCCGCGAAGTTTCAGGACTTTTGGAGTTGTGCATAATAGGTCTCTAATATTTGCTCATTTTCCAGTCCAAAATTCCAGCTGCCGGCATTCTCCCTCTTCATGTAAACCTAAAATAAGAGAGAAAAGGCATAAGTATTGTGATATAACATGTAATAACAGCCCATAATGCAAGAAATATCAATGTAAAAGCATGATGCAAAATAGATTATCAACTCCCCCAAGCTTAGACCTCGCTTGTCCTCAAGCGAAAGCCGATATCAAAAAATATGTCCACATGTTTAGAGATAGAGGTGTGGATAAAATAAAATACGGACACGAGGGCATCATGATCATATTTAGAACAACAACATATATTGTCATATAATTTTTTATGCTAAAGTAACAATTCATTCACAAGGTAAAGTATGAATCAAAACTTCATTGAAAACTAACAAACTATGATCTCAGTCATTGAAGCAATTGCAATTTATCATAACATCGGAAAGAGTCAATATAAGAGCTTTTCAGCAAGTCCACATACTCAACTATCATTTAGTCCTTCACAATTGCTAACATTCACGCGACACTTATGCGTATAAAGTTTCAATCGGACATAGAGAAAGATAGGGGCTTGTAGTTTTGCCTCCCAACCTTTTAACTCAAGGGTAATGTCAACAATAATACTTTATGAAAACCTACATCCGAGTGTATATATATATCCAGATCTCTCCACACATAGTGCTTGCCAAAGGAGAAAGTGTAAAAAGGAGAGGTGAAGATCACCATGACTCTTGTATAAGAGTAGAAGGTATAAATAAAAGATAGGCCCTTCGCAGAGGGAAGCAGAGGTTGTCATACGCTTTTATGGCTATGTCGGAGTAATGGGCCACGGGTAGGCAAACCCGAGCCCCTGGACCTTTCAAAACATCGGGGCGGACTGCGCCCCTCAAGACCCCAAGACGAAGAGCCGCCTTCTGAGAGTCGACGGCAGAGCCGCCGACTGCCCCTCCCAGCCGAATCCCAGAGACGGCTTCGAGATGAGCCGACTCCCAACTGGCGGCTTCCGGAGAAGCCGGCTAAGGGGAGTCGGCCCGTGACTCCAACCACCTCCTACCCACGCAATCACGGGCGGGACGGGGTGTGGCCACTTCGCGGCCCATCCCCGCCCTATTCACGAAGGGCAGGCATGGCCACAGCGCGCCGTACTGACGGAGATCTCCGTCCGTGGCTGCATCAAGCACGCCGCCCTCGACATCAGCCCCCTGGGCAGATCCCTGTACCCACGACGGCCTGTCTGTACGACCCAGAGGCGGCGGGACCCGCCTATCGGCGAGGGTGCAGGAGTCGGCGAGAGCGTTGGAAGACGGACCTGTTGGGAGTCGGCCCCCAGGAGTCGGCTGGCCCCTCCCACGGGCTCCGCACGCCATTAACCAGACAAGACAGGGAATGGCAACAGTGATCGCCCGTCAGGCGGCGGCACTGTTGCCATGACCCCATGACCAAGCCCGCGTCATTAGAAGCACGGCTACAGTAATCAGCAGCCGGCAAGACCCGCCCGCGGCGGACAAGGATTGTCGGCCCCATGCTGGACCGTCGGCGGGGCCCACTAGTCGGCGGGCCCCAGAAGTCAGCGGAGAAGACGGCGACCTAAGAGACTGACGGCTGGGACCTGTGCCCAGCCGGATTACCATTGTACCCCCGGGGGGTAGGCCTATATAAACCCCCCGGGGCACCCATGCAAGAGGTTGGACCCTAATAGTTTTAGACACACATAGAGGGAAGAGAAGAGCTAGCCGTGCCCTTCTCCTTCCTCACCCCGAACAGCTCAAGGAGCAACCTTGTACCCACTTTTCCATAGTGATCATGCGGAGACCCCGCAGAGCAGCAGTAGGGGTGTTATCTCCACGGAGAGCCCAGAAGTTGGGTAAGATTCGCTGGCGTGCATGCCTTCGCCTCATCCGCTTCTGTGCACCGCGACGTTCTACTCGCCCCCACCATGATAAGCCATCCTTTGGCATATGTCGCACCCAACCCCCGACATTTGGCGCCCACCATGGGGCTAGGTGCACCGTCGTCCGGAGACCTGCTCTGGACGGGAACCCTTTTCCTCCCTGGCGAGCGCAGCCAGCCCGGCATGCCAGACGGAGTCTGCGCCGACGCGCTGCATGGTGCTGAGATCGCCTGCGCGGCCAGCTGCCTCGCCGAACTTGTCGGCGAGGTTCGCCTCTCCGACGAGCCTGCATCCGACGCAGGCACGGGCGGCCCCGAGAGCCTCCTCGTGGGCCTCCTCGAACAACTCCACGTCGCCGGCGAGCCTGCCACCGACCTGGAGTCCGTAGGCTCCACCGACCCGATGCTGGTCGACTCCGACACTGCGTCGCTCGACGCGTTCCCCACCAACGTGGTGGTCTACGATGAGCCGCTCCCTCGCGCGGAGAGCGGCGGAAGCACCGTCATGGAAGTGCTCGTCATCGGTCATAGCGAGCCTTCCGATGAAGGAGCTTATGATCCTCTCGACGCGGCTCTGCAAGACCTGACCGCGCCTATTCCGGAAGACGCTGACGCTGGGATGCTGGAGGCACGCCGCCTTCAGCTCCTCGTAGGCGCGAAGAAGCTGGCAAGCATGAGACGCTTGTCAGAAGCCTACCAGCGTGAGATGGATCGCGCTGTGGGTGGCTCGCCGGCTCCGACTGGGCCTAGCCGCCTAGGCGTGGTCCAACAGCGCGGCGTAGCCATCGCCAACCTGTTCGGGACCAATCGCCCTGTGTACGCCACGCCCACGGAGAACATCCGCGCCGCCCAGGCGGCGGCGGACGAGCTGGATATCTTCGAGGGCGAGGAGCGCCGCCTGATGACGGAGCGAGTCCAGCAGCTCCTTGACGCGGCTGCCGCGCTAGACAAAGCCGGCTGCCGCACGGAGGCGCCGCGACGACAACACGGCGACTTGCCTTCCCGCCGAGATCAAGGCGCGACGTCTTGGACGCCGACTGGCGGTGTCCGTGGAAGAAAAAAACAAGGATCCGGCTGTCAGCCACAGTCGGACTCACGTCTCCATCGAGCGCTACCAAGACAGCCGCCCAAGAGCAGTGGAGCGGCGGGACGACTATCTGCCTCCTCCTCCCCGCAGAGAAAGGCGAGTCTCCCTGCCACCCGTCGAGCATCCGACTCTCGGCGACCGCCTTGGCCGCCGAGAGGGAGTCGGAGAAAACAACGCCCGCCACAGGATCGACCGACTCCACCGATCCCTGGCGCTGGAAGAGGAAGACGAGTTGGGCCCACCCTATTTCGGACCTCGATCCGAGACGAGCCTTCCCGGAGGGTTCACACTCCCCGAGATACACCCAAATACACCGCTTCGTGAAGCCGGAAGACTGCTAGTTGACTACTCCGGCCGTCAAGATAGCGAACGGCAACAAGCGCTGCTTCAGAAAGTATGTTCCCCTCATGCTCGTGGCACGACCGGACATGGTTGAACAGCTTGAAGCCCCGCAGCATCAACAGCTGGGTCGACTTCACCGAGACCTTCATCCGCAACTTCACGAGCACATACAAGCGACCTCCCAAGCCTCGCCAGCTTTCCTTGTGCGTGCAAGGCCCCAACGAGTCAACTCGCGACTACCTCACGCGCTGGGCCGAGCTCCGGAACTTCTGCGAGGGAGTGCACGAGGTGCAGGCTATCGAGTACTTCACCACCGGGTGCAGAGAAGGCACCCTCCTCAAGCACAAGCTCCTTTGCGACGAGCCGGAGACCCTCGACGAGCTGCTGATCATAGCGAATAAGCACGCCACAGCCGACTCCTCCTTGAAGACGGAGATTGAAGTCGGTCGACCGCAAGGTGGCTCCTCGGGCTCCCTGTAACTCCGGTGGCGACACCGTCAGCGACAACAGAAGAATGATCACAAGCGCAAGGCCCGCAGCCGGCTTCCAACAGCCGGCGGTGGCGGCTGATCGACCAACAGCAGAGGGGCAGCCTCCGCCAAGCGGATGTAAAGGCAGCAAGTCCAACTGGTTGCCGGCCTTCTTACGAAAGCAGACTCTAGATGGTCCCCTGCAAGTTCCATAGCGGCGCCAAGCCGTCAAACCACACCACCCGGAAGTGCCACCGCTCACCAGATCGCCAAGGAGACGGCCTCCTGCCTTCCCTTTCTGGCCGCCGCCTCCACCGCCGCCCCAGCAGCCGGCTGTCAGGCCAGTCGGCGCAGTACAAGACGAGTACCCAGAAGAGCATGGAGCTTATGTAGTGTTCACCAGTGTGGCCGACGACCGACGCAACAAGAAGTGAATGCAGTAGCATCAGATACTCCAGAATTCATGCACTGGTCCGAGAAACCTATCAGTTGGAGCCGAGCTGATCACCCAGAGGTGATGCCGAATCCGGGCTCCTACGCCCTGGTCTTGGGAGCCACCCTTGCCGCGGATAGGCGGGCCGCTCGCTTCTCGCGAGTGCTGATAGATGGAGGCAGCAGCATCAACATCCTGTACAAGGACACGATGGAGAAGTTAGGAATCAAGCAAAGACAGCTTCAGAGCAGCCGGACTGTGTTCCACGGCATTGTACCTGGCCTTTCCTGCTCACCGATCGGCAAGATCTTGATAGACGTCCTCTTTGGGGACAAAGATCATTTTCGCCGAGAGCTAGTCTGGTTCAAAGTGGTGGACCACGAAAGCCCGTACCACGCTCTGCTTGGCCGACCTGCTCTGGCCAAGTTCATGGCGGTCCCCCACTACGCCTACCTCAAGATGAAGATGCCGAGTTCCAAGGGGATTCTGACCGTAGCCGGCGACTACAGAAAGTCGTCCGCTTGCGCGGCCGAAAGCAGTCGGCTGGCCGAGTCCCTGGTGATTGCGGCTGAGAAGCGGCTTCTTGATCGGGTTGTGGCAATGGCCGGCAAGCAGCCAGAGATATCGCCCAACCCCAAGGAGTCGGAAGCTGAGGGCTCGTTCAAGCCGGCCAAAGAAACAAAGAAGATACCCTTGGACCCGGAGCACCCGGAGAGGTACGCTGTCGTAGGCGCAAACCTTGACAGTAAATAGGAAGGCGAGCTCGTCGATTTCCTCCGTGAGAATCGGGACATTTTTGCATGGTCCCCTAAAGACATGCCAGGTGTACCGACGGAATTCGCCGAACACAAGTTACATGTCCGATCTGATGTGAAGCCCGTCAGGCAGCCCTTGCGCCGCCTGTCAGAAGAGAAGAGAAGAGTTGTTGGAGAAGATATAGCCCGGCTCCTAGCAGCCGGTTTCATCATGGAAGTGTTCTTTCCAGAATGGCTAGCAAACCCGGTCTTGGTACTGAAGAAGAACAGGCAGTGGCGGATGTGTATTGATTACACAAGCCTCAACAAAGCTTGCCCCAAGGACCCGTTCGCTCTGCCGAGAATTGATCAGGTGATAGACTCCACAGCCGGATGCGAGCTGTTGAGCTTCTTAGACGCATACTCAGGATATCACAAGATCAAGCTGAACCCGGCCGACAGATTGAAGACCGCCTTCATCACGCCGTTTGGAGCCTTCTGCTACCTGACCATGACGTTCGGCTTAAGGAATGCCGACGCCACCTTTCAGCGTTGCATGCAGAAGTGCCTCCTCAAGCAGCTTGGCAGAAACGCCCACGTCTACGTGGACGATGTGGTGGTGAAGACGGAAAAGCGAGGAACACTGTTGGAAGACCTCAAGGAGACCTTTGAGAACCTGCGCCGATTCCAGATCAAGCTCAACCCAGAGAAGTGCGTCTTCGGAGTACCAGCCGGCCAACTCCTTGGTTTCCTGGTCTCCGAACGTGGCATAGAGTGCAACCCCGTGAAGATCAAGGCAATCGAGAGGATGGAAGTACCCCGCCGACTGCTAGATGTGCAAAAGTTCACGGCTGTTTACGCCCATCACCGATTCATCACCGGGCTGGAGAAAGCTCTTCCTTTGTACCAGCTCATGAAGAAGACCACCTTCTTCGAATGGAACCACAAGGCGGACGAAGCTTTTCTCCAGTTGAAGAAAATGCTGACTACTCCCCCCGGGCTGGCGGCCCCGACTCCCAAGGAGCCCATGCTCCTGTACATTGCCGCCATCAACAGGGTAGTCAGCACAGTCATTGTAGTTGAGCGCAAGGAGGAAGGCAAGGCGCTACCCATCCAGAGACCAGTATATTACCTGAGCGAAGTACTGTCGACCTCCAAGAAGAACTACCCCCACTACCAGAAGATGTGTTACGGCGTGCACTTTGCCGCCAAGAAGTTGAAGCCTTACTTTCAAGAGCATCCAATCACTGTGGTTTGCACAGCCCCACTAGCCAAGATCATCGGAAGCCGAGATGCTTCTGGCCGAGTGGCCAAATGGGCCATAGAGCTGGCCCCCTACACCATCTATTACCAGCCCCGCACCTCCATCAAGTCGCAAGCACTGGCCGATTCCTCGCCGACCGGGCCGAGACCCGATACCGCCGCCCAATACCGACTCCACCCATTGGCGGATGCATTTCGATGGCTCCAAGATGCGCACCGGCTTGGGAGCGGCGTTGTCCTCACTTCCCCAAAGGCGACAAGCTCAAAGCACGCTGCAGATCCATTTCGCCGCCTCCAACAACGTCGCCGAATCGAGGCGCTCATTCACGGGCTCCGCTTGCCAAAGAACTTGGCATTCGCCGGATCCTGTGTTATGGCGACTCCGACTTGGTGGTCCAACAGTCATCCGGCGACTGGGACGCCAAAGATGCAAACATGGCGAGCTACCGTTTCCTGGTACAGCAATTGAGTGGATATTTTGAGGGGTGCGAGTTCCTCCACGTGCCAAGAAACGACAACGACCAAGCAGATACCCTGGCAAGAATCGGCTCCACCCGCCAGGCAATACCATCCGGCGTCGCCCTTCAGCGCCTCCTCAAGCCATCTGTCAAGCCGTCACCAGAATCAGACTCCATTTTGTGCGGTTCCCTCGAAGAAGTCGGATCCGACTCAAAGCCTCGAGAACGGCACGAGAATTCTTGCAGACGGCCCCAAGAATGCTACTGATCGAAGCCGCCCGGGACTTGGAACCCGGCCCGGGGACTGCGGCGACCATTGCGAAGACTCCAGAACTCGGCCCGGGGACTGCGCCAGTCGGCCCGGGGACTTCTTCAACCCAGCAAGCTGCTGCGGACTCCAGCCCGCCGCCTCCCAGCCCAGCCACCCTCGTCCAAGTGGCAGTACTGGCAGTTGCAGAAATAGCAGCACCCTCATGGGCCCAGCCCATCCTGAAGTTCCTAGTAAGCGGAGAGCTACCAACCGATGAGACCTTGGCTCGGCAAGTACAACACCGAGCGGCAGCCTACACTATAGTCAACAGAGAGCTGGTCAGGCGCAGCATCACTGGTGTCTACCAGCGTTGCGTCGAGCCAGAGCAAGGCCAAGCGATTCTCGAAGACATTCATCAAGGCGAGTGCGGCCATCATGCATCCTCAAGAGCACTCGTCGCCAAAGCCTTCCGACACGGTTTCTTCTGGCCAACTGCCCTAGAAGAGGCCAAGGAATTAGTTCAGAAATGCAAGGGGTGCCAGGTGTTCCGCTCCAAGCCGTTTCAGCCGGCTTCTGCACTCAAGACTATCCCCATCGCCTGGCCCTTTGCTGTTTGGGGCCTGGACATGGTGGGACCATTCAAAACGGCACGAGGCGGCCTAACTCACTTACTTGTCGCGGTGGACAAGTTCACCAAGTGGATAGAAGCAAAACCCATCAAGAAGTTGAATGGTCCTACTGCAGTGACTTTCATCGCCGACATCACGACTCTCTACGGCGCATCACACAACATCATCACCGACAATGGCACAAATTTTGCCAAAGCGCCCAGCCCGTTCTGCGTGGCGCAAGGCATCCGATGGACTTAGCGTCCGTTGCCCATCCGATCAAGCGGCCGGTGGAGCGAGCGAACGGCCTCATCCTGTCTGGCATCAAGCCTCGACTGGTCGAACCACTGGAGCGTTCGGCCGGCTGCTGGCTTGAGGAGTTGCCAGCCGTCCTCTGGAGTTTGCGCACGACTCCAAACAAGTCAACTGGCTTCACACCCTTCTTCCTCGTCTACGGTGCCGAAGCCGTCATCCCAACGGATATAGAGTTCGACTCCCCGCGAGTCACCATGTACACCGAAGAGGAAGCAGAAGAAGCACGTCAAGACGGTGTCGATCTGCTGGAAGAGGGCCGGCTGTTGGCACTCAGCCGGTCCAGCATCTACCAGCAGAGCCTGCGCCGCTACTACAACAAGAAGGTCAAGCCAAGATCATTCCAAGAGGGCGACCTTGTGCTCCGGCTGATCCAGCGAACAGCCGGCCAGCACAAGCTGTCGGCGCCTTGGGAAGGCCCATTCATTATCAGCAAAGTGCTGGGCAACGACTCCTACTACCTGATCGACGCTCAGAAGCCCCGAGCACGCAAGAGGGACGACTCCGGCAAAGAGACGGAACGGCCATGGAATGCGAATCTTCTCCGAAGATTTTACAGTTGATGCAGTATGTACCACGCTACCTTTTGTGTTTAAAGTACCAAGACTTCGGGCCCCCCGAGACGAGCTCGGGGACTGCCCTCTTTTGTTATCTGTATGATAAGAATTATGCCTTCGAGTATGTTACTCTTTGTTATGCTGTTTGGCACCGGGCTCGACTAGTCGGCCCGGGGACTCGCCGCCTTGGGCTATGAAATGCTTCCTGCAGTCAGACAAGTAACGTGCGGTGCCTAAGCCATCTCCTGTCAGAAGCCGCAGCTCGCAGAGCGACTGTTTGGTGGGCAGGAGTAAGGAAGAACGGGCGCCCACACGAAAAATGGCTAAGGACCCAAAGCATAAACATAGCTTAAGCCGGCTTCCAGCCCTTTTTTTGCAAAAACCAACTCTTAAGTAGTCGGCTGGCTGCTTTCTATTCAACTTGTTTAAAAGACTCTAAAAAATGGCCAAGTACTTGCCTTCCCAAGAGTAGCCAAGCACTTGATCCCAACGGCAGTCCGCAGAGCGGTTGTCCGACGGGCAAGGCGGCGACCAAGGGAAGGCGGCAAAGGAAAAAGCCATAAGAGTAATGAGCAAGGAAAGATAAAATTTGGATAATATTTACACAACATAGGCCCTTGGCCGGATCTTCGGGCAGAGGTTCAAAATACACCCCGCGGGTGGAATTGTGCGAATTAACAAGTTTTTTCAAAGACTATCAAAGCAGATAAAATAAAGGCGAGACAACAGCCTAGGAAGCGGCAGACGGGTTCGGGGGGCCGGAGGAGACGGCGGCGTCAGGCGCCGGGGCGGCCGGCTGGGCAGTCTCGGCTTGATCATCTCCGGCGGCAGCCGGCCCAGACGGGCGCGGCTCGTTGCTGGAGGCGCGGTCGAGCTGAGGCTGGTCGCCCGCTCCGTCTTCTGGCGCCTCCATCTCATCTCCGCCCTCCGCCTCGCCTTCTTCCTCGGCGCTGGAGCCGATCACCTCCGCCGAGTCCTCGTCGTAATCCGGGTTCATCCCGAACCACTCCGCGGTGCCTTCCCGCCGTCCTCAGCCCGCTCAGGGACAAAGACGCTGGTGTCCGTGTAGTCGGCGATCGCCGTCGCACGCTCGACGAGGGCGTCTTCCGCAGCCAGCAGCTCCGCCTGGGCCTCTGACCGGAACGCGGCCAGCCGGTCCAGATCCAGCCCTAGATACCACGCTTGATTTAATTCCAAGGCCCGACGCTCCAGCCGGGCCACGGAACCTTCAAGCCTCAAGACGGCCAGCCGCGACCTCCGGCCGGTCGGCAGTCCGGCTGGAGCGCAGAACGGCATGTCCGCCACAGGCAGCGATCGCTGGCGCCGACACTGCTCAAGCCGGCGAAGATCCGATGGGCCGGCCGTAGACGAGCCTCAATGCTCAGGAGCTGCTCGTCAAGGGTCCGGGGGGCGTTGCCAGCAATCTCAGCACCACTCGCCCTTCGCACCTCGCGATCAGCCTCGATGGCTTGATTAGCCGCCTGCGTATGGCCGAGGAAGAAGTCTGCCAAGATGAAGATGCAAGTCAAAAAACCAGGAGTCGGCCTGACCTATAGTCGGCGGCCCAAAGGAAGAAAGTAAAAAAAACTCACCGTCGACGATGTCCTCGATTTCATGGAAGTCGGAGGTCAGTAGTGCTTCCTTGTCGGTCCAAGAGGAGCGCTTGCTCTCGAATTCGGCCAGGAGAGTAGCCTCTCTCTTCTCCGCCTTGTCCTGCGCCGCCTTAAGCAGCTCCCTCTGCTCCGCCAGCTGCGTAGCCAGCAGGTCGCGCTCTGCGGCGAGCTTGCTGCACTCCTCCCCCTTGGCACGCAAGGCGGTGTCGGCTGCGCCCAGCTGCCGTCGAAGAGTAGCGTTGGCCTCTGAAGAATAAAAAGAAAAAAGACGTTAAGTCATCAACTAAGAAGGTCGCCAGGAAGATCCGGCCCGACTGCTCAGCAGTCGGCCCGAATCTCGGGGACTACAGCCCGCGGGTGCGCCAGCGCGCCCCCGCGAAGAAGAAAGAAGACTCACCTCGGCTCCTCGACAAGTCGGCAGTCCGCTTGCCCAGCTCCTCAACATTGCGGTTGAAGGCAGTGGCGCGGAGGTTGTGATACTCCTGCGATAAGAATTTCAGACAAAGGTAAAAATCGAATGACATATAGAGTTCGAGTCACCTTTGCCAAAGAACCGCCCGAAACTCGGGACTACACCCAGTGGGTGCGCTGGCGCGCCCCCACGGAGAAGAACAAGAAAAAACTCAAAGAAGAAACATACCCGCACGGCGGCTCGCGACGCCAGGTGCGCCTTGGTGCAGTTCTGGATGGCGTCGCCCTCAGCTCGCAGCTTCGCCTGGACGTCCAGAAGCGCCGTGTTCAGCGGACCAGTGCCGCCTCCTCGCACCCACCCAACGGGCGCGACGCTTGTCGCCTCGGCGTCTGGAATGGCCGAGCTGGCGGCGCCGGTCCCCAAAGGGCGCGGCGCCGAGGTCGCCTTCTCAAGACGGCGGCGCGCTGGCGAGGCGACTTGAAGGAGCAGCCTCGCCACAGCTTCATCGTCAGTCGGCGGCACAGGCGAGTCCGCCGGCTGTTTACCTCGCGCGCTCTCAGACGACGGCGGAGGCGGCATGGCCGTGCCCGACAGGGAGGCCTCGCCGCCTTCCCTCTCCATGACGGGGAACTCGCTGCCGGCTCCCTCCGTCTGCCCCGTGAACTCCGGCGGCGGCGGCGCAGAGCTTAGTGGGGTGACGAGCAGCGCCGACTGGAGGCGTGCGGCCTCCTCGGCTCGCCTCTTGGCTGCGACGGCGGCTTTGGCCTCCTCCAGCCTCTTCTGGGCAGAAGTTGCCGCCTTCTCGGCCTCCGCCTTCTCCAGGCGGGCGGCCTCCTCCTCATCGCGCTTCTCCTGCGCGTTCCGCTCCGTCGCCTCCCGGAGGTCGGCGGCAGGGTCAATCCGCCGAGTATTGGCGGACGTCTCTGTCGACCCCATGACGGAGGCGGCGGCGACCCTCTCCAACGTGAGAGGAGCCCTGATGCGAAGAAGACATATAAAAGATTTGGACAAGACGAACCAGAAGAAAACAAGTAAGAAGCACTTACGCAGAGACCAGCGGCGGCTTCTTCACTTCCTTGCGGAAGCGGTTAGCCTTTGCGACCGCCTCTTCTCGCTGGGTTGCGGCGGCCGTCCCCCTGAACTTCTTCGCCCGGCCGCCTGGCAAGCTCGGCCCGGCTCGGCGCTTCTTCGCGCCGCCTCGACCACCCAAGCCGGCGGAGGAACTCGCGCCTGGATGGCCGACCTTCGGTTGGCGGCGGGGGACGACTTCCCTCTCACCGTCATCTTCAGGCCAGTCGGCGAAGGTCGCTGAGGGCCTGAATCGTCGGCCCCTCCTCCTCCCCCTCCTTCGGCGTCGGCCTCCATCCCCGCCACCCCCAAGTCGGGGTCGTCGACGTCGCTCTCCTCCAGTCGGGACGAACTCACGGGCGGCCCGTAGTGCCGGTGAGGGCTGCATGAGGGTTCGACTCGGAAAAACCAAAGAAAATCAGAGTCGGATTCGCTGAAAAAAAAGAAGAGCAAGAGGGATGACTTACCACAGGCGGGGGGTTGGCGCGCGAGTACAGGTCCTTGCCAAACTGCCATTCCGCCGTGAGATTGCAGTTCGCTAGGAAGTTCACCGTGTCTGCCACCTCCGCGTGGGGCATGTCCTTGGAGCACAGCCGACTAGGGTCCCGGTGGCCGCTCATCTGACAGATCAGATGAGGTCGGCCTTGGAGCGGAAGGACTCGGCGCGCCACGAAGGCGGCCAGCAAGTCGGCCCCAGTCAGGCCCTCCGACTGCGTCAGCACTCGGAGTCGCGCGACGGCGGCGGCGCCTGCAGGAGTCAGCGTCCTGGCCCGATGGGACCATCTGGGGAGCCGCCCCGCCAACTCGCCGGCTCCGAAAGGGGGCAGGTTGACCCAGTCGCCTTCAGGAGCGACATTCTTCACGTAAAAGTAGGAGCGCTGCCACATCTTCACCGACTTGATCAACGGGATGGCAGGGAAGGGGTTGTCGGCCACCGGCCTCCACATCGCGATGAAGGTGCAGCACAGAGCCGGCACACCGGCGACGTGTGTGCCGAGCTTGGCCTGGAAGAATTCCCCCCACAGCTCGATGGTGGGGAGAACGCCAAGGAAGCCTTCGCACAAGGAGGCGAAGGCGGCCAGCAGCACCACCGTATTCGGAGTGAGGTGGTGCGGCTGGAGCCCGTGGAACCCCAGGGAGGCGCGGAAGAAGCCGCTCGCCGGCAGCCCTAGTCCGCGGATGAGGTGCGAGCGGAATATGACCCTTCGCCCTCCTCCGGCGCCGGCGTTATTCGCCCGGCCGGGCGCTGGTCCGCACTAGGTTTTTGGCGGGGATGCGGCGCGTCTGGAGGAGGAACTCGATTATGTCGTCGTTCACTTCGGAGCCGTCCCACACGCCGGAGCGCGCGGCGGGAGGCGCAGTGGCGGAGGAGGAGCTCATCTCTGCGGCGTGGCGTGGTTCGGCGCGGCGGAGGCAAGAGGAAGACGAAGCAAGGAGGAGAAGGAGCAAGAAGAAGCGGAGAAGCGGGAGATGGGTGCGCGTGCGTCGCCGCCCCCCTCCTCCCGCCTACTTATAGGCGCCTGGGCTGAGAAGCCGATGGGGCGGGCGTGGGATTAATCGCGCCAGATACCCACGCCCCACGATTTAACCCACGGTTTCTGCGGCGTAGTAACGGCGGGGAACCCAACCGCCCGCGCGGCCGCAACGGATCCGCCCGTGCGCCGAGGCGCGGTAGTGGCGGGCCCCGCCTGACGGGCCTGTCTCGTCACGCGCGTGGGTGGGCAGACTGACCCTGCCGCGTGGCGTCGCGCGACGGGCCCGCGACGGGCAGCTGCCTGGAAGCTTATCAGGCACGCTGCCCGGATCCCGCCACGACCTTCAAACCCTTTGAGGAGCAAGACGGCCTCCTGCGAGACCGACTCCAGCTAGTCGGCCCAAGAGAAAGACGGTGAGCCAAGCCCAGATTCTTCCACCGGAGGGATGAAACTGTTGAGGCTCCTCGACATGTTGCCCTCGGTGCCTCACCAGCTTCGGGGACTACTGTCGGAGTAATGGGCCACGGGTAGGCAAACCCGAGCCCTTGGACCTTTCAAAACATCGGGCGGATCGCGCCTCAAGACCCCAAGACGAAGAGCCGCCTTCGGGAGTTGACGGCGAGAGCCGACCGCCCCTCCCACCGAATCCCAGAGACGGCTTCGAGATGAGCCGACTCCGAACTGGCGGCTTCCGGAGAAGCCGGCTAAGGGGAGTCGGCCCGCGACTCCAACCACCTCCTACCCACGCAATCACGGGCGGGACGGGGTGTGGCCGCTGGGCGGCCCATCCCCGCCCTGTTCACGAAGGGCAGGCATGGCCATAGCACGCCGTACTGACGGAGATCTCCGTCCGTGGCGCTGCTTGTTGCCACGCCGCCCCGACATCAACCTCGGGCAGATCCTCGTACCACGACGGCTGTCTGCATGCGACCCAGAGGCGGCGGGACCCGCCTGTCGGCGGGGGTGCAGGAGTCGGCGAGAGCGCTGGAAGACGGACCCGTTGGGAGTCGGCCCCCAGGAGTCGGCTGGCCCCTCCCACGGGCTCCGCACGCCATTAACCAGACAAGACAGAGAATGGCAACAGTGATCGCCCGTCAGGCGGCGGCACTGTTGCCATGACCCCATGACCAAGCCCGTGTCATTAGAAGCGCGGCTACAGTAATCAGCAGCCGGCAAGACCCGCCCGCGGCGGACAAGGATTGTCGGCCCCATGCTGGACCGTCGGCGGGGCCCACTAGTCGGCGGGCCCCAGAAGTCGGTGGAGAAGACGGCGACCTAAGAGATCGACGGTGGGACCTCGCGCCACCGGATTATTATTGTACCCGGGGTAGGCCTATATAAACCCCCCGGGGCACCCATGCAAGAGGTTGGACCCTAATAGTTTTAGACACACATAGAGGGAAGAGAAGAGCTAGCCGTGCCCTTCTCCTTCCTCACCCCGAACAGCTCAAGGAGCAACCTTGTACCCACTTTGCCATAGTGATCATGCGGAGACCCCGCAGAGCAGCAGTAGGGGTGTTATCTCCACGGAGAGCCCTGAAGCTGGGTAAGATTCGCCGGCGTGCATGCCTTCGCCTCATCCCGTTTCCAGGCACCGGCGACGTTCTACTCGCCCCCACCATGATAAGCCATCCTTTGGCATATGTCGCACCCAACCCCGACAGGCTGGATGCACAAAATCTTAATGCAAAAGAACGTCACTTTATATACGGACATGAGGACATATGTTTTGTTTATTGTAATCATTGTAGGATGGTAATCTTGCTCAAAAAGTTAGTTTACAAAATTAGATAAGGCAATTTAGAAAAGATCTTTATTAAACTACAGGGACCAGTTCCAGATGATCTTTTGCCTAATTTCAGTGAGAGTCTGAAGAATCAAGCAACTGGAATAATTTGTCACTTTGTATTGTTGATCTCTGCTCAAGTGTTCAATTCTGGGCCATAGTTTAGTTCAGTTTAGTTGATATGTTTTGCCACCAGCACCATCTTGCAATGACATGCTCACAAATTGATGTATTTTGCCATCTGCTCTCAAGGTCAATTCAGTTCTAGGAAATAGTTGTCATTAAGTTTTCTTCAAGTTCGGTTCTGGGCAAGATTTTACCATTCAGTTTAGTTCTGTTAGGGGCAACAGCTGACATCCAGTACAATTTAGAATTATGCATATGCAAAAGGGTGCCATTTAATGGAACATTCAAGTAAATATGCACAATCTGGAAGCATTCATGTGAATGTTCAATTCTGCACGTGCACAACTACTTTACTGGAACACTCATTTAGTCATCACATTCACGTAAATATATTGGCAAATCAATTTACAATCTAAGTTCAACATTTGCTCCTAAATATGAAACTTGTATATCATGCTAAATCTGAAACATTTGCTCTCCTTAATCTGATACAGTACTTGACATGCTCCAGCATGTTGTGACATGCCCAATCTGAAACTTGACAATGCTCTGCTCAATTTGAGCATCGCAGTGTGAGTCCTGGCCTTGTGTACGTGCTGGTCGCCCTTGATCCATGGATGCCATACCTCGTTGAGCGAGGCGGCGCTTGCTTTGCGCCTTTGGCGGCAGCGCGAGCTTGACGGTGTGTATCTGGAGACAAACATAGACAAGATAAAGAGAAGCTGTATGATGGCATGTGATACTATAAATTATGAATGGGAGTATCAGTTAAATTGTTGACAATGTGTAACTCAGATCAATTATAAGTGCTTCATCTACTAATCAACTAATACCTGCAAGCAACACACAAGAGTTTTCTGACAACTTGAAACTTAAGGGCAAAAAAAAAACTAACTGCAATTAGCCATTAGAATCTGGAGATCCATTCTTCAAATGAAGAACAAGATTACTTAGGTACACCAATGCTTGAACTAGCAGGAATTGCAGCACGTATGTTGCGAGCACAGGAAATGTAGCTATATATAATGTGCAAATAGTGCAACAATTAATCACTTGATCTGAACAATGAAAATGTCGAAATAAGCAAAGGAAAAGCTACTCCTCTAGGCAATGGAGATTGGAGGGAGAGACATACTCATCAGATCTGCAGGGCGCTGCCGGTTCTCGGTCTTCTTGCCGATCTGCCGTGTGCCTCTCCGATATGCAGGGGCACATCATAGTGAGCAAAGAAAGCAGTTGTTCTTCAGCTAACAATGAAGCCCACTCCCACTCCCACTCCCATCCACCACAACTGCTCATTGGCGCGCAACTGAAAAAGTATGCTTTTGGTTGTATTTTTTATATGGTTCAAGGAAGTCGTGGCAAACTTTTGATTCCGTATTCATGTTTACTCTGCATTCATATTCATTTTCAGCGGTATCCGCCTCCATATTCTTTTACGTACTCATTTCCGCTTCGTAGGGATCTTTTGGGCACTCGCCTGACAGCATGGAATGAATTACTCACTAGCCTGGAGGACATTCAACTGTCAGATGAGCCGGACACTTTTCGATGGAATTTGCATCAGAATGGCAGATTTTCGGTCAAATCCATGTATGATGCAATGGTCCATTGTGATGTTCCAGTTGATAATAGAAAATTGTGGAAGCTAAAAATCCCTCTAAGAGTGAAGATATTCCTTTGGTTTCTAAACAAAGGAGTCATCCTAACTAGAGATAACCTCACACGACGTAACTGGAACGGGCCCAAGACATGTGTCTTTTGCCAACATGACGAGACTATCAGACACTTATTTTTTGAGTGCAAGTTCGCTCGGGCAGTTTGGGCCATGGTCCAAGTAGCTTCGAATTTATACCCACCACGTAGTGCACGAAATATGTTCGGCAACTGGTTGCGGGGTATTGATAAACAATTTTCTGCACATATTCTTGTGGGAGCGGCGGCCTTATGCTGGGCAATGTGGCTTACCAGGAATGATGTGGTTTTTAACAATAAATGTGTCTCAACTCCTATGCAGGTTATCCATGTTTGTACACGATGGCTCCGTACGTGGTCTATCTTGCAGAAGCCGGAGGACAGGGACTTTTTTATGATGGCGTCTACACGGCTGGAGCATACGGCCAGGGAGGTTTTCTATCCACATGGATGACGGTGTGATTTACGGATAGGATCTACCGTTTCTTAGGATGGACACGTTTTATTGCTTGGCATTGTATCGAATTATTTTATTTTTAGGATGCTCTAGACTTTTTGGCTGTGTGCCATGCAGAGGCTGGGCTTTCTTTCAATACGATTGTATCACCTCGATATATCTATTCAATGAAAAGTCCTTTATCAAAAAATTTCCGCTTCGTATATTATGTGTGGGATTTTCGTATCATTTCTGCTTCCACTAAAAAAATGTTAAATCAAATGTGGTAGCACTCAATCTCGTCCGCTTATAGTCTGTTTTCATCCCTAGTGTTGTTAGCATATCGTAAATAGACACCCTCCATTAGTGGGAGTCAGAACGCTTACTTGGTATTTAACCAGTCCACCCGCAACAACAACAAAAAAGTACTCCCTCCGTCCCATAATGTAAGATGTTTTTTGACACTAGTGTTGTGCCAAAAAACGTCTTATATTATGAAACGGAGGGAGTACTATTTAGCCAGTCCAAGACTCTGAACACGCAAAAGACAAAGATCGTAATTCTAAAATGCACCCGAGACTTGACTTGACATGTTTTTCCTGCCGGCTATATTTCTGGCTTCTTCGTTGATTTCTCTGCTCCGCCTCTACCAACCGTTGAACAGCGAACCTTGACTGCTCTTGTTAAGACTAACTGAACCATGATATCGACCGGAAAGGAAAATGTGGAACAGAAAAAACAAACGATTGCGTATGGCTCTATAAATTTTATATGAAGCTAACACAGTTACTTTGTGGAATATTAACTATATATGGTCATGGTGGTATTTTGGACTGATTCAAGGTCATGTATGGCAATCAAAATCATCGGAAACAATAATTGAGGCAAGCCCTAGCTGCCAAATTTGGGCAGAAATATAGGATATTTACCGATTAAAAAATCCAAATGAATTATGAAATTCAAACCCTACTACGACAAGAAGGCAGATGAAATTACAGTAGGCAACACATGTACTTTGTGAACCATTTTTTTTTTAATGCAAGCGAACATATGTACGCAGAATAAATATAACATATATTCCCTCGCAAAGGAAATGCAACATACATATATTAGTTACCAAACAACGTCGCTCTTACGGCAGTCTTTATTGCAGTCTACGTACTACTCCAAGGGTTTGGAGTAATCTGCTATCTATAAATCGTCAACCACACTGCAAGCATGCAACTGCAGAACCACAGTGCACTGTATGCAAAATACAATCCCTTTTCTCTGAACTTCTCTGCAAAATACAAGCCCACAAAGCTATGAGTAGCACAAAGGTTATTGTGCCTTTCCTCCTGCTCCTGCTCATAAACCTTTTCCTCTTAGATTCTAGTACTGGCAGCTTCCCTGAACAATTCATCTACACCGGCTTCATCGGCGCTGACCTCACCCTAGATGGCTCAGCCAAAGTCATATCCAGCGGCCTTCTCGCCCTGAGCAAAGATAAATTCAGGTTGAAAGGGCACGCATTCCACCCAGCTCCTATGCGCTTCCGCCATTCTCCGAATGGCACGGTGCAATCCTTCTCTGTCACCTTCGTGTTCGGCATCCTCTCATCATTCGGTGAGATAAGGGGCCATGGCTTCGCCTTCTTCATCGCCCCCACCACGGACTTATCCTCCACTTTCCCAATCCAGTTCTTGGGCCTTATCAACGACACCAACAATGGTAGCACGAGGAACCACCTCTTTGCGGTCGAGCTCGACACCATTCAGAACACCGAGTTCGGGGACATCGACAACAACCATGTTGGCATCGATGTCAACAGCCTCAACTCAGTGAAATCTTCCACTGCTGGCTTCTACAATAATAGTAAGAGTGACCTGTTCACAAGATTACCCCTAATTGGAGGTGGACCAATGCAAATTTGGGTGGATTACGATGCAAAATCCACACAAATCAATGCAACCTTAGCTCCTCTTGGCATCGCAAAACCTGTGAGGCCACTGCTCTCGACAACCTATGACCTCTCAGCCGTTCTAACAGAACAAGCATATCTTGGTTTCTCATGCTCAACAGGGTTAAGCACAGGGTATCACTACGTGCTTGGTTGGAGCTTCGCCATGAATAGTGCGGCTCAAATCATAGACCCAACCAAACTACCCCAACTACCGCAACAACCCCAACTTGGTCCAAGATCTCACTCAAAACTCCTAGAGATTATTCTACCAACAATAGCTTCTGTCGTTTTGGTCTTAGCTATTGGCATTGTAGTTTTTCTAAAGGTGAGGAAAGATTACATGTACAAGGAGGTGCGTGAAGCTTGGGAGGTTGAGTATGGCCCACATCGGTTTGCTTACAAGGATTTGTTTGCCGCCACCAAAGGATTTAAGGACAAGCATTTGATAGGGGCAGGTGGGTCTGGTCGGGTATACAAGGGGCTCATTCCAACATCTAAACTGGAGGTCGCTATAAAGAGGGTAGCATATGACTCTGAGCAGAGCATGAAGGAATTCATTGCTGAAGTTGTAAGCTTAGGCCATCTTCAACACCGTAATCTTGTGGGGTTGCTTGGATATTGTCGACGAAAGGGTGAACTTCTTTTGGTGTATGACTACATGGCAAATGGAAGCCTTGACAATCAATTGTATGGTCAAAGCAGCAAGCCCACTTTAGATTGGGCACAGCGGTTCCAGATTATAAAAGACATTGCATCAGGCTTGCTCTACCTTCATGAAGAATGGGATAAAGTCGTCATTCATCGGGATGTCAAAGCAAGCAATGTGCTACTTGATGAAGAGTTGAATGGACGGCTTGGAGATTTTGGCCTCGCAAGACTCTATGACCACGGCACTAACCCACAAACCACAAATGTCGTTGGCACAGTAGGATACATAGCTCCAGAGCTAGCATACACAGGCAAGGCGACTACCCTTACAGATGTATTTGGCTTCGGCGTCTTCGTTCTTGAGGTTGTTTGTGGGCAAAAGCCTATAAAGCAAGATTCAGAAGGCAACCAGCTCGTCCTGGTTGATTGGGTGCTTCAGAACTGGCACAAGAAAGCAGTCCTTGATACGGTTGATATCAAGCTCCAAGGAAACTATGATACCAAGGAGGTGTGCCTTGCACTAGATCTAGGATTGTTGTGCTCGCACCCGTTTCCTGACTCAAGACCAAACATGAAGCAAGTTATGCAATATGTCGATGGCGATAGGCCACTTCCAGAGCTACACCCGTCATCCTTCAACTTCCAAATGCTGGCCTTGATGCAGAATGAAGGATTCAACTCGTCCATATAGTGCCCCCGCATGCATAAGATGGAAAAGAGGGGTGCATTGTTGCCTCTAATGTACTTGCTTATGACATTCAAAGTATAGTCTTGTTTAAATATGTTTATGGAATGCCCTTAGAATATACACATATTTTTTTAAGGTATGTGGCAAAGAAATTGTATTAGGGGGCTATATATATAGATGGTCACATGTTAATGTTTGATTGAGAATGGAATTATTGTGATGTGTCATGTTACTGATATGTGAGTGAAAGTAAATTTATTATCTCTATTCATGTTGTTTTATGATAATACAAAGTGAATATAACCCTTACCTTGAGTGTGTATTGTACCTCAGAGCCATCTATAATAAATATAAAGCAGACAATCATACAGAAAACCGGTTGTGTAAAAGCTTTGCGTAGGAGGTCTTCAAGGAAAAATCATCTGCGACAGTGATTATTATAGGCGTCTCTTATTCCACTGCTAAAATCCTCTCGTACACGGCTTCTTGATCGACTTGGAAGGGTGTGGCATCATCAACAACCCACCTAAGCAACCCACCTAAGCAGATGGCACGAATACCTGTGATCATGTTCTGTGTTGTCGAGGTTGTGAGGTATGGTGATGCTGTCTCAGTGTGTCGGGCGGCAACACTTGTTAGCTTTGGTTTAGTGGTCCTCTTTTAGTACCGGGTCTGAAAACCTTATGTCGGACCTTCTTTGGTTGTACTTGGTGATGGTCATGGTTACACATCGTTCTTGCCTTGAGATTGTTCAGACTTGCTATCCGGAGTTAAAATACATGATCAGGCCTCAATAGCTGGATCCATATATCCACATCAGAATCTCATGTATCATTCCCTACGAAGATGCATCAGTTTGGACAACCTTTTTGGTAATATGGGTTTTGCAAACGGTGGTAGTGAGTGTTGACAAATTAATGTTGTGTGTCATTTATCAGTTCGACATGATGTTTGGGGTCTTAATTTTTTTTAATGATATGGTTGTGTACATCTTGATGTCTTGACAAGCCTCTTAATTTGACATGGTGTTGTTGCAAGACTGGTGTATTTGGTATCAGTGATATTTTTGTAGTGTCATTTATTGAATAAATAACAGTTTCGACGGTACCTCTGGTTGTTTTGCCTCTAAAATATATTCCCTTCTTACTAAACTATAGTGCATGTAAAATTTGATTAAACTAAAACTTTACAAACTTTGACCAAGTTTATAAAAAAATCAGCATTTGTAATACCAATCAATACCAAAATAGATTTATCAAGAATATATTTTCATATGGTATTTATTCGGTATTGTGAATGTGTATATTTTTCTGTAAAATAAGTTAACAAATTTTGACTTTGACCAAAATTTAGGGCAACTCTATCAGTCGTCATATTGGCCGCCTCCATATCCATATGGAGGGCGCTCCATATGAATTATGGAGTCCACGGAGGTGACACGCACACATAAAGTTCCCATACGGTTACCTCCGTAATCATGGGAGGTCAGATATGGAGGGCGCTCCATAAATTATGGCGGTCGAGCCTCTTATGACTCTTGAAATAGGCTTTCGCAACCACACACCAAAATACACAGCTAAAAGATACAATATGGTGAGGAGACCCTCTTACAAAATAGATCAAAAGATAGACATGAACGTAGAACAAGCTTAACACATGTTGAAGCCCGATCCAAGACTCCTGATCTCCACGACAACACCCTCAAGAGGGTAACGGTGCAAAGCGTCGCCGCTACTGAGTCCAAACAAACAGACTAGAGTTTTCACCCAGAGCCGTGACAGAAGGACGAGACCCACAACGACGTCTTCGGGAAGCAAGCAGCACCCACGGGCATCGCCGTCTCCAGCGCCGGACACGCAAAGGTTTTGCTCGAAAAATGCCTACACCACTAAAGGTGTCCCGGTCACCACTGCAACAAAGGTCAGCCCATTCAACTAGATCTGGGCTGCCAGAGCAGCCCAGACCCTCCCGCCACTACATCCCTTGCCACACACATGACCAAAAGATGAAGCCACCATCGCCACCACGGAGCCTGTGGCAAAGCCAACCATGGAGCCTGCCATCCAGTACCGCCGCCCCGGCACCCATGCCCCTAGGCACCGCCAACCATTCACATCACGGCCACCCAACCACATTAGTAGAAGCAAAATGTGCCTGCTTTCACTCCTAGCCCGGCATCAACCATCGGGCCTGGGTCGGCACACCCACCGTAGGAAGCACCCACCCTGCATCCCCGGCCGGTCCCGATGGACTAGGGGAGATACAACCCGGTGACTACAGACGGCCACCACCAAGCATGCTTGAACGTCACCAAATCCGTGGTCCTCGACAATGATCTGTCTGATGACACGACATTGCCTAGAGAGCGTACCTCGGAACACAAAACAAGCAAGTGGGCCATAATGTGTGTTGGAATATAATGTCCAGCCCTCTCTCATAGTTACCATGTAGAAGTGCATGCTCTAGCCAATGCAACCAAAAGGCCGAACTATGGGAGAGGGCTGGACATTAAACTCCAACACCACCCCCCTCATGTCTATGCTCCTTTGGAGTCTATGAAGTGGGCAACGGAAGCAGGGGCAGGCCATGATTAATTATTGCGTTTATTGGGTTTTGAACCCTGAACCTCTTGGTTGCAAGCTTATGCACCTAATCAGTTCACCCATCAGTCCGAAATTTTAGTTGTGCTAGCTAGTGCATGAAACTTAACATGGTATTAGAGATAAGGTCTTGAGTTCAAGTCCTGGCTTTCGCAATTTATCTAAAAATTGTTGTTCCCCCATTTGTGTCCACGTATAGGCCTCTGGAGCCATACCTCTGAGTCTATCCATGTGTTGACTTTCTGCGTCAGACGTGAGGGGGGTGTTGAAGTGTGTATGTGGATTGCCTAGACCTTTCCATAATTCGGACTTTTGGTTGCCTTGGCTAGCGCATGAAGCTTAACAACGTGAAGGCTTGCGCAAACGCGGACCAAGTCAGCCACCAATACCTAAACACTGTCGAACATCATCCACCACCATGGACCAGCAACCCCGCCGCCATCCCTATACAGACGTCATAACGTGCGGACGTCCCCCAAATAACCCATAGACCCCAATTTGACATTGTCAAAAATGGCAAAGCGTCGAGTAGCGCCATCGGCCAACTGCGAGACGACGCCACTATTGAGGAGCCCAAGGCAGCCGCCAACTCCGGCCGCGGGGCAGCCGCAATAGGCCACCCTTTCCCTCCACGCACCACCACCTCTAGCTCCTGTCGAGTTCCGTCGAACATCCGCCAGTCCCGCCTCCACATGCCAGCAGCCAGGGAAGCAACTAGCCAGAATGATGCACGCACCACAACCCCATGCGCGCGCCCGGCACCACCATCCCACCCATTGCCCAGATCGATGGCCACACACTACAAGAAATATGTCAACTTATGACCTTCTCTTAGTGACCCCAGCTGAATTGGTCGTAAATTCACGGCCATTTCGCTTGGAAGGGCTCAAACCTTGAAATTGCTTACACCAAATGGTCACAAAGCAGACAAGAGGCGCCAATGACCTTATTTCTACCTGATTACGACCAATATAAATGGTCATGAGGTTGTGAACGTGGATGCATTGGTACTTATTGCTATGAAAAGGCGCCACCTCATCAGTTTTGCCTGTGTGTCATGTCCATGTGTCAATTTTTGCCCTAGGTTGTGAAGCAACCTATATTTTTGTCATTCCCAAAATTCCCAAAAAAATTGGGCATTCTTTACTATCCAAATCATTGCCTCATGACAATATTCAACTCCATTTGACTGGTAAATCTTTCTCGGCAAATTTCCAAAGTTTTTGTTCAGCTCGAACTGTTGTGAAGGAAGTACTGGCTAGGCATATTCCAATGAGCTGAATTTTTGCCACATCTTCTATATTCCCAAATCATAGCTCTCCACAAAATTTGAGCCCCATCTAACAATACATGTGAGTGTGGCTTCAACATTCATATTTCTGTCCAGTGTGGTACGTTGCAAAGCAAGTGACACCTAGGCTCCTCCATTTGAGCTGCAAATTTTCCAAGATAGTGTCCTTAGTAGATGATCATCCTCGGCCAAAACTCAGGCCCATTGGTCATGTGCATTTCCCGTACCACTAATCAAATACTTGGGTGCTAATTCATGTTTGAGCTCGGTTCAGTCTCCTCATGAGATTCTTCTATTGCCTTCTTATTCCTGACACCTATCAGGGGAGTGCCCAACCGACTAGACATGCCTAGGCCGCCCGGAACGCGTGGCAACACCACGGTCACGCGGTGACCACGCGGCGGGCATGCGAGTCTACGCGCTTTGGAGTTGGGGCCTAGGGCCACCATCCAAACCTCAACGTATCGCCACCAAACCATGTATTTCTGATTAAATAGATACTTATGTACCTAGAAATGATTTTTGGAAAAAATAAAGAGCAAACTACGAGGTAGCTATAGTTCAAATTTGACCCGCTTCGAGCTGAATCGACGGAAATTTGTCTTTTTCACGAGAGGTGGATCAAAACTTTTTACACCCAATCATTTTGTCAATTGTGCATTAAATATGTCCTAGTGTTTTAAAATTTTGATTTGGTCCAATTTTGCAACAATTATTTGGGAGGTCCTTCACAAAAAAAACCTCCTTTTGGGCACTCGAAAAATGGAAAATGGTTTTTTCGTCCAAAGAAAATGAAAACTTCCTTAGGCAACATTGTTTTCCATTCCAATATGCACCCTTGTGCACAATATGAGATCATTTGAACAAACTATGCCATGAATGTGGCTATAAGATTGATCATTTGGCTTGAAAGCCATTGATCTCCATACATGATAGCTCGTTTCTGAGAACTCTTTTTTAAAATAATTGATGTATTACAAGTTTGTTATTTTTCCTGGTAACTTGTCCACATATAATGACACAATGCGAAGGTTTCCTAATTTTTTAATTTTTTTTAATTTTTTATGCCCGTTCAAAATGCGGTCAAAACGGCGGGAATAACCGTTCCAAGCTAGTGGTTGAATCTTGGAATTTTTTTGGTGTTTCTCTAATTAAATAGATACTTATGTACCTAGAAATGATTTTTGGAAAAAAATAAAGAGCAAACTACAAGGCAGCTACAGTTCAAATTTGACCCGCTTCCACCTAAATCGGCGGAAATTTGTCTTTTTCACGAGAGGTGGATCAAACCTTTTTACACCCAACCATTTGGTCAATTGTGCATTAAATATGGCCTATTATTTTATAAAAATAATTTGGTCCAATTTTGCAACAATTATTTGGGAGGTCCTTCACAAAAAAACCTCCTTTTGGGCACACGAAAAATGAAAAATGGTTTTTTCGTCCAAAGAAAATGAAAACTTCCTTATGCAACATTGTTTGGAATTCCAAGATGTACCCTTGTGCACAATATGAGATCATTTGAACAAACTATGCCATGAATCTGGCCATAAGATTGATCATTTCGCTTGAAAGTCATGAATCTTCACGCATGATAGCTCGTTTCTGAGAACACTTTTTTAAAATAATTGCCGTATTACAAGTTTGTTATTTTTCCTAGGAACTTGGTCACATATAATGAAACAATGCGAAGGTTTTCCAAATTTTTTATTTTTTTTTTGAATTTTTCATGCCCGTTTCAAAAGGCGGTCAAAACAGCGGGCATGACCGTTCATAGCTAGTGGTTGAATCTTGGAAAACTTTTGTTGTTTCTCTGATTAAATAGATACTTTTTTACCTACAAATTATTTTTGGAAAAAATAAAAAGAAAACTATGAGGCAGCTGCAGTTCAAATTTGACCCGCTTCCAGCTGAATCGGTAGAAATTTGTCTTTTTCACGATAGGTGGGTCAAAACTTTTTACACCCAATCATTTGGTCAATTGTGTATTAAATATGACCTAGTATTTTACAAAATTGATTTGGTATAATTTTGCAACAATTATTTGGTAGGTCCTTCACAAAAAAGCTGATTTTGGGCGCTCGAAAAATGGAAAATGATTTTTTCGACCAAAGAAAATAAAAACTTCCTTAGGCAACATTGTTTGCCATAACATGCACCCTTGTGCACAATATGAGATCATTTGAACAAACTATTCTATGAATGTGGCCATAAGATTGATCATTTGACTTGAAAGCCATTGATCTTCACACATGATAGCTCGTTTCTGAGAACACTTTTTAAAAATATTTATCGTATTATAAGTTTATTATTTTTCCTAGTAACTTTGCCACATATAATGACACTATGCGAAGATTTTCCAATTTTTTGATTTTTTTTGAATTTTTCATGCCCGTTTCAAAATGCGGTCAAAACGGCGGGCATGACCGTTCCTATCTATTGGTTGAATCTTGGAAAAAATTTGGTGTTTCTATGATTAAACAGATACTTATGTACCTAGAAATGATTTTTGGAAAAAATAAATAGCAAACTATAAGGTAGCTGCAGTTCAAATTTGACCCACTTCCAACTGAATCGGCGAAAATTTGTCTTTTTCACGAGAGGTGGATGAAAACTTTTCACACCCAACCATTTGGTGAATTGTACATTAAATATGACCTAGTATTTTAGAAAATTGTTTTGGTCCAATTTTGCAACAATTATTTGGTAGGCCCTTCATAAAAAAACTACGAGCAAACTATTATTTTTTGTTTAAATGGCTAAAAAATGCTAGAACTATCGGAAATGCATACAAGTTGGTTATCATCCAGAAAATGTTGTATAACTTGAGTGATAATTTTTAGTGGTGCCATTTTTGGAAAATATTATTGGCAGTTGCTTGACAAATTCCCTCTATTTTTACCACTTAGAAACTATTTTAAATGACACATTTCTTGGACCAATCAGAAGGCAGAACCTCCCTTCCCACGGATCACCCCCCCCCCCTCCTAAGCCGATCTGAGCTGTCCACACCATACAGATCCAACGTCTCCTAAACGCACGCTGGCCAACCAAACCCTAGCATCGTGCAGCACACTCCCCTCCCTCTCCCTCTCCCCGACCCATGCGGCGCCGCCCTCTCCCGATCCAGATCTCCTCCCGACCAGACCTCCCTCTCCGCCGTCCCAACTCCTACCCCGCCGCCGGCCTCCCCCCAAGCGCCGCTGCTCTTAACCTGCAACAACCTGAGCAGGAGCAGTAGCAACTTCCTCCTCCGCTTCCCCTTGCTTTTGCCGCCCGCCTCCGAGCTCTTGCCTCTGCGACTCTTCCGAAGCCACAGCCAATAGAGCCACGACAGGCTTAGCCTGTGCCGGCGACGCCTCCGCCGCTCCGGCAAGTATGCACTTGTGGTATGGCTGCGCGCTGCTGCTCAGATCGAGCGAGAGGCGAGGCAGCGCCGGATCCAGATCGAGCACCGGATCCCTCATTCTTCCATGGATGGACTTTTCATCTTCCCTTTTGCCTTGCTGCTGTGATTTGATTTGCTTCCTAACCCTCTGCCTCTTCCTCACGCACGCCAGGGCCATGGAACCGACAGCAGGCACACCATGGAGGAGAGGACGCCATGGAGGGTATGACGCCATGGACGTGAGGACGCCATGGAGGACACAGCTCCACCACCACCCCGACGCCACCTACGAGCCCCCTCCCGATACATCTCCTGTGAGGTATGACCTCATCACGAGCCCATGGAAGTGAAACTTGGCTGTGCAGTCGTCGGTTGCTGTCATTGATTATGTGATTGCCTGATTCTATAATAAGCCTTCTTGTCTTAGTCTTGCGGTTGATGCTGATAATTCAAAGGCCCACTTTCTGCTTACGCTGCCACTTGCTTATGTTGTAGGCCTGATCAGTCACTTAGTCTTATGTTGTAGGCCTGATCAGTCACTTCTTGTCTTAGGATTATTTTTACCTTGCAGCACATATTTTGTACAAAACCTATGAGCTTATGTTGTAGATAGCCGTGTTCACATGTTTCCAGTGAGTTGTTGTACAAGTGAGAACTTTATGCGGAGTATACTACCTATTCAAGGAGCTTGAATTGAAGTTATAAACATGTTTTGTGATCTGTTTTTTTAGTTTGATGGAAAGTCAAGGACCGCACGCATAGTGGAGTATCCAGAACGGCCAGGCCAGCCACTGTGTGAGGTAATGAAACTAGTCCTCATGTTGCCAATAGTCAAAAACTCGCTCACACTATATGCAATCGTATGGAATAGAAGACTTGATGAGCTCAAACCTCTCTTTCAAGCCCTTGCAAATTTGATTTGAAGTATTGGTTCAGTGTTTGTGTGAAATTTGTTTGTCATTGTGCCTTTTGATGCTTGCTTCAGAAAAAGAAAATCATGGATAGATAGAAGATGGAAACAGTGAGCTTCCTTTCAAGTTAATAATACTAAAAATCATTTGACTCATCAATTTTTCATGTCTAGTGTTAAATCTGTTCCATTGCAATCTTGCCATGTATGGATGGTTTGGTACAGTTTGCCATGGATGAGTATACATACACATGTGCTCTGCAGTTTTAGTTCTTCTTGTGTTGCTGCACTTAGTCTAGAGACACAACACCATTAGTTAGGTCGATGGATGGATGGATCGACACATACAGCTAGCAGTGCTAGCAACAACAACAAAAATAACCTTGTGATTGATTATGTTGACACTAGCATGCTTTGTTTGTTTTGGAGCCCAACCATGGACTGTACGTACTAAGCTAGCTCAAGCACACACACAGCCAACTTGATTGATGCCTGTAGATACTAGTAGTAGCATGTGTGTGTCTCCTATACTCGCTTGCTTAATTTCTGTACTAGATCAACAACACTAGCTCTTACTTCTTTGTTTGATTCGGAGCAGTAGGCATCCTCTATGGACGATGACGACAACCAGGGCATCCACCGCCACGACAACGCTCCGCACATGGTCCAACTCGACTACAACCTCCTCTACCGCGGGACGAAGACCGTGGCCGTGTGCGGCATCGGCTACAACCTCCTCTCATGTGAGTTCATCTCCTATCTTCTAGCCCCCTCTCTTGTGCTGCTATAGGAGTACCTTGCTCTGTTTCATGTGCATGGGTGATTTAGTTTGTACTTTCCGTGCTTGTGTCATGGAAAAGATCATTCCTATTTACATGTGATGATGATTTGGAGTAGCACACTTGTTAAATTCTGCTCTTGTAGTAGACCCCATTTGTAGTTACTGTGATGTGCATTGACTCGGCCTCCTAGTACTGCAGATCATGCATGTTAATAATTTATAGTGGCCTTGTTAGTTACTACAGCTAGGCTGTGTTAACTGTTGGTGTTTAATCTAGCTAGCTTGTTTGTACCATCAGGATTGCAGCAAATTGCATCTAGCTAGCCTGTTTGTACCATCAGGATTGCATTTTTACTGTTTTACTCAACTTGTTTTTGTTGCTACTTGATACGTACTACCTCTGTCCCATAATAAACCATCAAATGTACTCCTGGGAGGGATAAACATCTTTTTTAGAACATGGGTTGAAGCAGACTGTACTTGCTTACTGAGAATATGAAAATGAGATATTCTGTTTGCTAATATGAAGATAGCATTGTGTTTAATCCAGTACTAATGATTGTTTTCATTCCCATATAAACTTGTTAATGATGGTGATTTTGTACTAGCATATAAACTTGTTTTTGTTGTCACTTGATACATACTTAGCTTGTAATTGAAGTTGTGGGTTAATGCTGGTAATTTTGTTCTCTTGTATGCATTGGTACCCCCACCATCGAGCGCACGGATGAAATAGTGGCAAGAAGATCATGGTCGTGTGCATCATCAAGCACACCATGGCGAGCATCCACCTCCTCAGAGTGGCAAGAAGCAGGTGCCTTAGTTTGTAATCGCTGTCAAAGGAGCTCCATGCTGAAGAACATAACACTTGTAGAGCTTGTAAAGTACCATGTTATTGAACGTGTGGAGCATGTAACTGTGACTTCCACTATTGCATGTTAGAGTTATTTGTACAGCTTGCTACACCTGCTGAAGAACATAACACTTGTAGAGCTTGCAAAGTGTATGTTAGAGTTATTTGTACAGCAGCAACTCTGTATTGACTCTGGTGATAATATTTGAAGTATTTTGTGTGTTTTCTGTGTGCCAATTTAAATATTATGTATTTATTTATGTTAAATTGGAAAATGAAGAATGTGACCCTGAAAAAAAAGAAAATTGAAACTGTTGAGACAAAAAGGCCATGGGCCAAAAATAAAAAGGCTGCAATGTTGGGCTTGGTCCATGAAGCTGGCAAAAAATTCATAGGGAAAAATATAAATGGACTGAATTAATGGGCTCGGCCCATATAAACACCGAATTGGACTGGGCTGATTCTTGTGCCACATCAGTTTGCCACGCTAGATGCCTACGTGGTCTGGGGAGGCTGCTAGTGACCAAAAATTTGGTCGTGGAACCAACGACCTTCTACAGAAAGTCGCTAATTTCAGTTTACGACCGCCAGCTTTTGACCTTCTGTTTTTGGTCAAAAAAAGGTCGCAAATGAAAAACTATGACCTTTCAGCGGCCAATAGTGAGGGTCATAAGTTGACATATTTCTTGTAGTGACACCGGGCCGCCGCCACTCCCTCTCTCCCGCGAAGCACCCCACCACCCAACCTGCCACCACCAGCACCAAGCCACACTCCGGGCGCACCCACAGTAGGCACCCCAGAGATGGACAAAGAAGGCCCGCCAGACCCACCCCGTCGCCGCCTGTAAGAACCATTCCATCTTCAGTTAACAGCTGGACATCTTCAGTTAACAGCTAGACATCTTCAGTTAATGGACGGCTAGGATGGAAGCCTTATGAAGGATCGGACGGCTCGCTACGCTCGCCTCCGTCAGAGTCGTACTGTTCACCGTCTAGTGCCGTTACTGTTACTTTTCAGCTAAGTGTCAGGCTATATAACAGCCAACGCAGTACGCTTGTAATCATCTATCCATTTGCCAAGCTATCAAACCATGTATACCTAAACCTCCCTCTGTGAGGAATGTACTCCAGCATATTCGAGTCAATATAGATCAGATCGAACCCTAGTTCGTGTTCCTTGCCAAATTCCCCCAAATCCGCTCTTAAGATGTGACACCGCCACGCAGCACCACCCCGTGCAAAGCCACACCGCTGTAGCAGGGCCACACCGTCGCCTTCCTGCGTTGTAGCCGCGGGAACCTCGACGGATCCCGTGCCCCCACATCAGGCGGCAACACCACGCTGCCAAGATCCCGAGCAGGGGAGGGAGGAGAGAAGCCCTGCCGCCGCCAGCGCTGCATAGACTTTGCGCGGAGGTCGCCCTCCAGCGGCGGCGAGGAGAGGGCGGAGAGGCGAGGAGGATGGACGTTGGCGGCGGGACAAGGTCTCCCATGACGCGCGCGGGGCGTGTCGCGGGAGCAAGCGGTATTTTTGGTTACAATCACGACAATGACAATTGTTATGGCGATTGACCTTATACGCACTAAACTTTGGCAAGGAGGGAGTATATGCATCCACACGCATTCGAGGGGGAAAACGACAAAGGTGTGGCTTTCGTATCCTCCCTATCGTTTAGGCGCCGGTCCAAACACGCAAAGAAAACATCACGTCGAGAAGAAGCCGTGACAAATGGGGCATCTGCCTGACAAGTGACAACCATCGATTGTGAAGCGCGCTCAGTAATACTTCTTTTTTGTGGAGGATCAGTAATACTTTTCTCCTAGAAATTTTGCTTGGCGCTCAGTGAACAAGCGACCGGGCCAGGTCATCTGTTATGTTCTCTAGTCTGGACGTAAGGAGAAATCCTGGCTTTATCACTTCATTCAACATAAAAAAAATTGTATACGATGGAAATAAGACTGACCGCTGACTTGTACAGCGAATCTGCCCTTGATTCAAATAAACTGGTAGACTGCATACTTGGGTGATACCACAATTCACCTTTACAGCTACACTCATCTTCTTAGACTGCATACATAGTCTAAGGAGGCACTCCAGTTCCACACATCTTCATTGAGTTAGTTATAAGTTATGGAGCATCTGGCCTTCCACTTAACCTTCCTCCTCTGGATGACCGTATTCCTTTCATCCTCCGCCACCGCGAGTGAAGATGACCAGTTCGTCTACTCTGGCTTCTCCGGCAGCAATCTTATCCTCGATGGTGCAGCCATGGTTACACCAGATGGGGTCCTTGAGCTGACCAATGGGACTCTTGGCTCTAATGGCTATGCGTTCTATCCATCTCCATGGCAGTTCCGCAGGTCGCCCGGTGGGGCAGTGCAGTCCTTCTCAATATCCTTTATCTTCGGCATGGCCTCTGTCGACTTTAATGGTTGTCCCAACAGCATGAACTTTTCTGTCCATCAGGGTCTCACAAATAAGAGCATATTTGCAGTCGTGCTTGAAGCTTGCCACCAAGATAACAACTTCCAGGAAAACAACGATAACGATGTCAGCATCTCCATCGGAGGTAAAAGCTCGGCGAAATCTCCTGCTGGTTTCTATGATGGCAAGAGTGGTATTTTCAACACCTTGCTCCTAGTTAGTCACGACATCATGCAAATGTGGGTGGAGTATGATGCCGCGGCCATACGGATCAACGTGACCTTGGCTCCCATCAAGGTAGTTAAACCGTTGAGGCCATTGCTATCACTTTCCCGCAACCTCTCAACAGTGCTGGGGGATCCAGGATATATTGGCTTCTCGGCTTCAACTAGTATAATCAGCTTGAGATATAGTGTGCTTGGCTGGAGCTTTGGTATGAACCGTCCTGCTCCAACCATAGACATCGCCAAGTTGCCACAGTTACCTCAGGTTGACCCAAAAGCTCAATCCAAACTGTTGAAGATCATACTGCCGATAGCCATGGCCACACTTGTCCTACTTGTGGGAACAACGATCATTCTATTTGTGCAAGGGAGAATGAGGTACACTGAACTATATGAGGATTGGGAGCACTGGTTTGGGCCACACCGCTTCTCCTACAAGGATCTGTTCCAGGCTACAGAAGGATTTCATAATAAGAATCTGCTTGGCCGTGGAGGATTTGGGAAGGTGTATAAAAGTGTGCTTCCAGTCTCTAAGCTGCAGGTTGCTGTGAAGAGGGTGTCCCACGAGTCGAAGCAAGGAATCAAGGAGTTCATCGCCGAGGTTGTCAGCATAGGCCGCCTCCGACACCGCAACCTTGTCCAGTTGCTCGGTTATTGCAGGAGGAAAGATGAACTCTTGTTGGTGTATGAATATATGCCAAACGGTAGTCTTGAAAAGTATTTGTATGTTGAAGCAGACAAGACCACACTGGATTGGGCGCAGAGGCTTCAGATCATCAAAGGTGTTGCATCTGCCATATTCTACCTCCATGAGAAATGGGAGAAAGTTGTCATCCACCGAGACATCAAAGCAAGCAATGTTCTTCTTGACGATGAAATGAATGGACATCTAGGTGACTTTGGCCTTGCAAGATTGTATGACCGTGGCACCAACCTACAAACAACACGTGTGGCTGGTACCTTTGGATATATAGCCCCAGAGCTAGCACGCACCGGTAAAGCATCCCCTCTAACAGATGTGTACGCATTTGGCATTTTCGTTCTTGAGGTAACCTGTGGGAAAAGGCCAATCAACAATTGTTCACAGGATGGTCCAAAGATGCTAGTCGACTGGGTTGTCGAGCATTGGCAGAGAGGATCACTAACAGACACACTGGACAGGAGGATACAAGGAGAGTATGATGTTGATGAGGTACATCTCGTGTTACAGCTAGGACTGCTGTGTGCACATCCATTTTGCAGCACAAGGCCCAGCATGCGGCAGGTCATGCAATACCTTGACGGTGACATGCCGCTCCCCAAGCTACCACCCACAAACTTAAGTTATAGCATGTTGGCCCTAACGCAGAACGAAGGTTTCGATCAATACACATCATTGCCTTGCACAGCCGGCAGCAACGGCATGACGTTTAGCCTCTTCAGTGGAAGATGATCCACTTAGATAAATGGGACTCGCAGTCGCAGAGCCAAACCAAGCTTCGGTTGTATCTTGTTCTTGTTTCAGGAGTAGTCTCCAAGCTGTGTAACGTGTTTTTCTGTTTTCTTTTAAAATCGATGTGTTTGTAACAAATTGCTTTCTTCTTAACGAATAAGTAGAGCTCCTGCCGGTTTCTCGAGAAGGGCCAAGCCAGACAAGCATTTTATATTTAATAGAGCTTTATAACCTGAATTACTGAAGTGCCCTACGCTTTTTTGTTTATACTACACAAATCTATAATACCTAAATAGTTGATCCCCTCTACTTCTAATTCTCTCAACATGCAAGCCATCCACCTCACCAAGTGTGCCACGTCAGCATCCACTAACAATATTTTTTCAGCCCATGCAAACCTTATTCCATTATCACTAATTCTCTCAACATGCAAGCATCCCACCTCACAATACACTACATTTTTTTCAGCCCATGCAAACCATACCAATATGTTTATTTTTGTCACTGGGCATATGTAGTAGAATACATAATTATTTAATTTTACTTCCTAAAGATTGTGAAATGCCCTGATTTACACAAAATGAAAGTATGGAATATTTATATGTTAAAATTAGTAGCTTTTGATTTAGATCTTTTCCTTCATATATAAGTCATCTGTAATTAATCATTATATTCCCGCAGCAACGCGTGGGGAAATTACCTAGTATGTACTTATATGCAAGATAACTCTTGTATCATTAATAAGATATGTGAACTCTTGTATCATTAGTTAGATATGTGATGCCTCTGTTTCTTCTCAGTTCTATATACCTTTTATGCAAGAGTTCTGTTGTTAGATCTTGTAAACAGCTGTACAGTTTCTACTTATTTGAAATTCAGGGACCACCATACAATAACTTTGTAATGTTGAGGTTCAGATTACTGCACAACATTCAGTGCGCTGCCTCGGCACTACAAGGTACAATAAACGCTAGTGTAGCTAATTGTTCAGTAACAAAGGATAGCCCATTAGCCCAACCATGAAGGGAGTATTGCACCTGGATTCTTTGATCCTCCAGCAGGGTCATGCATGCCTTAACCGCTCGATGATGCTCAAAGACCAGAACAGATGAGCATTCAGAATTTCAGATGCTGCCAATGAAGAGAATTGATCAGCTTTTGTTATAACAAAATAAAAATAAGCAGTTTACTTTATGACACTAGATCAGTTACCTGTATCATAACTTCATAAGGTGAAGTTAATTAATTCCATGCTTCCATGGGACAATGACAAGTGCTCCACCGGCGACTTCACCGTTCATGCCATACGAGGTCTCCATATTTTGCCAAAAGGAAACCCAAACATCAGGTGAGCCACATTCACAGATTGTGGCCTTACAAACAAGCTCCAGTACTCATAGATTGATTTTATCATTTTTTTCATAATATATTTTTATTTATTTTGTAACCTACAATACTTGGTTTACCTTTGCCCTCCTCCACTGTTCATCTGATGGAATATCACACCAATCGCTAGAGCTCACATGTTTAAATTTGAGAGTTCACATCAGTCGCTAGAGATGTAAAATCTGCTCGTTTCTTTCAATTTGCTGGTTCTGTTTTGTGTTGTGTTCACTTTGCATCAGACGGCAATGGCTGGCCTGCCTGGCTTTCAATTTTTACCGCCCCATTCGTGGGCTGCTGGTCTGGCCGAAGGAGCCACTGCAGCTGTGACGTGCCTCACAGCACGTCACAGGAGCGAATCCAGGTTAATCCAGAATAGTTGTGTGATGAAGAATACCTGTCAAGAGGCTCAACTGAGATATGGCTGTCTCCTGCCCAGCTCAGCTAATTACTTTTCTACAAGCTTTGCAACCAGATCCATCAGCTAGTGATTAACCCGTGATTCGTAGCTAGATTATGATTCCTTGGTGCAACATGAGCACAATCAAACTATGCATACTGCAACCAGCACACCTGGAAAATGTTCAACCTGTAAACTCAAGAAGCCCTTGTCAAAATAATATATTCGACAAACAAACATTTATTTCTCTGAAATGCAGAAAATGACGACACTGGGCATTCAGCTATCTCTGTTCTATATAGAGAGAAAACTATTACTCAAAACTCTGTTGTTGATCACAAACAAAATCAAACAGATACAGTGATGCAAGAGACAGGATTGCATTGTCTCAAACTTCTCTCTCCCTTTCTATAAGCAGGCTCAAGGAATTGCCAGCTGGGACCAAAAGCCTTGCTAAACAAACAACGAGGTAACACTAAAAAATGGTAGGATTAGCCAAGACAACAGTCACAAACTGAGTAAAGCAAAGCATACACAATTTTTCTATAGGACAGTGATATTTGACACACGTGTGCCACATAAAAAAAACTACCACACTACTCCTTCCTTTCATCTAATTAAGTGCATGCATGCATTGCATTAGTATGACTCAGGCCCTGTTTGGTTCATAAGTCCTAGGACTTTTTTTAGTCCCAACTTATAAGTCCCAAGTCCCTAAAAAGTCCCTACCTGTTTGGTTCCTGGGACTTAACATGGAGTAAAAGACCATATTACAACTATAAGTCCCTATAAGACTCTCCTTGAGAGTCTTATTTCATAAGTCTCAAATGCCCACTCCTATAAGTCCCTCCTGTTTGGTTTAGATGGGACTTATAGGGACTTTTTTAAGTCCCTAAACCAATAAGTCCCTGGAAACAAACACCCTCTTACTCTCCTTCCAGGCATTTCTTCCTCTAATTACATGCATGCACTAGAGGACAAAAAAGCTGATCTCATCCTAGGTGCTTCCTAATCCAAAAATTCAAAATGTCTTGTATCTCAAACCGTTGGTCAAATGGAAAAACGGTTTTCACATAAAAGGTTCGTCGCGACGAGATCTTCAAAACTAGATCCCCATGTTGGTATGTTTTGATGAATTTTTTTCGAGTCAAAAGTTACCACGCCTTGGTCACATAAGTTATCATGTCTGTACTATGCAAGTTATCGTGGTATTTACACATAAGTTATCAGGGCATAAAAATGGTTCTCCCATCCACATGCATGTAATAGAGGACAAAAAGCTCATGTCATCCTAGACTATCCATATTCTGAAAATTCAAAATATTTTGTAGATCAAACCGTCGGTCGGATGCAAAATTATTTTCACATAAATGATTTGTCATGATGTGATCTTTAAAACTAGATCCCGTGTTGATATGTTCTGATAACCTTTCGGGCTCAAAAATCGCAACATATTGACTAAGTTACCGCACATGTTGTACGTAAGTTATCTTGGTATTTTCATATAAGTGGATGTGGGTATGTTTTTCGACAACTATTTACCCCTTGCTCGATATTACATAAGTGTTTGTATCCAAGTTATCAGGTCTATGATTGGTATGTTTCCATCCTATTTACATTTAAGTTACTGAAGTTATGTGTTGATCAGTGTTATCATGGTGTTTGTATGTAATTTATCATGTATGCGGATCATATATTATCATGTTATTTTCACATAACTTATCAGGGGTATGTTTTTCAACAACTCCCCCATCCCTTGGTCTATATTACTACGGTGGTTGCACGTAAGTTATCAGGTATGCGGGTGTATATTACCATACCATTTACACATAAGTTGATGAGGGTATATTTTTCAACAAAATTTTCCTCTCGGTAAAAGTTAGCATGATGTTTGTACGTAAGTTATCGGTTATGCGATGCTTATATTATCATGTTATTTACATAAAACATATCGGTGATGTTTGAACAACTTTTTTCTACTAGTAGAAAAAGGGCATTTAGTCCCGGTTCATAAGGTCGTCCACGTGGCCGCTGCTTGGAGGTCCACCTTTAGTCCCGGTTGGTAACACCAACAGGTACTAAAGGAAATTTTATGATTTTTTTTGAAAAAAAATTTGCATTTTTTTTGAAATTTTTTCTTGATTCTCAAATTTCTGAATTATTTTAACCTCTAATCTCTAATCACCCCTCCCTCATCGCTGCTCAATTTAACCTCTATTCTCTAATCACCCCTCATCATTCCATATCATCTAACTTTCCGGACGGTCACCCATCCTCTCACTACTCCAGCCTGAGCACGCTTAACTTCCGGGTTCTATTCTCCCTCGTTTCCAAGTCTGCAATTGTTGTTTTCCTGACAATAGTAAGATGTCAATCCTATTAACCCTCAGGAATTTAGCTTGAGCATGAAGTCACACTAATATTTAGCTTTGAGTTTGAAACTATTGTTCTAAAAAACAATAATTTTTTAGTAACACTAATATTTCTTGAATAAGTAGTTTGACCACAGTTTGACCATAGTTTGACCACAGCTTGACCACAGTTTGACCAGATTTGACCAAAATTCAAAAAAACTGAAATAATTATTTAGTAACATTAATATTTATTGAATAAGTAGTTCGACCATAGTTTGACCATAATTTGACCATAGTTTGACCACAGTTTGATCAGATTTGACCAAAATTCAAAAAAACTGAAATAATTATTTAGTAACACTAATATTTATTGAATAAGTAGTTTGACCATTGTTTGACCACAGTTTGACCAGATTTGACCAAAATTCAAAAAAACTAAAATAATTATTTAGTAACACTAATATTCTTGAATAATTATTTGGTGACACTAATACTTCTTGAATAAGTAGTTTGACCATAGTTTGACCAGATTTAACAAAAATTAAAAAAAACTGAAATTTGAGCATAACTTTTTTTCCTTTTAGAATTTGAGGATTCTAAAAATTTGCAAACAGGCCATAACATTTTCCCTACACTTTTTGCAAAACATGTCCAAATTGAAGTTTTTAAATTTTCCTAACTAGTAGATGAAGGAAATATGCCCTAGAGGCAATAATAAAGTTATTATTTATTTCCTTATATCATGATAAATGTTTATTATTCATGCTAGAATTGTATTAACCGGAAACATAATACATGTGTGAATACATAGACAAACAGATAGTCACTAGTATGCCTCTACTAGACTAGCTCATTAATCGAAGATGGTTATGTTTCCTAACCATAGACATGTGTTGTCATTTGATTAATGAGATCACATCATTAGGAGAATGATGTGATTGACATGACCCATTCCGTTAGCTTAGCACTTGATCGCTTAGTATATTGCTATTGCTTTCTTCATGACCTATACATGTTCCTGTAACTATGAGATTATGCAACTCCCGTTTACGGAGGAACACTTTGGTACTACCAAACGTCACAACGAATCGGGTGATTATAAAGGAGTACTACAGGTGTCTCCAAAGGTACTTGTTGGGTTGGCGATTTGAGATTAGGTTTTGTCACTCCGATTGTCGGAGAGGTATCTCTGGGCCTTCTCGGTGATACACATCACATAAGCCTTGCAAGCATTACAACTAATGAGTTAGTTGTAAGATGATGTATTACGGAACGAGTAAAGAGACTTACCAAGAACGAGATTGAACTAGGTATTGGATACCGACGATCGAATCTCGGGTAAGTAATATACCGATGACAAAAGGAACAACGATATCGTTATGCGGTTTGACCGATAAAGATCTTCGTAGAATATGTAGGAACCAATATGGGCATCCGGTTCCGCTATTGGTTATTGACCGAGAATGGTTCTAGGTCATCTCTACATAGTTCTCGAACCCGTAGGGTCCGCACGCTTAACGCTTCGATGATGAGTTCATTATGAGTTTATAAGTATTGATGTACGAAGGTTGTTGAGTCCGGATGTGATCACGTACATGACGAGGAGTCTCAAATGGTCGAGACATAAAGATTGATATATTGAAACCTATGTTTGGACTTGGAAAGGTTCCGGATGAAAACAGAAGTTACGGAACACCGGGGTTACGGAACCCCGGGAGGTCTATGGGCCTTGATGGGCCATAAGAGAGAAGAGGAAGGGCCGCCAGGCAGGCGCGCCCCCCCCCCTCTAGTCCGAATAGGACAAGGAGGGGGCGCCTTCCCTCTTCCCTCCTCCAATCCTAATCCAACTAGGAGGGGGAGTCCTACTCGGTGGGAGTAGGACTCCTCCAGCGCCTCCCCTAGGGCTGGCCGCACCCCTTGGCTCCTTTATATCTGGGCGGGGGCACCCCATGACACACTAGTTGATCTACGGATCGTTCCTTAGCGTGTGCGGTGCCCCTCCACCATATTCCACTTGGTCATATCGTCATGAGCTTAGCGAAGCCCTGCGCCGGAGAAGTCATATCGTCGCGGAGCTTAGGCGAAGCCCACGCCGGTGGAGCATCATCATTGTCACCACGCCGTCGTCTTGACGGAACTCATCCCGACACTTTGCTGGATCGAGTCCGGGATCGCCATCGAAATGAACGTGTGCGTAACTCGGAGGTGCCGACGCTCGGTGCTTGGATCGGTCGGATCGTGAAGACGCACGACTACATCAACCGCGTTGTTATAACGCTTCGCTTTCGGTCTCACGAGGGTACGTGGACGGATACTCTCCCTCTCGTTGCTATGCCATCACCATGGTCTTGCGTGTGCGAGGAAAACTGTTGAAATTACTACGTTCCCCAACGGTGGTATCGAGCCAGGTTTTATGCGTTGATGTCATATGCACGAGTAGAACACAAGTGAGTTGTGGGCGATATAAGTCATCTGCTTACCAGCATGTCATACTTTGGTTGGCGGTATTGTGAGATGAAGCGGCCCGGACCGACATTACGCCAGACGCTTACGCGAGACTGGTTTCACCGCTGTGAGCACTAGTTGCTTAAAGGTGACCGGCGGGTGTCTGCTCTCTCACTTTAGTTGAACTGAGTGTGGCTACGCCCGGTCCTTGCGAAGGTTAAAACAGCACCAACTTGACAAACTATCGTTGTGGTTTTGATGCGAGGTAAGAACGGTTCTTGCTCAGCCCGTAGCAGCCACGTAAAACTTGCAACAACAAAGTAGAGGACGTCTAACTTGTTTTTGCAGGGCATGTTGTGATGTGATGTGGTCAAGACGTGATGCTATATTTTATTGTATGAGATGATCATGTTTTGTAACCGAGTTATCGGCAATCTGGCGAGGAGCCATATGGTTGTCGCTTATTGTATGAAATGCAAAGCCATGTAATTGCTTTACTTTATCACTAAGCGATAGCGATAGTCGAGAAGCAATAGTTGGCGAGACGACAACGATGCTACGATGGAGATCAAGGTGTCGCGCCGGTGACGATGGTGATCATGACGGTGCTTGGCGATGGAGATCACAAGCACAAGATGATGATGACCATATCATATCACTTATATTGATTGCATGTGATGTTTATCCTTTATGCATCTTATCTTGCTTTGATTGACGGTAGCATTATAAGATGATCTCTCACTAAAATTATCAAGAAGTGTTCTCCCGAGTATGCACCGTTGCGAAAGTTCTTCGTTTGAGACACCACGTGATGATCGGTGTGATAGGCTCTACGCTCAAATACAACGGGTGCAAAACAGTTGCGCACGCGAATACTCAAAGTTAAACTTGACGAGCCTAGCATATAACAGATATGGCCTCGAACACGGAGACCGAAGGTCGAGCGTGAATCATATAGTAGATATGATCAACATAGTGATGTTCACCATTGAAACTACTCCATCTCACGTGATGATCGGACATGGTTTAGTTAATTTGGATCACGTAATCACTTAGATGACTAGAGAGATGTCTGTCTAAGTGGGAGGTTTTAATATGATTAATTAAACTTAAATTTATCATGAACTTAGTACCGATAGTATTTTGCTTGTCTATGTTTACTGTAGATAGATGGCTCGTCTGTTGTTCCGTTCAATTTTAATGCGTTCCTTGAGAAAGCAAAGTTGAAAGATGATGGTAGCAATTACACGGACTGGGTCCGTAATTTGAGGATTATCCTCATTGCTGCACGGAAGAATTACGCCTGGAAGCACCGCTGGGTGCAGTGCCTGCAGAGAGCAACGCCGAAGTTGTGAACGTCCGCAAAGCAAAGTCGATGACTACTCGATAGTTCAGTGTGCCATGCTTTACGGCTTAGAACCGGGTCTTCAACGACGTTTTGAACGTCATGGAGCATATGAGATGTTCCAGAGTTGAAGTTAATATTTCAAGCAAATGCCCGGATTGAGAGATATGAAGTCTCCAATAAGTTCTATAGCTGCAAGATGGAGGAGAATAGTTCGTCGGTGAACATATACTCAAAATGTCCGGGTATAATAATCACTTGATTCAACTGGGAGTTACTCTTCCGGATGATAGTGTCATTGATGAATTCTCCAATCACGCCACCAAGCTACAAGAGCTTCGTGATGAACTATAATATGCAAGGGATGACTAAAACAATTCTGAGCTCTTCGCAATGCTAAAAGCCATGGAGGTAGAAATCAAGAAAGAGCATCAAGTGTTGATGGTCAACAAGACCACTAGTTTCAAGAAAAGGGCAAAGGAAAGAAGAAGGAAACTTCAAAAGAACAGCAAGAAAGTTGCTGATCAAGAGAAGAAACCCAAGTCTGGACCTAAGCCTGAAATCGAGTGTTTTACCGCAAGCGATGGACCTTTGAAGCGGAACTGCCCCAAGTATTTGGCGGATAAGAAGGATGGCAAGGTGATCAAAGGTATATGTGATATACATGTTATTGATGTGTACCTTACTAATACTCGCAGAGTACTGGTATTTGATCTGGTTCATTGCTAATATTTGCAACTCAAACAGGAACTACGGATTGCGAAGATTGGCTAAGGACGAGGTGACGATCGCGTGGGAAATGGTTCCAAAGTCGATGTGATCGCGGTCGGCACGCTACCTCTACATCTACCATCGGGATTAGTTTTAGACCTAAATAATTGTTATTTGGTGCCGCGTTAAGCATGAACATTATATCTGGATCTTGTTTGATGCGAGACGGTTATTCATTTAAATCAGAGAATAATGGTTGTTCTATTTATATGAATAATATCTTTTATGGTCATGCACCCTTGAAGAGTGGTCTATTTTATTGAATCTCGATAGTAGTACACATATTCATAGTGTTGAAACCAAAAGATGCAGAGTTGATAATGATAATGCAACTTATTTGTGGCAATTGCCGCTTGGGTCATATCGTGTAAAACGCATGAAGAAACTCCATCTTGATGGGCTTCGAATCACTTGATTATGAATCACTTGGTACTTGCGAACCGTGCCTCATGGACAAGATGACTAAAACGCCGTTCTCCGGAACTATGGAGCGAGCAACTGATTTGTTGGAAATCATACATACCGATGTTTGTGGTCCAATGAATGTTGAGGCACGGCGGGTATCGTTATTTTCTCACCTTCACAGATGATTTGAGCAGATATGGGTATATCTACTTAATGAAACACAAATCTGAAACATTTGAAAAGTTCAAAGAATTTCAGAGTGAAGTGGAAAATCATCGTAACAAGAAAATAAAATTTCTACGATCGGATCGTGGAGGAGAATATTTGAGTTACGAGTTTGGTTTACATTTGAAACAATGTGGAATAGTTTCACAACTCACGCCACCCGGAACACCACAGAGAAATGGTGTGTCCGAACGTCGTAATCGTACTTTACTTGATATGGTGCGATCTATGATGTCTCTTACTGATTTACCGCTATCGTTTTGGGGATATGCTTTAGAGACGGCCGCATTCACGTTAAATAGGGCACTATCTAAGTCCGTTGAGACGACACCGTATGAACTGTGGTTTGGCAAGAAACCAAAGTTGTCGTTTCTTAAAGTTTGGGGCTGCGATGCTTATGTGAAGAAACTTCAACCAGATAAGCTCGAACCCAAATCGGAGAAATGTGTCTTCATAGGATACCCAAAGGAGACTGTTGGGTACACCTTCTATCACAGATCTGAAGGCAAAGTTTTCGTTGCTAAATTCGGATCCTTTCTAGAGAAGGAGTTTCTCTCGAAAGAAGTGAGTGGGAAGAAAGTAGAACTTGATGAGATAATCAGATCTGCTCCCTTATTGGAAGGTAGTTCATCACAAGAAACGGTTCCTGTGACAACTACACCAATTAGTGAGGAAACTAATGATGATGATCATGAAGCTTCAGATCAAGTTACTACTGAACTTCGTAGGTCAACCAGAGTAAAATACGCACTGAGTGGTACGGTAATCCTATTCTGGAAGTCATGTTACTTGACCATGGCGAACCTACAAACTATGAAGAAGCGATGGTGAGCCCAGATTCCGCGAAATGGCTGGAAGCCATGAAATCTGAGATGGGATCCATGTATGAAAACAAAGTATGGACTTTGGTTGACTTGCCCGATGATCGGCAAGCCATTGAGAATAAATGGATCTTTAAGAAGAAGACTGACGCCGATGGTAATGTAACTGTCTACAAAGCTCGACTTGTTGCAAAAGGTTTTCGACAAGTTCAAGGGGTTGACTACGATGAGACTTTCTCACCCGTAGCGATGCTTAAGTCTGTCCGAATCATGTTAGCAATTGCCGCATTTTATGATTATGAAATTTGGCAAATGGATGTAAAAACTGCATTCTTGAATGGATTTCTAGAAGAAGAGTTGTATATGATGCAACCAGAAGGTTTTGTTGATCCAAAGGGTGCTAACAAAGTGTGCAAGCTCCAACGATCAATTTATGGTCTAGTGCAAGCCTCTCGGAGTTGGAATAAACGCTTTGATAGTGTGATCAAAGCATATGGTTTTATATGAGACTTTTGGAGAAGCTCTGATTTACAAGAAAGTGAGTGGGAGCTCTGTAGCATTTCGATATTGTATGTGGACGACATATTGTTGATTGGAAATGATATGAGAATTTCTGGATAGCATAAAAGGATACTTGAATAAAAGTTTTTCAATGAAAGACCTCGGTGAAGCTGCTTACATATTGGGCATCAAGATCTATAGAGATAGATCAAACGCTTAATTGGACTTTCACAAAGCACATACCTTGATAAAGTTTTGAAGAAGTTCAAAATAGATCGAGCAAAGAAAGGTTTTTACTGTATTACAAGGTGTAAGATTGAGTCGACTCAATGCCCGACCACAGCAGAAGATAGAGAGAAAATGAAAGATGTTCCTATGCTTCAGCCATAGGCTCTATCATGTATGCAATGCTGTGTACCAGACCGACGATGCTTAGCTGTAAGCTTGGTAGGAAGGTACCAAAGTAATCCAGAGTGGATCATGGACAGCGGTCAAGAACATCCTGAAATACCGAAAAGGACTAAGGATATGTTTCTCGATATGGAGGTGACAAAGAGCTAGTCGTAAATGGTTACGCCGATGCAAGCTTTGACATCGATCCGGACGATTCTAAATCGCAAACCGGATACGTATTTTTATTAAACGGTGGAGCTGTCGGTTGGTGCAGTTCTAAACAAAGCGTCGTGGCGGGATCTACATGTGAAGCGGAGTACATAGCTGCTTGGAAGCAGCAAATGAAGGAGTCTGGATGAAAGAGTTCATTTCCGATCTAGGTGTCATACCTAGTGCATCGGGACCAATGAAGATCTTCGTGACAATCTTGGTGCAATTGCCTTGGCAAAGGAATCCAGATTTCACAAGAGGACCAAGCATATCAAGAGACGCTTCAATTCCATTCGGGACCAAGTCCAAGTGGGAGACATAGAGATTTGCAAAATACATACGGATCTGAATGTTGCAGACCGTTGACTAAGCCTCTTCCACGAGCAAAACATGATCAGCACCAAGACTCCATGGGTGTTAGAATCATTTTGTGTAATCTAGATTATTGACTCTAGTGCAAGTGGGAGACTGAAGGAAATATGCCCTAGAGGCAATAATAAAGTTATTATTTATTTCCTTATATCATGATAAATGTTTATTATTCATGCTAGAATTGTATTAACCGAAAACATAATACATGTGTGAATACATAGACAAGCAGATAGTCACTAGTATGCCTCTACTAGACTAGCTCATTAATCAAGATGGTTATGTTTCCTAACCATAGACATGTGTTGTCATTTGATTAATGAGATCACATCATTAGGAGAATGATGTGATTGACATGACCCATTCCGTTAGCTTAGCACTTGATCGCTTAGTATATTGCTATTGCTTTCTTCATGACCTATACATGTTCCTGTAACTATGAGATTATGCAACTCCGTTTACCGGAGGAACACTTTGGTACTACCAAACGTCACAACGAATCGGGTGATTATAAAGGAGTACTACAGGTGTCTCCAAAGGTACTTGTTGGGTTGGCGATTTGAGATTAGGTTTTGTCACTCCGATTGTCGGAGAGGTATCTCTCGGCCTTCTCGGTGATACACATCACATAAGCCTTGCAAGCATTACAACTAATGAGTTAGTTGTAAGATGATGTATTACTTGAACGAGTAAAGAGACTTACGAAGAACGAGATTGAACTAGGTATTGGATACCGACGATCGAATCTCGGGTAAGTAACATACCGATGACAAAAGGAACAACATATATCGTTATGCGGTTTGACCGATAAAGATCTTCGTAGAATATGTAGGAACCAATATGGGCATCCAGGTTCCGCTATTGGTTATTGACCGAGAATGGTTCTAGGTCATGTCTACATAGTTCTCGAACCCGTAGGGTCCACACGCTTAACGTTTCGATGACAGTTCATTAAGAGTTTATAAGTATTGATGTACCTAAGGTTGTTCGGAGTCCCGGATGTGATCACGTACATGACGAGGAGTCTCGAAATGGTCGAGACATAAAGATTGATATATTGGAAACCTATGTTTGACTTGGAAAGGTTCCGGATGAAAACAGAAGTTATGGAACACCGGGGTTACGGAACCCCGGAGGTCTATGGGCCTTGATGGGCCATAAGAGAGAAGAGGAAGGGCCGGCCGGGCAGGCGCGCCCCCTCTAGTCCGAATAGGACAAGGAGGGGCGGCGCCCTTCCTCTTCCCTCCTCCAATCCTAATCCAACTAGGAGGGGGAGTCCTACTCGGTGGGAGTAGGACTCCTCAGCGCGCCTCCCCTAGGGCTGGCCGCACCCCTTGGCTCCTTTATATCTGGGCGGGGGCACCCCATGACACACTAGTTGATCTACGGATCGTTCCTTAGCCGTGTGCGGTGCCCCTCCACCATATTCCACTTCGGTCATATCGTCATGAGCTTAGGCGAAGCCTCGCACGGAGAAGTCATATCGTCGCGGAGCTTAAGCGAAGCCCGCGCCGGAGAAGTCATATCGTCGCGGAGCTTAGGCGGCCCTGCGCCGGTGGAGCATCATCATCGCCGCCACGCCGTCGGTCGACGGAACTCATCCCGACACTTTGCTTTGGATCGAGTCCGGGATCGCCATCGAGCTGAACGTGTGCGAACTCGGAGGTGCCGACGCTCGGTGCTTGGATCGGTCGGATCGTGAAGACGTATGACTACATCAACCGCGTTGTTATAACGCTTCCGCTTTCGGTCTACGAGGGTACGTGGACGGATACTCTCCCCTCTCGTTGCTATGCCATCACCATGGTCTTGCGTGTGCGTAGGAAAACTGTTGAAATTACTACGTTCCCCAACAGTAGATGTAGTAACATGACTACATCTCAAAGGATTTTAATTTTTGAAGTTTTTATCATTTTCTTTTGCTTTTTATAAAACTGAAAAGGCGATCCACGAGGGGAGGGGGTAGAGTTTTGAAAATGGGACCTTTAGTACCGGTTCGTGCCACGAACCGGTACTAATGCCTCAAACCCCATTAGTACCGGTTGGTGGCTCGAACCGGGACTAAAGGTCTAACCTTTAGTACCGGTTGGTGCCACGAACCGGTACTAATGGGCATCGCACCTTTAGTCCCGGTTCGTGGCACCCACCGGGACTAAAGGTCCCATTTAAACCGGGACTAATGCCTGTATGGTGCCCTAGCCGCTTGAACTGGGACTAATGCTCACATTAGTCCCGGTTTGTAACGCAACCGGGACTATTGCTCCGATCCGGCTGTGACGAAAGCCCTGTTTTCTACTAGTGTTCCTGGGTCAAAAATTCACCAGGTGCTTGTAGGTCTGACGCGCTTAAAATATTATGCTATTTACACAAAAATTACCGGGGCTTGTTTGAACAACTTTTACCTTTAGAGTAAAAAAAGTTATCATGGTGTTTTAGACGTAAGTTATCAGATCTATGGTGTGTGTCTTCATATGCTATTTACACAAAGATTATCAAAGGTATATTTTCTCGGGTCCAGATTACCATCATGTTTTCACCTAAGTTATCAAGTATGTGGTGCTTATATTACCATTCTATTTGCTAAGAACTAACCGAAGTTCCTTTTCAATAAATTTTTTCCCCATGGTCAAAGTTACCACGATGTTTGTACATAAATTATCAGGTATGTGGTGTGTATATTATCATACTATTTACATAAAAATAATTGGGGAAATCTTTTCAATAATTTTCTTCCCCGTGGTCAAACTCACCATGGTGCTTTCATCAAAGTAATCAGGTCTATGGTGCATATATTACCATGCTACTTACACAGAATTTACGATGAGTATGTTTTTAACAACTTTTTCTCTCAGATCCAAAATACGGCATTGTTTGCATCTAAGTTATCAGGTCTGCGGACTGTGGTGTATATATTACCGTGTTATTTACACAGTAGCCATCAGTGGTATGTTTTTAACATATTTTTTTATCCGACCCAAAGTTACCGTCATATTTATATGTAAGTTATCCAGTTTATGACGCGTATATCATCAATGTTATTTTAGCAGTGAAATTATATGTCAAGCGCAAGAAAAAGGAACCAAATAAAACAAGGAATGCAGTAGTAGTTTCAGTGACGATAGCATCAAGCACTATTCACTTCGGTTCCATACAAGGTGCGTTTCAAAGCAGCAATGAGGAGCCTTGCGGTCGCTTCCTAAAGAAATTAAGCTAGTTATTTCACTTTACAGGCTAAGAATACACAGAAAACCTAGTATTGAATTATAGGAGCCATCTTCTCCGGGCAAATGGAAATTTCATCAGCGCTCTTGATAGACACCAAGCTTGTTAGTGACCAATTTGTTCAGTTCAGGTCAGAATACAGTTTGTTTCACCAAATAATTCTTCGACCCAGTTTATTCTATCATCTCTTCACATAGAGCAGAAAAAACTGAACTAGAATACTAGCTCTCATGGACGAGCACACCTGACCGAGCTGAACCGAATTCACCTGACACTTGCAGGAGCTAGCTAGCTAGCTTTGCACACACCTCTCCGCTCTCTGTTCTTGTTTCTGCCTGCTTTGATGGTCGATGGCAGGAGGCTCTCCGAGCTGCTCCAGGAGCAGCAGGAGCGGAAAGGGGCCGTTGCTCCTCCTCTCCCAGAGGTTGCCAGTGTTGCTCGCGGATAAAAAGAAGATGTTGACATATCACCACAAATTCCTAAGCGGCCGTGCACGTTGGTGGCTGACAGGAACACCAAAGTGGCAGAGTCACAACACTGCGCGCTTTGCCTAATTGCGATAATGATAGCGCAAGTAGAGCCAATACAACACACGGCACACCCACGTGATGGCCGCCGGCGCGGATGAGTTGTGCTTCTGCCACATTGTGGCGGTGCCGTTCCCCGGGCGAGGCCACGTCAACGCCATGATGCCTGAAAACCGCCCTGCATTCTCGACACGTGCGACGCCGCAGTCACCTTCCTTGTCACCGAGGAGTGGCTCGGCCTGCTCCGCTTCTTCATGCCGCCATCTGAACTTTCTTTTTAGGGTGCTCTAGACTTTTTGGTGTGCATCTAGCTATGCAGAGGCTGGGCTTTTTTCAATACGATTGTATCACCTCGATATATCTATTCAATGAAAAGTCCTTTATCGAAAAAAAATCTGGCGTCCGCCCGCGCGCCGCTGGGATTGAGGAGATCGCGATGCTGCGACAACTAGTGGAGGAACACAGCTTGGGCGGCGACGAGGTGGTGGCTGGGCGGTGGAAGATTGCGGGACAAGTGCGACCATGGTGTCGTCACCGTTTTCCTTTAGGGAAGAAGAGAGTCAAGATGGAGGAAGACCGAGAGGAGAAGGGAGAGACGTACGTGGTCGGGCGTGGGCGGCAGCGCCATGGGTGGATAGATGTGCGCAGATTGAGCGGTTACCATAATCGCCAGCAGCCGTGCGATCAAATATCAAACGGCGTCCAGCTCGTGTGGCAATTTTACAAAAACGATTATGATTGCCACATACATATTTCGTTTTCTATATATACATAGAGAGAGAAAAAATCAGGTGTTTCTTGGAGCCACTGACGCCAATCATTCCAGAAACCTAAATTCTAAAAAGTGCAGCTACACTTTTTTGATGTCTCGAGCACACACCCTTTGCTACCGTCGGATCTGGATCCTGATCACCAGGTGCTCCATGGTCGGCTCGAATCTGGTGCGATACGTGTCGGCGTTATTAGTCCCACCGAAGCGGCTGCATGGGCCCCACCACAACCCCCTCCCCTCCACTACTCCACTCCCGTGATCCCGTTGCTGTTTTTCTCGCCGCCCCAAACTGACCGCCGCTTTCGCCCAAATCCACCACCACAGCCTCCTCATCCACTCGCCCAAATCCACTGCCACTTCGTCGATTCTGCGCGCCGCACTGCCGGAGGTTCGCCGGAGATTGGGAAGGCGTTGGAGAAGGGGAGGAGAGAAACCAATCCGCGCCTACACAAGTAGGATAGAGGGGCCAGAGCTCCATCCGCACGCGCTGACCACCAGGCGGAGGCAAGAGGGAGGTGCCGCTTCTCTGCGCACCCCATCCACGAAGCGAGAGCTCGAACCCGGGGGGCGCGCGTATGTGCAACGCGACTCCTAGCAGCGAAGGGTGAGAGCCAGAAGCGCCATCGTCATCGGTCGAGGGAGGGATCGAAGATGTTGGGAAGATGCTTGGGCCGCGTCGAGGCGTTCCTCTACACCGTCGCCGACGCTGCGGTGCCGGCCGCCCCAGGGGTCGCGGCAGCAGACGGCGGGGCCAAGGAGGCGGCCCCGGCCGGGACTGGTTCGCCGGGATCACCCGCTCCATGGAGACCTTGCTCAAGGTAGCGCCTGACTTGCCTCCTCTCCCCTTCCGCTCGTTGTTGCGTGTTGTGTGACTATGATGACAACGACCATTCCTTCTGTTCCAAGGACACTATCATTCTTGCGCTTGTAGCGTGTGATACCGTGGTGTACTTCCCTTTTGCGCTGAACAATCTGCACCCCTGTCTTTCAGGAAACATGTCAATCTAGTTACCTAGATTCGTGAGTTGCCTGAAGGAAATTTCACCGGACAATTTCAGTGCAGGGGCCGTTGGGTTGCTATTACAAGGGATCCCTGAAATTCTCATTTCTCAACATACGCAATCATTGCTAACTAGTGCATAATATAGATGGGAGGATAGGATTCATTATGTGTTTTGCCTGGAATTAGTATGTATTTTGCATACAACACCCAGCAGGACTTCCTTTTTTTTTTTTTTTTGCTTATTCCCCCAACCAGGACTCAGGGCCTGCCAGGATCTCATGCAATCTACGGACTCAGAAAACAAAATCATGCCCAAGCAAAAAAGCTTCACCACCTTTTTCTCAGGTATGACTCGGACAAATAACACCTTATTGTGATCACCCTAGGGATTAGCCTGGTGCCTGCAAAAATCTTTATGTAGTTTTCCTACATCACAAAAACAGCTTGCCTAAAGACTTGCTAAACTTGCTTAATAGTTCTTGTCCCGAAAAGCAAGAGATTTTTATTTGCTTTCTTGCTGATTGCACTGAATTTGCCCCAAAAAACGGCAGCAAAACTTGTGCTTTATTATTACAAATCAAGGCAACCTGTGAAAAAACACAGATGTTTTGCCTAATGATTCCACTAAATTTGCCCCAAAACACACAAATGTCGCTTATCTATAATTTTTGTTCTAGACAAATGTAACCTGATATACAGGGAGGGAAGATGTATTCAGAACAACACAACATTTATTCTTCAGGTTTTTACCTGCTTATACACTAGGAAATGAAATAGCAGAACAACATCACTCTAATAAACTAGTACTTTTTATTCCTAGTTGCCAGATACAAATCCACCTGTACCGAGGCAACCAGCAACCAACAATAAACAGAGGAAGAAACAAGTGTTATTTGCTCTCGGGGAAGTAGTTTCTCTGTCACTAATCAAGTTTGTACCTAGAACATGCAAATTTAAATGTCATAAGTCCTAGCTGTATCTGCTAGGCTCAAAGAACTCTAGTAGAAGAGGTGTTGAACAAGCATAGGAAGGAAAAAAGAACAAGCACTAATGGTTGCTAGATGTGAGCAGGTCTGGTTCTTGTTTTGTGAAACGAGTTTTTGCCAGATCTCCATCCTATCATGGAGTATGGCCTTTTCTGTGTTGTGTCCATTTTTCAACTTGCCTAAGCATTGCTTTGTAGTTGCCTCAAAATGATGCAAAACTTGCCATCTTTTTTTCCATTTATATACTCAATGATAGACTGCTTGCTACAAGGGGGGCTCCATCTTTTACTGAACATGATATCAGAGGTTAAGCAACTCCACACATCTAGACTAGGCAATTGATACATACAGATCAAGCAACTTAATACAATTTGAAGTCAAAACCAGTTTTTCCCCACTATTCTAATTGTTCAAAACACACACACATATTGAGGTTAGGCAACTCCACACAGCCAGACCAGACAATTGGTACTCACAGATCAAGCAACAACTTAAAGAAATTGAAGTCAATCAAATATAAAAAATGTAGAGAAAAACCGGGCAAGTGACATGTTAGGAAAACATTTTAGGAGGGTAGGAACGGGGATTGGGGCAGCAGAGAATTTATGCATGTGGAAACGGAAAACTCACATTTTTTTGTCTAAACAACAAGCAAGTCACGTATAAAACTCTAGCAAGTCTCCCACAGTTCTCAAGCAAATCACATACAATTCTCAAGCAAGTCACATACAGGACCACCGTAGCTTTCTTTGCTACACAAACCATGGCGAACTCGTTTGTGTTTTCGTTTCATTTTTTGTAAGACCCACCTAAAAAAATCTCAAAGCTATCCAAGGAATGCCCATGTAAGAAGCCTCCACCAACTACTCTCTAGGTCCCCTGGAGATTAGTTGCTTACTATCTAGAGAGAGAGAGAGAGGACAAGAAGTCCCGGGGGGGTAACCTTCTCTTTTTTTCCTTGTTTTTAGCGATCACGTGCTTTATGTTTTCAGGCACCTCACACACATTTCTTCACTTGGACTAAAAACTAGGGGTTAGACAAGTCCACACTTCTAGAACAGGCAACTTACACACTTTTTCACTTGATGTCCAAGGGATGTTGTTCCTTTTTAGAATTTAGGTTTTGTTCCAACAAAACCATCAATTGCCTCCAAAGCATTCTGTACTTGCCTACATCTCAACACAACTTGCCTAAAAAAAATTTAAAATACATACAACACCAACCAAGCTGCTCATGCACCCTACAACCTACAAACCCAAAACACAAACCAGCCCCCAAACCCCAAAGGAGAAACAACCTAAAACATCTTCTCGAAGGTCTTCTTTGTGTTTCTTTCTAGTCTACCACTAATCCATCAATCGCCAGCGTCTCAATACAAACTTGCCTAAAAGATCAATTCTAAGTACTCGTTGGAGTGCCTATTACACAGGATTGGGTTGCTTTGACTTTTTTCTTGAAGTTTTTTTCATACACAACCACAAATCAGCATAGGAAAGCATGAACCATCAATATGCAGTTTTTACAAACACCATCAACCGAGCAGTGCATGGTACCTACAAAACCAGCATAAGCTAGCCCAAAACCCCAAAGGATAACATCCAAAAAACTGATCTCCAAGGACGTTTTTCTGATTTTATTTTGGCTGCACTTTTTAGAAATTAGGTTTTTGTTTTACCACAAAACTGTCAGTTGCCTGCAAAGCATTATTTGCTTGCCTACATCTCAACACAACTTGCCTAGAATTTAGTTGCTTGCTGAACCGCAAGAATGACCCAAATAAACCCCGTAGTTGCGTGCTGAAACACAAGAGTTGCTTGCTGACCGCACTGAGCTTACCAAGAAAAGCCCTAGCTGTTGTTCCCTATTGTATAGTACAACCACGACCTAACATGAGAGGACAAAACATTTATTTTTGTCTAACATCAAGTCAGCCTGCAAAAAACACAAAAATTGCTTGAGAATCACACCGGACTTGCCCAAATAAACCTATTAGTTGTTTCCCCCTGTTTTTGTATAGTTCCACTATGAAAAAATACCCTTATTAACACCCAACTGTTTGCGTAGAAAACGAAAAATCATGAATTTTCGTAGGGCCAGAAGTTGCCTGCAAGCATTATGGAAGTTGCCTATCACACAACAACTTGTCTAACAAAAAGTCCACACAAGAGTATCATACAAATCTAGTAAAAAATTGTCTCACAAACATTTTACTAGGATTTTCATTGTTGTAGGCAACTTTTTGCTGGATTCCTGTTTATCCTGAACAGTTAGAACCTTTTTCTTAGGATTTTTACTACCCCTTGTACTGCTGAGTTGGGGGGAAGGAGGGATGGGGTGGATGTGCAAGGGTACATGTACCACGAAATTGATGAGAGTTCCTTCCTTTTTTGTGCAGTTCTTAGTGCATGGGCATGGTCATCACAGGAGACGGGGGCGAGATGGAGCTTTCATCTAGATCGAGATCTGGGAGGAAGAAGGCCAGGGAGATAACGGAGGCATGCGTTGGGTTAGTGGGAAGGACAGCCTGTGGGGTGTGTGGGACTTTCTTTTGCGACCCTGTTTTGAGATGGGAGATCTTTCCTTTTCTTGGTTTTGTGCGTGAGGGGACCAGGTGTTGGAACTTTCCTTTTTGGTTCCTCTTTTCAGAGATCTTTCCTTAAATGGGGTGTGTGCCAGGGAACGCTAGGGAGCACATGTGTGCTCCCTAGTCGCGTCCTTCCAGAAATAGTAAAGAGAAAGTGGAAAGTGAGATTTCAGGAGGGAAAACCCGAAAACAGAACTGAAAAAAATACTCGGACAAACTGAGACAGGGGATAGCAGATTTTACTGCTCCACACAGCGACCAGTCTTCAGATTAGCATTCAACATACAGTTGTGAGATTTTAATGTATCAGCACATATCACAAACAATATTGTCGCCAACATGAAGGAAAACTAAAATCCTAACCACAGGGAGCCCTGCTGCTAAATCAAACAAGCTAGTGACACCTGAAGCGGAAGCAAGGACCAAGGAAGAAACCGTAAACTGGGAAATGGAAACAGCATATGAAGTAAATAACATCTGCTCACAGCCGTGTCTGACTTTCTTTAAGGATGAACTTTATACTCCCATTTCCTTACGAGCTTGTTCACCTTCACCACTATCATGACATAAATCATATCAAAGAACCTATCAATCGTCAGAAAATATGCAACCCTCCAAGGTCCAAGCCCTTATGAAGAACAGTGCGTTCCAGACCATTAAAAGCCCAAAAGAGAATCCCACTTCCACGGTCATGTATGTCATCGCAGGCATTGCAGTATCCGTACCATGATGCTGCTCATTTCCAGTTTCCACAAATGGAGCCTCTTCAGTGCAGGAGGCATTCCAAAGAAGGCAGAGTGCAGAATTGCCCACAAAATCCTCACTCACAAATGTGGAAAATTGACCCCCTGTCGGTATATCTCCAGCCAAGTTGTTGTAAGAGACATCAAACTTGGACAGAAATGTCAACTTTGTTAGAGATGCGGGTATGCTCCCACTGAGATCATTGTGGGACAGATTTAGCGCCATAGTAGCCGGAAACGGGGAACGATGGACCATCCCTCGATCCGGATTCATGGTCCCGGAATCAGATTCGGGAACGAGGATCGACTCGGTAAGATTCGATGCGGATTCGGCGTTTCCGCAGCCGGATCGTTGATTCAGATTCGTCGACTCGGCAGTCCTGGTTCGTGAATCGATTGGGTAAGCAAAAAAGTCAGCCAAATCAATCACCAACTCCTCGTTTTACTCTCTGTCTCGATCTTCTCCACTCCCCCAAAAAACTCCTCGAGTAAGCAAAGAAGGTAACTGAGTATGAACCATGGCAGCAAAACGCTTATAAATAGACAACATCTCACTACGAGAAGTCATGAAATAAAGCCATGTGTAACGAGAGAAATCATCTATGAAAATAATATAGTATTATGACCACCTTCAAGCTTAAAGGAGCCGGACCCCATACATCGTAATGGACTAAATCGAAAGGACGCTTAGACACCGACTCACTATGTGAATATGGTAATGAATCTGCTTGCCAAGACGACAACCCTGACACTCTAAAGAGACATCTCCTGAGACAGACCCCAGAAGACCTCGATGAACTAAAGACGACAACCGAGAACCACACAGATGACCAAGTCGATGATGCCACTGCTTGAAGGAACCAGTAATGGAGGCGAATGAAGCGGAGGAACTAGCGATGGTGGTGGCAGCGGAAGGAACATGAAGCCAGTCCAACTCCCAAAGACGCTGAGAATCACGGCGGCGAGGGCCAGCCCCAACCAGAGTGTGCAAGCGACGGTCCTGGATAGAACAAGAGTCAACGCCAGGATGACGCGACAACCGAATCGAGAAGTTGACCAGCGAAAACAGATTCATGGTAAGTCGAGGAACATGAGCAACATCAGAATAGAATAAGAAGAGTGGAAAGATTGCCTCTACTAGCAATGTAAAGTGGAGTACCATCAAGAATGAATACATGAACAGAGAATCCAAAGGATCGAAGAGAGGACAAAGTGGAAGAATGAGAAGGCATATGAAAATAAGCTCCAGAGTCCGAACCCATGGGGATGTACCGATGTGTAGAGGGCGGTTGCTCTCAAGGGAAGCATCACCATAGGACCAGCAAGATCCATCGAGGAAGAACTCAAGCAGCGAGCGACGCTAAGTCTCGTAATGTCCCGCTCACCAAAGCAATGGTCAAGCTGCCGAGGAGATGACAAAGTCCCTGAAGATGACGATCGCGCCTTGCGCAGGTGTTTCTGCTTCGTGTAGCACTGGGACTCAAGATGACCATTGAGGGAGTCCTGGATTAGGGGGTGTCCGGATAGCCGAACTATCACCGTTGGCCGGACTCCTAGACTATGAAGATACAAGATTGAAGACTTCATCCCGTGTCCGGATGGGACTTTGGCGTGGAAGGCAAGCTTGGCGATACGGATATGTAGATCTCCTACCATTGTAACCGACTACGGTAACCCTAACCCTATCCAAAGGTCTATATAAACCGGAGGGTTTTAGTCCGAGGACTAACAACAATCATACCATAGGCTAGCTTCTAGGGTTTAGCCTCTCCGATCTCGTGGTAGATCCACTCTTGTACTACCCATATCATCAATATTAATCAAGCAGAGTAGGGTATTACCTCCATCGAGAGGGCCCAACCTGGGTAAAAACATCGTGTCCCTTGTCTCCTCTTACCATCCGCCTAGACGCACGATTCGGGACCCCTACCCGAGATCCGCCGGTTTTGACACCGACATTGGTGCTTTCATTGAGAGTTCCTCCGTCGTCGCTGTCGGAAGGATGCCTCATCTCGCCTTTAAAGACGACACCATTGCTAAAGGAGCTTTGGCCACCGCCAAACTCTCCGGCTAGGCGATTTTCTTATGACCGCCTGTTCGGCCGCCGCGCCGATGATGACTTCTCGAGTCATCGAAAGCAATCTTCACGTTAACTCGGAACTCGCCGAGCAGTTAGATCCGATGGAGCTCTCTTCCTTGAATGAGCTCTTGGATCGCATCGCCGCCCTAGGAGTCGCTACAGACTACGATCATATCGGGCCTAAAACCGATCTGAGAGAGATCAACTCTCCCCAGGCTACCCACCACGTCGCTGTGGTAGAGGAACAATACGACGACTCTTCTCCTACCTTACGGACTAGCTATGTCCGGATTCCTGACCCCTCCATGCCGGATTCCCGTGGAGGGGAGGACACCACTCAGGCCCTGAACTTAAAGTCAGGTAACAGGCTAGATTCATTGGACAACCTCCAAGAACCCAAGCTTCCAAGTTCGGAAACTTCTTGGCCCCTGAATCTTAGATCGGACGGGGTTCGGAATTTAACTCCACCCACCCACCCAAACATAAGCGATCTATCCAAAATCCGGCAAGAGCCTGGTGAAACAGTACATCATTACTGGGCCAGATTCCTCCTGGTTATGGACAAGATAAAGGACTGCCGCAAGGAGGACATAATCTCACTCTTCCGCAATAATTGCACGAACAAGGGAATCCTAAACGCCATAAGTCGTCGTGAAATTACACGCTTCATCGACTTGGCGCCCATAGTACGAAAAGTATCGTGATGGAGAGCGCTCGAAAACCGAAATCAAATTTTGGGATAATCCGCCCCAACACGACCTAGTCTCGAAATAAAAGGTGCATCATCACCAGCACCGGGTTACATACCAAAGCAAAACGCCCCAAAGGGCATGGAACCGTCATCGAGGGATGGCTCAATGGACCTCGCAAAATTCATAGCACGAGGGCACCACTCCAACTCATAGCCTTAGAGCATGTTGGATACTACGAGTGGCCAAAAGTGGCGAAGAGCTCTTAGCTCCAGAGCACCACCAAAGAATACCAAGACGGTATTAGCAGTCTTCGAGACTTTCGATCAAATAATATGCGGAAGCTTAACACTCCGCAGCCTTGCCAAGTCTACCAGATAGCAACAATAAATCCATGGAGGACACGGCTATTACCTTTAACGCCAAAGGCGAACCTAAGTTCGAACAGCCCAAGCACCACCGCATTGGTCCTCGGTCCAATAGTGGGCGGCTTCGCCTTACCAAGGTACTCATGGACGGCGGTAGCGGATTAAACCTCATCTACGAGGAAACCCTTCAAAAATGGAAATAGATGGAGCCGCATTGAGCGAAGCAGCACAACCTTTAGAGGAATAATCCCGATCGGGAAGCATGTCAGACAGAAAGATCACACTAGATGTGGTGTTCGCACGCGGACAATTATAGGTCCGAGGAGGTCACATTCCAAGTGGCCCCGTTCAGCAGCGGATACCATGCTCTATTAGGGCGAGAGGCATTCACAATTTTTCAAGCTATACCCCATTACGGGTACATGAAGCTTAAAATGCCCGGACCCAACGGAATTATCACTCTCGCTAGTGACCCGGACATAGCACTCCACGCTGAAAATAAAACAGCCGCACTTGCCCTTGAGGCACTATCTGAAGCCCTAGAGGCAGAGGAACTCACTGCGCTACGCTCCACGGTGGACAGAGACGATGTGATACTCGATAAGAGATCCAAGTCCACCTCTTTTAAACCGGCAGACGAAATAGTCAAATTCCAAGTCCATCCAACGGACCCTACAAAGACAGCCTCCATCGGGGCACAATTAAACCCTGATGTGGATGCCGACACGAGAATTCCTACGCTAAAATTGGGACATTTTGCTCGGTACCCTTCAGACATGCCAGAATCCCACGCCGGTGCAGAGCACAAAGCTAAATATCCTAAAAGGATTCAAGCCAGTCAAACAAGCTCTTCGCCGTTTCTCCGAACCCAAGAGACAGGCCATGGGAGAAGAGCTACCCAAACTATTGGAAGCCGGATTCATCAGAGAAATTAAACATCCGGACTGGCTAGCAAACTTGGTAATGGTACCAAAGAAGGACAAATCTTGGCGCCTATGTGTCGATTTTAAGGACCTTAACAAGGCTTGCCCAAAGGATCCCTTCCCCCTCCCCCGCATCGATCAAATCATCGACGCTACCGCAGGACACGATTCATTGTGTTTCCTCGATGCATACTCCGGCTACCACCAAATTAAGATGGCAGAGCCAGACCAAGCCGCAACGGCATTCATCACTCCATACGGCCCATTATGCTTCAACACAATGCCCTTTGGGCTAAAAACGCCGGCGCAACATATCAGCAGATGATTCGTATACATGTCCGCAAACCAGATCGGCAAAACTGTGGAGGCATACGTAGACGATGTGGTCGTCAAATCCAAGCATGTCGAAACCCTAGTCGACGACTTGAGGCTCACATTTGATAATCTCCGAACGTATGACATCAAGCTCAACCCGAAAAATGCGTTTTGGCGTATCACCGGAAAGCTCTTGGGCTTCATTGTATCCAGTAGAGGAATTGAAGCAAACCCAGCCAAGATCCGAGCTCTGTCACAATTGGATATCCCCAAAGACCTCAAACAAATAGAAAAACTGACTGGATGCGTGGCGGCTCTCAGCCGCTTTATCTACCTCTTAGGAGAAAAGGCATTACCCCTTTATCGCCTCCTCCGGCGCACCGAACACTTCGAGTGGACGAATGCCGCCACGGCCGGACTCAAGAAATCAAAGCCATATTGGCAACAACCGGTCTGGCGCGCCCAACATGGGCGAACCAATGCTATTATACATCGCAGCAACCCATCAAGTTGTAAGTGCGGTGCTCGTTGTCGAACGAGAAACGGACGTACACAAGTTCCCTCTCCAAAAACCAGTTTACTACGTGTCCACTGTCCTAACTCCATGCAAGTCACGGTACCGCATTATCAAAAGATAGCATACGCAGTGTTCATGGCATCCCGGAAGCTGCGACACTACTTCCAAGAGTGTTCGATAACAATGTAGCCTCCAAGTGCCTCTTAATGACATTATAAACAACCATGATTTAAACGGGTTGGATTGCTAAATGGGCCATTGAGCTCCTCCCGTTCGACATAACCTACAAGCCACGGCGAGCTATTAAGTCACAAGTTTTGGCTGACTTCATCGCCGAATGGATCAAGCCGAACTCCCTAAAGAGTACGGCGATATTCCAACCGGATCATGCACTTTGACGGCTCCAAAATGTTGGCGGCACTCGGGGCTGGCGTCGCTCGACGTCCCCAACCGGAGATACAGTCCAATACGTACTTCAAATAATGTACACGGACTCCAACAACGTAGCCGAATACGAGGCCCTTCTACATGGTCTCCAGATGGCAGTCCCCATGGGCATTCAACGCCTAGAGGTGCGCGGGGATTCGAACCTCGCGATATCCCAAATAAATGGGGACTTTGATGCCAAGGATCTGAAAATGGCAGCTTACCGCAATGCCGTCCTAAAAATGTCAGCTCGGTTTGAGGGGCTAGAATTTCACCATATAGACCGGGATAACAACCAGGCAGCAGACGTGTTGGCACGCATTGGTGCAAAGCGCGATGCCGTCCCCCCAACATTTTCCTAGAGAGGCTTTTCAAGCCATTCGTACTATGGGAGGGAGAGTCCGGAAATAACAACCCGGACCCAACCGCACTGCCCCATACCAAGCATTCCAACATAGTTGGTGGTCCCGCCAACGAAATAACACCTTCAGCCCACGTAATAATGGCAGTCATTGCCCCGTGGACAGAACCATTCCTAGCCTACCTAACTAGGCAGGAACTTCCCGAGGACCAAAACGAGGCCCGCTGCATAGTGCGGCGGTCTAAAGCCTATAAGGTCCATGAGGAGAGCTTTATAAGAAAAGCACAACCGAGTCCTTCAAAGGTGTATCTCCGAAGAGGAAGGGCGGAATCTCTGGCTGAAATTCACGCCGGACTTGGTGGGCACCATGCCGCAGCTCGGGCCCTTGTAGGCAAGGCCTTCCGACAGATTTTATTGGCGGGCGCCCGGCAGATGCTCAGGACTTAGTCCAACGATGCGTCGGCTGCCAGCTCTTTGCTAATCAAAGCCACATGCCACCCACCGCCCTCAAAACTATACCCATCACCTGGCCCTTCGCGGTCTGGGGGCTTGACATGGTTGGACCCCTTAAAGGAGGAACCCACAAGCAAAAATACTTATTGGTCATGGTGGATAAATTCACCAAATGGATAGAGGCCAGGCCTGTAAAGACGGCCGAATCCGGACCGGTGATAGACTTCATATCAAGGGTAGTACACCATTACGGCGTCCCCCATAGCATCATCACTGATAACGGCACGAACTTCACGGCCGACGAGGTCAAACTCGGTGCAAAAACATGGGCATCAAGCTCGACTACGCTTCGCCTATCACCCCAAACTAACGGTCAAGTCGAGCGAGCAAACGGTCTAATCATGAGCGGCATTAAACCCGCACTAGTGCGGTCCTCAAGGAATCTAACACGCCTTGGGTAGAGGAGCTCGACTCAGTACTCTGGGGGCTGCGGACCACGCCGAATCGCACTACCGGATTCACACCATTTTTTATGATATACGGCGCATGGGCAGTTTTGCCCTGCGACATAATTCATGACTCACCTCGAGTGCGCATGTACGAAGAAAGAGAAGCCGAGCTCGATCGGCAGGACAGTTTGGACGCCTTGGAGGAGGAGCGCGACGTGGCAAAAGCTCGCTCCGCATTCTATCAACAAGAGGCTCAAGATATCAAAGCAGGGAAGCACGGGCCAAAGCTTACAATGTTGGCGAACTAGTTCTACGCTGCCGGACAAGAAAAGGACAAACTCAAGCCCAAATGGGAGGGTCCCTTCATCATCGACCAAGTCCCGACCGGCAGAGCGCACCCGTCTGCTAAACGATCGGATAATCGACTCGAGCCGAACCCATGGAACGCAGCCCGTCTCCGAAGATTCTACGCCTAGCGCCGGATTCTGAGTTCGTCTCCTTCCTCCTTCTACATTTTATACTTTAAGCTGTCTTTTATTTCTCTCCTTCTTCCTCCCTTTTCCCGAAGCCATTAAAGGCTCGTTTGCGCATTGTTCGCACACACTTGACGCGCTATCCGCGCTCATTATACCTGGGGGCTTTTTTAACAGAAGCTTATTTATACGGGCTTTATGCCCAACACATGTGTCACACTTCCGCATGTACCTTTTATTCACCATTATATGCATCGATATGACTTAAGTTTTGGCCAAGCTGGGTTGCCTAGCTCCTGTGCTTACCCCTACGTTCCCGATTGTTCGGCTAGGTGGTAAAGGGAGCACCTCTGCGATTGTTACCGCCGGGTCAGCCGGACGTGTACCTCAGACTGGGTGAAGCCGAAAGCTAGCGTCCTTAAGGGAATATTCGGTCGGTAAACTAAAAGACGATTTCTTATTTTTCATTTATCTGCCCCCGGATGCTTTTCTGCTTTTTTCGCAGTCCGGACATGCACTTTAGGGCATGCCCCCAGGGAAAGGAACCCCTAATGGAACTATTCTCCCTGGAAGATGTTTCTTACTAACCATGTAATATAACATAACTAGTTGGGCACTTGTCTGATAAAGCACTCATGACCCCTACGCCTGGTCTCCACGCATGCCCTGGTTTTTACATAACCGTGAGGGTATTCAGACACACTCCGGACTATTTGGTACCAAGGTTGAAGTGAAAAGGTCCGCTACGACAAATGATCTACAATCCGGCTAGAAGGCGTTTTACATGTCATTTTAAATTACATAGTCAAATTGGTGATTGTATTCCTCTTCAATGCCGTCTAATAGGCTGTCTAGTTTACCCCCCATTGGGAATACTTTATGCCAACTCTACTTGGCTGTACACTAAGCTCACAGGGATCTCCTTCCCGTCGGGCCCCACAGGTCTGACCTCGGCCATGTGGTTTGGATCCGCCTTCGTGTACCGTGTCTTCACCATGGCCCGGGCCTCCCTGGCGCCTTGACGACAGGCCGATATCTTCCATAGTCGGAAGCGCTGCCGTGCTCCCTGAAGCTTCTCTGCAAGCTCTCCAAGGCCTTCGGACAGAGAGATAGATGGCCACAAGGCCTGGGCGACGCCTTTCATCACTTGCCGAACTCGTTCGTGCAGCTGCAATAGCTCGGGAAGATGGTCACCCGTAGAACCGGGCATTTCCTCTTCGGGACGACCCGTGAGCATACCTACAGACATAACTCCGTTAATTGACTTCCTCGCCGAACTCTTTTTCAAAGTTCGCTCAAGCACTTACTCTAAATGCCGTGACGAAGTCGTCGATTCTCCTTCACAGAGTCAGACAGCTGGGCACGAACATCCTTTAGTTCCTCACCCAGCTGGGTGTTGGCATCTTGGAGATTATTTTTCTCTGCCTCACCCTTGTAAGCACATTCTCGCCGCCTTCAACCGCGCAAGAATGTTGCTTGTCCGGATCCATCGGCGTTATCTCTGATATATTGTCGATTTACACACGCCGCACTTCACAAACTATTTATCTTTTGAAGCATATATTACCGAGGGGTCTCTGTGGCTCCCTCAGATGGCGGCTAGTGCGGCCTCAAGTTGGGCCTTGCATTCTTCAAGCTCTGGGACAGTCGGGTATTCCTTTTGTAAGATCTCGCATAACAAATGTGTTGGGGAACGTTGCATAAAATAAAAAAATTCCTACGTTCACCAAGATCTATCTATGAGTTCATCTAGCAACGAGTGATAAGAGTGCATCTACATACCTTTGTAGATCGCGTGCGGAAGCGTTCAAGAGAACGGGGTTGAGGGAGTCGTTCTCGTCGTGATCCAAATCACCGGAGATCCTAGCGTCGAACGGACGGCACCTCCGCGTTCAACACACGTACGGTCAGCGTGACGTCTCCTCCTTCTTGATCCAGCAAGGGGAAGGAGAGGTTGATGAAGATCCGGCAGACCTGACACGGCGTGGTGGTGGATGCAGCAGGTTCGGCAGGCTTTGCCAAGCAACTACGGGAGGAGAGGTGTAGCAGGAGGGAGGAGGCGCCGGTGTTGGGTGCGGCTGCCCTCCCACCCCCTCTTATATAGGGACCCGGGGCGCCGCCCTAGGAGATGGGATCTCCTAGGGGGGCGGCCGCCAAGGGGGGTGGAGTGCCGCCCAAGGCAAGTGGAGGCGCCCCCTCCCCTAGGGTTCCCAACCCTAGGCGCAGAGGGGGGCCCAGGGGGGGGGCGCACCAGCCCACCAGGGGCTGGTTCCCCTCCCACTTCAGCCCATGGGGCCCTCCGGGATAGGTGGCACCACCCGGTGGACCCCCGGGACCCTTCCGGTGGTCCCGGTACAATACCGGTGGACCCCGAAACTTTCCCGATGGCTGAAACTCGACTTCCCATATATAATTTCTACCTCTGACCATTCCGAACTCCTCGTGACGTCCGGGATCTCATCCGGACTCAACAACATTCGGTTTGCTGCATACTCATATTCATACAACCCTAGCGCCACCGAACCTTATGTGTAGACCCTACGGTTCGGAGACACGAGACATGACCGAGACGGCTCTCGGTCAAGAACCAACAAAGAGGATCTGGATACCCATATTGGCTCCTACATGCTCCTCGATGATCTCATCGGATGAACCACGATGTCGAGGATTCAAGCAACCCCGTATACAATTCCCTTTGTCAATCGGTATGTTACTTGCCCGAGATTCGATCGTCGGTATCCCAATACCTCATTCAATCTCGTTACCGGCAAGTCACTTTACTATTACCATAATGCATGATCCCGTGACCAAACACTTGGTGACTTTGAGCTCATTATGATGATGCATTACCGAGTGGGCCCAGGGATACCTCTCCTTAATACGGAGTGACAAATCCAGCCTCGATCCGTGACAACCCAATGATACTTTCGGAGATACCAGAGTGCACCTTTATAGTCACCCGCCACGTTGTGACGCTTGGTACACCCAAAGCACTCCTACGGTATCCGGAGTTACACGATCTCATGGTCTAAGGAAAAGATACTTGACATTGGAAAAGCTCTAGCAAAACGAACTACACGATCTTGTGCTATGCTTAGGATTGGGTCTTGTCCATCACATCATTCTCCTAATGATGTGATCCCGTTATCAATGACATCCAATGTCCATAGTCAGAAAATATTCGGTCGGTAAACTAGCGTCCTTAAGGGACTCAGACTGGGTGAAGCCGAAAGCTAGCATCCTTAAGGGAATATTCGGTCGGTAAACTAAAAGACGATTTCTTATTTTTCATTTATCTGCCCCCGGATGCTTTTCTGCTTTTTTCGCAGTCCGGACATGCACTTTAGGGCATGCCCCCAGGGAAAGGAACCCCTAACGGAACTATTCTCCCTGGAAGATGTTTCTTACTAACCATGTAATATAACATAACTAGTTGGGCACTTGTCTGATAAAGCACTCATGACCCCTACGCCTGGTCTCCACGCATGCCCTGGTTTTTACATAACCGCGAGGGTATTCAGACACACTCCGGACTATTTGGTACCAAGGTTGAAGCGAAAAGGTCCGCTACGACAAATGATCTACAATCCGGCTAGAAGGCGTTTTACATGTCATTTTAAATTACATAGTCAAATTGACTGATTGTATTCCTCTTCAATGTCGTCTAATAGGCTGTCTAGTTTACACCCCGCTGGGAATACTTTATGCCAACTCTACTTGGATGTACACTAAGCTCACAGGATCTCCTTCCTGTCTGGGCCCCACAGTCCGACCTCGCCATGTGGTTTGATCCGCCGTCGTACCGTGTCTTCACCATGGCCCGGCCTCCTGGCGCCTTGACGACAGCCGATATCTTCCATAGTCGGAAGCGCTGCCGTGCTCTGAAGCTTCTCGCAAGCTCTCCAAGGCCTTCTGACAGAGAGATAGATGGCCACAAGGCCTGGGCGACGCTTTTCATCACTGCCGAACTCGTTCGATGCAGCTGCAATAGCTCGAAGGAGGTCACCAGAGAACCGGCATTTCCTCTTCGACGACCGTGAGCATACCTATGCATATAACTCCGTTAATTGACTTCCTCGCCGAACTCTTTTTCAAAGTTCGCCAAGCACTTACTCTAAATGCCGTGGACGAAGTCGCCGATTCTCCTTCACAGAGTCGCATAGGTGGGCACGAACATCCTTTAGTTCCTCACCCAGCTGGGTGTTGGCATCTTGAGATTATTTTCTCCTGCCTCACCATTGTAAGACATTCTCGCCGCCTTCAACCGCGCAAGAGCTGTTGCTTGTCCGGATCGATCCGCTATTATCTCTGATATTGTCGATTTACACACACGCCGCACTTCACAAACTATTTATCTTTTGAAGCATATATTACCAGAGGGGGTCTCTGTGGCTCCCCCTGTAGCGGCTAGTGCGGCCTCAAGTTGGGCCTTGCATTCTTCAAACTCCTGGGACAGTCGGGTATTCCTTTTTGTAAGATCCTGCATAACAAATGTGTTGGGGAACGTTGCATAAAATAAAAAAATTCCTACGTTCACCAAGATCTATCTATGAGTTCATCTAGCAACGAGTGATAAGAGTGCATCTACATACCTTTGTAGATCGCGTGCGGAAGCGTTCAAGAGAACGGGGTTGAGGGAGTCGTTCTCGTCGTGATCCAAATCACCGGAGATCCTAGCGTCGAACGGACGGCACCTCCGCGCTCAACACACGACGGTCAGCGGACGCCTCCTCCTTCTTGATCCAGCAAGGGGAAGGAGAGGTTGATGAAGATCCAGCAAGACGACGGCGTGGTGGTGGATGCAGCAGGCTTCGGCAGGCTTTGCCAAGCAACCACGGGAGGGAGAGGTGTAGCAGGAGGGAGGGAGGCGCCAGTGTTGGGTGCGGCTGCCCTCCCACCCCCTCTTATATAGGGACCTGGGCGCCGGCCCTAGGAGATGGGATCTCCTAGGGGGCGGCGCCAAGGGGGGTGGAGTGCCCCAAGGCAGTGGAGGCGCCCCCCCTAGGGTTCCCAACCCTAGGCGCAGAGGGGGCCCAGGGGCGCACCAGCCCACCAAGGGCTGGTTCCTCCCACTTCAGCCCATGGGGCCCTCCGGATAGGTGGCCCCACCGGTGGACCCAGGACCCTTCCGGTGGTCCCAGACAATACCGGTGGACCCCAAACTTTCCCGATGGCTGAAACTCGACTTCCCATATATAATTATTTACCTCCGGACCATTCCGAACTCCTCGTGACGTCAGGGATCTCATCCGGACTCAACAACATTCGGTTTGCTGCATACTCATATTCATACAACCCTAGCGCCACCGAACCTTAAGTGTGTAGACCCTACGGGTTCGGGAGACACGTAGACATGACCGAGACGGCTCTCCGGTCAGTAACCAATAGCAGGATCTGGATACCCATATTGGCTCCCACATGCTCCTCGATGATCTCATCGGATGAACCACGATGTCGAGGATTCAAGCAACCCCGTATACAATTCCCTTTGTCAATCGGTATGTTACTTGCCCGAGATTCGATCGTCGGTATCCCAATACCTCATTCAATCTCGTTACCGGCAAGTCACTTTACTCGTACCATAATGCATGATCCCGTGACCAAACACTTGGTCACTTTGAGCTCATTATGATGATGCATTACCGAGTGGGCCCAGTGATACCTCTCCTTAATACGGAGTGACAAATCCCAGTCTCGATCCGTGACAACCCAACAGATACTTTCGGAGATACCTGTAGTGCACCTTTATAGTCACCCGATTACGCCAGACGTTTGGTACACCCAAAGCACTCCTACGGTATCCGGAGTTACACGATCTCATGGTCTAAGGAAAAGATACTTGACATTGGAAAAGCTCTAGCAAAACGAACTACACGATCTTGTGCTATGCTTAGGATTGGGTCTTGTCCATCACATCATTCTCCTAATGATGTGATCCCGTTATCAATGACATCCAATGTCCATAGTCAGGAAACCATGACTATCTATTGATCAACGAGCTAGTCAACTAGAGGCTCACCAGGGACATATTGTAGTCTATGTATTCACACGTGTATTACGATTTCCGGATAATACAATTATATCATGAACAAAAGACAATTATCATGAACAAGGAAATATAATAATAATCATTTTATTATTGCCTCTAGGGCATATTTCCAACAGTCTCCCACTTGCACTAGAGTCAATAATCTAGTTACATTGTGATGAATCGAACACCCATAGAGTTCTGGTGTTGATCATGTTTTGCTCGCGGAAGAGGTTTAGTCAATGGATCTGCGACATTCAGATTCATATGCACTTTGCAAATTTTTATGTCTCCATCTTGAACATTTTCATGAATGGAGTTGAAGCGACGCTTGATGTGCCCGGTCTTCTTGTGAAACCTGGGCTCCTTGGCAAGTGCAATAGCTCCAGAGTTGTCACAGAAGAGTTTGATCGGCCTCGACTCATTGGGTATCACTCCTAGGTTGGTGATGAACTCCTTCACCCAAATTGCTTCATGCGATGCCTTCGGGGCTGCCATGTACTCCGCTTCACATGTAGATCCTGCCATGACGCTTCGCTTGTACCTGCACTACCATCGCTCCACCATTCAACATATACACGATCCGGTTTGTGACTTAGAGTCATCCAAATCTGTGTCGAAGCTCGTCGACGAACCCTTCTGACGAGCTCTTCGTCACCTCCATAAACGAGAAACATGTCCTTAGTCCTTTTCGGTACTTTAGGATATTCTTGACCGTTGTCCAGTTGTTCCTTGCGGGATTACTTTGGTACCTTCCTACCAAACTTACGGCAAGGTTTACATCAGTGTCCGTACACAACATGGCATACATAATAGACCCTATGGCTGAGGCATAGGGGATGACACTCATCTCTTCTATATCTTCTGTCGTGGTCGGACATTGAGCCGAGCTCAATTTCACACCTTGTAATACAGGCAAGAACCCTTTCTTGGACTGATCCATTTTGAACTTCTTCAATATCTTATCAAGGTATGTGCTTTGTGAAAGACCTATGAGGCGTCTTGATCTATCTCTATAGATCTTGATGCCTAATATATAAGCAGCTTCTCCAAGGTCCTTCATTGAAAAACTCTTATTCAAGTAGGCCTTAATGCTGTCCAAAAGTTCTATATCATTTCCCATCAAAAGTATGTCATCTACATATAGTATGAGAAATGCTCTGAGCTCCCACTCACTTTCTTGTAAACGCAGCTTCTCCATAAGTCTCAAGATAAACCCAAACGCTTTGATCATCTCATCAAAGCGAATGTTCCAACTCTGAGATGCTTGCACCAGCCCATAAATGGATCGCTGGAGCTTGCACACCTTGTTAGCATTCTTAGGGTCGACAAAACCTTCCGGCTGCATGATATACAGTTCTTCCTTAAGATAGCCGTTAAGGAATGTTGTTTTGACGTCCATTTGCCATATCTCATAATCATAGTATGCGGCAATTGCTAACATGATTCGGACGGACTTCAGCTTCGCTACGGGAGAGAAAGTATCATCGTAGTCAACCCCTTGAACTTGCCGATAACCCTTAGCGACAAGTCGAGCTTTATAGATGGTAACATTACCATCCGCGTCCGTCTTCTTCTTAAAGATCCATTTGTTTTCTATCGCTCGCCGATCATCGGGCAAGTCTGTCAAAGTCCATACTTTGTTTTCATACATGGATCCTATCTCGGATTGCATGGCTTCAAGCCATTTGTTGGAATCTGGGCCCGCCATCGCTTCTTCATAGTTCAAGGTTCACCGTTGTCCAACAACATGATTTCCGTGACAGAGTTGCCATACCACTGTGTGGAACGTGTCCTTGTGGACCTCTGGGTTCAAGAGCAACTTGATCCGAAGTACCTTGATCATCATCATTAATTTCCTCTCCAGTCGGTGTAGGCAACACAGGAACAATTTCCTGAGCTGCACTACTTTCCGTTTCAAGAGGTAGTACTTCATCGAGTTCTACTTTCCTCACACTTACTCCTTTCGAGAGAAACTCTTTTTCCAGAAAGGATCTGTTCTTGGCAACAAAGATATTGCCTTCGGATCTAAGGTAGAAGGTATACCCAATGGTTTCCTTAGGTTATCCTATGAAGACGCATTTTTCCGACTTGGGTTCGAGCTTTTCAGGTTGAAGTTTCTTGACATAAGCATCGCATCCCCAAACTTTTAGAAACGACAGCTTAGGTTTCTTCCCAAACCATAATTCATACGGTGTCGTCTCAACGGATTTAGACGGTGCCCTATTTAAAGTGAATGTAGTTGTCTCTAGAGCGATCTCCAAAATGATAGCGGTAAATCAGAAGAGACATCATAGATCGCACCATATCCAATAGAGTGCGACACGATGTTCGGACACACCGTTACGCTGAGGTGTTCCAGCGGCGTGAGTTGTGAAACGATTCCACATTTCCTTAAGTGTGTACCAAATTCGTGACTTAAATATTCTCCTCCATGATCTGATCGTAAGAACTTTATTTTTCGGTCACGTTGATTCTCTACCTCATTCTGAAATTCCTTGAACTTTTCAAAAGTCTCAGACTTGTGTTTCATCAAGTAGACATACACATATCTACTTAAGTCGTCTGTGAGAGTAGAACATAACGATATCCTCCATGAGCCTCAACGCTCATTGGACCGCATACATCGGTATGTATGATTTCCAATAAGTTGGTTGCTCGCTCCATTGTTCGGAGAACGGAGTCTTGGTCATTTTGCCCATGAGGCATGGTTCGCATGTGTCAAATGATTCATAATCGAGAGACTCTAAAAGTCCATCAGCATGGAGCTTCTTCATGCGCTTGACACCAATGTGACCAAGGTGGCGAGTGCCACAAGTATGTGGGACTATCGTTATCAACTTTACATCTTTTGGTATTCACACTATGAATATGTGTAACATCACGCTCGAGATTCATTAAGAATAAACCATTGACCATCGGAGCATGACCATAAAACATATCTCTCATATAAATAGAACAACCATTATTCTCGGATTTAAATGAGTAGCCATCTCAGATTAAACGAGATCCCGATACAATGTTCATGCTCAAACTTGGCACTAAATAACAATTATTGAGGTTTAAAACTAATCCCGAGGTAAATGTAGAGGTAGCGTCGACGGCGATCACATCGACCTTGGAACCATTCCCGACGCACATCGTCACCTCGCCCTTCGCCATCTTCGCTTATTCCGCAGCTCCTGCTTGTGAGTTACATATATGAGCAACGGCACCGGTATCAAATACCCAAGAGTTACTACGAGTGCTGGTAAGGTACACATCAATTACATGTATATCAAATATACCTTTAGTGTTGCCGGCCTTCTTTTCTGCTAAGTATTTGGGGCGGTTCCGCTTCCAGTGACCCTTCCCTTTGCTATAAAAGCACTCAGTCTCAGGCTTGGGTCCATTCTTTGACTTCTTCCCGGCAACTGGCTTACCGGGCGTGGCAACATCCTTGCCTTCCTTCTTGAAGTTCTTCTTACCCTTGCCCTTCTTGAACTTAGTGGTTTTATTGACCATCAACACTTGATGTTCCTTCTGATTTCTACCTCTCACGACTTCACATTGAAAATACTTCAGAATAGTTTTCACCATCCCCTGCATATTGTAGTTCATCATGAAGCTCTTGTAGCTCGGTGGGAGCGATCAAGGATTCTGTCAATGACCGCCTCATCCGGAGGTTAATGTCCAGTGGGACAAAGCGGTTGTGCAACCCGGACATTTTGAGTATGTGCTCACCGATGTAACTATTTTCCTCCATCTTACAACTGTAGAACTTGTCCGAGACTTCATATCTCTCGACCCGGGCATGAGCTTGGAAAACCATTTTCAGCTCCTCGAACATCTCATATGCTCTGTGTTGCTCAAAACACTTTTAAAGCCCCGGTTCTAAGCTGTAAAGCATGCCGCACTGTACGAGGGAGTAATCATCAGCACGTGACTGCCAAGCGTTCATAACGTCTTGGTTTTCTGGGATGGGTGCTTCACCTAGCGGTGTTTCTAGGACATATTGTTTCTTGGCAGCTATGAGGATGATCTCGGGTTCCGGACCCAATCCGAATAGTTGCTGGCATCATCTTTCAGCTTGGTTTTCTAGGAACGCGTTGAAGTTCATGGTGACATGAGCGTTGGCCATTTGATCTACAAGACATTTTGCAAAGATTTTAGACTAATGTTCATGATAATTAAGTTCATCTAATCAAATTATTTAATGAACTCCCACTCAGATTTGACATCCCTCTAGTCATCTAAGTGTTACATGATCCGAGTCGACTAGGCCGTGTCCGATCATCACGTGAGACGGACTAGTCATCGTCGGTGAACATCTCCATGTTGATCGTATCTTCCATACGACTCATGTTCGACCTTTCGGTCTCTTGTGTTCCGAGGCCATGTCTGTACATGCTAGGCTCGTCAAGTTAACCTAAGTGTTTTGCATGTGTAAAACTGTCTTACACCCGTTGTATGTGAACGAAGGAATCTAACACACCCGATCATCACGTGGTGCTTCGAGACAACGAACTTTAGCAACGGCGCATAGTTAGGGAGAACACTTTCTTGAAATTATTATAAGGGATCATCTTATTTACTACCGTCGTTCTAAGTAAACAAGATGCATAAACATAATAAACATCACATGCAATTATATAGTAGTGACATGATATGGCCAATATCATATAGCTCCTTTGATCTCCATCTTCGGGGCTCCATGATCATCTTGTCACCGGCATGACACCATGATCTCCATCATCGTGTCTCCATGAAGTTGCTCGCCAACTATTACTTCTACTATTATAGCTAACGGTTTAGCAATAAAGCAAAGTAATTACATGGCGTAGAATCAATGACTCGCAGGTCATACAATAATTAAGACAACTCCTATGGCTCCTGCCGGTTGTCATACTCATCGACATGCAAGTCGTGATTCCTATTACAAGAACATGATCTCATACATCACAATATATCATTCATCATTCATCACAACTTTTGGCCATATCACATCACAAGGAAATTGCTGCAAAAACAAGTTAGACGTCCTCTAATTGTTGTTGCATCTTTTACGTGGCTGCAATAGGGTTCTAGCAAGAACGTTTTCTTACCACTGAAAAAGCCACAACGTGATTTGTCAACTTCTATTTACCCTTCATAAGGACCCTTTTCATCGAATCCGCTCCAACTAAAGTGGGAGAGACAGACACCCGCTAGCCACCTTATGCAACTAGTGCATGTCAGTCGGTGGAACCTGTCTCACGTAAGTGTACGTGTAAGGTCGGTCCGGGCCGCTTCATCCCACAATACCGTTGAAGCAAAATAAGACTAGTAGCAGCAAAAAGTTGACAACATCTGCGCCCACAACAAATTGTGTTCTACTCATGCAATAGAGAACTACGCATAGACCTAGCTCTGATACCACTGTTGGGGAACGTTGCATAAAATAAAAAAATTCCTACGTTCACCAAGATCTATCTATGACTTCATCTAGCAACGAGTGATAAGAGTGCATCTACATACCTTTGTAGATCGCGTGCGGAAGCGTTCAAGAGAACGGCGTTGAGGGAGTCGTTCTCGTCGTGATCCAAATCACCGGAGATCCTAGCGTCGAACGGACGGCACCTCCGCGTTCAACACACGTACGGTCGGCGTGACGTCTCCTCCTTACCGGCAAGTCACTTTACTCGTACCATAATGCATGATCCCGTGACCAAACACTTGGTCACTTTGAGCTCATTATGATGATTCATTACCGAGTGGGCCCAGTGATACCTCTCCGTAATACGAAGTGACAAATCCCAGTCTCGATCCGTGACAACACAACAGATACTTTCGGAGATACCTGTAGTGCACCTTTATAGTCACCCGCCACGTTGTGACGCTTGGTACACCCAAAGCACTCCCACGGTATCCAGGAGTTACATGATCTCATGGTCTAAGGAAAAGATACTTGACATTGGAAAAGCTCTAGCAAAACGAACTATACGATCTTGTGCTATGCATAGGATTGGGTCTTGTCCATCACATCATTCTCCTAATGATGTGATCCCGTTATCAATGACATCCAATGTCCATAGTCAGGAAACCATGACTATCTATTGATCAACGAGCTAGTCAACTAGAGGCTCACCAGGGACATATTGTAGTCTATGTATTCACACGTGTATTACGATTTCCAGATAATACAATTATAGCATGAATAAAAGACAATTATCATGAACAAGGAAATATAATAATAATCCTTTTATTATTGCCTCTAGGGCCTATTTCCAACAAAATGATCCTTAAATCAGTTATTCTAACTATTTTAAGTCTCGGGGGCTATTGGCATATATAATGCCAAATTTCTCACCAGATGTCCTTACATACCGCTCCGTGGCTCGCTAGACCATCTTGAGCGGCATGGAGGTGCGCATCTCCCAAATTGAAGGCATTCAAGGCCTCTTGGGAAAAACATGCGTCACGAAGAACTTCCGGCGGCGCCTGTGATTCATGGCACTCTCCACCTCGGAGTTGGTGGCGGACAATCTGTCGGCATCCTCTATCGGAGGAGTATCCGACACACGCCGTGCTCGCCTCCGCTTCGACCCGCTTTGGAGCTTGGTGGCGGAGGTTCGATTATAACCTCTCCGGACTCGATCCGCGAGCGCTTTTTTCCTGAAAAGAGCACCAGCGTTAGTACGCCTTCCGTGAATCAATCCTGGGAATATGGTGACGCGCCATACCGCTATGGGCGGAGTTTTGATCCGGATCGCACTTTTTTTTAGCTGGGGACAGATTGCCCTTGTTGGCTAGTCAGCCGTGGGCTCGGCCTCCTGCCTCAAGGCACCCCCGCTAAACACCATTGGTATACGGCGATCAAAAATAAGCACGGATGGGTCATTATCGAGTATTGGGACCTCGGTCTCGCCATTCGTGAGGCTGGAAGTATTCCGGGGTAATCGGCCGTAATGGCAACCAAAGAATTATCGATGCTCAGTTGGTGATATACCCCATCGATCAGCTCCACCAATATGTCTGGATCCTCTTGGGAGGCTAGATCGAGGAACCTTTCCGGATCCTCGGGTTGTGGAGGCGGGCTATTTATGTCTTTTACGGCCTGGCGCAGTTCCTGCGTCAAAATCATAAAATGAGATATCTAACATGGGAATGCGGATCGGATGTGCAAAAAGGAAATATCTGCTTACCCAGCTTCGGGGATTGTTCATGGAAAATCCGTTCAATGGACTGACGTGGAGGAAATCTTCCTTTTCTCCCTTGTACATCGCGGACAAAATCTTCACCAGATCGACGACCGATCCCGGCCCCTTACGGCCATGACGGGTGGCATCGTCCTCCCCGTTGAAATCCCACATGGGGTGGCCCCTATACTGGAGCGGTTGCACCCCCCGCATAATGCATGTGGCCATGACACCAATCATGGTCAGTCCGGAATGAGCTAACAATCTAATTCGGCTCATCAGGTAAAGAACGTCCATGTCGTCTTCCCTCTGGGAACTCCGCGGGCGCCAACTCAGGCGTTTCTTCAAAGGAGCATTACTGAACTCCGAGAGACCGATTCGAACAGGATCCGCAGCGGACGCCTTCTATATAAAACCATTCAAGGCCGGTCTTGGACGCTTCTTCGGGTTCCGGATAGATATCCGGTCCCGACGATACGCCATAGCTCGGCTCCGCCCACTTGATATATTGAACCCTCATGAGAACGGGGTACAAGGTAGAATAATCTCTTCCACAGCGCAAAATGAGCCTCGATGCCCAAGAACAGTTCGCAAAGGGCCACGAAGCCCGCGATGTGTAAAATGGAGGCAGGCGTAAGGTGGTGCAACTGGAGGCCGTAGAACTCCAAGAGCCCCCGGAGAAATGGATGAACTGGAAATCCGAGTCCTCTTACTAGATAAGAGACATTTAAAGCATACCCGCTCTCCTTTAGAGGGATTGGGGACACTCTCCGCTTGCTTTCCGCCCTTGTAGGTGGCAAGTCCGGCTCGAACTGGAACCATGAAGGCCGGGGGAAAAAATCCCTTGGTTTGGAGTATAACTAGCTCGCTATGCGGGACTGAGCATCTCTCCCAATTTCCAGGCTGAGGGCTGGGAGCGCGAGAGGAGGAGCCACGTCGACTGTCCATGATGGAATGGATTTTTGTCAAAGGCGCTCCGATGAAGGCTTGCGGAGGGGGGATGGTGTGACTCAGATCTAGATCCTCGTCCCTTTTATAGGCGGCTCATTTGCGCAGCTAGGGGGGTAAGTGTAAAATTACCCTGGCTTTTCGCATTCATTCAAACACGTGGAAGATGGCCATTATTGGGCGTGGAAGCCAAGGAGCGCAGCATTTACCAGAAGCCGGACACTATTCGACAAGTATATGGAATTTGGAGAAGAACCTGCCTTGCAATGCCGAAGACAATCTACGCGTCGGACCTCATCGCCATTGAAGCATGGTTCGGGGGCTACTGAGGGAGTCATGGATTAGGGGGTGTCCGGATAGCCGAACTATCACCGTTGGCCGGACTCCTGGACTATGAAGATACAAGATTGAAGACTTCGTCCCGTGTCCGGATGGGACTTTCCTTGGCGTGGAAGGCAAGCTTGGCGATACGGATATGTAGATCTCCTACCATTGTAACCGACTCTGTGTAACCCTAACCCTATCCGGTGTCTATATAAACCGGAGGGTTTTAGTCCGAGGACTAACAACAATCATACCATAGGCTAGCTTCTAGGGTTTAGCCTCTCGATCTCGTGGTAGATCCACTCTTGTACTACCCATATCATCAATATTAATCAAGCAGAGTAGGGTATTACCTCCATCAAGAGGGCCCGAACCTGGGTAAAAACATCGTGTCCCTTGTCTCCTGTTACCATCCGCCTAGACGCACAGTTCGGGACCCCCTACCCGAGATCCGCCGGTTTTGACACCGACAACCATCATTGTTGCAGTAGTCACAATGTGGACGGGGGCAACCTGAGCCTCCAGAAGGAGTGGGCAAGAGCGGCGGCGCACTCGAGCGAGAAGGGGTCGGTGAAGCAGGTGGAGTGGAAGAAGCCCGAGTAGCGAGCACAGAGGGAACCTCCAGCAAACCAGCACCACGTAAGCGAGTCTCCTCGGCACGAATCTCTGAAAGCGCCTCCATGAGAGAAATACGGCCACAAGCAAACAACTGAGCGCGCCAGGGCTCAAAGTCCTTACGAAGCCAGGACAGGAACTCGTAGACGCAATGAAACTCCAAATTGGCCTGGTCAGCCTGGCAACAGGGGCAAGTACGACAACCAGCATCATGGAGAGAATCAAGCTGGCGCCAGATAGCGTAACTCTGTGCATAGAAGTCATCAACAAAGAGAGTCACCTGTTGAAGAGCATGCTCTGACGGACCACGTAAAGGTATAAGGCATCACCAGAGGGCTCATAGCGCCGACGAAGACAGTCCACATCTCAAAGACAAGAGGATGACCCGTAAACTCGAAGCAAACCGAGGCGTAACACTAGCAAGGAGAACAGCTGCAAAGACGAGCATCATCATCAAGCCACTAGGTGTAAGCAGAATGAGCACCATGATACGTCTGAAGAGCTTCCTCATAAGCCAAAACCCTCTCATCATAAGCACGATCAGCAGCCTCATCAGCAAGCTTAGCCGCATCCTTGGCGGCTTGATTAGCATCTGTAGGAAGAACCAGTGGAGTCGGCGGAGTAGGGGCAACCGGAGGAACAGGACGTGGCGGACAGCAGACCTCGCCAGAAAGAACACCCCAGAGACGGATGCCATGCATGTGAATGCGCATAAAGCCAGTGAACTCGGTGTAGTTAGTACCATCAAAGATCACCGGACAGCGAGGGACAGCAACATAGCCCGATGCAGCAGACATTTTTCTTTTCTTTTTTGTTTCTTTCTTTTTTGTCAACAGAATCTGACGAGAGAGCTTCCAATCGGGAGACGAGGTCGGCTGGAGAGCGGGAACGGCTGGGGAGCAAGCGATCGGGCTGGCTGGGGAGCTAGCGATTGGCTGGATCTTCGATCCGATCGGGAGATCGAGGACGTGGCCTCTATGAGCGGAACCGGCTGGGGAGCAAGGCCGGCTGGGGAGCGAGCGATCAGGCCGGCTGGGGAACGAGTGATCGGGAGCTTGCTGGGAACGAGTGATCGGGACGGCTGGGAGCGAGGCCGGCTGGATCTACGATCCGATCGGGAGATCGAGGACGGGAGCTTTGAGCGGGAGCAAGACGAGCTGGACGAGATCGATCCGATCGGGAGACTCGGGAGATCGAAGCCGCTTCGATCGGGGAGGAGAGACAGATCAATAGCACGAGTTGCAGCGTGCAAAAAATTAACCTAGCTCTAATACCATGTTAGGAATAAGCAACTTGTATTCCAATGAGGCCATAGGCCGATATATATACATGTACAGGTGTGGAACATATGCAGGAAACCCCTTATACAATGGGATAAATACAAAGGGTACACGACTTATATTATAACTCTAACAGTTGCTCCCTGCATCCAGAACGTTCAGCCTTGCAGTAAGTTGAAGTGTACGACAATCTCACCCGACAGCGAGTTGTTCCTTAGGTTGATAACCCTCAGCATTGGGCAGCTCAGGGAAGCAGGCAATGTGCCACTGGACGAATTTGAGGCCAAGTTTAAGAACTCCAGCCTCCTCAAACCCCCAAACACATCAGGAATGACTCCAGTGAACAAGTTATATGACAGGTCGATATGCATAAGCTGAGAGAAGTTACCAAGGTACTCGGTAAGACCACCAGAGAGCTGATTTTCCCGTAAGCTCAGCCTCCTCAACTCTAATAAAGTGTACAGGTCGCTCGGGAAATTCCCAGTGAGGCCACTGCCATCAATAGACAGCTCAGCGAGCATCCTGCACCGGCCAAAGCCTGCAAGGACCTCACCATTGAACCCATTCCTGGAAAATTGCAGGGCCTTTACCGGCATAATACAGAGCGCCGTGGTGTTGAATCCACCATAGAAGGCATTGCTAGAAATATCAAGAACTGCCAGGCTCATTGCGTTGGGGAACACAGGGTACGATCCGGTGAATTTGTTGAAGGAAACATTCACCACCTCAATCGCCAAGTAGCCGCCTTCACTTGCCAGGAATGCACCGGAGAGCATATTCAAACTGCGGTCAAGCTTCTGCAACCTTGCTAACCCACCAAGCCCCTCCGATGGCTGGCCATTGAGAGATTTGCCAGAGAGGTTTAGAGTCACAAGGCCATCAAGCAAGGTGATCGCAGGGGAGATGACGCTGTGAAGGCTCTTGTTGGAGAGCTCCAAACCAACAACCCTTCCAAGATCACAAGAGATGCCAGTCCAGGAACAGCATGCTGCATCACTGGAACCCCACCCAACAAGTCTGCTGCTCATATCCAAGCCACTGGGAAAGCAAGAACCGCCTCCAGGTCAGTGGTGTTGCATGTCTGGTTGAGGGACTGAATGACATGTACGTGGAGCAGAGAGTAGATAAACAAGAGGTGGAACAAACAGTGGTAGCCTCCCATCTTTGGTGACAGGCGGAGGCGAAATTAGAACATGTTTCTGGAGGGCATGAACAATTTGAAAGAACTCTAGGCTGAAAATACACACCTTTTCTTGCAAAGCTGCATGAAATCAAGCATGAAGAACAAGCGAAGCTGACAAATAGCAACTGCAGGAGGATTCCAAAAGAAGGGAAACAGTTCATTCTTAACAGCAAACTTTTTGGTTGCCGTTCTTTAAGGGTGTGTTTGGTTTCATTCACCAACTAGAATAGCATGGGTCAGACCCATCCCAAGGCCTAGTTCTTGTGCTTGGTACGTATGTGGAACAGGAACCAAGTCGTGCAGAAAACACATATTTGACCTGTGGACAAAATCAATTCACGATTTGAACTGCTCTTGAAATTTTTTCACAAACTCACCATTTTGTGTGGCGCCTGACAGTCGGGCGCTGCACTGCACTATGCAGCGCCCTTGGCTTAGGCGCCACATGCCCGGCCAGCGTGGCATCCCGGGGCCAGCGCGGGCCCACATCCAGCCGTGCAGCGCCTAAAGCGTAGGCGCCACACTTGTAATGTGTAGGTGTAGCGCCCCTACCTTAGGCGATGCGTCTGTTTGTCACTTTGGCTGGCCCCACCCTCTCACCCCACCCACCCCTACCCCACACACCCACCCCATCCAAACCCTGCGGGGAACCCTAGTTCTGTAGGCATGGCTTCATACGGTTCCATGATGAGGCCACCGTGTGCTAACCAAGAAGACATGTCGAACAAGTGGGAGGACGCATCTTTGGACAAGGTGAAGGAGAAAGATGTCAACATCCCGCCATGTTGGTGTGGAGATGTTTGCAAGGTGAAGGTGTCCACCGACCGAAAGAAAACATGGACGGAAGGACGGAGATATTTTGTATGCCCAAACTATGCTTATGATCATGCACTTCCAACTAACGCCTATGACCAACCACTGGTAAGCTCAAGAAGTAAAACGTTACATGTGTGTCAACACTAAAAAAAATTATATGCAGTCACCGCCTCCTCTATGCAAGTACTTCACGTGGATAGATCATGAAGTGCCAGAAGATGTCCAAAAGGACCAATATCAAGATTGTCTTAGGCGCTAGTGGTGGTTCAAAGAATCGTTTCTAAGAGTCTTGGAGGAAGAGCGTCGTCAAAAGAAGAGGATGGAGCGGAAGAAACGAGAGGAGGAGAGGGCACGCCAAGCTAAACTTGCTCGTGAGGAGGAGAGGGCAAGAAAGCTTGCAAAGGCTTGCGAGGCGCAAGCGGAGGACTCGGCACCTGACAAGAAGGGGAAATGGCCTCGCTCTACTCAGTAGGGACTTCGCTTTGGTGCACAGGTCATGAAACCGGATGTATCCATGCCGTATTTTTCATGAACTATCTTCTAGGGCAAGTTGCCATTTGTCGTCAACTATGTTGTACTAGGAAAATTTGTCATTTCCAATGAATGTGTCGTGAACTATGTCGTAGTAATGCTTGAATTGTCTTAAGTGATGAACTCATCGGCATATTACTTGTGTTTGTTCAAATTGTTGTGATGCTCAAGTTATTGTAAGTGTTGTGATGTTCAAGTGCATTGAAATTGTTGTCAACTCTATTTTTGCAGTAAACAGCAGTTCAGGGCCCAGAGGACAGGCGCTGCACTATACAGTGCAGCACCCAAGGGCGAGGCGTCACACTATATAGTGTAGCGCCTGACCCTTGGGCGCTGCACACTGACTTAGCAATTTTTGGGCAAGATCAGTGTTGCAAAGCTGTTGTGGCTCTCTGGATGCATATCCAGATGTGCAACGCCTAGTGGACAGGCGCTACACTGTATAGTGTAACGCCTGAGTGTTGGCCGTTGTACAGTACAGTGCGGCACCTGAGTCATGGGCGTTGCAGTGCTGTTAACTACTAAACTGCAGAAACATATGCACTTTTGGCTGCAAACTAAATTCACAAGTATAGCGGAATGTAGTGTTGTAAACTGCAGAAACTGAACAAAGAGAACTAATAACTTAGACATCACATCATTTAGGACAATTCAACATAACTACAAGTTCGCAAACACAAGTACCACACTAGTAAGAGTTCATCAACATATGACATAACCTCACAAGTTCATCAACCTAATGAAACGGCTACAAGAGCACTTCCATAATAAAAACACAAGCACTAATGCTTTCCGCGTATGTTCCTGATGCCACGCCTGGAGGCAATCTTCTTCTTCCTGCTAGGATGAGCCTCCTCTTCCTCCACTTCCTCCTCCGCCTCATCATGCAAGCTAGCCATCCGCGAGGTCCCTACGACCACCTTTGGGTTGCCTCTGTTGTCAAAGTCGGTGGGCGCGTACCAGCGTATGGGCTGCCTAGGCTTCAACATATATGCGGGCCGAACTTGAGCATCCGCCAAAGTCATGTCATCATCAAGGTCATGGCCCTATCACACAATCAAACAATATGGTAAAGACCGGCATCGTAATCAAGTGAGAATCACATCTAAAGGATTAGTCATACCTCTTGGGTGACCGCACCCTCATCATCCAGATAAGCATATGAGGAACTCACATCGTCCCCCTGATGGTGAGATAAGGGGTCTAATGGTGTACCAGACCTAGAGGCAGTTGATTCATCATATTCCGGGTCACGGCAACCGAGAAGGTTTGATAACCGCCTTAAGTTCTGAGCCTGACGCTGTAACATGAACAAGTGTATAAGATACCAAACTCCGCAACATATGTAACATGGACACACTTGAGTGTGATATGTACCTTGAGAAATTTTCGTAGTGGGCCTTCATCATTGCCTTCTCCGACTGGTGTCTTCTCAAGAATAGACTGGCTTTCATCAGCTGATTTATTGATCTGGTTGCGATGTGGATGGGAACAAAGTAACACGTTAGCCATTCAAACATGTGTAATACGGCCAACGGGAAAATAAAGAAGGGAACACTTTACCACATAGTTAATCACCAGAATAGCAGGGACTCCTAGCACTTCCCTGACATCTTTGTTGTACCGCCGCTTTGATACATCCTCAAAGTTTACGGGCTCTTCAAGAATATCATTGTTGTATGCCGCGGGCATATCTCAACTCGAGCATTTTCAAGAAACCATCGTAGGTAGTTATCAAAAGCAAGTGAGCTATGCTCACGAAGCTGGCCGCGTGCACTGTTACGAGCTTGCTCCACACTAAGATGGAAACGGGTAACATACAATGCATGATGCTTGTCCCAGTCCTTTATCTTCCTTTGTTTTCTCCTGTCCAACCTTCATGGTACAAAACCAAACATTAGCACAATCAAGAAGGAGTGGCGATGCTTAGTCAATATGGTTCATGCTCTCTTACTTATGAAGTGCTTTGTCTGTGTCCACCCATTCCGGCGGGTGAGGTTGGAACAGACCAAACGGACGATACACGTGATGTGGCAAATGAAACTCAACCGCCCAGTTGCATATCAGTGGGCACCGCACAAGCCAAAGATCCCTATCCCGCAAGCACATCGGGTTGATGACAAATTCCTCGGTGTACCCAATTCTGTCATTGGCGCCATATGGCTGCCATACCACCTATGAAATAGGGCACCAACGCAACATTGATGACAATTTTTCAGGCAAGCATGAGAAATGACTGAAGTAATGTCCTCGTTACCTGCTCAGGCGTAATCGTGTCCAACTCGGCAATGTACTTTTGGTACATGAGATTGACATCGTTCGTCATCTCGGATACCACATCCCACTTGTAAGCCCAAGTGGGGCGCCGTAATTCACCATCTTCATCCCAAGGATTAAACTTGACGCTCTTTGTGGATCGAACAGGCAGACGCTCCCAGCTCCATACAGAAAGTAGAAGCATATTACCACCAATGCTTGCACTACCTGTGATCCTGCAACACGCATCGTCCAGCTGCATATGAAAGAAAAAAATGTTAACTTGACAGCAAGGTTGCATTGCTAATGAGGAAATGACTTGATAACAAAACAAACCAACTACCTGTCGGTACAAGTAGGCAAGAGTCGTTCAACCCCAGCTCCATCCTCTATCGAAGACGGTCAATGCCTTCAGCCACATCCATGGAGCGTTCTTGCCGGTGGAGTCAGGAAACAAATTCCTCGAGACAACGTACCACATATAGACACGAGCATGTGTCTGTATCACATCATCAGCGGCATCCGCAAGGCAATGCGCAAAGTTGCTTTGAATCCACGTGAAAGCAGCTCCGGCTGCTTTCCTTTCCTTCTTCTTCTTCTCTTCTCCCTCCTTACATCAGCCTCAGCCTCGGTGGGAGCCATAGCGATAAGAGCAATCATCTGCTCGCGCCACCCATTAGAATCGGTGCTCATACATAGAGGCCTCTCGTCGATAGGAAGCCCGGTGATCAAGGTGACATCCTCGAGCGTCACGATCATCTCCCAGTCCAAAGATGGAAACTGTGCGTCTCCAGCCTCCACCGATCAGCAAGAGAGGACACCAGTGGAGCGTTGAGGTTCAGCGTGGATCAGCTGAACAACTGAATCCACTGGAGGAGTTCTGCCTGCTGGATGTAGGGTGTGTGCCGCTCATCGTAGGGCATGGCAGGACTAGAGACCCCGTGATACCGAATCTTCAGAGGTTCATGCTTCTGCAAAAAACAAGTAATGACAAATCTTAGGGCATGTAAATTTCAACTAAAGGCAAATTTGCAAAATATTTAGATTACTCATTATTACCATTTCCTTCTCGCGCATCATGTAGGCCCAGTGTCGTGTGTCGTAGGCATCGTCGAGAAGTCAAACCATCCTTACAAAGTTCAAACAATAAACATATATGAGTTCATCTTCATCTCAAATATCGGTATACACTAAACATCTCATATGTGTTCAACTGCAAGAATCTCAACATCTCCTCTCACACGATGAATAAATGATTGTAAATTCTCATATATATCTTGTATGTCATATGTGTTCAAATAAACTCAACATCTCATATTTCAAATAAACTCAACATCTAATATATATCTAAAAAAACTAAACATCTCATAGTTATCTACAAAACTAGGCAATCTAGGGTTTCACTAACAAGAATCATATATTATGAACTAATGAACAATACTAGGGTAGTACCACTATGACTACACATCCTAAATCAAGCTAATCAAGCAAATCAAGGGTTCCACCAAATCTTGGACAAATCTCTAAAATGGCAACAAATTTACGGAGGAAAAGAAAGGGAACGGAGGAATTTACCTAGTGGGAGGGATTGGAGATCGAATCCACGGATTAAATCTTCAGAACTGAGAGGGATGTGGGGGGTCCGATGGGGGCGCCGCCGCTGCTCTCTGTCCAGAGAGCAACTTCCTGGAGAGGGGAAAGAACTGCTTGGGAGGGCTGGGCCGATGCACTTGAGTCACTCTGCAGCGCCTAAGCGCTAGGCGCTGCACATTACAGGTGTGGCGCCTATGGCTTAGGCGCTGCACGGCTGGCTGTGGGGCCGCGAGTGGCCCCAGGCTGCCACGCTGGCCGAGAGTGCGACGCCTAAGTCAAAGGCCCTGCATGGTGGAGTGCAGCGCCCGGCTGTCAAGCGCCACACAAAACGGTCAGTTTATGAAAAAAAAACTCAGAAGCTGTTCAAATCTTGAATTGATTTCGTCCTCAATTAAATATGTGTTTTCTGCCAACCAAGTCGTTCCCACCGACGAAATATTCGGCCCATATCCAGAATGCGCCGATACCTCCAAATCGGAGGAATCACGCTGAACCGGTCTGGGTCTCGCTCTAACCCCTCACTCCATCTTGCGTCTCACCTCTCTCTCGTATCTCCCTCTCTTGATCTGAAGAGGAGCAGGTCCGGCGCCGGGCGACTAGAAGGCGATGGCCTGACCTGCGGGGGCGTTCCTAGGACCCGTTCATGCAGCGGCCGCGGCCTGATCTGCTTGTGTGCGGCGGCCTGATCTGTGGGAGGGCATCACCGGCAGCCTGATCTGCTTGGGGGCGGCATCAATGGCTTGATCTGTTGGTGCGCGGCGGCCTGATCTACTGGGGGCGGCACCGGCGGCCTGATCTGCTGGTACGCTGCTGCCTGGTCTGCTGGAGGGCTACTGCGACCAGGCCTGCTGAGGGTTGGAATAGCATCTTCACTGTGAATTGCTTCATCTTGAGTTAGCGATGATTTTTCTTGCCGGAGGCAGAGGAGTGGTAACAAATCGTAGCTTTCATAATATGTGGTTCTTCTGTGTAAATTCCTTCTTTTTGTTTAGAAATGTATTGATGCAAGAGGAATAGTCGTAAGATATGTTTGATATATCCTGTGTCTACCATGCTTGTGTATGCATATTATCAAAATGAACCAAATTCGTTTTATTCTGTCTCACCAACCAAATGCTCAAATGTCTATTGTCTCAACTAAACATACGAATGGAATCGACCCATTCTAGTGGAATGGGATGTCATGGAACCATTACATTCCATTCCACTTAGTTCCACAACCAAACACACCCTAAGTCAACAGCAATGGACAGTGTATTCTGTTAAACATGAGATATTGTAGGGATATAGATGGCAGCAAGGACTTGTCTTGCGCCATAGATAGAGTCCTTTTTCTGTTTAACCTTCTATCCCTATCTCTCTCTCTCTGTAATATCTCTGGTTGGTTGAATCCCAACCGAATCCCTCTGTACCCCTCGCTAGACACACCTCGCTCGATCAATATAACCTGCGGGCTCTCCCTGTTGGAGAGTTGAGACGCTTCCATATCTTCCCACATGGTATACAGAGCAGGCCCTTCCATCACATCTAGCTAGCTTCCATCAATCTCCCATCACCTCCCTCCCATCATGTCATCCTCCATCGTCCCCGTCACCTCCGGCCTCAACTACAACACCTCCGAGCCCCTCTCCCGGACGAACTATGTTCTCTGGAGAGCTCAAGCGTGATCCCAGATAATGGGTGCCGGCTTGTTTGGCTATTTAGATCAAACCCTACAGGAGCCTCCCAAAACCATCACCGCCAAAGACAAAGATGGCAAGGACCAGGTGATTCCAAACCCTGCCTATGCCCCCTGGCTGATCCAGGATCAACAAATCGTTGCTTATCTTCTCCGCAACCTGTCCAAAGAAGTCCTTGTCCAAGTTGCCTCGCTTGAAACCTCCCATGCGATATGGGCTGCACTGGCGGCTATATTCTCTGCCGTCTCGTTGTCCCTCGTCAACAACATCCGATCTGCGCTCACCAACTTGCAGAAAGGTACTCAGTCGGCCTCAGCAGACTTCGGGCACATGCGCTCCCTCTCCGATGAGCTCGCGACGGCGGGCAGACCACTCGGGGAGGGGGAGCTCATCTCCTTCATCGTCGCGGGCCTCGACATGGACTACCAGCCGATCATCTCCGCCCTCGACGTGCGCACTGAACCTATCACCATCGACGTGCTCTTCTCCCTGGTGGCAAACTTCGATCAGCGGATCGAGATGTTCCATGGCGGTGGTGCTGGCGGCTTCAAGTCATCGGCAAACGATGCATCTCGGGGTCGTCCGAACACCGGCAAGGGAGGCTACCGCAACCAGAAGGGCGGCGGTGGCGGTGGCTCCCGCGGAAACGGCGGTGGCTATGGTGCTTCTGGTGGCGGCAACTACGGCACCGGCGGAGGTGGCTACAACGGCATCGCTGGTGGTGGCTACCACCCAGGCGGCGGCTCTGGTGGTGGCTACCATCAGAACAATGGAGGAGGAGGCTACTATGGTGGTGGTGGTGGCGGCCACTATCATCAGAACCCCCCTGGTGGCGGCAACAACACTCGGTGCCCTCCCAACAACAACACCAGAGGGTGTCACTTCCAAGGGTATGATGGTTATGAGGGACGTTGCCAAATCTGTAAGAAAACAAATCATCTTGCAAAGGACTGTGATTGGCGCTATGCCGATGATCCTAACTCCCAAAGCAAGAAAATTGCAGCTGCAGCTGATGTGTGTTGGAAATATGCCCTAGAGGCAATTATAAATTAGTTATTATTATATTTCCTTGTTCATGATAATCGTTTATTATCCATGCTATAATTGTATTGATAGGAAACTCAGATACATGTGTGGGTATATAGACAACACCATGTCCCTAGTAAGCCTCTAGTTGACTAGCTTGTTGATCAATAGATGGTTACGGTTTCCTGACCATGGACATTGGATGTCGTTGATAACGGGATCACATCATTAGGAGAATGATGTGATGGACAGGACCCAATCCTAAGCCTAGCACAAAGATCGTGTAGTTCGTACGCTAAAGCTTTTCTAATGTCAAGTATCATTTCTTTAGACCATGAGATTGTGCAACTCCCGGATACCGTAGGAATGCCTTGGGTGTACCAAACGTTACAACATAAGCGGGTGGCTATAAAGGTGCACTACGGTATCTCCGCAAGTGTCATTGGGTTGGCACGAATCGAGATCTGGATTTGTCACTCCGTGTGACGGAGAGGTATCTCTGGGCCCACTCGGTAGGACATCATCATAACGTGAACAATGTGACCAAGGGGTTGATCATGGGATGATGTGTTACGGAACGAGTAAAGAGACTTAGCGGTAACGAGATTGAACAAGGTATCGGCATACCGACGATCGAATCTCGGGCAAGTACAATACCACTAGACAAAGGGAATTGTATATGGGATTAATTGAGTCCTTGACATCGTGGTTCATCCGATGAGATCATCGTGGAACATGTGGGAGCCAACATGGGTATCCAGATCCCGCTGTTGGTTATTGGCCGGAGAGTTGTCTCGGTCATGTCTGCATGGTTCCCGAACCCGTAGGGTCTACACACTTAAGGTTCGATGACGCTAGGGTTATAAAGGAAGTTTGTATGTGGTTACCGAATGTTGTTCGGAGTCCCGAATGAGATCCCGGACGTCAAGAGGAGTTCCAGAATGGTCCAGAAGTAAAGATTTATATATGGGAAGTCCTGTTTTGGTCACTAGAAAAGTTTCGGGTGTTATCGGTAACGTACCTGGACCACCGGGAGGGTCCCAGGGGTCCACCAAGTGGGGCCACCGGCCCCAGTGGGCTGCATGGGCCAAGTGTGGGAGGGACCAGCCCGGTGGGCTGGTGCGCCCACCAGGCCCAAGGCGCCTAGGGTTTGGGAGGCGCCCCACCTTGCTTGGGGGCAAGTTTCCCCCTCTTCCCCCCTTGGCCGCCACCCTAGATGGGTTTTGGGGCTGCCGCACCCCTTGGGGTGGGAACCCTAAAGGGGGCGCAGCCCCCTCCCTCTCCCCTATATATACTTGAGGTTTTGGGGCTGCCATACACAAGAGTTTCCACCTCTCCCTGGCGCAGCCCTACCTCTCTTTCTCCTCATATCTCGCGGTGCTTGGCGAAGCCCTGCTGGATTACCACGCTCCTCCATCACCACCACGCCGTTGTGCTGCTGCTGGACGGAGTCTTCCCCAACCTCTCCCTCTCTCCTTGCTGGATCAAGGCATGGGAGACGTCACCGGGCTGCACGTGTGTTGAACGCGGAGGTGTCGTCCGTTCGGCACTAGGATCTCCGGTGATTTGGATCACGACGAGTACGACTCCTTCAACCCCGTTCTCTTGAACGCTTCCGCTTAGCGATCTACAAGGGTATGTAGATGCACTCCCCTCTCTCTCGTTCCTAGTTTCTCCATAGATAGATCTTGGTGACTCGTACGAAAATTTTGAATTTCTGCTACGTTCCCCAACAGTGGCATCATGAGCTAGGTCTATTGCGTAGATTCTTTGCACGAGTAGAACACAAAGTAGTTGTGGGCGTTGATTTTGTTCAATATGCTTACCGTTACTAGTCCAATCTTGTTTCGACGGTATTGTGGGATGAAGCGGCCCGGACCGACCTTACACGTACTCTTACGTGAGACAGGTTTCACCGACTAACATGCACTAGTTGCATAAGGTGGCTAGCGGGTGCCAGTCTCTCCCACTTTAGTCGGCTCATATTCGATGAAAAGGGTCCTTATGAAGGGTAAATAGCAATTGGCATATCACGTTGTGGCTTTTGCGTAGGTAAGAAACGTTCTTGCTAGAAACCCATAGCAGCCACATAAAACATGCAAACAACAATTAGAGGACGTCTAACTTATTTTTGCAGGGTATGCTATGTGATGTGATATGGCCAAAAAGAATGTGATGAATGATATGTGATGTATGAGATTGATCATGTTCTTGTAATAGGAATCACGACTTGCATGTCGATGAGTATGACAACCGGCAGGAGCCATAGGAGTTGTCTTAATTTATTGTATGACCTGCGTGTCATTGAACAAACGCCATGTAATTACTTTACTTTATTGCTAACCGTTAGCCATAGTAGTAGAAATAATAAGTTGGCGAGACAACTTCATGGAGACACGATGATGGAGATCATGATGATGGAGATCATGGTGTCACGCCGGTGACGATGATGATCATGGAGCCCCGAAGATGGAGATCAAAAGGAGCAAAATGATATTGGCCATATCATGTCACTATTTGATTGCATGTGATGTTTATCATGTTTATACATCTTATTTGCTTAGAACGACGGTAGTAAATAAGATGATCCTCATTAAAATTTCAAGAAAGTGTTCCCCTAACTGTGCACCGCTATGAAAGTTAAATTGCTTCAAGCACCACGTGATGATCGGTGTGATAGATTCTAACATTCACATACAACGGGTGTAAGACAGATTTACACACGCGAAACACTTAGGTTGACTTGACGAGCCTAGCATGTACAGACATGGCCTCGGAACACAAGAGACCGAAAGGTCGAGCATGAGTCGTATAGTAGATACGATCAACATGAAGATGTTCACCGATGATGACTAGTCCGTCTCACGTGATGATCGGACACGGCCTAGTTGACTCAGATCATGTAATCACTTAGATGACTAGAGGGATGTCTATCTGAGTGGGAGTTCATTAGATGAACTTAATTATCCTGAACATAGTCAAAAGCCCTTTGCAAATTATGTCATAGCTCGTGCTTTAGTTCTACTGTTTTAGATATGTTCCTAGAGAAAATATAGTTGAAAGTTGACAGTAGCAATTATGCGGACAGTAGAAGGCTTATGTCCTTAATGCACCGCTCGGTGTGCTGGACCTCGAACGTGGTCTGTGGATGTTGCGAACATCTGACATACACGTTTTGATGACTACATGATAGTTCGGTAATGTTAAATGGTTTAGAATTGAGGCCTCAGAGACATTTTTGAAATGTCGCAGAACATATGAGATGTTCCAAGAGCTGAAATTGGGATTTCAGGCTCGTGCCCACGTCAAGAGGTATGAGACCTCCGACGAGTTTTCTAGCCTACAAACTAAGGGAGAAGATCTCAACCGTTGAGTTTGTACTCAGATTGTCTGGGTACAACAATCACTTGAATCGAGTGGGAGTTAATCTTCCAGATGAGATAGTGATGTTTCTCCAAAGACATTGCCACCAAGCTATTAGAGCTTCGTGATGAACTATAACATAACAGGGATAGATATGAGGATCCTTGAGCTATTCGCAATGTTCGACACCGCGAATGTAGAAATCAAGAAGGAGCATCAATTGTTGATGGTTAGTGAAACCACTAGTTTCAAGAAGGGCAAGGGTAAGAAGGGGTACTTCATGAAACGCCAAATCAGTTGCTGCTCCAGTGAAGAAACCCAGGGTTAAACCCAAACCCGAGACTAAGTGCTTCTGTAATGAGGAAACGGACACTGAAGCAGAATTACCCTAGATACTTGGTAGATGAGAAGGCAGGCAAGGTTGACAGAAGTATATTGGATATACATTGAATCAAATGTGTACTTTACTAGTACTGCTAGTAGCACTAGGGTATTGAGATACCGGTTCGATTGCTAAAAGTGTTAGTAACTCGAAGTAAAAGGCTGCGGAATAAACGGAGACTAGCTAAAGGTGAGATAACGATGTGTGTTGGAAGTGTTTCCAAGGTTGATGTGATCAAACATCGCACGCTCCCTCTACCACCAAGATTGGTATTAAAACTAAATAATTGTCATTTGGTGTTTGCGTTGAGCATAGACATGATCGGATTATGTCTGTCGCAATACGGTTATTCATTTAAGAAGAATAATGGTTACTCTGTTTATTTGAATAATACCTTCAATGGTCTTGCACCTAAAAGAATGGTTTATTGAATCTCGATCGTAGTGATACACATTTTCATGCCAAAAGATATAAGATAGTAATGATAGTACCATTTACTTGTGGCACTGCCATGTAAGTCATATTGGTATAAAACGCATGAAGAAGCTCCATGCTGATGGATCTTTGGACTCACTCGTTTCTGAAAATTTTGAGACATGCGAACCATGTCTATTGGTGTATCCACATGAAGAAACTCCATGCAGATGGATCGTTTGGACTCACTTGATTTTGAATCACTTGAGATATGCAAATCATACCACATGGGCAAGATGACTGAAAAGCCTCATTTTCAGTAAGATGGAACAAGATAGCAACTTGTTGGAAGTAACACATTTTGATGTGTGCAGTCCAATGAGTGCTGAGGCATGCAGTGAATATCGTCATGTTCTTACTTCGCAGATGATTTGAGTAGATGTTGTATATTTACTTGATGAAACACAAGTCTGAATTATTGAATGGTTCAAGTAATTTAAGAGTGAAGTTGAAGATCATCGTGACAAGAGGATAAAATGTCTATGATATGATCATAGAGATGAGTATCTGAGTTACGAGCTTTGGCACGCAATTAAGACATTGTGGAAATTGTTTCACAATTAATACCGCCTGGAACACCATAGTGTGATGGTGTGTCCGAACATCATAGTTGCACCCTATTGGATATGGTGCGTACCATGATGTATCTTATCGAATTACCACTATCGTTCATGGGTTAGGCATTAGAGACAACCGCACTCACTTTAATAGGGCACAACGTAATTCCGTTGAGACGACAACGTTTGAACTATGGTTTGGAGAAACCTAAGTTGTCGTTTCTTAAAAGTTGGGGATGCGACGCTTATGTGAAAAGGTTTCAAGTTGATAAGCTCGAACCCAAAGCGGATAAAATGCATCTTCATAGGACACTCAAAAACAGTTGGGTATACCTCCTATTTCAGATCCGGAAGCAAAAGGATTGTTTCTAGAAACGGGTCCTTTCTCAAGGAAAGGTTTCTCTTGAAAGAATTGAGTGGGAGGAAGACAGAACTTGATGAGGTTGTCGAACCCTCACTTCAACCGGAGAGTAGTGCAACACAGAAAGATGTTTCTGTGGAACCTACGACTGTTGAAGAGGAAACTAATGATAGTGATCATGAAGCTTCGTATCAAGTTGCTATTGAACCTCGTAGGTCGACAAGGATATGTACTACTCCTAAGTGGTACAGCAATCCTGTCTTAGAGGTCATGTTGCTAGACAACAATGAACCTACGAGCTATGGAGAAGCGATGGTGGGCCCGGATTCCGACAAATGGCTCGAGGCCATAAAATCCAAGAGAGGATCCATGTATGAAAACAAAGTGTAGACTTTGGAAGAACTACTTGATGGTCGTAAGGCTGTTGGGTACAGATGGATTTTAAAAGAAAGACAGACAATGATGGTAAGTATTACCATTAAGAAAGCTCGACTTGTCGTTAAGATATTTTCCGACAAGTTCAAGGAGTTGACTACGATGAGACTTTCTCACTCGTAGCGATGCTAAGAGTCTGTTGGAATTATATTAGCAACTACTGCATATGATCTTGCAGATAGGATGTCAAAACATTGTTTCCTCGACGATATCCTTGAGGAAAGGTTGTATGTGATACAACCAGAAGGTTTTGTCAATCCTGAAAGATGCTAACAAGTGTGCAAAGCTCCAGCAATCCTTCTAAGGACTGGAGTAAGCATCTCGGAGTTGGAATATACGCTTTGATGAGATGATCAAAGATTTTGGGTTTATACGAAGTTTATGAGAAACTTGTATTTCCAAAGAAGTGAGTGGGAGCACTATACAATTTTTGATGAGTATATGTTGTTGACATATTGTTGATCAGAACTGATGTACAATTTCTGGAAAGCATATAGGGTTATTTGAGAAGTGTTTTTCAATAGAAAACCTGGATTAAGCTGCTTGAACATTGAGCATCAAGATCTATGAGGATAGATCAAAAACGCTAAATGGTACTTTCAAATGAGCACATACCTTGACATGATCTTGAAGGTGTTCAAGATGGATCGGTCAAAGAAGGAGTTCTTGCCTGACTTGTAAGGTATGAAGTTAAGACTTAAAGCTCGACCACGGCAGAAGAAAGAGGAAGGACGAAGGTCGTCCCCTATGTTTTTGTCATAGGCTCTATACGGTATGCCATGCTGAGTACCGCACCTGATGTGTGCCTTGCCACATGTCTGGCAAGAGGGTACAAAGGTGATCCAGGAGTGGATCACTAGATAGCGGTCAAAATTATCCTTAGAGGAATAAGGAAATGTTTCTCGATTATGGAGGTGATAAAGAGTTCGGCATAAAGGGTTACGTCGATGCAAGCTTTAACACCTCTCCAAATGACTCTGAGTAGCAAACCGGATACGTATAGTGGAGCGACCATTTGGAATAGCTCCAAGTGGAGCGTGGAAGCAACATTTACAATATGACCTAGAGATTTGCGAAGTACATACGGATCTGAATGTTGCAGACCCGTTGACTAAAACCTCTCTCACAAGCAAAACATGATCAAACCCCAGAACTCATTGAGTCTTAATCACATGATGATGTGAACTAGTTTAGTGACACTAGTAAACTCTTTGGATGTTGGTCACATGGCGATGTGACCTGTGAGTGTTAATCACATGGCGATGTGAACTAGATTATTGACTCTAGTGCAAGTGGGAGACTGTTGGAAATATGCCCTAGAGGCAATTACAAATTAGTTATTATTATATTTCCTTGTTCATGATAATCGTTTATTATCCATGCTATAATTGTATTGATAGGAAACTCAGATACATGTGTGGGTATATAGACAACATCATGTCCCTAGTAAGCCTCTAGTTGACTAGCTCGTTGATCAACAGATGGTTACGGTTTCCTGACCATGGACATTGGATGTCGTTGATAACGGGATCACATCATTAGGAGAATGATGTGATGGACAAGACCCAATCCTAAGCCTAGCACAAAGATCGTGTAGTTCGTATGCTAAAGCTTTTCTAATGTCAAGTATCATTTCCTTAGACCATGAGATTGTGCAACTCCCGGATACCGTAGGAATGCCTTGGGTGTACCAAACGTCACAACGTCATTGGGTGGCTATAAAGGTGCACTACGGGTATCTCCAAAAGTGTCTGTTGGGTTGGCACGAATCGAGACTGGGATTTGTCACTCCGTGTGATGGAGAGGTATCTCTGGGCCCACTCGGTAGGACATCATCATAATGTGCACAATGTGACCAAGGGGTTGATCACGGGATGATGTGTTACGGAACGAGTAAAGAGACTTACTGGTAACGAGATTGAACAAGGTATCGGCATACCGACGATCGAATCTCGGGCAAGTACAATACCGCTAGACAAAGGGAATTGTATACGGGATTAATTGAGACCTTGACATCGTGGTTCATCCGATGAGATCATCATGGAACATGTGGGAGCCAACATGGGTATCCAGATCCCGCTGTTGGTTATTGGTCGGAGAGTTGTCTCGGTCATGTCTGCATGGTTCCCGAACCTGTAGGGTCTACACACTTAAGGTTCGATGACGCTAGGGTTATAAAGGAAGTTTGTATGTGGTTACCGAATGTTGTTCGGAGTCCCGGATGAGATCCCGGACTTCACGAGGAGTTCCGGAATGGTCCGGAAGTAAAGATTTATGTATGGGAAGTCCTGTTTTGGTCACCGGAAAAGTTTCGGGTGTTATCGGTAACGTACCGGGACCACCGGGAGGGTCCCGGGGGTCCACCAAGTGGGGCCACCGGCCCCAGAGGGCTGCATGGGCCAAGTGTGGGAGGGGACCAGCCCCAGGTGGGCTGGTGCGCCCCCCCACCAGGGCCCAAGGCGCCTAGGGTTTGGGGAGGGGATGCCTCCACCTTGCTTGGGGGGCAAGTTTCCCCCTCTCCCCCCCTTGGCGGCCACCCTAGATGGGTTTTGGGGCTGCCGCACCCCTTGGGGTGGGAACCCTAAAGGGGGCGCAGCCCCCTGCCTCTCCCCTATATATACCTGAGGTTTTGGGGCTGCCATACACAAGAGTTTCCACCTCTCCCTGGCGCACCCTACCTCTCTTTCTCCTCATATCTCGCGGTGCTTGGCGAAGCCCTGCTGGATTACCACGCTCCTCCATCACCACCACGCCGTTGTGCTGCTGCTGGACGGAGTCTTCCCCAACCTCTCCCTCTCTCCTTGCTGGATCAAGGCATGGGAGATGTCACCGGGCTGCTCGTGTGTTGAACACAGAGGTGCCGTCCGTTCGGCACTAGGATCTCCGGTGATTTGGATCACGACGAGTACGACTCCTTCAACTCCGTTCTCTTGAACGCTTCCGCTTAGCGATCTACAAGGGTATGTAGATGCACTCCCCTCTCTCTCGTTCCTAGTTTCTCCATAGATAGATCTTGGTGACTCGTAGGAAAATTTTGAATTTCTGCTACGTTCCCCAACAATGTGTCCTATGGTGTCGATACCAATTGGTATATGGACACAGGCGCCACAAATCATATCACTGGTGAATTGGAGAAGCTGACAATGCATGAAAAATACCGTGGCCATGATCAAGTCTACACCGCCGCAAATGGTGCAGGTATGGAGATAAGTCATATTGGTCACTCATTTATCAAAACCCCACACAAAAATCTTGAGCTCAATGAAATCTTGCATGTTCCCAATGCTTCCAAAACCTTGTTATCTGTTCATCGTATTGCTCTTGACAACAATGTTTTTCTAGAGTTTCACCCATTCTTTTTTTTTATCAAGGATCAGGTCACGAAGAAAGTACTTCATAGAGGTGTTTGTGTGCAAGGCATCTACTCTTTGCTTCCGCGGTATTGCCGATACAATAAACAAGCCTATGGTGCCATCAAGCTTTCTGCTGAACGGTGGCACAATCGCTTAGGACATCCTTCGTTTGCTACTGTCCATCGTATTCTTAGTAATAATAATCTCCCAGTTGTTGGTGAAAGAAACTCAGAAACAATTTATGATTCCTGTCAACGTGCTAAAAGTCATCAATTACCATATCATGTGTCTATTAGTGTCTCCACAAAACCTTTGCAACTTATCTTTTCTGATGTATGGGGTCCAGCACCCACCTCTGTTGGTAGACACCAATACTATGTAAGCTTTATTGATGACTTTAGCAAATATACGTGGATTTATCTTCTTAAGAAACGTTCTAACGTGTTTCAAGTGTTCCTCAACTTTCAAGCTCTTGTAGAGCGAAAATTCGATAGTAAAATCATTGTTGTACAGTCCGACTGGGGTGGTGAGTATGAGAAACTCAACTCTTTTTTTCAAAAGATAGGTATCTCTCATCATGTTTCATGCCCGCATGCGCATCAGTAGAATGGCTCTGCTGAACGAAAGCATCGACATATTGTCGAAGTAGGCTTGGCCTTATTAGCTTCTGCTTCCATGCCTCTCAAATTTTGGGATGAGGCTTTTCTCACCGATGTTCATCTTATGAACATGTGGCCCAGTCGCACTATTTCTCATGAAACTCCCACTGGACGTCTTCTTCATATCACACCAGATTACACCGCCCTTCGTATTTTTGGTTGCGCATGTTGGCCAAATCTTTGTCCATACAATACTCGAAAACTCATGTATCGTTCCAAACAGTGTGTATTTCTTGGCTATAGTGCGCAACACAAAGGTGTCAAGTGCCTTGATGTTTCTACAGGCCGTGTGTACATCTCACGTGACGTTGTTTTTTATGAGACTCAGTTTCCCTTTGCAAGTCTACACCCCAATGTCAGCGCCCTCCTTAGGAAAGAAATCCTTCTTCTCCCATCTCATCTTTCCGGTGTTTCGTGTGTGGGCGATGAATAGTTGTGCTGACCAAAATATGACTAATATATCTCCTGTTATCCCTGAGTTTGTTGTTCCAGGAAGAATCAGCAAAGAAAATGACGTAGAAAATGGTGCATCAGGGAGCTCCAGCGTGCATGCAGGCGATCCGGTGCAATTAGCCTCGGGATCGACCCGGCTGGAAGTGTCCAACCCGACCGCATCTCCCTCGGGATTGCTATTGAGTCAGGCGGCCCGTGTCCCTCCACCATCTCCCGCCCCGCGCCTCTCCGCAGGAGACGCGTGTCACCCTGCCTCCGCGCTGGGCTCCGCGGGCACCGTGCTCCAATCAGCAATGGGGAGCCAGCCGACCGCGCGGTACGCGCCGGTCCCACAGACGTACCTCCAGCGGGCCACCTTGTCCTCTGCGCCAGGCGCGCCAGACAGGCCCGCTGCTGGATCCGATGATGATCCAGTCCCTCCACCCGGATCTTCTGCGGCCTTGCCCGTCTCTCCATCGGCTAGTTCTGCCACAGCAGATCCGGCGGGGTCTGGTGCTGCTGATGCTGCTGGATCTTCTGCGGAAACGTCTTCTGCGGCTACACCACCACTCGTCTCCACGCCTCCTCGTACATGTCGTGACGGCACAATACAACAGGTCAACTACAAAACTAAGTATGGCCTAGTTTCTTCTGTTCCCACAGGTGAACCTCGCACCGTTAATGAGGCTTTAGCTGACCCTAAGGCGGATGGCAATGGAAGAGGAGTTTCATGCCCTCTAGAAAAATCATACATGGCACCTTGTTCCTCCCCGTCTAGGTCGTAATATCATTGATTGCAAATGGGTGTACAGAATCAAACGCAGGTCTGATGGTACAATTGATCGGTATAAAGCCAGACTCGTTGCCAAGGGGTTCAAGCAGAGGTATGGACTAGACTACAAGGACACATTTAGTCCTGTTGTTAAAGCTGCCACCATCCGCCTTGTTTTGTCTATTGTTGTGTCCAGAGGATGGAGTCTTCGCCAGCTAGATGTGCAGAACGCGTTCCTTCATGGTGTTCTAGAAGAGGAAGTGTATATGAAGCAACCTCCTGGGTTTGAGGACAAACATAAACCATCTCACATTTGCAGACTTGACAAATCTCTTTATGGACTCAAGCAAGCTCCACGTGCCTGATATTCTCGGTTGAGTTCTAAGTTGCACACCCTTGGCTTTACTCCCTCTAAGTCTGATACATCCCTGTTTATTTACAATAAGTCACAGATAGCTATCTTTGTACTCATTTATGTGGATGATATCATTGTCACTAGTTCGTCCAATGAGGCAATCATGGCTCTTTTGAAGGATTTGAACTCAGAGGTTGCTCTTAAGGATCTTGGAGATCTTCATTATTTCCTTGGTATTGAGGTAAAAAGGAATGCAGAAGGTGGTCTTCATCTCTCTAGGAAAAATATGCATCTGATCTTTTGAACAAGGCTGGGTTGCAGGGCTGCAAACCATCTCCAACACCACTCTCTAGTTCAGAAAGACTGTCTCTTGCGAAGGGGTTCCTCTGAGTCTAGCGGATGGCACCAAATACATGAGTTTGGTAGGTGCACTTCAGTACTTGACACTTACCAGGCCTGATATTTCTTTTGCAGTCAATAAAGTGTGCCAGTTCCTTCATGCACCTACTTCAGCCCATTGGACTGCTGCCAAACGCATCTTGAGATATGTAAAGCACACCTTGGGTGTTGGCCTCACTTTCAGCAAGTCACCCTCAACACTTGTTAGTGCATTTTCTGATTCTGACTGGGCAGGATGTTTGGATGACAGAAGGTCCACAGGCGGGTTTGCAGTTTTCTTTGGACCTAATCTCATCTCATGGTGTGCCAAGAAACAGGCAACTGTCTCTAGGTCGAGTACTGAGGCAGAATATAAGGCGTTGGCAATGCAACAGCTGAAATTATATGGGTCAGATCTATGCTTAAGGAGCTTGGAATATATCATATACAAACTCCATGTCTTTGGTGTGACAATCTTGGTGCCACATATCTTTCAGCTAATCCGGTCTTCCATGCAAGAACCAAGCATATTGAGATTGATTATCACTTTGTTCGTGAAAGGGTTGCAAGCAAGGAGTTGGAGATCCGGTTTGTTCCTTCAAAAGATCAAGCTGCAGATGGCTTCACAAAGGCCTTGGCTACAGGACCGTTTGAAGAGTTCAAGCATAATCTAAACTTGAGAAGCTTAGATTAAGAGAGGGTGTTAAACATGAGATATTGTAGGGATATAGATGGCAGCAAGGACTTGTCTTGCGCCATAGATAGAGTCCTTTTTCTGTTTAACCTTCTATCCCTATCTCTCTCTCTCTCTGTAATATCTCTGGTTGGTTGAATCCCAACCGAGTCCCTCTGTACCCCTCGCAAGACACCCCTCGCTTGATCAATATAACTTGCGGGCTCTCCCTGTTGGAGAGTTGAGACGCTTCCATATCTTCCCACATATTCTTTACTACAAGATAGCTCCAGTGACTTGGTAAAACTAGATTATTTCAATAAGCGGTCCCATCCTAGTATTTTCCCCGAGTTTCCCTAACAGTTGACTCAGTGACCTAGTGTATAGACAAATGGCACTCTAGGAGGACTTGACTGTTTCTACTACTTTAGGTTCCGTAAAGACTATGACTGGATTATTTGGGCAACAATAAATTCAGTAATGCAAGTTACATGTCAACATTGGCTTAACGTTCAATAGAAACTAATGTCAAAGATCATTTAGAGAATAATCGCCATGTAAATAAGTATAACATGCTACTTCAATGCGGACTATATCAAATTCATAATTCCTCCACCTGGTGAATATATAGCTAATGATACATCAATGAGGGCTAAAGAATTATGTAAGATCCATACAAATATGAAAACAAGGTAAGTAGGCAGTTTTGTTGCCCTGCCACGATGGAACTGTACAAATTCTAACTGGCAACAAGACTCCTTGAATTTTACTTGTCACCTTCCGGTTTTTAAGCAATCCATCAGATAGCGATTACCCAATTTTTTAGTCATAGCTCTGTGCAACATGAGCACAACCAAACTACGCATACTGTACTAAGAGAGCAATGATGCATTGATATGATTACCCAATTACAAGAACTCACTAATTAAAACTTCAGAGAATTACTAGTTGCCCCGATGAGGACATGTAAAATCATACAGTATGTAATAAGTTCTGAAACTAAAGGAAAATAATACTAATGAATCAAAGTCTAAATGCCATGCTTTCTTCAACAAAGGAAGAAATATTCAGGCCCCAAGCAGCTTACATGACTGGAACGGCTTTGACTTGGACAGGTAACAAGTATAGAACCTCACGCCCTCAGTAGCCGGGACAGAGGAAACAGTCAACCCTGCTTTTAACTGGAATTTGTTCATGGCAAACTTAGCCACTTAGCAGGAAGTCATTTTCACAACTACACTTTCAACCATTAGGATCCTTTCCAAACATCAGCACTGCAGGCATCAACCATATTTTATATCTGAATACAGCTCACCCCAGGGTTCTAATCGACCATTAGTCCTCAATGGAAAGCAGCACAAATGCTCTTTAACTAGAATCTATTAATGGCAACTTAGCCACTTGGCAGCAATTCATTTTGAGAACTATATGACAATTCCATGTTTCCCTCAAGTCTAAGCAACTCACCACGACAGCCATCATCTGCAGACAACAAATGAATTGCCTTTTTAATCTCAATCCAGCTTAGCCCAGGTTCATTTACAGCCATCATCCCTCTGGCTAATTTCCTAGTTTTTGCTGCAACGACCCGTTTTCTGGCAGAAGCATAAAGGTTTTAAAGCAATGTTTATGTCTGACACTTATTTTCCTGCAGGAGTTGACAGAACATTTCCTTTTCTTTGGCCTCCTCACGAGGACCAAAAGCCTTGCTAAAACTAGAACTAGCCTAGACAACAGTCGCACATCCAGTAAAACAAACCGAAACTCCAGAAGTTCAAGAGAAACTGAACACAAAAATGTTTAAGGGGAAGAAACCGAAATCTTTTACAAGTGCCATCTTCGATTAGCTAAACAAACAGAGAAAGGGCAGCAGATTGTACTGCTCCACACAGAGAACAGCAAACAGTCTTCAGATTAGCATCCACCATACATTTCATAAATTATGTTGTATCAACGCATATCACAAGCAATATTGTCCTCAGCATGAAGGGGAACTCAAGGTCAAACGATATGACCCCTGCTATTGAATCTATCCACCAAATGACACCTGAGGCGGTAGCAAGGAAGACACTATAAGTTGAGAAAAAGGGAAACAACACATAAAGTTTAAAGACCATTTGCACACAGGCTCCCTAGACAGAACCTGCCAAGAGCCGTGTCTGACTTGTTCTAGGGATGCTCTTTATTCTCCCATTTTCTTCTGAGCTTGTTCACCTTCACCATTATTATGACATAGAACATATCAAAGAACCTGTCAACCGCCAGAAAATACGCGACCCTCCAAGCCCTTGCGAAGAACAGTATGTTACAGACGGTCAAAAGCCCGAACATGAATCCCACTTCCGCCGTGATGTATGTCATCGCGGGCATCACGGATAAGTTATCGGTGCCATCATTTCCTGTTTCCACAAATGGAGCCTTTTCAAAGCAGGGGCCATTCCGACGAAGGCATAGTGCAGCATTGCCCACAAAACTCTCATTTGTGAATGTGGACAACTGCCCCCCTGTTGGGATATTTCCAGTGAGGTTGTTGTATGATACATCAAATTTGAAGAGGAAATGCAGCTCCGATAGAGATGATGGTATGCTCCCATTGAGATTGTTGTGGGAAAAATTCAACACTTCCAGGCCCCACATGTTTGACAACTCATCAGGAATGCACCCTGAGAAATTGTTCCAGCTGAAGTCCAGTACATTAAGCTGCACGAGATGGCCAAGGCCAGGCAAGACTGACCCAACAAGCGAGTTATTAGAGAGGATCAGCGCCCCCGGGAAGCTGCTGAGACGGTTGTACTGGAAACCTTTGTCGGCTGAATTCTTCTTGGTGAATAATGGGAGGTCCTCTATCGATGCATCCTCACCCATATAGGTACTTGAAATCAAACCCTTCATCCGTGTAAAGCTCTCAGGAAGCTCCCCGATAAAAGAGTTGTTCGACATGTCGACATAGAAAAGATTATTCAAATTGCCTAACCATGGCGGGATATTTCCATGGAACTTGTTGCATGAAATGTCCAGTATTCTGAGGCTTTTCAAGCTCTGCAGCCAAGGCTGAACCATACCTGAGAGTGCGCAGTTTGCCAGGACAAGCACCTGCAAGCTCTTGAACCCACTGATGCTGTCCATTGGCATTGTCTCACCACCATGGAAGTTCTGGGTAAGCACTAAGCTCGTCAATTTGGGCAGATGCTGCAAGACTTGCAACGCCGATGACAGGTTGGTGAAGCCATTTTCAGCAATAGAGAAGTGCAATAGGGATCGCAAATTCTTAAAACTCTCTGGTATCTCCCCAGCAAGCTTGTTCCTTCCAAGGTTCAATGTCCTCAACTCAGTGCACCACATGAGATTTGGAGGTATAGGACCACTCAGGATGTTGCCTGTTGCATCCAAAACATTCAGCCTTGGTATTAAACTGAAGTCAATGGCAATCTCACCCGACAGTGAGTTGTTCCTTAGGTCGATCACTCGCAGCATTGGGCAGCTCGACAGGGAAGCGGGCAATGTGCCACTCAACGAATTTGAGGCCAAGCTCAAGAACTCCAGCCTCCTCAAACCTCCAAACACATCAGGGATGACGCTACTGAACATGTTATATGACAGATCAATATGCATAAGCTGTGAGAAGTTACCCAGGTCCTCGGCGAGACTACCAGAGAGCTGATTATCTCGTAAGCTCAGCTTTCTCAGCTCTGATATCATGTAAAGGTCGCTGGGGAGATTCCCGGTAAGGCCACAGCCATCAATACAGAGTTCAGTAAGCATCTTGCACCTGCCGAAGCCGGAGAGGAGCTCACCAGTGAACTCATTCCCAGAAAATCGCAGGGCCTTGACCGGCGCAATACAGAGAGCCATGGCGTTGATGCCACCAGAGAAGGCATTGCTTGAAATATCAAGAACCGTCAGGTTCATCGCGCCGGAGAACACAGGGTGTGGTCCCTTGAATTGGTTGAAGGACACATTCACCACCTCAATCGCCAAGAAGCCTTGTTCACTCGTCAGGAACGCGCCGGAGAGCACATTCATGCTGAGGTCGAGAATCCTCATCCTTGCTAATCGGCCAAGCCCCTCTGGTGGCTGGCCGCTGAGATAGTTGCGGGAGAGGTTTAGAGTCACAAGGCGATCAAGCAAGGTGATCGCAGAGGAGATGCCACCATAAAGGCTCTTGTTGGAGAGATCCAACCCAATAACCCTCCCAAGACCACAAGATATGCCAGTCCAGGAACAGCACGCTTTGTCGTTGGGACCCCACCCGACAAGCCTGCTGCCCTTCGTATTGAAACCACTGGAAAAAACGAGAAGCGCCTCCAGGTCAGTGGAATTGCATGTCTGGTTCCGGGAGTGGCTGCCATGTGTGTGAAGCAGAAAGCAGACGAGCAAGCAGGGGAACAAGCAGTAGTAGCCTCCCATCTTTGGCGAGAGGTGGTAGATAAGCTAGAAAATGATTCTGAAGGGCATGAACAATTTGGGAGGACTTGGAAAAGAACTCTGGGCTAAATTCACACCTTTCTTGCAAAGCTGCATGAATTCAAGCATCAAGAACACACAAAGATAACAAATAGCAATTGTGAGAGCACTCCAAACGAAGGAAAGGACAAAGCTGTTACCTTGGAGGTATCCTTCTCCAGAAAGCCTACCAAAGGAAACCAAGAAGGTGGTCTTGATCCTATTAGACCAGTTTGAAGCTTAACCGGAAAATTTCTCGGTTGTTGTTCTCGAAGTCAATGTAAATAGACAGTGTGTTCTTTACTTAAAGACATGTTCAGTGCCCCAAAAAATATGAATAACCCCCCCCCACACACACACACACACCACTACCACCAAGCAGAAAAATGACTTGGTCAAACTGCAGCTCTGTGGGATGGTTTGAATATGTCAAATTTTAATTTAGGTCATTGTTTGGGCTGATTAATAAATTTTAAAATGCAAGTTGCATATGACCATTATTAGCTAAGTTAAATTTATATAATCATTGGCATGTAAATGCTATTATTTTTTACGCCCCCCCACACACACACGGACCCACCCACCCATGAAAAAATGAGTTAGTCAAACAATATTATTTTAATATATGTCGTACCTTTCTAGTTCTTTTTTTCCCGAGTTCCCCTAGCTGTCAGACTCAGCAACCCAAGTCCTACAGGACTTTGGGAGGCTTTGACTATTTCTATAAATTGGGTACCAAAAACTACGCTTGGATTATTTGGGCTGGAAAATAAATTGCAGAAATGCAAGTTACATATCACCACTCGACAAGCCTGCATCCCTTATCTAAGCCATTGGAAAAAGCAAGAAGCACCTCCAGATCAGTGGGGTTGCATGTCTGATTTAAGGAGTGAATGACATGCACGTGGAGCAGAAAGTACATAAGCAAGAAGTGGAACATGCAGTAGTAGAAAATGTTTCTGACGGGCATGAGCAATTTGGAAAACTTGGGAAAGAACTCTGGGCAAAACTAACACCTTTCTTACAAAGCTGCATGAAATCAAGTATCAGGAACAAGCAAAGCTGACAAATAGCAACCGCAAGAGGACTGCAAAAGAATGGAAATAGTTCAAGCTTAACAGCAAGCTTTTTGGTTGCTGTTTTCGAAGTCAACGGCAATGAACAGTGTATTCCTTACTAAAAGACAGCTCCAGTGATTTGGTAAAAAGTAGATAATTTTACTATAAGCGGTCCCCTCCTAGTATTTCCTCCGAGTTTCCCTAACAATTGACTCAGTGTCCCAGTGCATAGACCTATGGCACTCTAGGAGGGGTTGACTATTTCTACTACTTTAGGTACCGTAAAACTACGACTGGATTATTTGGGCCGAACAATAAACTGAATAATGCAAGTTACATATCAGCATTGATTAAGAAACTTAATGCAAGTTCCATTCAATAATGAAACCAATGTCGAAGATCATTTAGAGAATAATCACCATGTAAATAAGTATGTCCTGCTACTTCAACGCGGATCATATCGAACTCCTAATTCCTCCACCTGGTGAATTAGCTACTGGATACATCAATGAGGGCTAAAGAATTATGTAAGATCCATGTACAAATATGAAAACAAAATCTGTAGGCAGTTTTGTTGCCCTATCAAGCTGGACTCTGCAAATTCTAACTGGCAACAAGATTACTTGAACTTTATTAATCACCTTCCTATTTTTAAGCAATCCATTAGGTAGCAATTAACCCATATCATAGCTAAACTGTGATTCCTCGGTGCAACATGAGCACAACAAAACTATGTATACTTGTATTAAGAGATCAATGATGCATAGATATGGTTGCCCAATTAACCAATTAGAAGAATTCACTAATTAAACCTTCAGAGTTATTAGTTGCCCCGGTGAAGCCATGTAAAATCATATATAATAAGTTCTGAAACAGCTTACATGATTGGAATGACTTGACTTGGACAGGTAACTCCGGAACCTCACGCCCTTAGTAGCTGGGACAGAGGACTCAAATCTGCTTTTAACTGGAATTTTTTCATGGCAACCAAGCCACTTAGCAGCAAGTCCTTTCACAACTGCACTTTCAACCACTAGGGTCCTTTCCACCTATCAGCACTGCAGGCATCAACCATATTTTATATCTGAATACAGCTCAACCCAGGGTCCTCATCGACCATCAGTCCTCAATGGAAAGCAGCTCAAATGACTACTTCGAGTAGCCAAACAAACAGAGAAAAGGACAGAAGTTTGTAATTGCTCCACACAGAGAACAGCGAACAGTCTTCAGATTTGCATCTGCCATGCAGTTCATAAATTTTGTTGTATCAATGCATATCACAAACAGTATTGACCTCAGCATGAAGAGGAACTAAAGATCTAACCATATGATACCTGCTACTGAATCTATCGACCTAATGACACCTGAGACGGTACCAAGGAAGACACTATAAGCTGAGCAAAAGCAGACAACATATAAAGTTAAAAGAGCATTTGCACACAAGTCCCCCTAGATAGAACCTGCCAAGAGCCATGTCTGGCTTATTCTAAGGATGCTCTTTTTTCCTCCCATTTTCTTGTGAGCTTGCTCATCTTCACCATTATCATTACATAGAGCTTATCAAAGAACCTGTCGACCGCCAGAAAATACGCGGCCCTCCAATCCCTTGCGAAGAACAGTATGTTACAGATGGTCAAAAGCCCGAAAGCGAATCCCACTTCCACAGTGATGTATGTCGTCGCGAGCATTGCGGATATGGTATCGGTGCCAGCACTTCCTGCTCCTTCAAATGGAGCCTTTCCAAAGCAGTGATCGCTCCCAAAAAAGCATAGTCCAGCATTGCCCACAAAATTCTCATTTGTGAATGTGGAAAATTGGCCCTCTGTTGGGATTAGTCCAGTCAGGTTGTTGTATGAGACATCAAACATGGAGAGAAATGTCAACTTTGTCAGAGATTCTCGTATGCTCCCACTGAGGTCATTGTGGGTTAAATTTAGCTCCTCCAAGCTTGAAATGGTTGACAGCTCATCAGGAATTGACCCCGATAAGTTATTCCAGCCCAAGTCCAACACATGAAGCTTCACAAGATTGCCAAAGCCCCCCAGGATGGGCCCAACAAGCAAGTTATTAGAGAGGATCAGCGACGGTGGGAAGCGGCTGACATGGTTGTACTGCAAACCTTTGTTACCTGAATTCTTCTTTATAAATAATGGAAAGTTCTCTATTGATGCATGCTCAGTCGAACTATTACTCGAAATTAAACTCTTCATCTGTGTAAAGCTCTCAGGCAGCTCCCCACTGAATAAATTGTTTGACAGGTCGACGTAGAAGAGATTATTCAGATTGCCCAACCATAGTGGGATCTTTCCGTTCAACTTGTTCCATGAAAGGTCCAGCGCTCTGAGGCTCTCCATACTTTGCAGCCAAGGCGGAATCATGCCCGAGAGCACACAGTTTGCCAAAACAAGCACCTGCATGCTCTTAAACCCATTGATGCCATCCATTGGCAGGGTCTCACCACCATGGAAGTTCTTGGTGAGCACCAAAGTCGTCAGTTTGGGCAGGTGCTGCAAGACTCGTAATGCGGCTGACAAGTTGGTGAAGCCATTACGATCAAGCGAGAGGTGTGACAGGGATCGCACATTCTTAAAGCTCTCTGGTATCTCCCCATCAAGCATGTTCTTCCCAAGGTTCAGTGTCCTCAACTCAGTGCACCACATGAGATCTGGAGGGATGGGACCACTCAGCATGTTGGCCCCTGCATTCAGAATGATCAATCTCGGTAGTAAACGGAAGTCAATGGTAATCTTGCCCGACAGCGAGTTGTTCCTTAGGTTGATCACTCGCAGCATTGGGCAGCTCGACAGGGAAGCAGGCAATGTGCCAGCCAACAAATTTGAGCCCAAGTTTAAGAACTCCAGCCTCCTCAAACCCCCAAACACATCAGGGATAATGCCACGGAACATGTTATATGACAGGTCAATATGAATAAGCTGAGAGAAGTTACCCAGGTCCTCGCTGAGACTACCAGAGAGTAGGTTATCTCGTAAGCTCAGCCTCCTCAACTCTGATATAGTGTAAAGGTCGCTGGGGAGGTTTCCGGTAAGGCCACTGCCATCAATAGAGAGCTCAGTAAGCATCTTGCACTGGCCGAAGCCGGTGAGGACCTGACCGGTGAACTTATTCCAAGAAAACCGCAGGGCCTTGACCGGCGCAACACAGAGGACCGTGATGTTGATGCCACCAGAAAAGGCATTGCTCGAGATATCAAGAACCGTCAGGTTCATTGCGCCAGGGAACACAGGGTGTGGTCCCTTGAATTGGTTGAAGGAGACATTCACCACCTCAATCGCTGGGAAGCCGTGTTCACTCGTCGGGAACACGCCGGAGAGCATGTTCATGCTGAGGTCGAGAATCCGCATCCTTGCTAACCGACCAAGCCCAACCGGTGGCTGACCATGGAGAGAATTGCCGGAGAGGTTTAGAGTCACAAGGCCATCAAGCAAGGTGATTGCTGAAGAGATGCCGCCATGAAGGCTCTTGTTGGAGAGATCCAACCCAACAACCCTCCCAAGATCACAAGAGATGCCGGTCCAAGAACAGCACGCTGTGTCGTTGGGACCCCACCCGACAAGCCTGCTGCCCTTCCTATCCAAGCTGCTGGAAAAAGAGAGAAGCGCCTCCAGGTCAGTGGGATTGCATGTCTGATTCAGGGAGTGGCTGCCAAGTGTGTGGAGCAGAAAGCAGACGAGCAAGCAGGGAAACAAGCAGTAGTAGCCTCCCATCTTTTGGCGAGAGGTGGTGCGAAACTATAAGATGATCCTGAAGGTCATGAACAAACTGGAAGGGCTTGGAACAGAATTCTGGGCTAAACTCGCACCTTTATTGCGAAGCTGCATGAAATTCAAGCATCAAGAACACACGAAAATGTCAAATAGCAATTGTGAGAGCAGTCCAAAAGAAGGAAAGGACAAACCTGTTACCTTGGCGCTATACTTGTCCAGAAAGCCTAATAATGGAACATAAACCAAGAAGGTGGTCTGGGGCTTATAACTGTAAAACAAAAGGGCCGGCAGAAAATAGTTCAGTTTGAAGCTGTACCACAAACTCTCTGAGTTGCTGGTCCCAACATCAAGGGATGGACAGTGTATTCTTCTGTACTTAAAGATAGCTTCAGTCTCCTGCCCGGCTTCCCCCTTTCATGGAAAAAATATGAATACCCCCACCCACCCACCCACTCACCCACCCAGAAAACTGACATAGTCAAACTACATTTTAATATAAGTCATCCCTTACTAGTGTTTTCCACGAGTTTCCCCAACAATTGACTCAGCGACCCAATGTAAGTCCTAAAATACTCTGGGACGGTTTGATTATTTCTACAGCTTTAGGTACCGTAAGACTACACTTAGATTATCTGGGGTAAACAATAAATCAAAAATGCAAGTTATATATCAGCATTGTTAGCTTTGTTAAATAGTGGAACTAATGTTGAAGTTCAATTTAGAGAATCATTTCCATGTAAACATTTTTTAAAATAAAGAAACCTTCGCTCTCCTGTCCCACTTCAGGAACAAATATAAACCCCACCCACCTCCCCAAAAAAACTTACTAAAAACATACAACAGTGTTCTACTGGACCATGGTTCAGAAGAGCCCACGCTCCAAGCCTTCCATCTCACTAGGGATATGGACCCATTTGTATTATACATTATATAATCCATGTTGCATAATGGGCATGCTACTGGTTAGTAAACCTATAAGACCTTAATCACATAGGCAGTACTCCCTCCGTCCCTAATTACTTGTCGCTCAAATGGATGTATGTAGCACTAACTCGACCAAGGTCATCGCATCTAGCTATTGTGGTCGCATTCATTTTTTTTGTCATAACTATGGAGAAGTTACTACTAATTACAAGATGAATGCCTCTAATGGGCAGAAATATATGTTTTTGATGATCCACCTGCTATTCTAGAAATTAAAAACTTTTATATCTCTGGATTTTCCCTTGACAATTGCCAAAAATGTAGCATAGACATACCACATAGATGTACTTTTAAGATTGTAAAATTATCAGCAACATTCACTGGAACACAAAAACTGTAGATTCTGCTCCTAAAAATTTACTATATATGTTTGATTTTCTCTCCCATGACACCTTTTTGTAATTTTCTGAAAAGCGAAAACACATGAGTAATATATTCAGTGAAACATGAGAGGAAATATGGACACTAATAAAAAAATATGGTTTCTGTTATAGTGCCAACGTAAACAAAGTATAAGTATATAACGCCATCTAATCAAAAGTAGGTACCACATTTTCTCACATTAGCATGCTGACATGCATGCAGTGTGCTCTGGCTGTTTGGCAGCAGTGCAAACCCATCCAAGTAGCAAATTGGCACATATTGAGACGTCTTTGGCATGAATTTTAATGGGCAACCCTTATGGTCCAAACTCCAAGGACCGTTAGTGATCCATATTAGCATAAATGCTCACCATCTCTACTAATCTGGCCCATACATAGATGCCCATGTCCTTAGATCTAACGATGTGGACCATAGGTGCAGCTGGACCATGGTCCAGAGAATCTTCTCTCAAAACATTTTCATATAAGCCCCACCCACCCCCCCGAGCTTCCCTAACAATTGACTCGGGAGGGTTTGACTATTTCTACAAATTTGGGTAGTAAAAACTACACTTTGGTTATTTGGGCTGAACAATAATTTAAAGAAATGCAAGTTACATATCCACATTATTAGCTAAACTAAGTTAAATAGTGAAACTAATGTTGAATAACTTTGAGAATAATTGCCACGTAAAAATGTATATTCTGCTACTGACCATGTCTGATTCCTAATTTCCTCCACCTGGTGAACTCCCTTTCCATTCCTAAATATAGCAACAACATTCCTTGAATTTTACTTATCACCTTACTTTTTTTAAGCAATCCATCAGCTAGCAATTAAGCCGTGATTCATATCGAAGTTATCATTCCTTGATCCAACATGAGCACGAGCAAACTATGAAACTGTATTAAGAGAGCAATGATGGATCGCTATGGATACCCAATTTATAAGAACATGCTAAATTAAAACTTCAGGATTCAGCAATCTAGATAAGGGCGTGTAAAATCATATGTATTATGTTCTGAACCAAAGATTAATTAATGAATCAAAGTCAAAACGCCATGATTTCATGGAGGAAGGATTTTTTTTTCTTGAATTCTGAGGAAGGAACATCTGGACCTCAGGCAGATTACATGATTGTAAGGGCTTGCCTCTGACATTCATATGGTCATCCGTTAGTTATGCTGAACGAATATTGCTTCTGTTAAAAAAATTCCAATATAAGCTCTGGGAAATCTTGCCCCATATCCTTGAATATTTTTTAGTGCATGTCTTTCCTAGAAGCAAACAGCACACCTGAAAAATGATTAATGTGTAAACTCAGGAAGTCCTTGGAATATTTGGGCTGAACAATAAACTGAATAGTGCAAGTTACATATCAGCATTGGCTAACTAAGCTCAATAGTGAAACTGGTCGTTTTGTGTCTTGTTGTCTTTCCATTGTACCGTCCACTGTTTTCCTTGATAATATTCAGTTATAAGATGCCCTTTGGGTGTCTTTTCTAAAAAAATGTCAGAGTTAAATTTAAAAAATAATCGTCATGTAAATAAGTATATCCTGGTACTTCAATGCAGGTCATATCAATTTCCTAATTTCCTCCACCTGCTGAATATATATCTAATGGATATATGAATGGGGGCTCAAGAATTATGTAAGATCCATACAAATGTGATTCCTTGAAATTTAATTATCACCTTACTATTTTTAAGCAATCCATCAGCTAGTGATTGACCTGTGATTCATAGCTACATTATGATTCCTTGGTGCAACATGAGCACAACCAAACTTTGCATACTGTGTTAACAGAGCAATGATGCATTGATAAGGCTCCAATTAGAAGAATTCCACAATTAAAACTTCAGAATTATTAGTTGCCTTGATGTGACATGTAAAATCATACATGTATGAAGTTCTGAAACCAAAGAATATTAATGCATCAAATCTAAATGCCATGTTTTCATCCACAAAGGAACAAATATTCAGGCCTCAGGCAGCTTACATGATTGGAAGGGCTTGATTGGGACAGGTAACTCTGGAAGTTCACGCCCTTAGTTAATGCTGACCAATTTGTTTGTTCTGGTAAAACAATTCCAATGTAAGCTCTGGGATATCTTCCCCTGTAATCTTCAAAATTCATCAGTTCATGTCATTCACAGAAGCAAACAGCACACCTGTAAATTTCAAGAAGCCTTAATCAAAACAAACGACTCAACAAACAATCTCTGAAATGCTAAAAGATGGCAACACGGGACATTTTGGTAAGTATAAAATTATAGTTTGAAATTCTGCTGCTGATCATAGACAGACTGAAACAGAATCACACAGATATGTCGATGCAAGAGACACGGTACCATTCGCTCAAACTTCTCTCTCCCTTTTTATAAGCAGACTTGAGCAATTGTCAGCTGGTCAATCCAATGCTTAGTATGTACCTAGTGTCTGTCGGAACCAAACATAAGTCAAACTTATGCTCGGTTACTGTGAGTTACACCTCAATAACTTGTTTGATGCAGCTTGACTGTAAATCTTCTTTGATCCAATGGTGCTAACAGTGCTAAGTTTGAACCTTAAATTGATAGATTGTCCCTTGATAAGTTCTCATTTCTTCTGCTTAGCTGTTACACTCGAAATCTTATCATATAAGCCAGTTTAGTAGCCGTGACAGGGGAAAGCAGTCAAAACCGCTTTTAAGTTCTAAGCAAAATCCGTTCATGGCAACTTGGTCACTTGGCAGCAGATCATTTTCACAACTATATTTTAAACCAGTTAGGGTTTAAACTTAAGCACTGCAGAGAAGACATGCACCATATTGTTAATCTTAATAAACTCACCTGAGGGCCCTTATCGATAATCAATCCTCAAAGGAAAGCAAGTCAAATGCTCTTTCACTGAAATCTATTCATGGAACTTAGCCACTTGAAAGCAATTCATTTTCAGAACTATACAACAATTCCATGTTCCCCTTAAGTCGAAGCAACTCGGCACGACAGTCATCGATCTGTGAGTGGCATTCATCATCTGCTGAGAACACATGAATCGTACTTTTTATCTCAACCCAACTCAGCCCAGGTTCCTTCTCAACCGTCATCCCTCTGATTTTTTTCCTAATTTCAGCTACAACATCCCATTTTCCTGCAGCAGCATAAAGGTTTGAAAGCAATACATGTGTTGACATATCATCTGGGTCTTGCGCTAGTGCCTGTTCAGCAGCATGAACACCAACGGACAAATCATTTAATGCTACACAGGAACTTAGCAGAATTCTCCATAATTCAGGACATTTCTTGGCAAATGGGGATTTCTGCAGTAAATCAACTGCTTCCTCCAATAAACCTGCCCTACCTAACAAACTCACCATGCTAGTATAGTGCTTGAATCCTGGCATAATACCATCCGTCATCATACAAAACCAGTAGAACTTTCCTTTCTCAACTAGTCCACAGTGGCTGCATGCTGAAAGGAGGGATATGTAAGTTACATGGTCAGGTTGCAGCTCATCACGAATCATCTCACCGAATAACTTAAATGCCATTTCTGAATTGCCATAATTGCCATATCCCCCTATCATTGAATTCCAACACTTCAAATCTCGCTTTGGTATGGTGTAGAACACCAAATGGGCACCTTGGAGAGCACCATTTTTAGCATACATATCAAGCAGGCTTCCGGAGGCACAGATATTCCCCTCATAACCACTTTTTAATACTTGAGCATGGAGCATCTCTCCTTGCTTAAGACCTGCAAACTCTGCTGTGGAGTTCAAAGCACTGCTGAGAGAGAAGCTGTCGACCTTGTACCCTTCCTGAAGCATGCTAATGAAATACTTCAAGGCTAATTCAGCTTCGCCTGACGAAGAATGGCCTGCAACCATCTCGGTCCACATAATTACATCTTTCTCGGGAAGGGAATCGAACAAAATTCGTGCTGAGCCTGGCTCCCCGTTTGTAAAATACATATTGATCAATGTATTACCTACAAAGACACTGGTCTCCAACCCAGCTTTGACCACTTCAGCATGAAATGGCATTCCACTACGCATTGCAGGTAAAGCAGCAGCAGCAGACACCACAGCTGCAAATGTATACTCGTCAGGGACAACTGGCTCGCCGAACTGCGCATCCTTGAGCCGTACAAAAGCATCCATGGCACTCCATCCATCCCCAGCACCAGAAAACCCAGCAATCAGAGTATTCCATGACACCAAATCAGGCGTCTCAATCCTTTCAAACACACGCAACGCAGTGTTCAGATCACCGCAGCCGGAGTACATGCCAAGCAGCGCATTCTGCAGCGGCGTGTCAGGATAAAGCTCCTCCGACTTCACCACCCAGCCGTGTAGCACGCGCCCTCCGCGGCCATCCCCAGCGCGCGCGCACCCGCTGAGTACCGACGAGAACGTGCTCTCGGTGGGTGCCAGCCCAGCCCTCACCATGCTGCAGAACTGCCCCAGGGCACGCCCGAGGTAGCCGTACCGCACGCTGCAGTGCATGGCGCAGTTCCACGCGACCACGTCCCGCGTCGCCATTTCGTCGAACACCCGGTTGGCGTCCCGCGGCGCCCCGCACTCGGAGTACATCTGCAGCAGGGCGGTGGGCACGATGTCGCTGGCGAGGAAGCCGAGCGCCGCGGCCTGCGCGTGCGCCAGGGCGCCCGCGCGGCCGTCTCGCAGCGCGCCGGCGGCGCGGAGGACGGCGCAGAGGCTGGGCGCGGTGGGGCGGAGCCCGGACGCGCATAGCTGGCCGAAGAGCCGGAAGGCCTGCGGCGCGTGGCGCGGGGCCCCGCGGGAGAGCGCGGAGAGGACGGTGTTGAAGGAGACAACGTTGGGGCGCGGCGCGGAGCGGAGGAGCGCGACCGCGTCGGGGAGCGCGGAGAGGCGGGCGTAGAGGGCGAGGAGCTGGTTGACGAGGAAGGTGCCGGGCGTGGGCGCGGAGGGCGTGGAGGAGACCACGAGGAGCGCGTGCAGCGCGCGCGCGCGGCGGAGGACGGCGCGGCGCGGGGAGCTCGGGCAGGAGCGGTGCAGCGCGTCGGCCGCGGCGGAGAGCGCCGGCTCCAGCGGGTGGAAGCCGAGGCGCGACGGCATCGGTGGAGCGGCGGCGGGGCCGTGCGTATCATTTCGTAGCATAGCGACCGGCCGCACATTAGAGAAGTTCTACTCGACCGCAGCAAATCATGCTAAAGATTTCGAACTTATAAATCAAGATCGAATTAATTACATGGTGTGGTTCCTAACTTAAATTCAAATTAATTTTAGGGTATTCAAAATTTGCATACAACCATGACCAAGTTCTAGCATATTCACGCGAGATCGAATCATTTTCATGAGAAGAATACACGACCCTAGCAGCCACCCGTCCTTTGCCCCTCTCGCCGCCACCGGGGCACGTCACCGGGCAAAGCCCGCACGGAGCCTGCGACGGCGGGGAGGTCTAGATCGAGGAGGCCTGTTGTGGAGGTGATGGAGGGTGCTCGAGCGGAGACCTTCATTGGGCGGTGTGCGACGACGTCGTTGGTGAAGTCGGCGGCAGACGAAGGGATCCAGCACGAAGATCTTCATCAATTGCCTGCCCTGGATGGGTCATTGAAGAAGAGGGTGTCGGTGCACGGTTTTGTACGACGACAAGCTCGACATCGGACACGGACCAGTCGTCCAACGACATAGGTGATCTTTCTGGGTTTTCTCAAGGAGTCTTTGTGTTTGGTTTGGGATGGCAAAACAACGACGTTGTCCCGATGTAGGAATAATGTTCTCCTCGTTCTATCCCATTTCATTGGTGTGTTTTTCACCGGCGGAGGGCGTGTGGAGATGTCTCTCCTGCGGTGTTGTAAGATCCGATCGGTTCAGGTTTTCGGTGGACCCTTTTGAATTTGACCAGCTTTCATAGTCTTTGAAGTTCCTACACGGCCTTGTCGTTGTTTCTTCTCCGTGTGGCGTTTTGCTTCACATATCAGGCCGTTAGCGATTTTCTTCTATGAGCTCCTGGGTTTCAAAAAAATTGCTTCGCCGATGTCGAGGACTGGAGGCGGCATTGAGCTATGCTCACGCGTGCCGCCGGTGGGGTGGGAGGAAACACCCCCCCCCCCCCCCATTTTTATTTTTTTTTTATTTTTGTAAGGTTGTGTTGCTAAGGATCTGTGATGCTTAACTTATTGCATTAGGCCTTTGCGCAAAAAAAGGTTCTAGCATATTCAAAATCCATACCACTTGGTTTGGTAACTTTTGTGAAGTGATGGGAGTAGAGCACGGAGTTTCGGTGGGATTAGATATATGATGTGGCTTTTCATTCTCTCATTTTTGGGCATACGGTGGAAATTTTGTGGGAGATTTGAGGAAGAAGTTTAGGAAGTTTATCGTCTTTGGTTGGTGAGAAATGATAAGAGATTAATAAAGTGATGATAACATAATTATGATCACCCGCAAAAAACATAATTACAATGAAGGATCAATATTAAACCATAATTTTCTTTCATTTCTCACTCATTTTTAAAATAATAGGACCTTCGCTCATATGTCTAATCCTTTTTTAATTCACCTAAAGACCCTTTGTCGGTGTCAAAACCGGCGGATCTCGGGTAGGGGGTCCCGAACTGTGCGTCTAGGCGGATGGTAACAGGAGACAAGGGACACGATGTTTTTACCCAGGTTCGGGCCCTTTCGATGGAGGTAAAACCCTACTCCTGCTTGATTAATATTGATGATATGGGTAGTACAAGAGTAGATCTACTACGAGATAAGAGAGGCTAAACCCTAGAAGCTAGCCTATGGTATGATTGTTGTTCGTCCTACGGACTAAAACCCTCCGGTTTATATAGACACGAAGAGGGTTAGGGTTACATAGAGTCGGTTACAAATGGGAGGAGATCTACATCCGTATCGCCAAGCTTGCCTTCCACGCCAAGGAAAGTCCCATCCGGACACGGGACAAAGTCTTCAATCTTGTATCTTCATAGTCCAGGAGTCTGGCCAAAGGTTATAGTCCGCCATCCGGACACCCCTAATCCAGACTCCATCAAGAGCCCCGAACCAGGCTTCAATGACGATGGGTCCGCGCAGATTGTCTTGACATTGCAAGGCGGGTTCTTCTTCAAATTCGTGTACTGTTGAATAATGTTCGCTTCTCGTGAATATTGCGCTCCTTGGCTTCCACGCCCAATAATGGTCGTCTTCCACGTGTCAAACGAATGCGAAAAGCCAGGGTGTTTTTACATTTACCCCACTAGCTGCGCAAATGAGTTGCCTATAAAAGAGACGAGGATTTAGATCCGAATCACACCATCCTCCCTTCGCGAGCATTCATCGGAGCGCATCCGACAGAGATCCATTCCATCATGGCCGGTCGACGCAGCTCCTCCTCTCGCCCTCCCAGCCCTCACACGGAGGTTGGGAGAGATGTTCCGTCCAAGACAATGAGCTAGTGACGCTCCAAACCAAGGGATTCCTTCCCCCAGCCTTCATGGTCCCGGTTCGAGCCGGACTTGCCACCTACAATGGCGGAGAGCAAGCGGAGAGCGTCCCCAGTCCCTCCAAAGGAGAGCGGGTATGCCTTGTCCCTTGTTTGATAAGAGGGCTCGGATTTCCAATTCATCTGTTTCTCCGGGGGCTCCTGGAGTTCTACGGCCTCCAGTTGCGCAACCTTACGACTGCCTCAATATTGCATATTGTGGGCTTTGTAACCCTTTGCGAGCTGTTTTTGGGCATCGAGGCTCATTTCGCGCTAAGGAAGAAGCTGTTCTGCCTTGTGCCCCGTTCTCAGGAGGGGCTAATATATCAAGTGGGCGGAGCCGAACAATGGCGCATCGCCGGGACCGGATATCTATCCGGAACCCCAAAGAAGGCATCCGAAGACTAGCCTTCAGAATGGTTTTATATAGAAGACGTCCCCCTGCCGGACCCTGCTCGGATTGGCCTCCCGAGTTCAAGAATGCTCCTTTGAAGAAGCGCCTAAGTGGCATCCACGGAGCCCTCGGAGGGAAAATGACAAGGACGTCCTTTACCCGATGAGCCGGATAAGGTTGTTAGCTCATTCGACCGACCATGACCGGGTCATGGCCACATGCATTATGCGAAGTGCAGCCGCTCAAGATAGAGGCCACCCCATGTGGGATTTCAACGGGGAGGATGATGCCACCCGCTGCGGCCGTAGGGGCCGGGATCGGTTGCCGTTCTGACGAAGATCTTGTCCGCATTGTACAAGGGAGAAGAGGAGGAGTTCCTCCGCGTCAGTCCACAGGGCGGATTTTCTATGTACAATCCTCCAAGCTGGGTAAGCGGACACTTCTTTTTGCCCATCTGTTCCATATTCCTGTAGTTAAGTACCTTATCTTGTGATTTCGACGCAGGAATTGCGCCGGGCTGTAAAGGACATAAACAGCCCTCCTCCACAACCCGAGTATCCGGAACGGTCCCTCGATCCGGCCTCCCAAGAGGATCCGGACATATCCGTGGAGCTGATCGATGGGGTATTTCACCAACTGAGCATCGACAATGCCTTGGTGGCTATTACAGCCGATTATCCTGGACTGCTCCCCGCCTCACAAGTAATCGAGATCGAAGTCCCAATGCTTCGAAGATGATCCCTCCGTGCTTATTTTTTATCACCGTATACCAATGATGTTTCGCAGGGGAGGATCCCGAGGCGGAATGTCGAACCTGCGGCGACTAGCCAACAGGGGACCGCGAGGGCAGGTAGGCTAAAGAGACACGCAGTCCGGGTCGAGGCACCGGCGCAGTAGTAAGGCGCGCTGCCTTATTCCAAGGTATTATTCTTATGATTCATACTAACGCCCGTGCTCTCCTTTTTCTAGGAAAAAGAGGGCTCGCCGGACTATATCCGGAGAGATTGCCAATCGAGCCTCCACCAGCCCGTGCTCCAAAGCCAGTCGAGCGAGGCGAACACGGGGGCGTCGTCGGACGCTCCTCCGACAGAGGATGCGGGCAGACTGTCCACCACCAATTCCGAGGTGGAGAGTGCCATGAATCACAGGCGTCGCCGCACAGTTCTTCGTGACGGTTGTTTCTCCCAAGAGGCATTGGATGCCTTCAATTCGGGAGATGCGTACCTCCGTGCCGCTCAAAATGGCCTAGCCAGAGCCACGGAACAGTATGTGAAAGACATACGGGTGAGAAATTTGATGGTTATATATGTCAGTAGCCCCCAAGACTTGAAACAGTTAGAATAACTGATTTAAGGATCATTTGTTATGCAGGATCTTACAAAAAAGAATACCAAACTGTCCCAGGAGCTGGAAGAGTGCAAAGCCCAACTTGAGGCTGCACTAGCCGCTGAAGGGGAGGCCAAGGAGACCCCCTCTGGTAATATACGCTTCGAAAGATAAGTATGTTGTGAAGTGCGGCGTGTGTGCAAATCTGACAATATCATTGCAGATGGTGCCGGAGTAGATCCGGACAAGTAACAACTCTTGCGCCAGTTAAAGGCCGGCGAGAGCGTGCTTACGAGGGTGAGATAGGAGAAGAATAATCTCCAAGATTCCAACACCCAGCTGGGCGAGGAACTAAAGGATGTTCGTGCCCAGCTGTCGGACTCCGTGAAGGAGAATCGACGGCTTCGACACGGCATTTTTAGTAAGTGCTTGGACGAACTTTGAAAAAGAGTTCGGCGAGGAAGTCGACTAACAGAGTTATGTCTGTAGGTATGCTCACAGGTCGTCCTGCAGAGGAAATGGCCGGTTCTACGGGTGACCTTCTTCCCGAGCTCTTTCAACTGCACGAAAGAGTTCGGCAGGTGATGAAAGGCGTCGCCCAGACCTTGTGGCCATCTGTCTCCATGCCCGAAGACCTTGGAGAGCTTGCAGAGAGGCTTAAGGGAGCGCGGCGGCGCTTCCGATTATGAAAGATATCGGCCTGCCGTCAAGGTGCCAGGGAGGCCTGGGCCATGGTGAAGACGCGGTACACGAAGGCTGACCCAAACCACATGGCCGAGGTCGGACCTGTGGGGGCCGATGTGTGACGCCCGGATAATTAAGCTACAGTGATCCCCCGCTAATGATGCCACGTCACCTCGGTTACTGTTGATAAACTCTAGATAATTCAAAACCGAAACAAATTCATAATTTAATTAAAGGAACACAATAAAAGTTTTCAAACATTAAAATAAAAATGTTTGATTTGTACTAAATATTACATAGATAATTATGGTGTAGAGGACACAACTTTATAAAATGCATAAATATTTTAAATTGAATTAAAAAGAAGAGAAAATAAACAAAAGAAAGAAAATACAAAAGAGAAAAAAGGAAAAGAACCCCCGGGCTCGGCCAAAGAAGCCATCGCCCAAGCCGGGCCACGACCCACCAGCCGCCCACCCACCACCACCGTTATCCCCCACCTCCTGTTCAGGGGGGGATCGTGGCGTTCATCCCCCGGCGCCATGGCCAGCAGTGCGCACGTGTCGGCCATCCCGTTGCCCCCGTGATGGATAAGAGCAACCCCGGCACCCCTCCCTCGAAACCCTAATCCCCTTTCCCCATCTCGCTCGCTCACTCTCTCGATCCAAAGCTCGCACCCGAGGGAAGCCATCGCCGCCGCTCACCATTGCCATGGCCACTGGCCAAGCCTCGCCGTTCTGAGGTGTCCAAGAGGACCGTCGTCGTCATCGACTTCACCTGCGCCCACTAGATGGACCCGAGCAGCCGCAGTCGTCGATCCCCTTCGTCGGTCGTCCGCCCCGTCCACCGCGGTCGATCCGCTGCCTCCGCAACTCCGACGAGCTCGTCATCCGCATCGATGTGAGCTCCGCCACTTACCCGTTTATTCCTGAGCTCGGATTCGAGCTCGAGCACTCTCACTGCCGCTCCGTAGCTGTCGTCGTCGTCGTGATCGAAACAGCCGTAGCACCGCCGTCTCGCTCGCCCGTGGACGCTACTGGAGTTTCGGGCCGCGCCCACGCACGCGTTCTCCTCCTCCCGCTCGCTGTTGCCGCTCTCCTGTCGTGCGTCGCCGCCCAGCCAAGCACATGCCCGCTTTTCCGCCCCCACGCCGGACTTTCCTCCCCGCTGTTTCGCCTCAGCCTCTCGCCGCGGTGCCTCCCTGGCTGCCCACACGGCTCCTCCGCCCCGCCGCGCTGCTCGGTCGGCCATGCTCGCCGAGCAGCGTCGTCGCCGCACCGGCTCCGCCCACTCACGCCTCACCGACGCCCACCGCCCGGCTCGACCAGCCACTGTCGCGCTAAGTGGCTGCGATCTGCGCCTCCTGCCTCACGCGAGGCCATGGCGAGCACACTGATAACACAGCTATGTCTACGCCATGTAGGGCCAGCCCTATTTAGATTAGTGCTAATTTTAGTTGGTACTAATTTAATTCTAAATTAGTTTAATAGAAAGTGACAGATGGGCCCTCGGTTATCTAAACTGATTAATTAAAACTCTAATAGAAACTAACTCCATGACAGCCAGACCCACCTTTACTATTCACCTTTTGACTACCAAATGTTGACTGGGTCAACTCACGACTAGACCCCCGCCCCATTGTCATACACTCTGGCTAGAGTAGGACTAGGTGACAAGAGTAATTACTCCATTTTTTTATTCGAATTAATATAATCAGTAATTTCAGAAATTCAAATAAACTTGAAAAATCATATAAAATAAAACGTAGCTCGGATGGAAAAACTTTGTACATGAAAGTTGCTCAGAACGACGAGACGAATACGGATACGCAACCCATTCGTCCGCCACACATCCCTAGCACAGCAAACACGCAACTTTCCCCCTCCGGCTCCTCCGCCCGAAAACGCGAAACGGCGGGGATACTTTCCCGGATGTTTCCCCCCTTCACCGGTATCATCACATACCGCGTTAGGGCACGCCTAGCATCACGCTTTGCTTTGTCATGCATCTATTTGCTTAAATATTCATTGTTTCTTCCCCCTCTTCTTCCGCTAGACACCGAGACCGACGCTGCTGCTGCCCGGTTCGACTACGGAGTTGACGACCCTCTCTCTTGCTGTGAGCAACCAGCAAGCCCGCCTTTGATCACCGAGATATCGCCTATTCTTCTCTATACTGCTTGCATTAGAGTAGTGTAGCATGTTACTGCTTTACGTTATTCCTATCCTGATGCATAGCCTGTCCTTGCTACTACTGTTGTTACCTTTACCTGCAATCCTACATGCCTAGTATAGGATGCTAGTTTTCCGTCATTGGCCCTACATTCTTATCCGTATGTTGTGCTATACTATCGGGCCATGATCACTCGGGAGGTGATCACGGGTATATACTATATACTTTATACATGATACATGTGGTGATTAAAGTCGGTCGGCTCGAGGAGTACCCATGAGTGATTCACGGATTAAATGAAGGACCTTTGTCCCGACGGCCCTCTGGATGGATCTTTGTGGCGGAGCGATGTGCAGGTTGAGACTACCGGGTGAGAGGTGAGCCTGGCCTGCTCGGCATTCGCGGATACTTAACACGCTTAACGAGATCTTGGTATTTGATCTGAGTTGGGTCGTTGACCTTATACGCACTAACCGCCACGTGGGACAAGATATGGGCAACCGCGCCGTGGTATCACCAAGCATTTCGTGACATCACGATCGAGCGGCGCTGCCGGATTGGACCGGAACGCTAGGCTAGGTCGCTTCAGCCGCGTCGCGAACGTGCAGGTGTGCTAAGGCGATGGGCCTGCACTGCGGCGCATAGGTTTAGACCGCGTCTTGACCTCTCTGTTATGCCTAGGTGGGGCTGCGGCGTGTTGATCTTCTGCGGCGGGCATGACCCGAAAAGTGTGTCCGACCAAATGGGATCGAGCGTGTCGGGTAATATGGTGCACCCCGCAGGGAAGTTAATCTATTCAATAGCCGTGATCTTCGATAACAGGGCGACTTGAGTTGTACCTTGACCTTATGACAACTAGAACCGGATACTTAATAAAACACACCCTTCCAAGTGCGGATACAACCCGGTGGTCGCTCTCATCGTGGTTACGAGGAGGGATCGCCGGTAGGATTATTGCTATGCGATGCTACTTGGAGGACTTTGGACTACTCTACGCTACATGTTGCAAGACGGAGGCTGCCGTAAGCGTAGTCTTCGACGGATTAGCTATCCCCTCTTATTCGGCATTCTGCAGTTCAATCCACCGATATGGCCCTTTACACATATATCCATGCATATGTAGTGTAGCTCCTTGCTTAAGTAGTACTTTGGATGAGTACTCACGGTTGCCTTGTTCCCCTTTTCCCCTTTCTTTACCCAGTTGCTGCGACTGCACGATGGAGCCAGGAGCGACGCCACCGTCGACGCGGCGACTCCTACTACCCGGAGGTGCCTACTACTACGTGCAAGCGGCGACGACGACCGGGAGTAGTTTAGGAGGATCCAGCAGGAGGCATGCGCCTCTTCGATCTGTATCCCAGTTTGTGCTAGCCTTCTTAAGGCAAACTTGTTTAACTTATGTATGTACTCAGATATTGTTGCTTCCGCTGACTCGTCTATGATTGAGCACTTGTATTCGAGCCCTCGAGGCCCCTGGCTTGTATTATGATGCTTGTATGACTTATTTATGTTTTAGAGTTGTGTTGTGATATCTTCCCGTGAGTCCCTGATCTTGATCGTACACATTTGCGTGCATGATTAGTGTATGATTGAATCGGGGGCATCATAAGTTGGTATCAGAGCCGACTGCCTGTAGGAATCCCCCTTTCCAACTCCATGGACGAAGTCGAGTCTAGACATTGCAAAACTTTTACTAACATGGTTGTGTGTCTTACGGGCACACGTCGCCATTGGGTGGTAGTAGGATCTTTTATTCCTCGTCTATACTCTGGGACTCTGATCTCTCTTCTATTCGGGTTAAATGAATTTTACTAAATCTAACATTAGGATCTCGTTATCACTTTCACCCGGAGAGCCCCTTATTATCGTTGATAAATCATTGCACGTGAAGACCCTGAAGATACTCTCCGCTGTTAACCCGAGAACTTGTGTTCATCGCGTTTGCAAATTCCCCTTCCACCGTCAACCCTTATGGATAACTACTTGCAGTTGTTATTCTTACATTCATCCCCAGTTGGTCTTGTTAATACAAGATACCCCGAAATACTCATCGTTGCTTCGATAATCCTTTGAGCTTACTACCTTGATGTTCTTTATCACCGGAACACTCCTATGGATAATGCCTCGCACATACCGAGTGTACGCCCATCCCCAGTTGTTTATGTGTTTCACTAAGGTCTTCGAAATACTATTCGATCTTCCGAAAATCCTTAGCAGCTTATTGCTCTTGAAATTCTTGCTTGCTTTCATTATGGTTAATCCCATAAGTATAGTAATCTTATTGGCAGCCTTCGTCACTATCATTTTGAGTCCATTGATTCAATAGGTTGCGAATGCTCGCAATCCTCAATCAGATCCTAGAATTCATCCTTTCGGCTCAGACGTCATATTAAGCATGAGCTGGATCTCGACCAATTAAATTGTTGTCGATTGTACCCCTAAGGCTATTCAACTTATCCATCCCTAATCAGAACATTGCTTCTGATCCCTTGATTTGAAAATCATAATTCCTTTGTTATCTAAGCATCGAATTATTCCGATGTTCTATAATATGATGCTCGTGTATTCTTTCTTCCTTTGATGGAGTATCGATACTCACGTCAGCTCTGTTGTGAATCGCCCGATCCATTGTTGGATTTCATCCGACATCGTCCTTCATATTCAATAACCTTGTGAGCCTTTCCACGGGTATAGTATCATCTGCTTTGTCAACCATGCTCTACTTTTGAGCTGGTGATAATTACTCCTGAAGTTTGTGGTATATGTTCCTAAGATGCCCCTATGGGTTGAACCTATGCCTTCCCTAACCGTATGCACCCGAGAGTTTTCATGAGTCATACTCTTCTGGTGTTTTGCCAGATAATATTTCAACACTACAACTCCATGAAAAATGAGGAGTGAATGATAGGTTATGCATTGGAGAAGTGGGAGTCGACCTTGAACTTTGTGTTCATGCCCATGGACACGATGTAGATCTTGTCATGGAAGCTTCTCATAACAGCAATTATCCCCTTGATATAATTTAATCTTATATCTGGGATTTGGTCTTTTGAAATCGTGGTTTCCGACCATATTGTTCTTCTTTGATCCAATTTCTCGGACAAGTTCAAGCATCGTCTTACGAGAGCAATAACCTAGTCCAACCTCTACTTTGATCTGTCATCGAGTATTACCCCCCTGATATCTCGAAATTATCATGGAACTGCATAACTTCTTATGAGTTCTTCATCAAGTACTACATTCTCACTGATTACAAATTTTCACGGGCTCGGAGTTATTAAACACTCAAAGACACCAATAACTGAACCGAGTACGCACTATGGTTCAACAACTTTTAGAAATCTTCTTTACTTACGAGTCTGTACCCGATCACGTCATTCCTAGCCTGATCGGCTAGCACAATTTTGACGATGAGCTAAGCTTACGTCCATCTTCCTCGTCATATCATTTCTCCTTGAACAACAAACTTGATTTCGAGTTTGTGTGGTACCTATGGTTCCAATGACCTCTTGCTTCATCATTCCTTTGACTTGATGTCATCGCTGATCGATTACATCTTCAGGTAATCTCTCGACAAATGTGCCGTGATCATTATCAACATTCTGAGCTCTTCCAGAATATCAATCAAATTCATGATGAGAATTACCATCCTTGCCCCTCGATGATTTGTGTTGTCAGCAACTACTTCCTTGCCTTCTTTCCAACACAAACTTGTTCGTGTTGTGGCTGTACCTCGAGTTCTTGGCTATCCAGCTTGTATTATGTCCTACCTTGAAGTAAGTTTCACCACCTCTTAAGAATTCTTGATACCAGTGATACTTATTAACATCACCATTCTTTTCTTGGTCCCCTTGTTGTTTCTAACCGGAATACCGACAAATGGTCTGTGATGTGTAAATTATAAACTTCGAGCAACCCTCTTGCTTTGAAGTTATTGGTCTATAGTTTCATTCTACGTCTATGGCTTATTAAATCACCATTCTGACATTGGTCGTGCAACCCAACCCATTTTTTTGGGCGCACCTTTCAACCAATGTTTAATTGTGTATGTTTTCCTCGAGCATACCTCCTTATATCATTTGATCTGACAAATGTTATCTCCTTGTTCACTTAAGTGTGGAAATCCATCTTTTGGTAATCTCAATGAATTGTTGCTGAGTCCATCAGCCACCTCCTAACCCTCTCCTTGAATTAATGATGAACTCTTGTTTCGGAACTTGCTTCTATGGTACATTTCCCGAGAATCTTATGATGTCTTCTCATCAATTTGTGTCGCGCCTTTTTCTTCTCAGGCATCCTGAGTCTGAGGTATCCTGACCCCAATCAGATTTGAATCTCGGTTAGATATGATGGTTGGAACATATGACCAAGAGTTATATCATTGGTCTTTATATGACCCGGTAAGGTGATGTCATCCTAGCACACCTGACCGGAGGACCTAGTGTTATAGATTCCTTTTTAACAAGGTTAACCATTTTTTCCATGAGGAAATTGAGTGCCTTGTTTAATAAGTTTATCCTGATGGATCCTTTGTGTATCCAAAGTTCGACCTTTGCTTGAAGACCATGTCAATGCTATCTCAAAGCATGTATGTGGTACTCCGTTCATCAACAAGAACATTTGAAGCACAATGCTAAATTCTCTTTATCAATTAACCAAACACTATTGTATGGGTAATGTCCTAAAAATTCCCTCCCCTACCTAAAGAGTTCTCTACATTATATCCTATCATGGATATCATACTCTGCTTGTCCTTGGGAAGGATATACCCTTGAAATATGTGTTTAAACACATTTTCCTTTCCATTGTTCTATTTAATCTGATAATCGTGTTTTCCTTTCCATTGGTTGGTTTAACGTTTGTAAGGGCATATTTATCCCGTAAGTGTTTTGGTGATTGATGACGATACTTTTGCGGACTAATCGTATGCTTTGAGTTCCTCAGATGGCTCATCACTAGGCACGATACGATTCGGTGCCCCTCAGAGACTATTGAAGACGGCGTCATCCTACGTTTCTTTTTGGTGGTTTTGAGTCGTAGGAGAGTCGTACTATTAAGAGGGGGTCCGGGTCGGAAAGGTTTGGGCGGAATCAACACGTACACTTGTCCCTCCTTTCCCTGCATTTTGGAGCTTCCCTTCGTTATCTTGGTTGTGCGGAAATCTGACGACTACTGTTGTACTTGCGGTAGTACCGCAAGTACACGCGGTAGTACCGCTAGGTGTCACGGTAGTACCGCTCCTCTGGAGCGGTAGTACCGTGGCTCCCAGGCCTAGTGCCGCTCTGGTGCGGTAGTAGGGGCGGATGTAATTTTTTACATCCGCACCCACCGCGGTAGTACCGCTCGTCCAGCGCGGTAGTACCGCGGAGCCCACGGTAGTACTGCTCCCTACGAGCCGTAGTACCGTGGCCCTCCTACCTTGTACCGTAGTTTCACGGTAGTAGGCGCCCGCAACGGTAGTACCGCTCCTCGGGAGCGGTAGTACCGCGTCGGATTTTTGTACCACCGCAGTTTCAGCGGAAGTTGGCACGGATGTAATTTATTTCATCCGCGCCCTTCCCAGGCCGTGACTCTCCTGCCTTGCGGTAGTACCGCAAGGGGGAGCGGTAGTACCACGCAGGCGGTAGTACTGCCCCTTAGTCAGGCTAGTTCCGGCCTGTGGTGCTGCCGCGTTAGTACCGTGGTCCGCCACGGTAGTACCGCGCAGCCTCGCGGTAGTACCGCGCCCCTGGAGCGGTAGTACCGCGCGTCGCGGGCTGAATATGTGGATAACGGTTGGATTTTTTCCCACGACTATATAAGGGGCGTCTTCTACCTCTAGTTGACCACCTCTTCTCTCTCCAAGCTCCATTGTTGCTCCAAGCTCCATTTTGGCCCGATCTCTCTCCCTAGCCAATCAAACTTGTTGATTTGCTCGGGATTGGGTGACAAGGGCCCGATCTTGAAGGAAATATGCCCTAGAGGCAATAATAAAGTTATTATTTATTTCCTTATATCATGATAAATGTTTATTATTCATGCTAGAATTGTATTAACCGGAAACATAATACATGTGTGAATACGTAGACAAACAGAGTGTCACTAGTATGCCTCTACTTTACTAGCTCGTTAAATCAAAGATGGTTATGTTTCCCAACCATAGACATGAGTTGTCATTTGATTAACGAGATCACATCATTAGGAGAATGATGTGATTGACTTGACCCATTCCGTTAGCCTAGCACTTGATCGTTTAGTATGTTGCTATTGCTTTCTTCATGACTTATACATGTTCCTGTAACTATGAGATTATGCAACTCCCGTTTACCGGAGGAACACTTTGTGTGCTACCAAACGTCACAACGAATCGGGTGATTATAAAGGTACTCTCAGGTGTCTCCAAAAGTATATGTTGAGTTGGCATGAATCGAGATTAGGTTTTGTCACTCCGATTGTCGGAGAGGTATCTCTGGGCCTTCTCGGTAATACATATCACATAAGCCTTGCAAGCATTGCAACTAATGAGTTAGTTGTGAGATGATGTATTACGGAACGAGTAAAGAGACTTACCGTAACGAGATTGAACTAGGTATTGGATACCGACGATCGAATCTCGTAAGTAACATACCGATGACAAAGGAACAACGTATGTCGTTATGCGGTTTGACCGATCAAAGATCTTCGTAGAATATGTAGGAACCAATATGGGCATCCAGGTTCCGCTATTGGTTATTGACCGAGAATGGTTCTAGGTCATGTCTACATAGTTCTCGAACCCGTAGGGTCCGCACGCTAACGCTTCGATGACAGTTCATTATGAGTTTATAAGTATTGATGTACGAAGGTTGTTGAGTCCCGGATGTGATCACGGACATGACGAGGAGTCTCAAATGGTCGAGACATAAAGATTGATATATTGAAGCCTATGTTTGACTTTGGAAAGGTTCCGATGAAAACAGGAAGTTATCGGAACACCGGGGTTACGGAACCCCGGGGGTCTATGGGCCTTGATGGGCCATAGGGATAAGAGGAAAGGGCCGCCAGGCAGGCGCGCGCCCCTCCCCTCTAGTCCGAATAGGACAGGAGAGTGGGGGCGGCGCCCTTCCCTCTTCCCTCCCCAATCCTATTCCAACTAGGAAGGGGGGAGTCCTACTCCGGTGGGAGTAGGACTCTCCAGCGCGCCCTTTGGCTGGCCGCACCCCTTGCTCCTTTATATACGGGGCAGGGGGCACCCCAATACACACAAGTTGATCTACGGATCGTTCCTTAGCCGTGTGCGGTGCCCCTTCCACCATATTCCACTTCGGTCATATCGTCATGAGCTTAGGCGAAGCTCTGCGCCGGTGAAGTCATATCGTCATGAGCTTAGGCGAAGCCCCGCGCCGGTGGAGCATCATCATCGCCACCACGCCGTCGGTCGACGGAACTCATCCCCGACGCTTTGCTGGATCGGAGCCCGGGATCGCCATCGAGCTGAACGTGCTGAACACGGAGGTGCCGACGCTCGGTACTTGGATCGGTCGGATCGTGAAGACGCACGACTACATCAACCGCGTTGTTATAACGCCCGCCACGGTCTACAAGGGTACGTGGACGACACTCTCCCTCTCGTTGCTATGCCATCACTATGGTCTTGCGTGTGCGTAGGAAATTTTTGAAATTACTACGTTCCCCAACAAAGGGCATCCGAGCCTGGTTTTATGCGTTGATGTCATATGCACGAGTAGAACACAAGTGAGTTGTGGGCGATATAAGTCATACCGCTTACCAGCATGTCATACTTTGGTTCGGCGGTATTGTGAGATGAAGCGGCCGGACCGACATTACGCCAGACGCTTACGCGAGACTGGTTTCACCGCTTCGAGCACTAGTTGCTTAAAGGTGACCGGCGGTGTCTGTTTCTCTCACTTTAGTTGAACTGAGTGTGGCTACGCCCGTCCTTGCGAAGGTTAAAACAGCACCAACTTGACAAACTATCGCTGTGGTTTTGATGCGAGGTAAGAACGGTTCTTGCTCAGCCCATAGCAGCCACGTAAAACTTGCAACAACAAAGTATAGGACGCCTAACTTGTTTTTGCAGGCATGTTGTTATGTGATGTGGTCAAGACGTGATGCTATATTTTATTGTATGAGATGATCATGTTTTGTAACCGAAGTTATCGGCAATCGCAGGAGCCATATGGTTGTCGCTTATTGTATGAAATGCAACGCCATGTAATTGCTTTACTTTATCACTAAGCGAGAGCGATAGTCGAGAAGCAATAGTTGGCGAGACGACAACGATGCTACGATGGAGATCAAGGTGTCGCTACCGGTGACGATGGTGATCATGACGGTGCTTTGGCGATGGAGATCACAAGCACAAGATGATGATGACCATATCATATCACTTATATTGATTGCATGTGATGTTTATCCTTTATGCATCTTATCTTGCTTTGATTGACGGTAGCATTATAAGATGATCTCTCACTAAAATTATCAAGAAGTGTTCTCCCGAGTATGCACCGTTGCTAAAAGTTCAGAGTACCCAGACACCACGTGATGATCGGGTGTGATAAGTTCTACGTCCATCTACAACGGGTGCAAGCCAGTTTTGCACACGCAGAATACTCAGGTTAAACTTGACGAGCCTAGCATATGCAGATATGGCCTCGAAACACGGAGACCGAAAGGTCGAACGTGAGTCATATAGTAGATATGATCAACATAGTGATGTTCACCATTGAAACTACTCCATCTCACGTGATGATCGGACATGGTTTAGTTGATTTGGATCACGTGATCACTTAGATGACTAGAGAGATGTCTGTCTAAGTGGGAGTTCTTAAGTAATATGATTAATTGAACTTAAATTTATCATGAACTTAGTCCTGGTAGTATTTTTGCAAATTATGTTGTATATCAATAGCTCGCGTTGTTGCTTTCAAATGTTTATTTTTGATATGTTCCTAGAGAAAATTGTGTTGAAAGATATTAGTAGCAATGATGTGGATTGGATCCGTGATCTGAGGTTTATCCTCATTGCTGCACAGAAGAATTATGTCCTTAATGCACCGCTAGGTGACTGACCTATTGCAGGAGCAGATGCGACGTTATGAACGTTTGGCTAGCTCAATATGAGCAGATGCGACATTATGAACGTTTATTAGCTCAATATGATGACTACTTGATAGTTTAGTGCACCATGCTTAACGGCTTAGAATCGGGACTTCAAGGACGTTTTGAACGTCATGGACCATATGAGATGTTCCAGGAGTTGAAGTTAATATTTCAAGCAAATACCCGAGTTGAGAGATATAAAGTCTCCAACAAGTTCTATAGCTAAAAGATGGAGGAGAATCGCTCAACTGGTGAGCATGTGCTCAGATTGTCTGGGTACTTCAATCGCTTGAATCAAGTGGGAGTTAATCTTCCAAATAAGATAGTGATTGACAGAATTCTCTAGTCACCATCACTAAGTTACTAGAACTTCGTGATGAACTATAGTATGCAAGGGATGACGTAAAAGTTTCCCAAGCTCTTCGTGATGTTGAAATCGACGAAGGTAGAAATCAAGAAAGAGCATCAAGTGTTGATGATTGACAAGACCACTAGTTTCAAGAAAAGGGCAAAGGGAAAGAAGGGAACTTCAAGTGGAAAGACAAGCAAGTTGTCACTCCTGCGAAGAAGCCCAAAGCTGGACCATAGCCTGAAACCGAAGTGCTTACACTGCAAAGGAAATGGTCACCGAAGCGGAAATGCCCTGAATATTTGGTGGATAAGAAGGATGGCAAAGTGAACAAGAGTATATTTGATATACAGGTTATTGATGTGTGCCTTACTAGTGTTTATAGTAGCCCCGAGTATTTGATACTTGTTCGGTTGTTGAGATTAGTAACTCAAACAGGAGTTACGAGAATAAACAGAGACTAGTTGAAGGGAAGTGACGATGAGTGTTGGAAGTAGTTCCAAGATTGATATGATCATCATCGCACACTCCCTATACTTTCGGGATTAGTGTTAAACCTAAATAAATGTTATTTGGTGTTTGCGTTGAGCATGAATATGATTTGATCATGTTTATTGCAAAACGGTTATTCATTTAAAATCACAGAATAATTGTTGTTCTGTTTAAATGAATAAAACCTTCAATGGTCATACACCCAATGAAAATAGTTTGTTGGATCTCGATAGTAGTGATACACATATTCATAATATTGATGCCAAAAGATGCAAAGTTAATAATGATAGTGCAACTTATTTGTGGCACTACCGTTTGGGTCATATCGGTGTAAAGCGCATGAAGAAACTCCATGCTGATGGGTTTTTGGAATCACTTGATTATGAATCATTTGATGCTTGCGAACCGTGCCTTTCGGGCAAGACGACTGAAACTCCGTTGTTCGGAACAGTGGAACGAGATAATGACTTATTGGAAATAATACATACCGATGTATGCAATCCAATGAGTGTTGATGCTCGTGGCAAGTATCGTTATTTTCTGACCTTCACGAGATGATTTGAGCAGATATGGGTATATCTTCTTGATGAAACATAAGTCTGAAATAGTTGAAAAGTTCAAAGAATTTCAGAGTGAAGTGGAAAAATCATCGTAACAAGAAAATAAAGTTTCTATGATCTGATCGTGGAGACGAATATTTGAGTTACGAGTTTGGTCTTCATTTGAAACAATGTGAAATAGTTTCGCAACTCACGCCACCTGGAACACCACAATGTAATGGTGTGTCCAAAACGTCGTAATCGTACTTTACTAGATATGGTGCGATCTATGATGTCTCTTATCGGTTTACCACTATCGGTTTGGGGTTATGCATTAGAGACAGCTGCATTCACGTTTAATAGGGCACCATCTAAAACCGTTGAGACGACACCGTATGAACTATGGTTTAGCAAGAAACCTAAGTCTGTCGTTTCTTAAAAGTTTGAGTTGTGATGCTTATGTGAAAAAGTTTTCACCGATAAGCTCGAACCCAAATCGGAGAAGTGCGTCTTCATAGAATACCCAAAGGTAACTATTGGGTACACCTTCTATCACAGATCCGAAGGCAAGTTTTTCATTGTTAAGATGGATCCTTTCTAGAGAAGAAGTTTCTCTCGAAAGAAGTGAGTGGGAGGAAAGTAGAACTTGATGAGGTAATTGTACCTTCTCCTTATTGGAAAGTAGTTCATCACGTAAATCAGTTCCAAGTGATTCCTACACCAATTAGTGAGGAAGTTAATGATGATGATCATGAAACTTCAGATCAAAGTTGCTACCAAACCTCGTAGGTCTTCCAGAGTAAGATCCGCACCATAGTGGTACGGTAATCATGTTCTGGAAGTCATGTTACTAGACCATGATGAACCTACGAACTATGAGGAAGCGATGATGAGCCCAGATTCCGCGAAATGGCTTGAGGCCATGAAATCTGAGATAGGATCCATGTATGAGAACAAAGTAAGGACTTTGATTGACTTGCTCGATGATCAGCAAGCCATGTTAAATAAATGGATCTTCAAGAGGAAGATAGATGCTGATAGTAGTGTTACTATCTACAAATCTAGACTTGTCGAAAAAAGGTTTTAGACAAAGTTCAAGATGTTGAATACAATGAGATTTTCTCACTTGTATCGATGCTTAAAAGTCTGTCCGAATCATGTTAGCAATTGCCACATTTTATGAAATCTGGCAAATGGATGTCAAAACTACATTCTTTAATGGATTTATTAAAGAAGAGTTGTATATGATGCAACCGAAGGTTTTGTCAATCCTAAAGGAGCTAACAAAATGTGCAAGCTTCAGCGATCCATCTATGGACTGGTGTAGCATCTTGAGTTGGAATAAACGCTTTGATAAGTGTGATCAAAGCATATGGTTTTATACAGACTTTTGGAGAAGCCTGATTTACAAGAAAGTGAGTGGGAGCACTACAGCATTTCGATAAGTATATGTGAATGACATATTGTTGATCGGAAATAATGTAGAATTATTCGCAAAGCATAAAGGAGTACTTGAAAAAGTTTTCAAAGAAAGACCTCAAGAAACTACTTACATATTGAGCATCAAGATCTATTGAGATCAAGACACTTGATAAGTTTTTCAATAAATACATACCTTGTCAAGATTTTGAAGTAGTTCAAAATGGAACAGTCAAAGAAAAGTTCTTGTCTGTGTTACAAAGGTGTGAAATTGAGTAAAGACTCAAATCCCGACCACGGCAGAAAATAGAAAAGAGAATGAAAGTCATTCCCTATGCCTCAGTCATAGGTTCTATGAAGTATGCCATGCTATGTACTAGATCTATTGTATACCTTGCTCTGAATTTGGCAAGGGAGTACAATAGTGATCTAGGAGTAGATCACTGGACATTGGTCAAGAACATCCTTAGTGAGGACTAAGGAAATATTTCTCGATTATGGAGGTGATAAAAGAGCCCGTCGTAAAGAGTTACATCGATGCAAGATTTTTACACTAATCCAGATGACTCTAAGTCTCAATCTGGATACATATTGAAAGTGGGAGCAATTAGCTAGAGTAGCTCCGTGCAGAGCATTGTAGACATAGAATATTTGCAAAATACATACGGCTCTGAATGTGACAGCACCTGCTGACTAAGCTTCTCTCACGAGCAAAACATGATCATACCTTAGTACTCTTTGGGTGTTAATCACATAGCGATGTGAACTAGATTATTGACTCTAGTAAACCCTTTGGGTGTTGGTCACATGTCGATGTGAACTATGGGTGTTAACCACATATAGATGTGAACTATTGATGTTAAATCACATGGCGATGTGAACTAGATTATTGACTCTAGTGCAAGTGGGAGACTGAAGGAAATATGCCCTAGAGGCAATAATAAAGTTATTATTTATTTCCTTATATCATGATAAATGTTTATTATTCATGCTAGAATTGTATTAACCGGAAACATAATACATGTGTGAATACGTAGACAAACAGAGTGTCACTAGTATGCCTCTACTTTACTAGCTCGTTAAATCAAAGATGGTTATGTTTCCCAACCATAGACATGAGTTGTCATTTGATTAATGAGATCACATCATTAGGAGAATGATGTGATTGACTTGACCCATTCCGTTAGCCTAGCACTTGATCGTTTAGTATGTTGCTATTGCTTTCTTCATGACTTATACATGTTCCTGTAACTATGAGATTATGCAACTCCTGCCACGGAGGAACACTTTGTGTGCTACCAAACGTCACAATGTAACTGGGTGATTATAAAGGTACTCTACAGGTGTCTCCAAAAGTATATGTTGAGTTGGCATGAATCGAGATTAGGTTTTGTCACTCCGATTGTCGGAGAGGTATCTCTGGGCCTTCTCGGTAATACATATCACATAAGCCTTGCAAGCATTGCAACTAATGAGTTAGTTGTGAGATGATGTATTACGGAACGAGTAAAGAGACTTACCGGTAACGAGATTGAACTAGGCATTGGATACCGACGATCGAATCTCAGGTAAGTAACATACCGATGACAAAGGGAACAACGTATGTCGTTATGCGGTTTGACCAATAAAGATCTTCGTAGAATATGTAGGAACCAATATGGGCATCCAAGTTCCGCTATTGGTTATTGACCGAGAATGGTTCTAGGTCATGTCTACATAGTTCTCGAACCCGTAGGGTCCGTGACGCTTAACGCTTCGATGACAGTTCATTACGAGTTTATAAGTATTGATGTGCAAGGTTGTTCGAGTCCGGATGTGATCACGGACATGACGAGGAGTCTCAAATGGTCGAGACATAAAGATTGATATATTGGAAGCCTATGTTTGACTTGGAAAGGTTCCGGATGAAAACAGAAGTTATTAGGAACACCGGGGTTACGGAACCCCGGGGTCTATGGGCCTTGATGGGCCATAGGGAGAAGAGGAAAGGGCCGCCAGGCAGGCGCGCCCCCTCCCCTCTAGTCCGAATAGGACAAGGAGATGGGGGGGGCGGCGCCCTTCCCTCTTCCCTCCCCAATCCTATTCCAACTAGGAAGGGGGAGTCCTACTCCGTGGGAGTAGGACTCCTCCAGCGCGCCTCTGGGCTGGCCGCACCCCTTGCTCCTTTATATACGGGGCAGGGGGCACCCCAATACACACAAGTTGATCTACGGATCGTTCCTTAGCCGTGCAGCGGTGCCCCTTCCACCATATTCCACTTCGTCATATCGTCATGAGCTTAGGCGAAGCTCGCGCCGATGAAGTCATATCGTCATGAGCTTAGGCGAAGCCCTGCTTCGTGGAGCATCATCATCGCCACCACGCCGTCGTCTTGACGGAACTCATCCCCGACGCTTTGCTGGATCGGAGCCCGGGATCGCCATCGAGCTGAACGTGTGCTGAACACGGAGGTGCCGTACGTTCGGATCTTGGATCGGTCGGATCGTGAAGACGTACGACTACATCAACCGCGTTGTTATAACGTTTCCGCTTACGGTCTACAAGGGTACGTGGACAGACACTCTCCCCTCTCGTTGCTATGCCATCACTATGGTCTTGCGTGTGCGTAGGAAATTTTTTGAAATTACTACGTTCCCCAACAGATCTACACTTCCACCACAAGATATTTGATTCCCCCCACTTATCCCTTGCGGATCTTGTTACTCTTGGGTGTTTGAGCATCCTAGACGGTTGAGGTCACCGTGGAGCCATATTCCATTGTGGTGAAGCTTCGTGGTGTTGTTGGGAGCCTCCAATTAAGTTGTGGAGATTGCCCCAACCTTGTTTGTAAAGGTTCGGTCGCCGCCTTCAAGGGCACCAATAGTGGAATCACGGCTCTTGCATTGTGCGAGGGCGTGAGGAGATTACGGTGGCCCTAGTGGCTTCTTGGGGAGCATTGTGCCTCCACACCGCTCTAACGGAGACGCATTTCCCTCAAAAGGAAGGAACTTCGTAACACATCCTCGCCTCCACCGCTACACTCTTGGTTATCTTATCCCTTTACTTGTGCAAGCTTATTTGTGTTCCTATCCTTGCTTGCTCTTGGCTTGTGTTGTTTAGATCATATAGGTTGTCCACCTAGTTGCACATCTAGACAACCTTTATTATTGCATAGTTTAAATTGGTAAAGAAAAGCTTAAAATTGTTATTTGCCTATTCACCCCCCTCTAGTCAACTATATCGATCCTTTCAATTGGTATCGAGCCTCGTCTCTTTTAAGGACTTTACCGTCCGAAGAGTATGGTTGACGTCGTAGATGATGTGGGGGAGCACTCCGGTGCGAATCCGATATCATCTACGGAGATGGGGGTACCTCGATCTCTCATGAGGAATTCAATGTATGCTGGACACATTGAAAACTCCATGACGACCGAGGTCAAGGACATGTTTAAGGAATTCCTAGAAGGGCTTAAACTTTCCACCGCACCCGTGAAAGTGGGTGATCCCGCCAACACGGGAGCGGATGCTAACTCCGATAAGGGGAAGCTACTAGTGAGAAAGCCCCTCGCCTAGTGGTAAGAATGGCACCGCATCTTTGCCCATGTGCAACCTCCCGCTTATGGTGGACCGATTCTTCCACTCATTTGAACCATGCCGTCCACCACCTAAGATTGATAAAAGGAGGATTTTGATTCTTGGGTTTATCATTTTAAGCGCCATTTAAATCATGTGAACACTAACCTTTGGAGAATCATTGAAGAAGGTTTCTATCCGCATGATCCGAGCAACTTTTCTCCAAGAGAGGTCGTCGACCATCAATTCAATGAGAATGCTCTTCATCATCCAAGAAGCAATCCTTCCGAAGACCTCCCTCATCTCCGCCTTACTCCTTGCCAAAGATGCTTGGCTCAAGGTGGTTTCCTTTATCGAGGAAGCGCAAGCATTCAACGCTCCAATTATGAAGTGGTCCAAGATGAAGCCGATGAGTTTGCAATGAAGGAATAAGAAGAACCTCGTGAGCTCTATCGAGAGTAACTAAGCTTGCTGTTGTCTCCTCCGGATCATGGAAGTAAGGACACGGATGACAACTGGATCAAGCGCAAATTCTCAAGGCAATGATGCCCTACCACAAAGCCATGTCCTCCGTCATCCGTCAACGACCGGACTTCCACAGCCTGTTGTAGCGACCTGACCCAAAATCGGTCAAATCTCGTGGTTCCGCATACCATCCCAAGATCATGCCGGTACTCACAAGACATCGATAAAGTAATCAAAGTTCAATCACACCTGAATATCATTAATCGATTCTCATATAGAGTCTTTATTACAAGGGAATAAATTCGCTCAAGGCCAACTCATGAGAAATAAACTAAAATGCTGCGGAAGCGTCGAAGATAAGCGAGTCCATCCGACTCCAAAGGGCAATCGCCAAGCGCTGAACGTGGCCTCACTCCCCGATCGAATATATCTCGCAACATAATACGTTGCAGCCATGTAGGTCAGCTTTTGGAATAAGCGGCAAGTCATGAAGAATAACAATAATAAAGTTACTAACACTATATGCATTTTGGCTGTGGAGCTCTAAGTTTCATCATTTTATGTAAAGCCAATTTTATCCTACTACAAAGGACTTATTTGCAAATTACTACAAATTGTTGGTAGTTATTGAGATGGTTCCGCCAACCAATATCTCGCTCCCAAATTATTATTATTAAGTCATAAACCCATCAAATTAATCCATTAATTTTAGTGTTGAGATATCCGAATACTTCCAAGGTCCAGAGGCTCAAATGTCCGTGAATCGGGACACGGCTAATCGATTAGGTTATAACACTGCAGAGGTTTGCGACTTTCCCGCAAGAATCATTCCTCCTTTAAAGTCTTCGTGACTTCATGGTGTTTGAAGACGGACGAATGAAACAGGTCTTCCAAAGAGTTCTTCCGCCACCGCCGTACTCCATCCAATCCTACCGCTCGCTACTTCTCGTAGTACCGCCCAGCCAGACTTCACTATAAGGGTCAACCCAGCCAGAGCCCATAATGGCTTGCGGCTGCACAGTAAGCTTCCGGTCATGGGGCATCCATCCTTCTCTTCGTGGCTGGGTGAAGCTTTCGCAGATGTCATGGCGCTTCTCCATGCATCCCGCCACCACTGGTGCTCCAGGTGCCCGCCAACCGCCCTCCACCCAAGAGTGATTTTCCAAGTCCATCTTGATCATTGTAGTCCATGGGTTGTCATCATCATTGACTCTCACATCTTGCTTATGAATTTCACTCATCCCAAATCCCGCCTACGAGCATAGCAAATTAACTACTACGCCCCGGGTCATGGTAACAAGGGATTGGTTCATCCTACCACATGATACTACTCAAGTTTAATGACTTCAAGATTTCACTACTGCATGCAATGGTGGGTGGTGACAACTACTAATGCACAAAAACATAGGTATAGAAATAACATGATCAAAACTTGCCTTGCCGATGATCCTCGAAGCTAAAGAGTCAGAGTAGCAAGCTTCAAGACTCGAAACTCTACCGAGACAAACAATAACACAATAAGCATAAAGCAAGAGGATCACACAAGATAACAATGGTAACATAGCACAACAAAACAATCAAAACCAAATCCAAAAGAAAAACTCAAAGAAACCAATTCAAAGTTTTTCCCTACTCCAAACAATAGCAAAAATAGTTTTATATAACAAAATTCCTAATATAACCTAATCATGGTTTTAGGTTAACTTAACAGAAAAGGATTCACTAAGCAATTAGGAGCAAAAAGAATTAATTAAAAAGCTATTATAAAACTCATTTTAGGCCTAATCCAATTTCTATTAAGAAAATAATTTAAAACTTTTATTAATTATAAATAAAAGTTCATCTAATGGAATGATAGAAACTAACCTAGAAGAACTAATCACAAGTTAAAAATAAATTAATTTACTAATTAATTAATTAGGAAAACAGGAACTAGTCAATTAATTAGGATTAATAGGATTCTGCCTAGAATTAATTATTTATTAACCCTAAAATACCAAAGTAAATTTCTAGGGTTTGGCAATATCAAAATAAAGTGATGGCAAAAAGAATCATGCAAAATAATTTTTCTAACTAAAACTATAGCAGATTTGCTATTCTGACTAAAACAATATTAAAGCATTTTTAATTATTTTAACATAGCTAAATATATGTTTTTCAGAAACTACATAAAATTTGCAATCCAACAAAAAAGAATCACTCAAAAATATTAAACAGAATAAAAGATATACATTTTTGAAAATTGAAACTATTCGCTAAAACAGAAAATCAAAATAAAAAGAAAAGCCCAATGGGCCTAAATCGTGCCTGTATGTAGTTTAGTCTAAACGGGCCTAGGGTTTAAACTAACGAACCGCCTAACAAATAAAACCTAAACTAAAATAAAAACCGTTCGGGCCGGCCGGTTTTCTAATAAAACATATTTCCCTTGGGGCTTTATCGAGCCACGATCTAAGATCGAACGGGAGGAGCTGCCGGGACTCACCGGACTCCATGACGGCGGCGGCGGGCGAGAGTGCTCCGAGGCGTCTGGCATCGGGAGCTTCATGAGTCGTCGGGGAGAGCGCATGAGCACGGGGAGGGTTCGGTGGTGTTGGGAGGGTCGGGTGGACCAGGTGGCGGCGGCGTGGCGGTTTATGGCGGTGGCGAGCCTGGACTCCGTGAGCTCGGGAGGAGAGGGAGAGGGGTCCGCGTCGCTAGGGGGGAATGGGGTGCGGAGGGTCTGGCTTTATAGCCGGGCCTCGGGATGATTCGAAGGGCATCGGGCGCCGGGGATCCGGATTCTTCGGATCCGGTGGATCTCCCATGCAGGTCGGTGGCTTGGGCGAGGGGAAGAAGACGGGCGGGCCCATGGGTCGATGAGAGAGAGAGGGGAGGTTCGGTCGGGTGGTCAAGCCTAGGGAAATCGGGCGAGGGCGAGGCCGGCTCGGTGGAGCCGGGCTGGCTCGCCGGGCCGGGCTGGCCTCGTGGGCCGGCTTGGCCGGGCCAGTGAGGTGCGGAGGGGTGAGGTGGCGCTGGCTGGGCTGGGTGGCTCTGGTGGCGCCTGAAGGGTTTCTTTTATTTTTTTATTTAAAACAAAACAAAAATAAAACCTAAACTATAAATATTTTATATAGGGTATATATATACCAAAATGATCGGGAATATTCCTTTCATTTGAACATTTTTCCAAAGGCAAAATCCAAACTTTATAAAATCCATTTTTTCAAATTCAAATAAAATTCAGATTTGAATTCCAATTCTTTTGGCAATGTTTCCTCCGATATTTTTGGAGTGTCATGTTTGCTCCTCTCATACTTTTGATCAAGTATTTATCAGCTTAGTTTTTGGATTGTTTCCCACATGCCAAAGTTTGGAATTCAAATTCAAAACTCATTCAAAACTCAACTTGCTCAAACTTCAAATGGCATTCAAATTCAAACAGGATGCATAGGATGCTTAACTATAATTGTAAAACATTCCAAATAGGAAATTTGGGATGTTACACCTGTCCTCAAGAGATGTGTTGGATGAGTTTGTGGCTATGAGCATATTGGACAAGACCACCGACAATGCGGTGCTTCGCTCCCAAAGAGCAAAGTATCCCAACCTCGCTTTGAAGGCCAAGATTTGTGTCAAGAAGATGGAGAGGAAGAAGAAGAAGAGAGCAACCTCAAGATACTAAGTATGATTATCATGAACACATGGCCCTTGCTTCAAGACAATTTTGGAGCAAGAAGAACTCAAGGCCCAACTTCAACAAGAGCAACTCAAGTGGCACTAAGGGCAAGCAACGAGTGAGGACTTGTTTCAATTGTGGCAATGTGAGTCACTTTGTTGCGGAGTGTCCATATGAGAAGAGGGAAGACAATGGTGGCAAGCTCATCCGTAAGGACAAGGCCAAGTCTTTCCCAAACAAGAGCAACTTCCCAAAGAAGACTCCTCACAAAGCCTTGGTGGTTCAAGAAGAGTACAATGAGGATGATGATGATGATGAGGATGGTGAATCGGTTGCCATGGCCTCCGTGGCCATTGCAATGACTCCTCGGGTGTCTCTCTTCGGTTCACCCAATGAAAGCATCATCGCCAAGTGCCTCATGGCTAAAGCCACCAACAAGGTAACCCCCAACATCAAAACTACCATCATCAATCATTCTTCTTTGACGGATTGCATTGATGAACATGAGGGGACGAATGTGGAGGAAAATGAGTTTGAGATCTTTATGAGTAAACTCAAGGGCAAATCCAAGAAGCACTTCGTTGCTCTCTTGGAACAACTTGGTGAAGCCAATGTCATGATCGAGACTCATGAAGAAACCATCTCTAAGATGGAAGGGCATAGTCGTGACTATGCCGATGAGATTTCGGATCTTTCCAATGCTCTTGAGGAAGAGCGTGGTCTTCGTTTGGCTCTTGAGGAGTCATACAACGATGATCATGCTAAATTAAAGAAAGACCTTGATCATGCTCTTGTTGTGTCTCGTGTGCTTAGCTCCGAGAAGGCAAAGCTTGGAGTTGATCTTGCTAGACTCAACGAGGACTTTGACATTCTCGACAAGGCTCACAAAGTCTTGAAGGGTGCTCATGCTAGTCTCAAAGAGTCTCATGATCAACTCCAAGTGAAGCTAACCAAGGAGAAAGCCACCTTTCCTCATATGATATTAATTGATAATGCAAATGCTACTAACCCTTGTTGTGAGCATGTGCATCTTGTTGAGGAGAATGCTGTTGAAGGAGCAACTTGAAAAGGGACTTGTCACATGCATACAAGGTGAGAAGAACCTTAATGACCTTTTCAGAATCAAAAGGAAGTTGTGGCTAAGGAGGGATTGGGTTCGCGCCCAAACCCAAGAGCAAGAAGAAGAATGACAAGACCAAGCAACCTCCCCTCTCAAGCAAACTTTTGTGAGGGAGGGAGAGGGTGCTTCCAAGAAGAAGAAGAACTGCAAAGGGTGGCAATGCCAAGAAGGACAACGCTATCCCCATGAACATAGCCATGATTTTAACCCCTCATATGTGTTGTGCCGTGCTAGTGATGGGCATGTTTATGCTAAATTTGTTGGTTCTTCTTATGAGTACATTGAATGGTCTATTTGGGTTCCTAAGACCTCGTTATTAACATCAAAGGACCCATTACCAAATGGGTACCTAAAACCAAGCATTGATCTCTTGTAGGGGTTTGCTTCGGTGGGGGTCATGGTTGCTCGATAGTGGAGCAACAAATCATATGACCGGAGCAAGGACATGGTGGTGGACGCAAGAGATTCCATCTATGCCCACCAATGTCGAGTGGGGTGATGCATCACATTCTAAGGTATTGGGTCTCGCAAGGTTGTCATTTCTCATGATCTTACGACGAGAAAGTCATGCTTGTTGAGTCCCTTGCATACAATTTGCTTTCCGCTCACAACTTGCAATCATGGGTTTTGCTACCTTCTTTGACATTGATACTGTGGCCCTCTTGTGGAGCAAGACTCTTAAAGTAGTTTTGTTGGGCATGTCGAGAACGGTCTCTATGTGATTAACTTCGGAGCGACCCACTAAGACCGCGACATGCCTAATGGCTAAAGTTGACGGGATGGCTTTGGCATCGCCGTTTAGCCCATGTCAATATGAGATCTTTGCAAAGTCTTCTCAAGGGGACCATGTCCGTGGACTAACAAATGTTAGTTTTGCCAAAGACCGTGCTTGCAAGTGCTTGTATTGAAGGAAAGCTTCATGAGAAGGCTCACCCTCCCACGACCATCATATACTCAAAGAGACCCTTGGAGCTCCTTCACATGGATCTCTTTGGGCCACCATCATTTGATTGTCTTGGAGGTAGAAAGTATTGCTTGGTGATTGTGGATGACTATTCAAGATATACTTGGGTATATTTCTTCAAGAGGAAGAGTGAGACTCAACAAACCGCCATCGACTTTGCAAATGAAGCTCAACGTCAACATAATGCAAAGATCTTGACTATAAGAAGTGACAACGGCGCCGAAGTTCAAGAACTACACCTTGATGAGTTTCTTAGTGATGAGGGATCAAGCATCAATATTCTGCACCATATACCCTCAACAAAATGGTGTTGCGGAGAGGAAGAACCGAACGTTGATGGATGCGGCAAGGACCATGATGGCGGAGTTCAAGTCTCCATACAACTTTTGGGCCGAAGCCATCAACACCGCATGTCATGCATCCAATCAGCTCTATCTCCGCAAAGGCTTGAACAAGACTCCTTATGAGATACTCACCGGCAACAAGCCCAACCTCAAGTACTTCCGGGTGTTCGGGTGTAAGTGTTTCATTCTCAAGAAAGGTGTTCGTTTGTCTAAATTTGAAGCTAGAGCTCATGAGGGCATATTTGTTGGTTATGCTACAAACTCTCATGCTTACCGTGTCCTCAATAAATCCACGGGACTTATTGAGGAGATGTGTAACGTGGAGTTTGATGAGAATAACGGCTCCCAAGTGGAGCAAAGTGTCACTTGTGATGTAGGTGATGAAATTCCTCCCCAAGCCATAAGAATAATGGGAGTTGGTTTTATCCTACCCATTGAGGAACTCCTTGTGGCCGAAGGAGAAGGACAATGTGAAGGAAATATGCCCTAGAGGCAATAATAAAGTTATTATTTATTTCCTTATTTCATGATAAATGTTTATTATTCATGCTAGAATTGTATTAACCGGAAACATAATACATGTGTGAATACATAGACAAACATATAGTCACTAGTATGCCTCTACTTGACTAGCTCATTAATCAAAGATGGTTATGTTTCCTAACCATAGACATGTGTTGTTATTTGATTAATGGGATCACATCATTAGGAGAATGATGTGATTGACATGACCCATTCCGTTAGCCTAGCACTTGATCGCTTAATATATTGCTATTGCTTTCTTCATGACTTATACATGTTCCTGTAACTATGAGATTATGCAACTCCTGTTATCGGAGGAACACTTTGGTGCTACCAAACGTCACAACGTAATCGGGTGATTATAAAGGAGTACTACAGGTGTCTCCAAAGGTACATGTTGGGTTGGCGATTTCGAGATTAGGTTTTGTCACTCCGATTGTCGGAGAGGTATCTCTAGGCCCTCTCGGTAATGCACATCACTATAAGCCTTGCAAGCAATGTAGCTAATGAGTTAGTTACGGAATGATGCATTACGTAACGAGTAAAGAGACTTGCCAGAATGAGATTGAACTAGGTATTGATACCGACGATCGAATCTCGCAAGTAACATACCGATGACAAAGGGAACAACGATGTCGTTATGCGGTTTGACCGATAAAGATCTTCAGAGAATATGTAGGAACCAATATGGGCATCCAGGTTCCGCTATTGGTTATTGACCGAGAATAGTTCTAGGTCATGTCTACATAGTTCTCGAACCCGTAGGGTCCGCACGCTTAACGCTACGATGACAGTTTTATTATGAGTTTATAAGTTTTGATGTACCAAGTTTGTTCGAGTCCCGGATGTGATCACGGACATGACGAGGAGTCTCAAATGGTCGAGACATAAAGATTGATATATTGGAAGCCTATATTTGATATCGGAATGGTTCCGTGAAATCGGATTTTCTTCGAACACCGGGGTTACAGAACCTCCCGGGGATAATGGGCCATAGTGGGCCATGAGGGAGAAGAGGAGGGCGGCCGGGGGGCAGGCCGCGCCCTCCCCTAGTCTGAATAGGACAGGAGAGGGGGCGGCGCCTCTTCCTCTTTCCCTCCCCTTCCTTCTCCAACAAGGCAAGAGGGGAGTCCTACTCCGGTGGGAGTAGGACTCTCCAGCGCACCCTTTGGGGCCGGCCGCACTCCCCTCCCTCCTTTATATACAGGGCAGGGGGCACCCCATAACAAATAAGTTGATCTACGGATCGCTCCTTAGCCGCAGCGGTGCCCCTCCACCATATTCCACTCGGTCATATCGTCGCGGAGTTTAGGCGAAACCTGCGTCGATAGAGCATCATCATCGCCACCACGCCGTCAGGTCGACGGAACTCATCCCCGACGCTTGCTGGATCGAGCCCGGGATCGCCATCGAGCTGAACGTGTGCTGAACTCGGAGGTGCCGACGCTCGGTACTTGGATCGGTCGGATCGTGAAGACGCACGACTACATCAACCGCGTTGTCATAACGCTCCGCCACGGTCACGAGGGTACGTGGACAACACTCTCCCTCTCGCTGCTATGCCATCACCATGATCTTGCGTGTGCGAGGAAATTTTTGAAATTACTACGTTCCCTAACAATGGCATCCGAGCCTGGTTTTATGCGTAGATGTCATATGCACGAGTAGAACACAAGTGAGTTGTGGGCGATATAAGTCATACCGCTTACCAAAGATGTCGTACTTTGGCTCAACGGTATTGTGAGATGAAGCGGCCCAGACCGACATTACGCCAGACGCTTTACGCGAGACTGGTTTCACTGCTATGCAGCACTCGTGCTTAAAGGTGACTGGCGGGTGTCTGTCTCTCTCACTTTAGTTGAACCGAGTATGGCTACGCCCGTCCTTGCGAAGGTTAAAACATCACCAACTTGACAAACTATCGCTGTGGTTTTGATGCGAGGTAAGAACGATTCTTGCTCAGCCCGTAGCAGCCACGTAAAATTTGCAACAACAAAGTAGAGAACGCCTAACTTGTTTTTGCAGGCATGTTGTGATGTGATATGGTCAAGACGTGATGCTATATTTTATTGTATGAGATGATCATGTTTTGTAACCGAGTTATCGGCAATGGCAGGAGTCATATGGTTGTCGCTTATTGTATGAAATGCAACGCTATGTAATTGCTTTACTTTATCACTAAGCGGTAGCGATAGTCGAGAAGCAATAGTTGGCTAGACGAAAACGATGCTACGATGGAGATCAAGGTGTCGCGCCGGTGACGATGGTGATCACGACGGTGCTTCGAGATGGAGATCACAAGCACAAGATGATGATGGCCATATCATATCACTTATATTGATTGCATGTGATGTTTATCCTTTATGCATCTTATCTTGCTTTGATTGACGGTAGCATTATAAGATGATCTCTCACTAAATATCAAGAAGTGTTCTCCCGAGTATGCACCGCTGCGAAAGTTCTTCGTACTTGACACACCACGTGATGATCGGTGTGATAGGCTCTACGCTCAAATACAACGGGTGCAAAACAGTTGTGCACGCGAATACTCAGGTCAAACTTGACGAGCCTAGTATATACAGATATGGCCTCGAACACGGAGACCGAAGGTCGAACGTGAATCATATAGTAGATATGATCAACATAGTGATGTTCACCATTGAAACTACTCCATCTCACGTGATGATCGGACATGGTTTAGTTGATTTGATCACGAATCACTTAGATGACTAGAGAGATGTCTATCTAAGTGGGAGTTCTTAAGTAATATGATTAATTGAACTTTAATTTATCATGAACTTAGTCCTGGTAGTATTTTGCAAATTATGTTGTAGATCAATAGCTCGCGTTGTTGCTTCCCTATGTTTGTTGCTTTCATATGTTTATTTTAATATGTTCCTAGAGAAAATTGTATTAAAAAATGTTAGTAGCAATGATGCGGATTGGATCCGTGATCTAAAGTTTATCCTCATTGCTGCACAGAAGAATTATGTCCTTAATGCACCGCTAGGTGACAGACCTATTGCAGGAGCAGATGCACACATTATGAACATTTGGCTAGCTCAATATGATGACTACTTGATAGTTTAGTGCACCATACTTAACGGCTTAGAATCGGAACTTCAAAGACGTTTTGAACGTCATGGACCATATGAGATGTTCCAGGAATTGAAGTTAATATTTCAAGCAAATACCCGAGTTGAGAGATATGAAGTCTCCAACAAGTTCTATAGCTAAAAGATGGAGGAGAATCGCTCAACTAGTGAGCATGTGCTCAGATAGTCTGGGTACTACAATCGCTTGAATCAAGTGGGAGTTAATCTTTCAGATAAGATAGTGTAACATCCCAAATTTTCAATTTGGAATGTTATACATTAAGTCATCATGCATTACATATTTTCTTGCATTTTGCCGATCCTAGAAATTTCACGCAACTCAAGGACCTTCGGAGAGAGTTGGAGATTTCGAAATTTTCATATTTGTGTTTTCTCGAATTATGAAAAAGAGGATCATTTGATTGTATTTATTTCATCTTCAAATAATTTTCCAATATCAAAATATGAGAGGGAATAAAATGACTTTCCCAAAAATTAGGAAAAAAAATAAAGATTTAAAAAATAAATCAAATTCTGGATTTTTCGGAGTTTTATTTGCCTTAGGGAAAAATGTGTGATTTCAAAAAATTGCATTTTAGGCCCGAGTAAAAGTTCATTTTGTTCGACTCAATTTTAGGAGTCGGGGAAAAATTACTTTGTAAATTTTGGAGTTCGTTTAGATTTTATTTTATTCGTTTTTTTTTTCTGCGCAATATTATAAAAAACGCAGCTAGCGCTCTGGCCTCGGGCTAAGGGCCCAGCCTGCCCAGCCGCCTTCCTCCACAAGGGCCACAGCAGCCGCAGGCCACAAGAGTCAAGCCAAACCGAGGAGGACTCCTCCTCCTCTCCTTGCTTGCCCTCCCCAAGCCACCCTCCCCTTTAAATACCCAACACCCCCTCTCCTCCCCACAACCTGTCAGCGCCATTGCCGCCTTCGCCGCTTAGCCGCCACCTCGCCGAGCCCCGCCGCCGAGGTAGCCACGCCACGCCACCTTTCCTCGGTTCGGTTTTTTTTATAAAAACCGCTCCTCGTTTTTTTTTCCGTTGTTCGGTTTTTTTTGAAACCCTAGATCAGTTTTATTTCTGGTTTTGTTTAGCGAAGCGTCACGGACCGCTCGTCTTAACGAACGTGATCACCGGTTATTCTCGTTAACGAACGTCCGCTCGCTTAACCGCTCGTCGCTTTTTCTTTAAATCGGATTTATTCCGCTATTTTTCCGATCGTGATTTCAGATCCGATCTTCGCTCTAGTTTATCTTTCGCCGCTTATCGGAATCAGTGATTCAAGCGCTCGAGTTTCGCTTTCAAATCGCTGTTCCGACTAATCAACTTAAACCAAGTTTTGCTACTGTAAAATTTGACCTAGTTTCAACTTGCTAGAACCGAGTTGTTTTCTTCCGCCGTTGTTTTCCGTAGCTCTGTTCGATTCGCTTTCTTTTGCAACCTGTGGTTCTTAAGTTGAACTTTCTGGTCGATATTTTATTCGAGATTTACCTGCATTAGATGAGTACTTATTGTATGCTTGTTGTTTGTCTCGCGATAGATCACCCGGAGTGCGCCGCTTGTTACTTCGAATCTCTAGGTTTCGCGGATCATCAGCAAGGCAAGTAACACTTGATCATACCTTTTTTCTACTACCCAGTTTTTACGCATTAGATCAATCCTCAAACACTTGCATGATTAGGATCTAATTAAATTGTGGGATGGGAAGTAGATTGAGGTAGTACCTATTACCTGTTTTACTTATGAAACCTTTGGGAGTTACTTCTACGTTTGCTTATTTCCCATGCTATGCTAGTAGACGTGGATTGGGTGAGTGTATCCATGACAGATGTGAGATTGTTAAATTAATGGTTTATTTAAGGTGGCAACTTAAACACACATCTGGGTGGATTGAGGCACCTGGTTTCCATCAGGACTTGCCTGTTTTTCTTCGGACCGCCACCCTGTGCTCAAAGGGATCATGAGATTATTCAAACTAGTAACTTCCGTGTGCAGCCACAAGCCATTATGGGCTCGCATAGTTGATTAAGTCGTGCGAACTCTTATAGTGGTGGACTAGCAGATGTAGGGGATGTAGGTGTACCGTCTACCCATCGTAAGGTGCTAGCGCTTCGAAGACTCGTGTCTCGGTCATCCGCTTCTCAAACACCCCGCAAAGACGAGAAACCAAACGGAGGCGATCGAGTCTTGTGGGGAAAAGTGCGCAAACCTCTCGCAGAGTGTATAAACTAATCATGATTAGCCGTGTCCCTGTTATGGACATCTTGAGTATCTAGTACTTGAATATCATGTGAATCTCATCATGTTACTTAATATAATTTGTTTTGGTTTTTAATGAGTACTTTTAATTGGGATTGAGGATGTTGTCAACCATTCTCAATGTTTAACAACCACCGTTAAACAAATTTATTCCTTTGCAAGAGGGAAAACTGGCTTTATGCAAAATCAGAATCAGAGAGTTTTTCCACCAGCCACATATGCATGTAGTACAGTGCTTATCATTCATTATTCTCTATGTGTTACATTGCCAAGATATTCCATGTGCTGACCTGTTTGGCTGCAACTTTCATGTTGCGACTTTTCGCATTTATTTAGTAAGGTGCTTTAGGTCGTGGTTCTATACTCAAAGTGATGTCACTGGAGTTGATGGACTCACTTATCTTCCAAGTCTTCCGCTGTTATCGTTATTAGATGGCCTTAAGCCATATTTATTGTAATAAGTCCTCTTTGGACAACGATGTAATAAGTGTGTGATTGCTACTCGTTATAAATCCTTCAAGTTGTGTGGTGTCAAGATTCGATCCGTGGATGACACCGAGCATAGAGACTTGATCCATTCGGTCGGGTCGCTCAGAGATTGTATTAGAGCACACGCCGACCGTAGGACACGCACCACTAAGTTAAAGCCATAGATCACTACTCTCTTCACATTTTCTAACTCCTCATCTTTTTCTACTCTTTTAGGATGACGGACGAAAGATCAAGTACGCCCAACCAGATGAAGGCACACCTTTGGATTTCACTTGAAGGAAGTCACCAAGCACCGAACATTGGACTACCAAGCTTCACCGGACTTTCAACGCCACTCTCAAGAGGAGCGCCGAAGATTCAAGCTCACGTTCCGGAAGGACATTCGCCCCAATCACCAAGCCTATAGATAGTGTTTTCATGCACCCACCGAGTCCGGGAAAGAGCATGGCAGCTCATATCACCATGGGACGATTGGAGAAGTTTACCAAGAAGACCTCAAGGACACCATCTACCAGATTTATGGACGCCGAGATGAACAATGGGAGATAGTCAGCACCAAGAAGGATAGATCCATTGCAGCTTTCATCCAGGAGTTAAACCAGCACATTCGACGCCAGGAGAACCAGATGTGCAATGATATGATCGAATTGAAGGATGCGAAGGGAAGGATCATCGAACTTGAAGACGAACTAAAGTCTACACGTAAGGACTACATGGACGAGATCGTAGCTGTAGTAAGGCACAATAGCGATCTTAAGTATGAGATTGAAGAACTCAAGAAGAAATTAGCGCCAAAAATGAAGACAAGTACGCCGATTGTCCGAGCAACTACATCATCATCGACGACACCGATTCGGATCCAAGTGAACCCGACTTTGAAGACGGTCGGAGCAGACATCATGGAGTCTTCCACCGTTCAAATTAATAGATGACCCCACATATTAATAGTATTCCTCCATGTAAACATTATAGTTCAAACACTTTTGCGATAGTTAGACCGCTGTAAGCCCTTTGTTTGAAATGAATGAAGTGATTTTGTGTGCATTTGCTCATATGCATTTGGGTAGTGTTTTCTCCTTAGATCTCACTCTATTCTTAATTTCTCGCCTTTTCTAAACCCTTCAGATGCCTCCAGACGCGATTTCGGTTTGTTTTCCGCCAGAGATCACCCAGCTTGATTCAGCAGCGTAACACTTTGATCCAAACATTGGTACAGTAACCAAGGCAACAACAACAACAACCCACCACCACCACCACCGCAGATCACTTGACTGCTTCTTAGGTTGCATCCGCCGTGTATTCCAAAGAGCACCGAGCCGATTGTAGCAGTATGATTGGCTCAGAAGATAGGGAGGGAGTTGACCACCGCAGGATGTACAGATGGAGAAAAGGTGAAGTTTGCTGCACATCAGCTTGAAGGACCCGCAGAAGATGGTGGGAGAATTTTACAGCCACTTACCTCAGAGACACTGCCGCATGGGATCAGGCCAGCAAGCTTTCAGACCGCCCATGTCGCAGCAGGAGCTATGGCCATGAAGAAGCGTGAGTTTCGCAATTTACGCCAAGGAGGAAGGACTGTCACAAGATGTGGATGATTTTAGTAAGTTAGCACGTTATGCCCGGATGACGCTACTATGATGCAGCAAGGTGAGAAGTTTCGAAGGACTGAATGATGAGTTAAGCATGCAGATTGATGGTAGCAAGTTTCAATAACTACCAGAGTTGGTAGACCGTGCTCTCATGATTGAATGAAAGCAGCAAGAAATTGAGAATCACAAGAGGAAGTATGGGCAGGGGAAGTATAACTCGAGCCCAGCAGAAGCCCGATATACCCCTAAACAGGAGTTCGGGCCAAGATACCCATGGAGGAGGTAGTTCGACAACCATAATGGCCACAAAATGGTAATGGGAATGGAGGAAGCAACGCCGTAACCGACCACACCATCAACCCCAACCAAGAAAGACCTGAGCCATGTCACCTGTTACAAGTGTTCCAAGACCGGACATTATGCAAATGACTGTCCCAAGGCCAAGGTGGAAATGGAAGCTCGAAAGAAGCCAAACCTTTCAACAGGGGATGTGAACCACATTGATGTGGAGAAGGTTGAAGATCAGCCCGATGCAAGAATCGGTAAGTTTTTGGTTAAGTCATTTACTGCACTAGTTCTTTTCGATACCGTGCAACGATTCATACATATCAAGGGATTTGTAGAAAAGTATAGCCTGCCTACTCGATTCTTAAAACCCCTATGCTAGTAAGCTCACCAGAGTGGAGTATATGGCCGACAAGGATGTTTTCAAGTGCCATTAAGTATAGGAAGGCATGTGTTCCGATTTGATTTGATCATTTTGGAATCCCAAGGATTGGATGTGATTCTCAGTATGGATTGGCTGTCGATGTATGGGGAAACATCGATTCATGCAAGTAAGAAGATTTTGCTCACAACACCAGAAGGAAGAAGGATTAGGTATGTATCACGACATGGACCAAATAGGAATCAAGTAAATTCTTTATGAGGAGTTCTGCAGGAAGAGGTGCCAGTGGTGAAGGATTACCCTGATGTATTTCCTGAGGAATTGCCAGGAATGCCACCGGATAGAGACATTGAGTTTTTGATTGAGCTTTTGCCAGGTACAGGCCCAATATCGAAGCGACCATACAGGATGCCCGCACAGGATTTGGCGGAAATCAAGAAGCAAATTAAGGAGCTATTGGATAAAGGTTATATACGCCCAAGTTCTTCGCCTTGGGGATCACCCGTACTTTTAGTAGAGAAGAAGGACGGATCGTTAAGGATGGTTGTTGACTATCGTGGTTTAAATGAAGTAACAATCAAGAACAAGTACCCACTACCAATGATAAATGATCTGTTTGATCGCTTGCAAGGAGCTAAAGTATTTTCCAAGATCGATTTGCGATCGTGGTACCATCGATTGAAGATTCGAGAGCGTGACATACCTAAGACAGCATTTACCACGAGATATGGATGTATGAATATACCGTTATGTCATTTGACTGACTAACGCTACTTGCCTATTTCATGAACCCGATGAACAAAGTGTTTATGGAGTTTTGGATAAGTTCGTCGTGGTGTTCATAGATGATATTTTGGTTTCTCAAGAATGAAGAGGAACATAAGGAACATTGCGTATTGGTTTTGGAGAAACTAAAGGAACATCGTTATATGCCAAGTTCAGCAAATGTGAGTTTTGGCTAAAGGAAGTTGGATTTCTTGGACATGTTATATCCGGAGAAGGGATAGCACTTGACCCCACGAAGGTTGAGACCAGAATTAAATGGGAAGCACCAACGACAGCTTGAGAGATCCGAGTTTCCTTGGACTCGCAGGATACTACCAAGATTCATTGAGAATTTCTCAAGGATTGCAAAGCCTATGACGGAATTGCTGAAAAAGGATACCAAGTTCATATGGACTGAGGATTGTGAGGCAAGTTTTCAGGAATTGAAGAAAAGATTGGTTACCTCACCAAAGGTTAATTTTGCCCGATCGGACCAAGGATTATGAGGTGTATTGCACGCTCACGCCGAGGACTTGGAGCAGTGCTTATGCAGGAAGGAAGAGTTGTTTCAGATGCTTCACGACACCTGAAGCCTCATGAGTTGAATTATGCCACACATGATTTGGAGTTAGCAGTCACAGCATGCATTGAAGACATGGAGACATTTCTCATTGGAAATCATTGTGAGGTGTACACGGATCACAAGAGTTTGAAGTACATCTTCACGCAGAAGGAATTAAATCTCTGCAAAGGATATGGTTGGAGCTCATTAAGGATTATGATATGAGATTGCATTATCACCCCGGAAGGCTAACGCTGTAGCAGCATTTATTGAGCCGTAAGAGCCACGCCAATACACTAATGATGGGAGGAATACCCAAGGAGTTAGCCGAGGACCTTCGAGAACTATGTTTGGAAATAGTTCCGAGAGGCTATGTAGCAGCATTGGGGATTCAGTCTACGTTGATGGACAAAATCAGAGAAGCTCAAAAGGCGATAAGGAAGTTGCCTCTATAAAGGAGAAAATGAGCGAAGGAAAAGCAAAGGATTTCGTGAGGATGAGCACGATACCCTATGGTTTGAGGACCGTGTTTATGTGCCAAATGACCCGGAGATCGAAGTTGATTTTGCAAGAGGCACATGATTCGCCCTACTCGATTCACCCAGAAATACCAAGATGTATTTAGATTTGAAGGAAACGCTCGGTGGACCGGAATGAAGAAGGATATTGCGAGTATGTAGCAGTTTGTGATGTATGTCAAAGGGTGAAGGCGAACATCGAAGCCAGCAGGATTGTTGCAACCATTGCCGATACCGAATGGAAGTGGGATAAACTAGGCATGGATTTCATCACAGGTTTGCCAAAGACTCGCTCAAGCTATGACTCGATTTGGGTTATAGTCGATCGCTTGACGAAGGTAGCTCATTTCATTCCAAATAAGACTACCTATAGCAAAGTGCTAAGTTGGCAAAGATATACATGACCAGAATTGTGTGTTTGCACGGAGTTCCGAGGAGTATCGATCGATAGAGGAACCCAATTTACCTCAAAGTTTTGGAATCGGTTGCACGAAACATTGGGAACCAGGCTGAATTCAAAGATGCTTTCCACCCATTGCATCGATGGATGATCGAGAGAGTCAATCAGATTTTGGAGGATATGCTGAGAGCTTGTGCACTAGATTATGGATCTAGTTGGGATGATAACTTGCCGTATGCAGAGTTTTCTTATAACAACAGTTACCAAACCAGCTTGAAGATGGCACCTTTCGAGGCTTTGTACGGAAGGAGGTGCAGGACACCGCTATCATGGGACGAAGTTGGAGACCGTCGGTTGTTTGGACCAGATTTGATTAAGGAGTCTGAACAGAAGGTTGTTGATTCGCGATAGGCTCAAGGTAGCCCAATCCTGCATGTAAAAGCTATGTGGATTCAAAACGCAAGGCGATAGAATACGAAGTTGGAGACAGAGTTTATCTTAGAGTATCCCTACTTCGAGGAGTTAAGCGTTTTGGAGTTAAAGGAAAATTAGCACCACGTTTCGTTGGACTGTTTAGGATCTTGCAACGCATGGGAGAAGTTGCTTATAAGCTGGAATTGCCAGAGGGACTGTCAGGAGTTCATGATGTATTCCATGTTTCTCAGCTGAAGAAATGTCACTCCAAGATGGCAGAGGTACCGTTAAGAGATACAGTGCCACTTGAAGCAATTCAGTTGAAGGATGATTTGACATATGAGGAGAAACTAGTCAAGATTCTCGATTATGCCAGCAGAGTTACTCGCAGCAAGGTTATCAAGTTTTAAGGTTCAAGGAGCCACCACACCGAGGATGAAGCCACCTAGGAAAGAGAAGAAGATTTGCTCAAGGACCACCTCACCTATTTTCTAGTTAACCCGAATCTCGAGGGCTAGATTCATCTTAAGGGGTAGGTTTGTAACATCCCAAATTTTCAATTTGGAATGTTATACATTAAGTCATCATGCATTACATATTTTCTTGCATTTTGCCGATCCTAGAAATTTCACGAACCTTCGGAGAGAGTTGAGATTTCAAATTTTCATATTTGTGTTTTCTCAATTATGAAAAAGAGGATCATTTGATTGTATTTATTTCATCTTTAAATAATTTTCCAATATCAAAATATGAGAGGGAATAATATGACTTTCCCAAAAATTAGGAAAAAATGAATATTTAATAAATAAATCAAATTCTGGATTTTTCGAGTTTATTTGCCTTAGGGAAAATGCGTGATTTCAAAAATTGCATTTTAGGCCCGAGTAAAGTTCATTTTGTTCGACTCAATTTTAGAGTCGGGAAAATTTACTTTGTAAATTTTGGAGTTCGCTTAGATTTTATTTTATTCATTTTTTTTTCATGCGTGATATTATAAAAAACGCAGAAGCCTCGCCTCGGCCAAGGGCCCAGCTGCCACACACACAGGCCACACAAGAAGCTGGCCGCTTGGCCAAGTCAAACCGAGGAGGACTCCTCCTCTCCTTGCTTGCCCTCCCCAAGCCACCCCCCCTTTAAATACCCAACACCCCCTCTCCCCCACAACTCATTGCCGCTTCGCCGCCTTCGCCGCCTGGCTGGAGCCTCATTGCCGAGGTAGCAGCTACGCGCCACCCTTCCTCGGTTTGTTTTTTTTTATAAAACCGCTCCGTTTTTTTTTTCGTTGTTCGGTTTTTTTCAAACCCTAGATCGGTTTTATTTCTGGTTTTGTTTAGCGAAGCGTCACGGACCGCTCGCCTTAACGAACGTGATCACGGTTATTCTCGGTTAACGAACGTCCGCTCGCTTAACCGTTCGTCGCTTTTTTTTTAAATCGGATTTATTCCGCTATTTTTCTCGATCGTGATTTCAGATCCGATCTTCGCTCTAGTTTATCTTCTAGCTCGCTTATCGGAATCAGTGATTCAAGCGCCTGGAGTTTCGTTTCGAAATCGCTGTTCCGACTAATCAACTTAAACCATGTTTTGCTACTGTAAAATTTGACCTAGTTTCAACTTGCTAGAACCGAGCTGTTTTCTTCCGCCGGTTGTTTTTCGTAGCTCTGTTCGATTCGTTTTCTTTTGCAACCAGGGTTCTTAAGTTGAACTTTCTGGTCAGATATTTTATTCGAGATTTACCCGTGCATTAGATGAGTACTTATTGTATGCTTGTTGTTTGTCTGCGATAGATCACCCGGAGTGCGCCGCTTGTTACTTCGAATCTCTAGGTTTCGCGGATCATCAGCAAGGCAAGTAACACTTGATCATACCTTTTTTCTACTACCCAGTTTTTACGCATTAGATCAATCCTCAAACACTTGCATGATTAGGATCTAATTAAATTGTGGGATGGGAAGTAGATTGAGGTAGTACCTATTACCTGTTTTACTTATGAAACCTTTGGGAGTTACTTCTACGTTTGCTTATTTGCCATGCTATGCTAGTAGACGTGGATTGGGTGAGTGTATCCATGATGATGTGAGATTGTTAAATTAATGGTTTATTTAAGGTGGCAACTTAAACACACATCCGGGTGGATTGAGGCACCTGGTTTCCATCAGACTTGCCTGCTTTTTCTTCGGACCGCCACCCTGTGCTCAAAGGGATCATGAGATTATTCAAACTAGTAACTTCCGTGTGCAGCCACAAGCCATTATGGGCTCGCATAGTTGATTAAGTCGCATAACTCTTATAGTGGTGGACTAGCAGATGTAGGGGATGTAGGTGTACCGGTCTACCCATCGAAGGTGCTAGCGCTTCTGAAAGACTATGTCTCGGTCATCCGTTTCTCAAACACCCTGCAGTACGAGAAACCAAACGGAGGCGATCGAGTCTTGTGGGGAAAAGTGCGCAAACCTCTGCAGAGTGTATAAACTAATCATGATTAGCCGTGTCCCCGGTTATGGACATCTTGAGTATCTAGTACTTGAATATCATGTGAATCTCATCATGTTACTTAATATAATTTGTTTGGGTTTTAATGAGTACTTTTAATTGGGATTGAGGATGCTGTCAACCATTCTCAATGTTTAACAACCACCATGATAGTTAAACAAATTTATTCCTTTGCAGTAGGGAAAAACTGGCTTTATGCAAAACTCAGAATCAGAGAGTTTTTCCACCAGCCACATATGCATGTAGTATGTGCTTATCATTCATTATTCTCTATGTGTTACATTGCCAAGATATTCCATGTGCTAACCTGCTGGGCTGCAACTTTCATGTTGCGACTTTTCGACGATGAGTAAGGTGCTTTAGGTCGTGGTTCTATACTCAGTGATGCCGCTAGAGTTGATGGACTCACTTATCTTCCAAGTCTTCCGCCGTTATCGTTATTAGATGGCCTTAAGCCATATTTATTGTAATAAGTCCTCTTTGGACAACGATGTAATAAGTGTGTGATTGCTACTCTGTTATAAATCCTTCAAGTAACTGTGGTGTCAAGATTATCGATCCAGGATGACACCGAGCACGTAGACTTGATCCATTCGGTCGGGTCGCCACAGATAGTGATTGATGAAATTCTAGTCACCATCACCAAGTTAGTAGAACTTCGTGATGAACTATAATATGCAAGGGATGACAAAAGTAATTCCCAAGCTCTTCGTGATGCTGAAATCGACGAAGGTAGAAATCAAGAAAAGAGCATCAAGTGTTGATGATTGACAAGACCACTAGTTTCAAGAAAAGGGCAAAGGAAAGAAAGGAACTTCAAGTAGAATGACAAGCGTTATCGCCCCGCCAAGAAGCCCAAAACTAAACCAAAGCCTGAAACCGAGTGCTTAATCGCAAAGGAAATGGTCACTGGAAACGGAAATACCCTGAATATTTGGTGGATAAGAAGGATGACCAAGTGAACAAGAGTATATTTGATATACAGGTTATTGATGTGTGCCTTACTAGTGTTTATAGTAGCCCTTGAGTATTTGATACTTGTTCGGTTGTTAAGATTAGTAACTCAAACAGGAGTTACGTATCAAACAGAGACTAGTTGAAGGGGAAGTGACGATAAGTGTTGGAAGTAGTTCCAAGATTGATATCATCATCATCGCACACTCCCTATACTTTCGGGATTAGTGTTGAACCTAAATAAATGTTATTTGGCATTTACGCTGAGCATGAATATGATTTGATCATGTTTATTGCAACACGTTATTCATGTAAGTTAGAGAATAATTATTGTTCTGCTTACATGAATAAAACCTTCTATGGTCATACACCCAATGAAAATGGTTTGTTGGATCTCGATCATGTGATACACATATTCATAATATTGAAACCAAAAGATGTAAAGTTAATAATGATAGTGCAACTTATTTGTGGCAATCGCCGCTTGGGTCATATCGGTGTAAAGCGATGAAGAAACTCCATAAAGATGGATTTTCGAATCACTTGGTTATGAAACATTTGATGCTTGCGTAACGTGCCTTTTGGGTAAGATGACTAAAACTCGTTCTTCGAACTATGAAACGAGCTACCGCTTATTGGAAATAATACATACCGATGTATGCGATCCAATGAGTGTTGATGCCCGTGGCAAGTATCATTATTTTCCGACTTTCACAGATGATTTGAGCAGATATGATATCTTCTTGATGAAACATAAGTCTGAAATAGTTGAAAAGTTCAAAGAATTTCAGAGTGAAGTGGAAAATCATCATAACAAGAAAATAAAGTTTCGCGATTTGATCGTGGAAATGAATATTTGAGTTACGAAGTTTGGTCTTCAATTAAAACAAAGTGGAATAGTTTCACACTCACGCCACATGGAACACCACAACAAAATGGTGTGTCCGAACGTCAGAACCACACTTTATTGGATATGGTGCGATCTATGATGTATCTTACCGATTTACCACTATCGCTTTGGGGTTATGCATTAGAGACAGCTGCATTCACGCTTAATAGGGCACCATCTAAATCCGCTGAGATGACACCGTATGAACTATGGTTTAGCCGTAAACCTAAGTTGTCATTTCTTAAAGTTTGGGATTGTGATGCTTATGTGAAAAAGTTTCAACCTGATAAGCTCGAACCCAAATCGGAGAAGTGCGTCTTCATAGAATACCCAAAGGTAACTATTGGGTACACCTTCTATCACAGATCCGAAGGCAAGTTATTCGTTGTTAAGATGGATCCTTTCCAGAGAAGAAGTTTCTCTCAAAGAAATGAGTGGGAGGAAAGTAGAGCTTGATAAGGTAATTGTACCTTCTCCCGAATTGGAAAGTAGTTCATCACAGAAATCAGTTCCGTGATTCCTACACCAATCAGTGAGGAAGCTAATGATGATGATCATGAAGCTTCGATCAAGTTACTACTAAACCTTGTAGGTCTTCCAAATAAGATCCGCACCAATGTGGTACGGTAATCCTATTTTAGAAGTCATGTTACTAGACCATGATGAACCTACTAACTATGAGGAAGCGATGATGAGCCCAGATTCCGCGAAATGGCTTGAGGCCATGAAATCTGAGATAGGATCCATGTATGAGAACAAAGTATGGACTTTGATTGACTTGCTCGATGATCAGCAAGCCATGTTAAATAAATGGATCTTCAAGAGGAAGACGGACACTGATAGTAGTGTTACTATCTACAAAGCTCGACTTGTCACAAAAAGGTTTTCGACAAGTTCAAGGTGTTGACTACAATGAGATTTTCTCAATCTGTAGCGATGCTTAAATCTGTCTCAATCATGTTAGCAATTGCCACATTTTATGAAGTCCGCAAATGGATGTCAAAACTACATTCTTTAATGGATTTATTAAAGAAGAGTTGTATATGATGCAACCGAAGGTTTTGTCAATCCTAAAGGAGCTAACAAAATGTGCAAGCTTCAAGCGATCCATCTATGGACTGGTGCAAGCATCTCGAGTTAGAATAAACGCTTGATAGTGTGATCAAAGATATGGTTTTATATGCACTTTGGAGAAGCCCGATTTACAAGAAAGTGAGTGAGAGCACTACAACATTTCGATAAGTATATGTGAATGACATATTGTTGATCGGAAATAATGTAGAATTATTCGCAAAGCATAAAGGAGTATTTGAAAGGAGTTTTCAAAGAAAGACCTCAAAAAACTACTTACATATTGAGCATCAAGATCTATTGAGATCAAGACGCTTGATAAGTTTTTTCAATAAGTACATACCTTGTCAAGATTTTGAAGTAGTTCAAAATGGAACACCAAAGAAAAGTTCTTGTCCTGTGTTGCAAAGGTGTGAAATTAAGTAAAGACTCAAATCCCACCACGGCAGAAAATAGAAAAGAGAATGAAAGTCATTCCCTATACCTCACCATAGGTTCTATAAAGTATGCTATGCTATGTACCGCACTCTATTGTATACCTTGCTCAATTTGGGAAGGAGGTACAATAGTGATCTAGGAGTAGATCATCGACATTGGTCAAGAACATCCTTAGTGAGGACTAAGGAAATATTTTCGATTATGGAGGTGATAAAAGAGCCCACGCAAAGAGTTACATCGATGCAAGCTTTTTACACTGATCCGATGACTCTAAGTCTCAATCTGGATACATAGTGGAAGTGGGAGCAATTAGCTAGAGTAGCTCCGCAAGAGCATTGTAGACATAGAATATTTGCAAAATACATATGACTCGAATGTGATGCACTGCTAACCAAGCTTCTCTCACGAGCAAAACATGATCATACCTTAGTACTTTTGGGTGTTAATCACATAGTGATGTGAACTAGATTATTGACTCTAGTAAACCCTTTGGGTGTTGGTCACATGACGATGTGAACTATGGGTGTTAATCACATACGATGTGAATATTAGTGTTGAATCACATAATGATGTGAACTAGATTATTGACTCTAGTGCAAGTGGAGATCAAGGAAATATGCCCTAGAGGCAATAATAAAGTTATTATTTATTTCTTATTTCATGATAAATGTTTATTATTCATGCTAGAATTGTATTAACCGGAAACATAATACATGTGTGAATACATAGACAAACATATAGTCACTAGTATGCCTCTACTTGACTAGCTATTAATCAAAGATGGTTATGTTTCCTAACCATAGACATGTGTTGTTATTTGATTAATGGGATCACATCATTAGGAGAATGATGTGATTGACATGACCCATTCCGTTAGCCTAGCACTTGATCGCTTAGTATATTGCTATTGCTTTCTTCATGACTTATACATGTTCCTCGTAACTATGAGATTATGCAACTCCTGCTTACCGGAGGAACACTTTGGTGCTACCAAACGTCACAACGTAATCGGGTAATTATAAAGGAGTACTACAGTGTCTCCAAAGGTACATGTTGGGTTGGCGATTTCGAGATTAGGTTTTGTCACTCCGATTGTCGGAGAGGTATCTCGAGCCTCTCTCGGTAATGCACATCACTATAAGCCTTGCAAGCAATGTAGCTAATGAGTTAGTTACGGAATGATGCATTACGTATCGAGTAAAGAGACTTGCCAAGAATTTAGATTGAACTAGGTATTGATACCAACGATCAATCTCGCAAGTAACATACCGATGACAAAGGGAACAACGATGTCGTTATGCGGTTCGACCGATAAAGATCTTCAGAGAATATGTAGGAACCAATATGGGCATCCAGGTTCCGCTATTGGTTATTGACCGAGAATAATTCTAGGTCATGTCTACATAGTTCTCGAACCGTAGGGTCCGCACGCTTAACGTTACGGTGATGCTTTTATTATGAGTTTATAAGTTTTGATGTACCAAGTTTGTTCGAGTCCCGGATGTGATCACGGACATGACGAGGAGTCTCAAATGGTCGAGACATAAAGATTGATATATTGGAAGCCTATATTTGGATAACGGAATGGTTCCGGTGAAATCGGATTTTACGGAACACCGGGGTTACCGAACCTCCCGGGGATAATGGGCCATAGTGGGCCATGAGGGAGAAGAGGAGGGCTGCAGCAGGCAGGCCGCGCCTCCCCTAGTCCGAATAGGACAAGGAGACGAGCGGCGCCTCTTCCTCTTTCCTCCCCCTTCCTTCTCCAACAAGGCAAGAGGGGAGTCCTACTCTGGTGGGAGTAGGACTCCTCCAGCGCACCCTTTTGGGGCCGCCGCACTCTCCCTCCCTCCTTTATATACGGGGCAGGGGGCACCCCATAACAGATAAGTTGATCTACGGATCGCTCCTTAGCCGTGTGCGGTGCCCCTCCACCATATTCCACTCGTCATATCGTCGGAGTTTAGCGAAACCCCGCGCCGGTAGAGCATCATCATCGCCACCACGCCGCCGCGGCCGACGGAACTCATCCCTAACGCTTTGTTGGACCGGAGTTCGGGATCGCCATCGAGCTGAACGTGTGCTGAACTCGGAGGTGCCGACGTTCGGTACTTGGATCGGTTGGATCGTGAAGACGACGACTACATCAACCGTTGTCATAACGCTCGCTTACGGTTCACGAGGGTACGTGGACAACACTCTCCCCTCTGCTATGCCATCACCATGATCTTGCGTAGCGAGGAAATTTTTGAAATTACTACGTTCCCCAACACAATGCTCCACTCAAGTGGAGCCATCACCAACCCAAGGCCCACACGCTTCCGAAGAACAAAGTGAAGGCCCTCAACCTCATGAACAAGACCAAGGGCAAGATCGTGCTCAAGACGATGATGACACTCCAAATGATGCCCAAGGTCAAGTTCTCTCCCCCGAGCATGCTCAAGATGAAGATCATGCTCAAGACGGCGCCAAGATGATCAAGTGAACCTCCTCATCTCACCTCCGAGGAGGAATTAGAGCGTCGTGTCGCCAAGATTGCTTCCAAACTCACCACCAAAGGCCATCTCATGGAGAATGTGGTTGGAAGCCCAAGAAAAGGGGTAAGCACTCAGAGACAATTGGCAAACTATTGTGAACATCACGCGCTTGTCTCTTGTGTTGAACCCCAAAAGGTCTATGAGGCGCTCAAGACTCGGATTGGCTCAATGCCATGCATGAAGAACTCAACAACTTCGAGTACAACAAGGTGTGGAGATTGGTGCCAAGGCCTTCGGGAACCACAACGTCATTGGAACCAAGTGGATTTTCAAGAACAAGCAAGATGCTCATGGGAACATCATTCGCAATAAGGCAAGATTGGTAGCACAAGGCTACTCCCAAGTCGAGGGTATCGACTACGGTGAAACCTTTGCTCCCTGCTGTTCGCCTTGAATCCATTCGCTTGTTGATTGCTTATGCTTCCCATCACAACTTTTAGTTGCAACAAATGGATGTGAAAAGTGCTTTTCTTAATGGTCCCATTAATGAGTTGGTCTATGTCAGCAACCCCCGGTTCGAGGACCCTACTTCCCGGATCATGTGTATCAACTCGATAAGGCACTCTATGGCCTTAAACAAGCCCCCACGTGCGTGGTATGACCATCTTACCGAAGTTGTTACAAGATCGTGGATTTGAAGTGTGGGCAAATCGATCCCACTCTTTTACTAAGAAGGTCAATGGGGAGTTGTTTGTATGCCAACTATATGTTGATGATATTATCTTTGTTCTCCTAACAAAGCTTTCAATGAGGAATTTGCCGCCTAATGACCTCCAAGTTCAAGATGTCTTCGATGGAGAGTTAAAGTTCTTCCTTGGTTTCGATATCAAACAAAGAAGAGAAGGAACCTTCATCAACCAAGCTAAATACACTCAAGACATGCTCAAAAGATTCAAGCTAAGTGATTTCAAGTCAAGCTACTACACCAATGCCCACCAAGTGCCAACTTGACATTGATCCCAATGGTAAAGCAGCGGATCAAAAGGTATATCGCCCATGATTGGCTCCTTGCTTTACCTTTGTGCATCTAGACCGGATATCATGTTGAGTGTGGGAATGTGCACAGTTTCAAGTCAGATCAAGGAAAGCCACTATGTGGCGGCCTGTTAATCTTTCGATATTTGGCTCATACCCCAAACTTTGGCTTATGGTACCCAAGAGGAGCAAACTTCAAGCTTGAAGGATTTACTTGATTCGATTAGGCGGAGACAAAGTGGATAGGAAGTCCACTTCCGAGGGTGCCAATTTTTGGTTGCTCCTTGGTAAGTTGGTCTTCCAAGAAGCAAAGTTGTGTGTCTCTCTCGCCCAATCAAGCGAATATGTGGCGGCGGTAGTTGTTGTGCTCAACTCCTATGGATGAGGCAAACTTTAAAGGAGTACGGTGTCATTTGTGACAAAGTGCCTCTTTGGTGTGATAATGAAAGTGCCATCAAGATTTCTCTCAACCCGTGCAACACTTCAAGACGAAGCACATTGAGATTCGTATCACTTCATCCGGGATCACATTCGGCGAGGGAGATCTAGCTCAAGTATGTCAACACTCAGATAACCTTGCAGATATATTCACGAAGCCCTTAGATGAAGCAAGATTTCTGAGTTAAGGCATGAGCTAAATATCATCGATTTGAGCAATGTGACTTGAGCCTGCACTCCCACCACACTCAACTTGTTGTCTAGTTTAGGTGTAGGTATGGACATAGGGGAGTGTTGTTCTTCAATGAACTTTCCTCCCCCATTATGCATAAACCGATCACCTCTTTCACATTAGCCATTTTTTGATGGTACTTGTGTTCCAAAGACGAAGTTTTGGTCATGGGCCCAAGGATAATTCTTCATGTGCCATACCATCCCACTCAAACATAGGTGGTTTCTGCCATCGCTCTCTCCTTGAGAGGCCTTGTCGCTTGGTGGTTTCTTGTTGTCTTTGCCCCCGGTTTGTGCTAGAGTTTGTGGTTTCTTGCGCCAAAAGTTTCTTGCAAAGGCCCTCTTCGCTTTTTGAAACTTGTGGTGACTTGAGTTCACGGTATTATCATGCCAGCTGCGGTACTACCGCAGCTCGCCACGGTACTATCATTATGGAGCACGGTATTATCACGACCACGGCAGTAATTTTTATCGCCACCGTTGAGCGGTACTACCGCCGGTGCGGAACTTCCGCCCGAGCGGTACTACCACGATGATACGCGGTACTACCGTGACGGTTCGAGGGCATGGGGATAAGGACGGGCAGGGGGAGTTCTAACTCCCCATACCCATTCGCTGTCCTCTCCCCACGTCGCCTCCTTCTCTCCCTTGCTCAAGAACGGAACCGACATCCTTCGCCGGATCTCCTCCACCGGCTGCCCTCCCGTGATTCCGACCGGTGGGATCGTTCCCCACCACATGCTCTTGCTATGGACCAGGTTTTTCCCCAACTCCCTCTCCGTGTTGATGGTGTTTGGTGTTTCTAGGTTTTGGGGAGGCTTGTGTTCTTGAGATTGATAGGCTTCATCTCTGCAAGAATAGGATGAAGGAGTGGTATTGCATAGGATTTATATGTGTATTGTTGTCATGCACTAGATCTGATCACCGTAGCACCGCCGTTGTTTCGCGGTTCTTTTCAGATTCAAATCGCTAGTTGATTCTATGACGCTGCATTATCACCAGATGGCGCGGTACTACCATTGCATGGTACTATCGCTTCGGTGCGGTACTATCGCTGTTCGCAAGCGGCACTAAATCTCATTTGCTGCCCAACCACTGTACTACCGCGACTGCACGGTACTACCGCGCTTGAGCAAAGATTAATGCTTTAGTGTCGCAGGCAGTGGCAAGAATCACCGGGCTCACACCTATCGTGATGCCAACTTTCTCATATGTCTCCTATGTGTTTTGTGCTTCATCGTGGCTTTTGCATTGATTTTCTTTGCGCCTTTGGTGCTTTATGCGGTGTGTCTCTGTGGTGGCTCGCCTGTCCAATCCCAGCCGTGACATCGCTCCAAGCGCCTCAAGCAACCCCGTGAAGCACCGAGGGCTCCTCTCTCCGCCCCAAGCGCCATGTCAAGACTATCGCTAACAAGTTCAAGGAGCCCGCCAAGGGCATGGATGAGATGCCCCTAACTGACTACGTCCGGCCCTGTGCAAATTGATCCAGACGCTACCCTCGCTCCTCCGTCTGGGCTGTGAGCTGTTCTCGAACAAGCATCAAACCAACGCCTATCTGGATGTCATCAAGAACAAGGTAATACCTATGTGGATGTGAAGTGGATTGACATGCATCACTTGAGGAAGGACAAGTTCCGCGTGCCTACTTTGGAGAGGCTCTCGACTTGGTGGAGCAGTTTGGTATTGAGCATGTGATATCCTTTCACCTTGACTATGATCCCGAGCTCATTGGTCAGCTTCTTTGCTTCGCTTACTTTCACCCTAATGAGGAGAGGAGCATGACCTGGATGACCAATGGCCAAGTTGATCGCTACCTGGAAGGAGTTCATGGATTTGCTCCAAGTTCCTCGATGACGGCTCGACTCTCCTGTGGGTGTTCGCCCCATGCCAACTCGACCGCCAACAAGGACAAGCTTGCATTGCATTATATGTTGAGAAGACGCTCCAAGTGGTAAGATAGGGTTGGTGCTCAACTCTTTTCTGGATATCATGTACCAAGATCTTCCGCAGCTCCTTGTTCCTCAAGATTGGTGACAAGGACAAGGTCCATGCCTATATGGTGGATATGATGCTCATCCGCGAGGAGGCTCGCTTGTCTCAGACTCCAGCCACTTGATGTCTCTCACATCATGTGGTGTGAGTTTTGGTTTATGTGTTCAACCGCAAAGTGCCCATTCCACAGCCCCTATCTGCTTCTCGCGATCTCGAGGACCCGGGAGAAGATGTTCCCTGGTGAGGAGTTCCTTGCCCTCGACTGGATTCGCCATGACCCCATCTCTGCTCAAGGTGTCAAACCCAA